>JADWQK010000984.1:0-703998 GCA_017933935.1 Sesamia nonagrioides | reverse complement strand
CATTTGACGTAGAAGTCGCTTAAAGCTTACTTTATCAAGTTTATGTTCGGTAAGTGAAACCGCCTACGTAAGATCATTATTTAAATTGAAGAACAGTTATTAATATTTTGTAACGATAAAGACTTCAATTTGTTAAGAATCGAATTCTATAACTTTGGAAGGATATCATGTTATAATCAACTTTGCTACGGTCTACGGTTTCAATTTCATAAGTTTCAAAACCGTGCTCATATTCGGATAAAACAACTTTTTTGACTTATAACCGAAATTAACACATAGGATAGCTATATGTTAATTTCGGTTATAAGCCGAAAGGCTATAAACCGGTTATAAGCCTTTCGGTTAAAAGAATGGATTTGGATGAAATTTGCCACACAGGTGGCTTATAACGAATGTAAAATATAGGATAGCTATATGTTAATTTTGGTTATAAGCCATCTGTATTTAAATTAATTAATCTTCATCTGTATTTTAATTATAGATTAGTGCTTGATCGCAATCTAGCCTGGTGGTAGGCAGTGATGTAATCGTTGATGCGCGCTAGTATATTAAGACCCATTCACGCAAAAAAAAAAAAACAGAGTAAATAGGAAGGAAGACGGTATTCAATGAAGAATGAATGAATTCGGATGCAATGTTAAACCCAATAACACGATCAACGATGTTGCACCAGAGGGAGACACTTCACGATCAAATTCCCGACACAACATTTGGCGCATCGTTCCCGGCACTCATCGCAATCTCGCATCTGGCTAAGTAACCGAGAACAATTCGACTCGCACCTCTATGGTTACAATTACAACCTAAGCTATAACTTATTGTATATCATTCAGGCTGTTTGTTGAACGGTTGAAATTTTGTAAACAGGCTAGGCGGAATAAATTTTCTAAACAATGTTGAAGACTGCATAAAAGTCCGCTGCGGAGTTTAGATGAATAGCGCGTTACTTACAAAATGTAACTCTCGCGTAAGTTTCAATCCTGTTGAAATATCGAGATAAAAATAATCTTATGTGTTAATCCTGGTCATATACCATCTCTGTGTCAAATTTTATTAAAACCGGTTTAATAGTTTTCTCGTAAAAGAGTAACAATCTTATGTGAAGTTAGCACTACAACTGATTCAATACTTAAACGCATTCATCTTTTCGACCTCCAATTCCATATATATTTCGATACAAATATTGAAATAGCTTTAAACTCAATAAAACCACAAGTGATCCACTTTCAAGACAAATATTGGATGTTGAAACGGTTGCATCGTTTGTTTCACTCCGACAAATCCAGGTGCCTGAGTTTCAGCACAAGTAACAGTTGGAAAGACATAAATCCCGGATTCCCGGCGGATGCATTTTGTTTGCAGCATTGATCGTAACACTTAGAAAGAAAGATAGAGTATTGATTGGGACTCGTCTAGGAAGATCAGATATATTTTATTGTACTTGTTCTTTGATATACAAGGTTATTTCTTGTTTATGCGAAACCTGAATATATGTAGTTTGTTCAGAATAAGCAACTGGATCGATTCCAATCATTTTTACACCATGTTATATTGTTTCCCAAATACATTTAGAATTTTTTGCTGTTTGGATACAGAGCGCGTGCACGCAGTTTTACGTTAGAACTAGGGTGGTAACGGAGCTTCGCCTCCGCTTCCGTTACTGCGGAAGTTCCGCAAGAAATCGTATCTTCGCTTCCGCCTCCGCCTCCGCACAATTTTTTGCGGTGTTATAACGGAGGTTTATTTTGGTATTTATAAAATAAATAACGTATAAGCAGCGACGCTCGACAACCGTCCGGCCGCGTTTGAGAGCGAAATAGTCAAGAATCAAATAGTGCGAGGCGGGAATGCGGCAAACACAATTTGTTTCTCCTTAATTTTCATTACAAGAAGGTAATATTTTTTTACCAAGTATACTACTATTAATGTACGTATTTAAAAAAAAAAATTGTTTTAATCAACCATAAATTTCATTTTTTTCTATATGTACTTTCACCTCGGCCTCAGCCTCCGTTAGGTGAGACTCGTCGCCTGCGTATCCGCCTCCGCCTCCGCTAACAAGCCTCCGTTACAACCCTAGTTAGAACATAGTACTCGCGCGCGCATCAGCTGACGCCCAGAGGTCAACGCCCCGCGTTCGGCCGCACGAGCGGACCTTTGACCATACTTTTGTTGGGATAACCAAGTAGAATAGCAAGCTCATAGCTTTGTGGTTTTTCATGATATCTTTTTGAAATTTTGTACATAGATTATTTACTTAAAAATATTGGACACGTGTTTCGGGTTTCGCATAAACAATAAATAATGTTATATGTAGCATCAGTTTCGCTTTGAAATTTATTTTGTTTTGAATATTTATTACTTGGGATGGCTACGTGGTATGATTTACTCGTGTGGTCTTATCGCAGTGTTATCGAAGATGACTGATGCTGGGTTAGAATGAACGGGTTTTTCTGATAGATTTGCTTTGTCTTATCCACAATCGAGAACTATGATTTTAAGCGTGAATCACTTCGAAAGCATCAACAGATTTTTTATACGTCAATTTCGTCGTTCTAAAAATTAGAAACGAAAGTGTTGACAGTTATATTCAATATTCATAACTAAGTAATAAAATCTACAGCTAAAGCCTGTAATTAAAAGACTTTATCGTTTTCAATGCAATTGATGCAGTAAACGGTCTACATAAAAGGTAAATGAATCACAAACCTGTTGACATCGACGTCGGTAGACTCCAGAATGTTACGCGCCTTGTCGAGGTAGCCATGTTCCACGGCCGCGAACAGAGCTGTAACAAACAGAACTAAGATTCACTTTAAAGAACTACTGATAACTTTATACCTTAGGTATAATCAGTAGAAGCAGACAAAGCTGCTCTTGATTAAGAAGAAAACCTGTTAGATGAAGAACATGAAGGAAAAATCAGAGGTAACACCACGTTGGACATTAAAAATACTGCGGCGGGAATTACTTGTATACTGGAAACTTTTAGCTCTCCTCTGTCAAAAGAGTATTGAGAATCCAACAGAGTGCTTCCCGACGTGTCAAAGAACACACTGTTAGATTTTTAGGCCTGTGCGTTAAAGATTCAGTACGCGAAAAATTCCGCCACGATTTTGTAAGTCCATGTGAACGTGGACTAAGAAATGCCAATAGAAAACATTTTGAAAGATATTGATAATTCATTGCTTTATGTGTTGGAGAAAACGTGTCTCCTCAACAAAGTTACTGACCCAATGAATGTTGTTGAACTGTCAAAATGAAACCCATTGATACTAAAAGTTCGTTAAACTATATTCCCGTTGATGAAGCTTGATAGTGTGTTAGAAGAAATAGTGAGACTGAGATCACGGAGAAGATAATTAATAAGATAAAAAAGATGATGTTTTATAGACGCTGGTACAAAGTGTAAGTATGTTGTCATTGTGTAAAATAAGATAACTGATAATTAAAACAAACTTAAATGTTAAATAGAAGTATATCAGCTGAAAATTATAGATATAGTATATATGTATATATGATATAGAACATAATTCATAAAAAATAAAAAGAACAAAAAAAAAAAAAACGAAACAAATACCGTGTAAATGTATGTTAACTTGTGCGATTTTGTCTTGTTGCGCGCGCGCGTCCTTCTGTTGCCGACGAGTTCCCTTGTCAAGGTGCGGGGGGTGGGGTGCGCAAGCGCTCAGCGACGGCAACTCCCCCCCGCACCCCTCGAGAAGCGCGCCGTACTGCAGCTCTATGGGAGAAAGGGGAAAATGAACAAAATTAACAAAAAAAAAAAAAAATGTGGTATATAAAATATATTAGGGAATATTTTGTGCTTTTAAGATGCGGGTTATCTATATAACAGAACAGAGATATGAACTTTTCTATATCAACAGACGATTATACAAAAAAATGCCAGTAAATAATTACAAAGATCCTATAAACACACAATTCATTGTATTGCCATGTCATCTATGCCAACGCCAAGCTCAATAAAGAAAATAGGCAAGCAAACCAATTTAGGGTTATCACAACTCAGGTTTTACAAATATCCTGTTATTTACATGATTATTGCCTTTTACAATTAGAATTTCTAATCAAATTATGTCAAAGGATTATCTTGTCCTATTAGTTAAACAACTGCTACCTCATAATAAATGAAACCTCTGAAGAATGGCGCAGAAATTTATCAATATTTGCCTCCAGCTCGAAATAATCAGGCTTCGTTAAAATAGTCTTACTGAGGACTTCCGACCTACCTGACGTAGGTAGGTTGCTGTTGAGATAATTTATCAAACTACCCACGATCAGCAGACAGAAAAGGTTAACCTTAATAACAATGTACATGATTAACTCAATGTCGAACGAATTGTGTGCTAACACGTTGAACATACCATTCAACTTTTAGGGTATCAATCAACAGTTAAAGTATAAAATGAAATACGAGAGCAGTTGATCCAAATAGGGACTTAATTAACGCGAATTATGTAATGAGACGCTTTCAACAGAAGATTAATAGTTTTTGATTAATTGGGAATATGTCGAAATTCACGCCTGGAGCTACGGTTGATTGTTATGAGGTATATGTTAAAATTGAACTTGCGCCATTTTTCCTTTGTTTAATCAGAACTATCATTAAAAAGTTTAAAAAAGTAGGAATGATAATAATTATAGGCATCAAAAAATTCATCCGCATTGCTGTCAACAGGAAACGTGCTCAAAAGGCTGGCAGTATTGCCACGTTGTATGGCGATGCTGATTTTTTGGCCAAAAAATAGCCCAGAACTCACGGTCGGTCACGCTTGACCGACCACTTAAAACGCATGGCGATATCTCGAAATGGTAGGTGGTACAGACGTCGGACCCAATGGCCCTATTATGTTTCAACCCCAAACGGCTCAAACATATAAGTTCCAATGAGATTGGAGTATATGCGCCGTTTGAGGTTTTTCGCAATGCAGCACACCTCACCGTATTTATATGATCATTATTATCTGTATCCTAATTGCGTAACAGACTATTAATCGGAATCTACATCATTTTGAAGCAAACTAAACCATTGCTTTATAAATTTGAAAAATTTGTCTACACAGCACTTAAATAACGCAATGAATGTTGTTAACCTGTCAAATTGAAACCGATCCCGATTGATAATGTGTTAGGTAATTGCCCCGTTGATTAGCTTTCCCCCCAACTAAGTTGTAATCGGCTTCCTGTCTAACTCCATGCAGCCTCGTACCATTACTTTATGTACGCAGACTGCCTATCATACTTCTACAATCTTCTTCACTGCAGTTACTTGGTTGAAACCCATTGGTACCTCACCCAGAACTATACAAAATACCTGTACTTCATTATCTTCCTGTTTTTGTCTCATGATTGTTGAAGTTGGTACAACGAGTTTTCTTCTTCCATTCTCAACCGGAACACTATCATTCACTCCCTCTTTCATTTCATTCCTCATACCATCCATCTTCTCTTTGGTCTACCTCTCCTTCTGGATCCGTCATCATTTATCATTTCAGCCTTTTTTTGTGTATATGGAAAATCATCAAATGACCTCTCCCGCTCTGGGCGAAGCGGAAGGGTGGGTCAGACTTTTACTGACTAAAACCCACCAGTGTTCCTTCACTTGCTTGTGCGCCAGGGCCACGGTTTTTATCATCACAGCCCTTATCTCAACTTATTTGGGGTCCGTACAACAACATTTTTTCTTACATCTCTTTGTTAGATGTAACCCCGGTAGTCACATTCACATTCTTTCTAATTATATCATCACTAGCTTTTCGCCCGCGTCTTCGCCTGCGTGGAATTCGGTTATATCGCGCTTTTTAGATTTCCCTAAGAATGTCAAATTATTCCGGGATAAAAAATTCCCTATTATTTAATCCAAACTACTAACTTTACGGCTGCAAAATTTCAAAGCAATCCGTTCAGTAGTTACGACGTAAAAGCTGAACAAACAAACAAACAAACTCACTTTTAGACTTATAATATTAGTAGTTTTGTTGTTTTCCAAATATTTCTTTGTTTTTTGTTTTTATTTGTTTATTTCAATTGTGCACAAGATTTTGCAAGTAATAGAGTATTGTATAATGTAAAAGCACTTTTCAAGTTTGTGAATGTGAGGCACCATGGACTATGGTTTGTTTTTTTTTTATATTATAACTTGTTTGACATTACGAGCATGGCAGTTGAGAGTTTTCATGCTCACTCAAATGTCTTGCTGATGGTGGCGCGTGATGTTGGGTCATTTGGTTCCCTTCAAAATGGTTGAGCTAAGTGGGGCTGATGCGCGCGTCATGCTCGTGAACGGGGGCCGTCAGTGGAGACTGGTCATCTCTTAGCTGCCAGTGGGTTTAATTAATTTTCTATCTTTTCATTAATTTTTATAATGATAGAAGCAACAGAAAGATGTAAAGAAGACATGTAATCCATATTATGACTTTAAAAGAGTGTCCATGGAGTTTCTTGCACGTTCTTCTCCATAGAGATCTACGCTTTGGAACGTGCAATTTAGCTTCACTTTTCTTGGATTGACCAACATTGACTATTCAAAAGCACCAACTGTTGGTTAATTTGAAATAAACAATTTTGATTTTGAGTAAGGATTCACACATTGTATTCATCGTTACTCCATCAATACCTATATTTTTTTTACCACGAAACAATATTACGATAGAAGCGAATAACTTAATCCAAGTCTGGTTACTTAGCGCCTAAAGGAAAGGCCCAAGGCACATCTGAGGTAACGCCCAATAGCCTTATCCAGCACCCGACTGCATTATGATTAGGTGCCGAATTCAATATCGATTACAAATCGAATTTACAAGGCGACGGTGACATGTAGACGTGTTGGAATTATAAAAAGCTCACAAGCACTTCAATGTCACTCAGAATCAGAACCTTGTCTAAGACAGAAAAGGTCTTGAAGGTGAAACTTCACAGCTAATCAGAGTTTAAATCAGAATGAGCTAAAGACCGGATACTGTTCCGCGGGAAAGTGAATACGGAGATACGGTATCTTGATTCAACTTTAAGGAGCCATTTTAGATTTTCTAATTGTGAAAATTATGGCTCTGAGAAGTGGAATTTCTGTGTTTACGTAAGAATTCACGCTGAAGTCAATTTAATCTGCCATGCCTTTTCCAACTATTTTGGGGTTGACTTTCAACCCGGATAGAGTGACAGTAGGTTAATGAAGTACCTATCTGACCTATAATAAACCCTTTTACTCTGTAACGCCCCCTGGTAAGATTAGTTTTCACACTTCAGACTTGCCGTAACGACTGTCAAAGATATTTTACATATAGCAGCTATTGGCGCCGATTCTGTTGTTCACAAACTAAACTAATTTTAAGTTTTTTTTTTTTTTTTTTTTGTAGTGTGGCACTAGTTATGACTTTGTGCCAATGTCAAGTAAAATAAAAATCTTCAAAAGTCCTTCTTTCTATCTCATAGGGCTTCGCACGGTTTGTGCATTTAGCCAATGTCACGTAATGAATTATTCATGTCGAAAAAGACGGCCGCGCGGACCGAACACGGAGGATTTGGTTCAAAGCCATGATGTGGCCACTATGCTACAATATTTCACTGTTCTTTATGAATTATTCACTTAATGCACTTTTTACTACATAAATCACGCGTTTTTATTTAGTAAACGACACTATAAATAATTTAAAAGTCCAATGAAAAACGAGCGTGGCACTCATCTTGGCTTCCCGCCAAAAACTCCCTAATTTTAAGTTATGTGCATCTTTAGTATTTCTATTTCGTTAAGAAAAGGATAGAAGATAACATTTTAATTTAATCCTGTCAAATTAAGATACTCCATAGACAGTTTAGACGCGATTATAAACATGGCGACTAAAAATACGCCAGTTTTCGTCAGGAGCGCATTAATTTGATATGTCTAAACTGACATTTTATCTTCTGTCCTTTTCTTAATGGAATAGAAAGAAAAAGATGCAAATAACTTAAAATTAGTTTAGTTTGTGAACAACAGAATCGGCGCCAATATCAACAATTTGATTACCTTTCCTAGGTACGGAGGAGTCTCGCTATGATTAATCATCCACGAACTGATTGTGGCAAACGTAGCATAAATTTCGACCGGCTTTTGCGACTGTTATCTATACTAATATTTAAAGCTGAAGAGTTTGTTTGAACGCGCTAATTTCAGGAACTGCTGGTTCGATTTGAAAAGTATTCTCTTTTGCGACTGTTATCTATACTAATATTTAAAGCTGAAGAGTTTGTTTGAACGCGCTAATTTCAGGAACTACTGATCCGATTTGAAAAGTTCTCTCTTTTGCGACTGTTATCTATACTAATATTTAAAGCTGAAGAGTTTGTTTGAACGCGCTAATTTCAGGAACTACTGATCCGATTTGAAAAGTTCTCTCTTTTGCGACTGTTATCTATACTAATATTTAAAGCTGAAGAGTTTGTTTGAACGCGCTAATTTCAGGAACTACAGATCCGATTTGAAAAGTATTCTCTTTTGCGACTGTTATCTATATTAATATTTAAATTTGAAAAGTTTGTTCGAACGCGCTAATTTCAGGAACTACTGATCCGATTTGAAAAGTTCTCTCTTTTGCGACTGTTATCTATACTAATATTTAAAGCTGAAGAGTTTTTTTGAACGCGCTAATTTCAGGAACTACTGATCCGATTTGAAAAGTATTCTCTTTTGCGACTGTTATCTATATTAATATTTAAAGTTGAAAAGTTTGTTCGAACGCGCTAATTTCAGGAACTACTGATTCGATTTGAAAAGTTCTCTCTTTTGCGACTGTTATCTATACTAATATTTAAAGCTGAAGAGTTTGCTTGAACGCGCTAATATCAGGAACTACTGATCCGATTTGAAAAGTTCTCTCTTTTGCGACTGTTATCTATATTAATATTTAAAGCTGAAGAGTTTGTTTGAACGCGCTAATTTCAGGAACTACTGATCCGATTTGAAAAGTATTCTCTTTTGCGACTGTTATCTATTTTAATATTTAAAGTTGAAAAGTTTGTTCGAACGCGCTAATTTCAGGAACTACTGATCGGATTTGAAAAGTTCTCTCTTTTGCGACTGTTATATATACTAATATTTAAAGCTGAAGAGTTTGTTTGAACGCGCTAATTTCAGGAACTACTGGTCCGATTTGAAAAGTTCTCTCTTTTGCATTGAATAGCTCAATTAATTCAGGAAGGCTTTAGGCTATACATATATCATCACACTGCGACCAATAGGAGCGGAGCATAACAAAAAATTTTAAATGTATGCTGTACTTATACAATTTTGGGGTTCAAATAAAACGTTCAAATAACTAACTCCACGCGAACGAAGTCGCGGGCGACCACTAGTTATTTAGAAACGAGTTTGTGATTAATAGTTTCATACCTTTATTTATTTATTTGATGGTTAATTAAAACGGTAAGTACAATAATTAACACAGACACAAACAATTACACTAATTATATTAAAAACTACTACTCAAACTAACATGGCACGGTGGACTCTCTCGAATACTTTCTTTCACAGAAAACCAAACATACACGCATAAGGTTATTCCGTTCATCCGCAATCACGTCACATTCAGGGTTGGCCATCAGAAGGACATTCAGCACATTTAAACTTATACCTTGTTATAATAACATATTTTAACTTTGCGGAAAATGGCAAATACAAGAAGATTTAACTGTACAGTTTCCGTTAGTCATTTCGGTTCTTCCCTACTTCCCAGGTATTGTTATTAACATGAGAAATCTTGTATTGTATATAACTCATACGAGTGCAAACTAAATAACTTAATCCGCGAACATAACATCACGCCTGATTGCTCTGCTTACTAACATAATAACAATAACATAATTGGTGAAGTATGGACTTCACCAATTATGTTAAAGTAACATACAATATGTAAAGAAAACCCTGTCCGACCCATTAGGATGATAAAGTTTAGGTAAACACTTGACCAAATATAATATAAAATTTTACATAATCATCATAGTAACAATACTCATGAATTTTGAAATAATGCATTTTTCCCGGGAATTAATTCCAATTTCCCCGAAATTTGATTATTTTTATAAAAGTGACAACACCGGTATTATTATAAGCGAATAGCGACGCGACGACGTCACAGGTGCCGCGTGCCCTGCCCCCGCCGCCCGCGGAAGGGGTTGCTTACCGCACATGTATTAAGTTACCTCTTTTTCCGAAATAATATTTATTTTTTTAGGGGGATTTTTTTTTAAAGTTTAGCTTGTCTTTATGGGCATTAGTAGAATCAGTTATCCATACCTATCAATACCTTCACGGATCGGACAGGGTTTTCTTTACATATTGTATATGTAGATGGGGTGGTTCTATTACTAACAATCGGGCAAGGCACGAATTCCAGACTCCAGGAGGCTTCTGGGCCGTTCCTGACAAAAATCCCAACATAACGATTTGGAGAACAATTATAGTAAGCAACAATAGTTTAAGAGAGAGGAGTAAAGTAAGATCAGAAACCAAAAAAATATTAGCCCTGACTCCTAAACTAGGAAGATCCTGTATCTACTACTGTGTCTTCGCTTTAATAGAGCACACACATTTATGAGCGTTTGACAACCTCCGTAGCGTAACGGTAGCGAACGCGGCCGCTGCGCAAGGAGGCGCGGGTTCAATCCCCGCGCAGTGCAAATATTTTTATGCATGAATATGGATATTTGCACTGGTCTGGTCGTGCCTCGGAAAGCACGTTAAGCCGTTGTTCCCGGTTGCCATACGAACATCTAATGGCAGTCGTTACGGGTTTTTGAAGCTTTCAAAAGTCCAACAATTAGTCTAACTGCAATGCTTCGATATCGCCTTCGGGTTATGGAGGTCATACGGCAGCCGCTTCACGGAAAATATCGAAGTTTAGACAAAATCAGCAGTTAGACTGGTAAAGCCCCCAGACTACAAAGCAGAAAAAAAATGCTTCGGAGGCAAGTGGGATTAACGCTGAGATGATGATGATGACTAAAGAGTATTATAGTAAGTATTCGGAGAATGTGTACCAAATAGAATGACTGTGGAATGAATCACCTCAAGCCTTTTATCGTCCCACTACTGGGCAGAGGTCTCCTCTCATACAGATAAGGATTGAGCGTAAGCACCACGGTTGCTCAATGCGGCACTCATACTTGAGAGACTGGTGTTCTAACCACTAGGGCACCACGACTTGGAATGAATCTATTTATTGTATATACTTTACTGCAATTTTAAATTCATACACGATTCTGCCTTGGAATTCAAATATGAAGCTATTCCACAAACGATGGGACACATAACAATGTGTCCTGCGTGTCCTCTCAGCTGCACGTTACAGGAACTGATGGAGGCTGGTGATGGCGCCAAACAATTAACCGAATTCTGGGTCGAGTCCATTTAAATTGGCAACGACACCCTAAGAAGACTGCAATATTCGGTTCAGATGTAATATTTGTAATAGAAACAAGTAAGACAGTACTAAGGGTCATTCTAATGAAGGTAATATTTGTCTGTAATTAGTATTTATGGAAAAATACGGAGTGTTATCTTATCAGACACCGGTTTTACAGAAAGATGCCTTAGTCTGTGAGGCTACAACCAAAACATACTCGTAAGTTAAAAATGCAATCTTTATTATCTTACATGGTGTTAGGAACATAATTTGGGTGGTTCAATTAAATTTTGAGGTAATTTATTTATGACTGACATAAATAAATTACCTTAAAAATTAATACCCAAAAAATAAAATAGGTATCTATTTTATTTTTTTAATTACCTATACCAACAATTTTATCTTGATACTAGCTGCGCCACAAGGTTTCACCCGCGTTTTTTATAGCCTAAAGCCTTCCCGGATTAATGCGCTATCCAATGCAAGAAGAATTTTTCAAATCGGACCAGTAGTTTCTGAGATTAGCGCGCACAAACAAACAAACTCTTCAGCTTTATATATTATATATAGATAGATTATTCCCTTTTTACCCGTAGATTATTCAATATTCGAGATGTGTAGGTCACGCAGAAATAGCTTCATAGTTCATCCAATATGCTGGTTTTTCGGAGCCAAATAAATAATAAATACCACTATAATATAATCCCTAAGATATTTTATTGCATTTTTTAAGACATCTTCAACATTTTCTTCATTTCTCATATGTGATAAATTAATGATAATAAATAAAATGGACGAGTGACGATGAGAATATTTATATAATAAGTATCTACAAAACGTTCTAAACAATTTTGTAATTCTGCAGCATTTGTCATCATGATAAGACGAAAGCTTAGTTGGCAGACATGTCAACTTTCTCTTAATAAATTACAACTTTTATCTAAATGTCGTGGCGTAATTTAAAAGATCTAAGCAATTACCTGTTTATAAAAATAAAAACTTGTAAGACTACTTTTGAAATAAAAATAATGTAACAAAAATGTTGTCTAGCTGTCTTGACTGGCTTGTATTGCCCAAGTTTCGCTTTCGATAATATTTATAACTCTTTTGATACAGAAACAGTTTCCGGCAGAGAACGAAATTTTTCGTCCATAATAGCGGCTGCCGCCAAGTGATTCGTCGTGTTCCGGCCTGATGTCTGGTGAAGCCGTACGGAGGATGGATCTGAGCAGTTGTGTTGCGATGTGTGCCGGGTACGATGGGCCAAATGTTATTGTGTCGGGAGTTTGATTGTGGAGGGTCTCCAGATTATAATCTCCCTCTGGCGCAGCATTGTTGGGTTTAACATTGCATCACCTCGCTCAACTGCCATCTTCCTTCCTACTCACTAAGATTTTTAAGTGATTACCATAAAGCGGAATTGCAGTCAAGCACTAATTTATAATTATAAAAAAATAAAAAAAATTGGACCGGCCATATTAGCAGTGGAACCAACGAATATTGGGGTAGATATAGTGTTTGTGTTTGAAACCGAAAAGCGCTCATGCTAGGCGGAGCGACGGTGTTTGCAAGATCGCTAGCAGCAACATAATGAGACTTGCCGAAAATCGAGTTGAATGGCAATGTGAAATCAGCAGCACCCTTGCGTAACTCACTATTACCATTTGGAATCACTTCGAAGCATATTACCAATCCATTGCCCCATGTGCTCGAAAATGTGTCTGCTCAACAACGCAAATAACGCAATGAATGTTGTTGAACTGTCAAAATTAAACTTATTGCTACTTTTAATATGCTATAGACTAATGATGATCATAACTTTTTTGATACAGTCGCAAGTAGATGAGCACTTATGAGCCTAGTCGGTCGTCGGTCGTCAAACGGCGTGATGGGTCTGACCCACAACCGGAATGAGGCTGGCACATGGGCATGGGGATTGTGATGGTGATAAGTAAACATGTATACGCTCGAATTGAGTAACCTCCTCCTTTTTGAAGTCTGTTGGTCTCATAATTGGGGGAAATTGGGCTGTGGATGATGTTGACGGAGTGATAAATCTGCCCCCTAATCGGCGAACACATTTTTGTCAAATGATTGCGATTAGTTGGGATCAATTGGGATCGGTCCGACCGCCCATTGGTCCAAACGATCCCAATTAGTCGCAATCATTTGACAAAAATCTGTTCGCCAATTAGGGGGCTGGTCTGAACTAAAATTTTTGTCACATATGTAATTGTTTAAGTCCCATGTTTGTTTAATCAATCGGGTACCATATCCACACTGTTACTGAGAAATTCCTGATGGAAGAAACCCCAAACGAACCAAGGACCACGTTTTGCCGTCACGCTTATGACCAATACGTAATTATCGTAGTTAATTACCTACATTAAAACACGAAATATCTCGAAATTTAACGCTTCAAAGCGAACTAGCAAAATAACGTAACATAAACAAAGGAAAGCGTCACGAGGCAAACTGCCAGAACAGAGTGAGGTGAAAGGTTCCCATGATTGTGTAGCATGCATTATAGTTCCAATCACTCGAGGGTTGGGAGGCGTAATTACGCTGGTTAGGCAAAGGTATGTATGTCTACTTCCTTTACATAAATTTGAAGAATGTTTCTTTTTGCGCAAAGGTAGATAGAATATTTAGATTTGGAAGAATTATTTCATTAAACGGAAATTGATTTGGGTGTTGACATTTTCGATGGGTGCTTAGGAAAATTAAGCAACGCTTAAGGAAAACGAAAAGCGAAATCAAATTCTTAGTTCATCGTAGATCTTTAAGTTATTAGAGGTGATTTTTCCATCCCCAGATAACTTTAATTTGAGAAATAAAATTGAAGTTTGACAGCTTTTGTATTAAATAATTAACTGTCAAAATTATTTAATATTAATTATTCCACGAATAAAATTAACAAATGATTTAAAAAATCAGTCCTCGCAGCAAAATGATTAATAATGAAAGGCGAAAATTGTCTTGTTAGCAATTAAATGCTATTGTTACTCAACCGTCACCAAAATCAGTATAAACCACAAAAACCACATGTTTTTACCATCTTTATTTACATGAGAGTAGCCTCGCCAACCCTAACCCATGTCTTCATTGACGTGCGTCGACGCATCGCGTGGGTAAGCATTACTTAACGTATTAAAAAACCGCATGAAAGCAACAGTGAGGAATCGTAAATAGTTTGTATTGGACAGAACGCGGAAGAATCATGATACTACGACGATGCGGAACGTGGAGTCGAATAAATTAATATTATGCTGAGTGTGAGGAGGCTGTATAAGTTGGGACCTTTGCTTGTTCGCTTGTGTTGCTTATAGTAGTAGCCCTTTGAGGTCATGCGGCATCGACACTTGAAAGATTTATGTTTTTTTTTTCTTATATTTAACCTATAAATAAATTCTTGTACGACTCCATTTTTGTATGCATGCGGAGTTTACCTATACATGATTTGTTACACTTTTAAATTACATATTGCCTTGTGCAAAACACCAGTGTATATAATTGTTAGTGGACCAATACAAATTAATAAAATTAAAATAAATTAATCAAAAATCTTTTTAATTTTGCTCGCGTGCACGCTGATGCTTCATCACAGATCCAGCGAAAAATATTACCCCTAACTACAAATATAAGTGTTTAAATAACTCACAATCACATTGAAAAATTTCAGTCTAAACTCATTTTCTAATACGTGGGAAAGCATGTAAATTCTCATTTTTCATAAAACCAATTCAATAGCACGTTAACACACTTTTATAAACTTAATTGTTGGCACTAACAAACACTTCAATAAAATAAACGGTAACACACAGTGGCGTATTAATTGGACTCAAAACTTTAAAACGAACGCGCCCGTATAAAAACACTAGCTGAAATTGACCGACAACACCGAAAAATTAAATCAATCCAATCACTTCACTGACCGCAAAAATATATGTATAAAAAAATATTTTGAATATAGAACTGACCGCAAGTAATAAATTCTAGCATGTCGCTCCATTGCAGTATCATACTTGCAACTGAGATGGTTGCATGATTCTGAGTTTGGTCTTTGTGCGGACTATCTAGATATTTTTAATTGGCGACATTGTCATTTAAAAAGGTGACTACGTCATAGAGTCATAAAGCAGACTAATTGTTTTTTATGAAAATTATTCTTTTAAGTTATAGTACCTACGCCATTCTGTCATGAAAGTTGTGTTAATTATATATTTGAGACATAAAAATACATATTTTCTCAAGTTTACTTATTCATACTATCAAATATGTAATTAGTAATTAATAATAGTGAAATTTACCATATTGGATTCGTTAGCCACATTTTGAAGCACTTTCTGTTTCAAAATTGAAAGCATCGATTGGAAGGGACATTGTTTGTCCCTTCAATCGATGCTTTCATAAAATTGGGTCAAACGAAACCTTTAATGACATAGTTTCGGAAAAAAGATCACGCAATTCAACGAAATCGTTTTGTTTGAAAACAATGGCTGGAACAAGCACTTCTATAAAAGTGGAGTAAGAAATTATATCTACCAGAAGCCCTTTATTGACTGCAAACGGATAATTAAGAAAAAAAAAAAGGGGAAACGCAAAAAGATGTTAGTAGAAAGATTGTGAAGTCAGCTTGCACCGAAGAAGTCGAAGAGGGAAATATCCAAAAACACACCGCAAATGACAAATCCTTTGTGTTATATCGATCCACTTTTTCGTCAAGGTCCAGTGTGCTCCCGGCTTTAAAACCCAGTATAGTCGACACCTCACTAACTAGGTTGAGTGGAAACTCAATTTAGTTCTCAAATTAGTTTAGCACTGATGGTAAACGCAAATGGCTACCCTTCTTAACTAAAAGGATTTTAGTTCAACGGATATTTTATGCTTTTCTTTATGTTGGGCGTGTTAAATAATTTTGAAAATTGCGTTAAGTACCTATTCAGTGTTGTTCTCAACATTAAAAATTTTACATATATTAAGGACATGACATTTTCTTCCATAGTTTTTAGTAGTTGTCATCTCGCTAATCGCCCCCTTTATAGGGTACAAATTTTACTTTACGGATATGAGTATATTTCTCACACAATCCATCTATCGTTACTTTGATCTTTCCCTACTCTTCCGTTTGAAAATATTTAGTTCATTGGAATGTAAGAATATGAACTCGTAGATATCTGACTAACTTCCGACACACTATTAATAAAGATTGTGACGGTATATCTGGATCTACTGAAACTATTTTGAAAATCCTTTAGCTATAGCTACATTTAGGAGTGCCACAGGATATAACATATCCTCATATCATATCTCTTTTTATCATATTTTTTATTTATCTTTTTTTTATATATCATATCTTTTGTTGTAGTCGGATTTCATTACAAGTAAAAATGTTTACCGTTCAACCTAGCGGGCTCGGGTCAGCTAGTTTTTTTGTATAACATCGATAATCATCATCATCATTTCAGCGTATATTCCCGGTTGCACCCGCGGCTTTTGCGTTGGATCCCGGGGTCCGCTTTCCAACATATACGCCTCCATTTCGCACGATCTCTGGCATCCCGTGGTGTGAGATTGTTGGCACGTATGTCATCTCTTACAACGTCAAGCCAGCATTTCTATGGTCTACATCGCTTGTTCCGGCCCGGCGCTTTGGGCTATAACATCATAATAGCATAGCACAATACCCATATAATATTCTCACTGCTAGACCACAGGCCTCTTCAATTCGAGATGTTGTGGACTGTAACCCAATACGTCAAACACGGGCCAATGCGGGTTAGTAGACGTCAATGCCTTCGTATTTTGGTTTCTAGGACATGCCGGTTTTCTAACAATGTTTTCCTTCACTGTCTTGACAGAACATCGATTAACATTTATGTTAATCGAATAATGAATAAATTATTCGATTCAAATTACATGACGGAAGTTCATCTATAGCGGTTATGACAAAATATCTCTAAGAGAGCAATCAAATCGCTGGTAGCGTGATTTGAATTGGAAATATACAAAATTAGCATTCGTACTTTGTAATCTAGTTTCCGACAGCTAGTTGAATTTTATAGATCTACTAAAATAAGTGGAAGAATACATCTCTATTATAAATGCTGCTGTTATGTCATAATTATAAACGAGTGCTTGACCGCAATCCGGCTCGATGGTAAGTAGAGAAGCAATCGTTGATGCAGTGAATAAGCTTAATAAACTAGCGGGTGTAAAATCCGCTCGGGGCAAGCCGGACCGTGCCAACGCGTATGTATACGTACATCCGTGGTGGAGCGACCCGGACGGCCGGGCACTTCTTCTCATGCAACCGAGCGGGTGGGCAGGTTGCGGATAGCCCAATCCCCGCTGCGGGACCGGCCACCGCGGCTGGTCCTGCGTCTGGGGCATCTCGAAAGAGATCCCGGACAAGAGAAGTGCCCGAACACCAAACCCCAGGTTTAGGGTAACCCTCACACCTCATCCCATGTTCCGAAAGATCCACACAAACCCATCCTAGTCCTTATCCATGAATTCCCGTCACTCCTCTCAAAATCCCTAGGTCAAATCCCAGACCTAGGGTGACCTACCCTCCCCAACTTTCCTTCTACCATCAAACACCTCTCCTTCCTTCCCTTCCATCCCCATATCCCTTCGGTCCTAGAGGAAGGGCAACCTCGATTCCAAAATAGCCCACCACCTCAAGAAATGAAAATGCAGGAACAAGAAGAGACTATCCAGGTGGGTCCCGGCCAAGCCGGGGAATCCCACACCGCCACGGCGGTCAGCCCCCAACGTACTCTGGGGGGGGCTAACTCTTGCATCAGTTTGCCGTGCACTTCAGCACGGCCGGCTGCTTTAGCGCCCATGACACAGGCAGCGACCAACGCGCCCACTAACACCATCCCGGCAGCGACACACGCGCCAACACCCGACAAACGATGTACGCCCTCCACGAGCTTCTGGCATCAGAGCATCGTGAGAAACAGCGTCACCAACCCGAACTTGACCAACGTACAGACGGCGTCTGGAAAGGTAAGCGAACCTGGCGGCCCTACCACTCGCCCGGCGGATGGTCTACGCCTGCTACCTAAGCGCGGAAAACCTACTGGCCGGGGGAGGAAAGTAGGCGACCGAAAGCGCAAAATCCGCGAAGGCATGAGCCAGCGCGGAGCGCAATCGGACGCCGAAAAGGTAGGGAGGCCGCAAGTACGCGAAGAGGCAACTCAGCGCGAAAAGCAGCCTGACGTGGGACCAAGCGACCAGCCGCAAGTACGCGAAGGGGCAACCCAGCGCGAAAAGAGGCCGGACGCGGAACCACTAGCCCAGGCGCAAGTACGCGAGGGGGAAACCCCGCGCGAAAAGCCCTCATATGCGGCAGAGCCAGCCGGGGTCGCAAGCCGATCCTTGCCAACGACAGAGACAATAAGACACAAAAAGACCAGAGGGAAACGGGGCGGATCCTCGCACAAAAAGCATGATACCCTGACGGGCGTCTCTTCGGCGCAGCCGGGACCTAGCGGTACGGGCTCGTCGAAGAGGGAGCGCCCAGACGACTCGGGCTCACCGAGCACGTTCCAGGGGGATGCGAAACGCGTGAGGATCCATCCTGACCAGGGAGAAACAAAGACCTACGCGCGGGCCACTAAGGACATTCCTGCGCGTCTCGCCGTAGCAATATGTCGCTCTCCCCCTTCAAGAGACCTAACTCCAGAGGAAGCCGAACAGGTCAAGGCAGGACTGGAACATCTGATCCTCTTCGACGACGGCGACTCCGCCACTGAACTCCCTGCCTTCCGCGGATACCCACGGGTAGCGGATGGCACGGTGCAGGTGTGGTGCGAGGACGACGGCGCCTTGACCTGGCTGACTCAAAACGTGCCCCGACTAAACCTCCCGGACGCCGACATTAAACTGACGGTACTCAAGCAGTCGGACGTGCCCACCCGTGTTAAGGCCTCCCTCTTTGTCCCCCGTTACACGGGAGACATACGGAGGCTACACAAAACGCTTATTCGTCAGAATAAGTGTTACAACATGGCACAGTGGTCACTCTACAAGGCAACCACTGTCGGTGGGGACAACTATGGGTCCTATTTGACCCTGGGTGTGCCACCGGAGGATGTGGAAAAGGTCCTGGCTCGGGAGCGGCGTGTGTCGTACCACTTGGGGTCGATATACGTGCGCTTCTGGCCCCGCACCCAGCCCTCCGACTGCAATCCAGACCCAACGATCGAGACTCGGACAGCACTGACTGACTTACAGAACGACAACACAGATATTGCTCAACTGGAGGAGTACATGGCCCGGGCAGCGATGGCGGACGAACAGGAAGCCGGGCCATCTACACTCACATCTCCTGACTGGGCCATACAGCTCCTGGCATCACCGGGAGAGCAACACGGAGCGTACAGGGATGGGGCAGGGGTAGGATGTTCCGATGGATCGGACACCGACTAACACCCCACCCCACTCATCATCGTTAACGCCACTCAACATCATACAGGCTAACCTCCAGCACAGCCAGACTGCTACGGCTAGCTTACGCAGAGCGCTGGAGGTTAAGCCTAATACTATCGCACTGATCCAAGAGCCGTGGATCAGGAACAACAGAATATGTGGCCTCAGCAACATCGGAGGTAAGCTAATACTTAATACACATAACACTGATAAACCTAGAACCTGCGTCTATGTACCCAAAGATACCCCCGCCATACTACTCACCCAATTCTGTTACAGAGACCTGACGGCTGTTAGGCTCGGGACTGAAGGCGACGCCGCAGACGTCATTTTAGCCTCGGTGTACATGCCAGGTGAGGACACAAACTGCCCGCCGAAGGAGATGG
This sequence comes from Sesamia nonagrioides, assembly GCA_017933935.1. Lineage (NCBI taxonomy): Eukaryota > Metazoa > Arthropoda > Insecta > Lepidoptera > Noctuidae > Sesamia > Sesamia nonagrioides. The sequence goes on along the minus strand of JADWQK010000984.1, from coordinate 683,771 downwards.
TCGACCTAGTGCGGCACTGCGAGGATGCTGGACTGGACCTAATCATCTGCACCGACTCGAATGCCCACCACCCACTTTGGGGCAGCGAGACAACAAACCCCAGAGGAGAGGTACTATCCACTTATTTATTCTCAACTAACCTCAATATTATTAACCGAGGTTCTGAACCCACTTGGGTTACAGTCCGAGGACAAACGATCATAGACCTAACACTAGCTTCAGAAAACGCTACGAGCCTTATCACGAATTGGCATGTGTCGGGCGAGCCTTCATGCTCCGACCATAGAAGGATCCGCTTTACACTGACCACTAACGTGAGAGGGCCCGTACCCAAACGCAACCCGAGGCGTACCGATGTGCCCGGGTACAGGCGCCTTCTAGCTGCCCTACTAGCTAGGAAGTTGGCACAAACAAATATAAAAGAAGTTGCACAACTAGAATACACTGTAACAAAGCTCTCAGAATACCTAATAGAAGCTTACCACGCTTGCTGTAAATTAAGGACACCGCGGGCTAACAGCAAGCGAAGTCCGTGGTGGAATCCCGAGCTCGGTAAGCTACGCCAAACACTACGTAAGCACTTCAACAGAGCCAAAAACAGTAGGCTCACAGAAGACTGGGAAACATACAAAGAAACCCAATACACCTACAAAAAGCAAATCAGAACCGCCAGAAGGACTGCATGGCGGAAGTTTTGCGAGTCTATAGAAAACAACAATGAAGCTGCAAGGGTAAGGAAAATACTATCAACTGATCAGGACCGAACCCTTGGAGCGCTGAAAAAAACCCGACGGCACTTACACACAAACGGATCAGGAAACCAGCAGAGTCCTCCTGGAAACACACTTCCCGGACTGTAAACTCCTGGAGGACAGGACCTGGGAGGCTGTACCAGAATGGACTCCAACAGAGCAGGACTGGTCCAACGCCCACAAACTAATAACAGTAGACCGGCTAAAGTGGGCTATCAACACCTTCAAACCATACAAGTCCGCGGGGTTGGATGGCATCTTCCCAGCCCTACTACAATGGGGGTTGGTGTACATCGCTCCGTGCCTCGTAAATATTTTTCGAGCATGCATAGCGTATAGACACATACCCCATGCTTGGCGGGAAGTGAAGGTTATCTTCATACCCGAGCCTGGCAAATCAGACTACACGCAACCCAAATCATACCGACCCATAAGCCTTACATCCTTTCTACTAAAAACCCTGGAGAGGATCTGCGACCGGTATATTCGCGACGGACCTCTCCGGGCAAATCCACTCCACAAACAACAGCATGCGTACTCCACGGGCAAATCAACAGAATCCGCGCTACACAGCGTAGTATCCAAGATTGAATGCGCCGTGGACCACAAATGCTCAGCACTAGCCGTCTTCATCGACATTGAAGGCGCCTTTGACAAGACCACCTTCACAAGTATCAGCACGGCCTTGAACAGGCACAACATAGACCCGTCACTGAGAGGCTGGATCGCTAACATGCTCGGCCAAAGAGCCGTACAAGTTACTGTGAACAACACCACAAGGGCCATCGTGGCGAAGGGATGTCCGCAAGGGGGCGTTCTTTCGCCGTTACTATGGAACCTGGTTGTTGACAGCCTAATAAATACATTAAATAACAAAGGCTACTATACCGTGGGTTATGCCGACGACATAACAATAATAATAAGCGGAATGCATGAAAACACCCTGTGCAATTTAATGCACCAGGCCCTAAAAATCGTAGAAAATTGGTGTAATACACACCAACTTTCTGTGAACCCAGATAAGACCGAGCTGATTCTCTTCACAAAAAAGAGGAAGCTCACACCGCTAAATCTACCAAGATTCTTTGGCACCACCCTAAGTCTATCCGCTGAAACAAAATATCTGGGTATATACCTGGACAAACAGCTGAATTGGGCGAAACACACCAACTACATCACAACTAAAGCCAGCATATCAATGTGGCAGTGCAAGCGGATGCTTGGGAAAAACTGGGGAATTAGCCCCAAGGTCACTCACTGGCTTTATACCACAGTCATCCGGCCAATTATAACATACGGCTCACTAGTCTGGTGGCCAAGAACTAGTCTGAGCACAGCCCAAAAAGACCTCGAGAAATTACAAAGGTTGGCGTGTGTGGCAATCACCAGTTGCATGAGAACCACGCCTACTGCCGCGCTGCAGGCGATGTTGGGACTGCCCCCCCTTCACCTCGTTGTGAGGGAGGAAGCGACATTGGCTGCCTTCAGACTCCACCTATCGGGAACCCTGAGCAAAGACTCCAGGGTCAAACATACACGCCTGATGCTCGATGCAATCGAGAGGCGGCCAATGTTACAAGCACCCAATGACAGGGTACCAAAACAGTACTGCTTTCAAAAGCACTATCAGATAGTACTTGAAGAAGAGCAGTGCGACCACTCAGGACCGGAGGAGTTGAGAGTATACACCGACGGATCGAAAACCGATCAAGGAACGGGCGTTGGAGTGTTCTCACAAGACCTCAACATAAATATTTCCAGACCGCTAGGGATGCTCAACACAGTCTATCAAGCAGAGTGTGTGGGCATAACTCTGGCGGCCCTAGCCATAAAAGCCAGAGGAGTTGCGGACACGCGTGTCCGCATACTCACTGACAGTGCTTCCGTCCTCCAATCCCTAAAGCAGGGATGCATCACATCAAGTCTTATACTTGAGTGCCACGATGCATTGGAACGGATAACCGTACCAGACCGCAACACTGTGACACTACAGTGGATAAAGGGTCACAGCGGCTCACTGGGCAATGACGCAGCTGACGAGCTGGCTAGAAGGGCATCCAGCGCGTTGGTCAGCGGACCGGAGCCCATTGTGCCTATCCCCTTTATTCAAATACGCAGATGGCTACAAAAGCATACTTACGAACAAGCGGAGATCTGGTGGTCCTCGTCACCGGGCTGCAGGCAGTCCAGGGAGGCCATGCCATCCCTGGATGACAGGCTAACCAAAAGATTGCTGCGCCTGGATAGGAGGAACCTACGATTGATGACGGGGATCATCACGATCCACTGCTCGCTGAATAAGCATCTCCACACAATAGGCATAACAGACAGCCCTCTGTGCAGAGTCTGCATAGAGGCTGACGAGACAGTTGCGCATGTACTCTTCGAGTGTACAGGCGTTACCCAAATCAGAAACGAAACCATAGGAGCACCAAGATCTTACACAGATGTTCTCAACAGGCTAGGAGACCTGATGGGCTTCTGGAGGGAGGTGGGCTGGTTGGAATAACCGCCAAAGGCCGCCATGGTCCACGCACAATGGTCCGCTGGAGGGACTGAGTGCGGAAACCAAACCAATAACATAACATAACATAACAATCCGCTAGTTTATTTAAGCTTATTCACTCAATGAAAACTGATTGAATAGGAAGGAAGACGGCAGTTTAGCGAGGTGATTTTTTTTTCATCTGTTTCTATTTTGGGGCTTTTATGGGGATATGTCAGCCCCATCGTTCCCTTTACATTGATCTTACTAACTAAATACAGTATAAAATCCAATATAAGTATAAATATAACAAATATAACAAATTAATTAAAAAAAGAAACTAGAGCTATTCATATAGAACCTTAATTAACAACACAACTTTTTCGTCATCTCCGATAATGGTACTGACAAAATGGATTTGTATTAAACCTATATCTAATTAAGCGAGGTGGTGCAATGTTAAACCCAGCAACATGACCAACAATGTTGCGCCAGAGGGAGATTGATCTGAAGACCCTCCACGATCAAACTCCCGTTACAACAACATTTGGCGCATCGTACCCGGCACACATCGCAACGCAACTATTCAGAATTTCAGACCTGTCCTCCGTACGTCTTCACCAGACATCACACACGGAACACGACGAATCGCTTGGCGGGAAGACTTTGTCCGGTGGGTGGTAACTTCTGCCGACAGCCAACGATATGGCCTACCACCGAGAATATAGTACTAAGTTATCAAGTGTTTTTAGTAAATTATTAGCTAATCGGTTGCAATAACTTTTCATTATTTGTGTTTTTGTTACGCACTTTCTTTGGCGCGCAGACAACTACTTATCAGCTTATCTAAGTTTTAACACAATCAGTTGAGTCATATTTAACAGATTGAGGGATTAAGGAACGGCAATTGATTTTTATGTAATCAAATAACGTAGATAAAAATAAAATTGATATACATATGTATATTGCTCTAAATTATGAAATAGTTTCTCACATAGAATTGAATACTCTTTATTATGTACATTGTACACCATATAGATTACAGTACCCCCGTGTGGTACCGGGCTTAGAATAATACCAACCCATATCCTCCAGTGGGTGTGGTAAGAGGCGACTAAGGGAACTCTCACTAGGGAAACGGGCAGCGGCGCTTCTCCTGTGAAATATAAAACTACTGCGATCCCCAACCCGCCTGCCAAGCGTGAGTATTATGGCAACCCAAAAGTGGAAGGCTTTGGGGGAGGCCTTTGTCCAGCAGTGGACCTCTATAGGCTGAAGAAGAAGATAGATTGCAGAACATAAATATAAAGATTTTACAAAGGGTGACACAATGGGCGGTCTTCTCGCTAAGAGCGATCTTTTACAGACAACAGACATGGGTGAAGACGCTGTCTCCTGTATCACAAGAACCAGGAGTTAGGACTTCAATCAAAAATAAAATCTTTGCGTCACTAAATCAATTTTAATTATTCATTCGTTTGTGTGGAAAGCTGAATTTGCCCCAAGAAAGTAGTGCTTTTTGGTTTTAATGATTGTAGGGGATACAAACAACGCAGCGAGCAGTGGGCAGCTCGCCGAGTCGCCGGCGACGGCGCGTCGCATCTCAAAGAGATGTCCGCACATCGTGATGGGGTCCACGAGGACCGATGCCACCTGGACCAGGGTTGCGGGTTGCTTAAAAAAGAAACCATGGCCCTGGTGCACAGGCAAGTGAAGAAACACGGGTGGGTTTTAGTCAGTAAAAGTCTGACACGCCATTCCGCTTAGCCTAGAGCGGGAGAGGTCATATTTTGATGATTTCCCATCCAAAACAAAGAAAAAAAAAAAAGGTTTACAAACATTACCTATGAAAAAGGTCTGCTTTGGCTGCACAGGGTGGAATTAATTAGTTTATACTTTCATGAAAATACCTTTTGGTTTTCCCAGTGTTTTTACTGGTTAGCAACATCAGAAGAAAAATAAATATTTATTCCTAAATTTCATGATTGCGCGCCTATCACTGTTTGTTTCAACATCACCCATAAGTTGACTGGTAGATAATGGCGACGCTTTTCTTGCTCACAAACAAAACTAATTTTAACTTAAATGCATCTTTTTCTTTCCATTTCATTAAGAAAAGGATAGAAGATAACATTTAAGTTCAATACTGTCAAATTAAGATATTCCATAGACAGTTTAGACGCGATTATAAACATAGCGACCAAAAATACATCAATTTACGTCAGACGCGGGCTAATTTGACAGGTCTAAACTAACATAGGTATTATGTTCTGTTATTTTTTTAATTAAATAGAAAGAAAAACATGCACTGAACTTAAATTTAATTCAGTTTGTGGACATGGGAATCGGGGCCACAGCCTGTAGCATTAAGTCCGCCTCTGTACACTTGTGTCCTAAAAATATTAAATAAATAAATCAGAACACCAATTCGCAAAGTAAAAATCATCTTAGTGACAATCAATGTCACAATATTGTGTATTTGAACGTTCTTACAATTACGAGAAATGCCTCTCTTATTATCCCTACCTACAGCAAATGTAGATAAAGCCTATTTATTAGAGAAAGGAGCTACAAAAGAGGCGTTGCGTTGATTGTTGGCCGGATGATTTGTTGGTCTTAAAGCGATTCCAACAAAAGGTCAATGTTTCAGCTTTCCTCAAAACATTTCGTAACTGTTACTTAGTAAGAAATTCTCAGCAACCATTGTCAGTTTGGCTATTATATAAAATGGTATTATGTTTCCAAAATTACATCCAAGTATGCAATGCATGATAAGTATTTCGATCCTCTATTGTTTGAACCTCATTATTTTAATTTTTACATTTTTGCCAACTTTCCATTTTCAAATGCTTTTCGTTTTTGGCTTACCTTAAACGCGTTGTTTTGCGATTTTCACATGTTTTTGTGTATTATTTAGGTAGGTATGTTCAAATATGGAAACCGGTAGTGCAATTTTGTTAACTTTATTTTGCTTGCTTGTGCCAAAAAGCTTAGTGATACCTACTCTATTCTTTTTTCTTTGTTTTTCTTTTGGACTTTTACATGATTTATTTCCGACTTTTATATATTTCATCCATTAATCCTATATCAACCATTGCGACATATACCAGAAAGTGTTAATAGGCGATAATTATAACTTGGAAAATCAAACATTTTCACTCGTATGGGAATTACGAGTACAATAGACTCTTTGTTAGATTTATCAGCAAAATGTAAGACAGTTTAATTCGTAGTCGAATAGAGCCTATTATTATTTTGTTCTGCTCGTAAATACTTGTTTTGTAGGTACTGCTTGCATAATTTTATGGAGTTTTCGTTACTATTAAAAAAAAACTTATTTTAGTATGAACTTTCAAGAACGTAGAGGAAAACAATGAAATAGATATTATGACCTAAATCGTGATCAGTTTTTATGTTAGCTAGTTGTGTCAATACATATGTATTTGCAAAATAATACATTCATTGATACACGTACGGTATTATTAAAAGTTCCATCCCGTGTCATAAATTATGTGTGAAGCCATCAATAATATTAAAAAATATATAATTATATTACTACGCATATTAAGATTTTTTTTTCGTTTTTGGCTACTGAGCCGGTTTCGACTATTCTGCCAGTATCAGGTGGTGATATATTAAGTTAATATCTATAATATGCATTATGCACTAAATAAGTTCGAAGGCAGCTGTCAAAATAGGGTTACCCTCATTTGGTAAACCATATTATGACACCTGCGAAGCGAAGCGTTTCGCCTCCTCCCTTATACCGCGTACATCGAGGGACTGGAACAATTTGCCAGCGGCGGTGTTTCCGTCGGACTACAATTTGAGTGTCTTCAAGGCTAGAGTGAATAGGCTCTTAATAAACTAGTGCGCTTTACCATCAACGATTGTGTCACTGCTTACCATCAGGCAGGATTGCGGTCAAGCGCTAGTTTATAATATTAAAAAAAAAATAACCTGTCTGTATAGGCTGCTAGAAGAAACAATACCCTGCCCTTTGATCTCGGCTAGTCTTTTAAATAATGAATGATATTCTAATGTCTTTCCCAAATTAGTCTTGTACATATTCTTCTGTATTACTATAACATGCAGGATCAGGTATGTTCTGACCCGAATGTAAATCTTCTAAATAATTAATGAAGCATTCACCCTAACGTCATTGTAGTCAGTGATATTTGAGGATATTGCCACATTGATGAATTGATTGATGGCTCCTACAGTTGGGGGAAACAGAATACATTTCCTATAACATTTTTTATTGAATCTTCATTTTGCCCTCAAACATATGTGGGAAAAATCGTCACGTTATCAAATTTTTAGATGGATATAATCTATCAATTTACACAGTCATTTATTAATTAAAAATATATAGGTATTAAAAATTAATATAAAGATTCGTTCGCGAATACTAATCCATAATAATATTATAAATGCGAAAGTAACTATGTCTGTCTGTCTGTCGGTCTGTCTGCCTGTCTGTCTGTCTGTTACGCTTTCCCGCTTAAACCTCTCAACCAATTTTGATGAAATTGGGCACAGACAATCTTTAGAACCTGAGAAAGAACATAGGCTACCTTTTATCCCGGAAACAATTGATATTCCCGAGGGAAATCTAAAAAGCGCGATATAACCGAACTCCACGCGGGCGAAGCCGCGGGCGGAAAGCTAGTTAAAAATAAAATCTAGATTGATGCCAAAATCACAAGTTAGTGTTTTTTTATCACCAAATTCAAAGTTCCCCCGCTCTGAGCAGAACGGCATGTCAGAATTTTACTGACAAAAACCCACCCTTGTACCTTCAGTTGCCTGCGTCAGGGGCCACGGTAACTCTTCTACCAACTCTCAAAAATGGCAGGATCATTAGAGCCTCAAAGTTATCTGTATCACACGCTCAATATAATTCAAATATTTCGAGTGCTGCTCATTGGAAAATATAGATAGAAAGATGGTATATTCTTCAGGTAAAAAAAAAAAAAAAAAACTAAATGATACAACAAATACGTAATATAGTCTTTTTTTTTTAATTTTCTTAACATAGGTAATAATTTACAACATAGGTCATTGTCTCGCTTAATTGTCATATCGGTCGCGACTACTACCTACTCTTGTATAACGAACATTGACTCAATAACCCTATTTGCATTAATAACTTCTTTTTTAGTTTTTAATCTCATTTTGATCAACTTGCCCATAGGGAGATAGTTCCAAACCCAACAATAGAAAAATCACAACTGGTTTTTAATAGTTTAGACAAAAATGATGATGCTATTTCATAGACAATAAAGTTACTTATTAGTCTAAAATTAAAGACTATATTCTTTACATCAATACTGGACACGTGTTTCGGGTTTCGCAAGCGCTTCTGATTTTTTGGTTAGAACTTTAGAAGAAGTGTAAGTAGGTAGTTAGCAGGAATTTGGTTTCATGCCCAGTTGATAGGCTCGACTTTATTGGAATTTGACTTCACGGGAATTTGAAACTTAACTGGCAAAATGTGGGTCTAGGTACAGTAAAACTCACGGAATAGTCTATATCATCATCTCTTCTGTGGTAAAACTCTTATCTAACCCCTCGGGGATGTGCATGCATAATCCCGTCTTAATTTGAATAATGTTATGTTCAGAAAAGTCAAAATTTACACTAACTAAACACTGATCTGTCATCGTTTACCGTTATCGTATTTCATTTACTTTTTATATTAATTTTAATAAGAATTCTAAGTCTTGCAAGTAACTTACTACATAAAAGAAGGAACATGTAGATAACAAATTACGAAACAGTAATTAAAATGACTGCCTACTTGATATGCGGGTGTTAAGTAATAATAGTTTACTACCGAAAAACACCTAATTTTAGCACTTACAACAGGCCTAATGATCCGTTCACGGCGAACTGACTTTTTTACTTGATAAGGTACAACGCACACGCACGAAATCATTCAACAAGAAGACTGTAGTCAAATAAATCATCCATAGGACATTTTAGAGTTCTAATAAATATTACTGAAAATATAAAACATGCTAACAGTCAATTCAGTCCTACATTTGACCTGGAACTTACAGACAAATAGCAAAGGTAGATGGATCCAGACATTGAAATAGATATAGTAGTAATACCTCAGTGGATCCAGAGTAGAATGTGTTTTTTTTTTCTTTATGGTGGCTGTTGATTAAGCAATATACGAGAATAAAGAATTTCCGCTTTTGTTTAAACGAACAAATTTCATTCTGTGCTATAGACAAATGAATGATTTTTGTAACAGTCGTTTTCATTGTGGGATGCGTTCGAAAATCTTATTTTTATTAATAATATTGTTCGATTTTCAAACGCATTCATACTTACAAACTTTTAGTTTGCTTGATTATCTAAATGTTGGGGGGGTTTTGGCGGGAATGTCAAGATGAGTGTCACGCTCATTTTACATTGGACTTTTAAAATTATTTATAGTGTCGTTTACTAAATAAAAGCGCGTGATTTATGTAGTAAAAAGTGCATTCAGTGAATAATTCATTAAGAACAATGAAATATCGCAGCATAGTGGCCACGTCATGACTTTTTCCCAAACCTCACTCGTAAGACGGGTCACGCGGCCGTCTTTTTCGCCATGAATACCTAATAATTCATAATTACGTGACATTGGCTAAATGCACAAACCGTGCGAGCCAAAAAATTAATAAAGAAAAGAAAGAAACTTTTAGTTTACTCTATGACAATGTGTATGTGTGGGTATCAGTACCGTTCATTTGTATGCGTCCTGCCCCAAACCGATTTCATCGATACTTTTGTACGTTTTAATATTCATATGCGATGTGGAGTTGGTAATTCTGAATTGTAATTAGTTGGGATCCTAGGGAAGCTAGGGTCAATCAAGAAAACCAGTTAAATACAAAATCGTCTAATTGGGTATTCAATGGTAGGCGATTTTAATTAAAACTTCAATATGGCGATGTTAAGAACTATTTACTACTTACATGCGCACATTCGCAATTAATTTATGTGCCTTTTGACATTACTTTTCTATGAATCCTTTTATCTAAAATGTTCCGTATGTGAAATTACTAGAGGTAACCTATTCTGAGAAGTAGAGTTAATAAGCGATGAAAAATCAGCTTAATATCACCTGATATTGTGCTGAAAATACCATAAGCACCTGCGCTATTTACAATAACAGATAAATGGAAAACCCTTTAAAAGTACTTACAATGATCTTAAGAGAAACACGAAGATCAAAGTTTATTGTTCAGTTACTGTCGGATAACACCAAGTAACAAGGCAGAGATTTGAGTCAATATCTCAGTAATCTTCGGTTTCATTTCAATTATAAACCCAGATTAGTGATTTTCTCCAGTCGTACTCTGCAGTTAAGTGTTTCAAATGAATGAATGGGGTTAATTTGTTTATTTTATTTATTGCCTTTTTAATCAATAACATTGATCACTTTTATTATTCGTACTAAGCACTTTTAGAGACATTAATTTTTTGTTTTGAAATTAGAACATTTTTTCCCGATACGTTAAGCCAGTAATACTATCTGGCAGTATACTATATGGCCGTTGTCGGTGATAAAATCCCAAATTATACTAATTTAAAATTTCCGAAAACTTGTTTAAAAAAAGAACAACAATAAATTGACTAGGTACTTCTTCTTTTTGGTTTTAATGGCTCAGACTAGGTACTTATTTATTACGATTTTTTTTTTTAAATCGAGGTAACTAAATGCATTACCGGTAGTTTCGGAATCTCTTACAATTTGTGCGAAATCACGATATTGATACTAATTTGATTTCTATCCTGCATTCATGTTTTTGCTTAGAGTCCAACCCACCTCGCCCGCACTTAGTACGGATAAGATAAGGAAACAGTAATTTGTACTGATTTACTTAAAACATTACATTCGAGTCTCAATTACAATATCTCGAACAATAGTGCTGTGATCACTGCAGATAATTCCCCGTGTAAGCTTTACTCTAAATCGATTCGAGCGTTGCGAAGTGATTTTGTAAGGAGCGTTTGAGCACCTTTTTGCACAGACAGATTTTAAGTGAAATTAATTATGAAAGCGGGGAAGAAATAATAAAATATAATTGGTGTACCGTATAACTTGTAGAACGAAATGTCAGCGGTAAAATTGTTGCTTGAATTTAATATCTAGGTCAAGTTTGATGTTGTTTTAAGTCATTGATTTTAATTCGATAGAAGATATTGATTTTTATTGAATAAAATCACTCAATGTATTTAGATAATGAGTAAAATTGAGCCTTGAAAGGCTGTTTTGTATTAACTTATTTTATAGGAATGGTAAGGGGTTCCGAGTTCAGCTTAATTTTTCGGAGTGAAAAGAGCTTTTTCCTTTTCAATAATCAGGGTACCTTAAAAAAATCCATTAGAACAGGTACCTTAGTGAATGGCTACTAACTGTTACTAGCAGCTTCACAAACCCCTTTTTTGGTTGTACATTAAAAAAATAAATTCGAGAATACACGAATAAAAACTAACTCGTCAATTGGAAATATAAGTTCACACGACAACATATACAGCTGTAGGTACATTTCCAGTATAAAATGACTGCACATGACATGAAAAGCTTATAGATCCGAGGTCAGCGAATATTGGAAATTTTTGACTTGATATGTCACCGGCTACACACAATTATTATGCAATAATGACATATATAAGTGACACAATTACTACACGGGGTACTTGAATGATATCTCCTAATCACAGTACAAGTGCACCGCACGTACTGTAGTGTATAATTAGCGATACTTCAGTATGATTACTGTGACACACAATGAGTTTTCCAACAACCTGAACAAACTGAAGGGGGAAGGGTAACTACAGCAGACGAAAACCGACAAACTGGCGTGATTCTCGTTAGACTTTTAGTTTCAATTTAGCTTGTGCCGTCAACGGTCGATAAGAAAGTTAGTTGAGGAAAATAAATATTTAAAATACGTACTCAAGAAAGCGGTGGGTGACATCGGCATCTTCCTATCCTTCGGTGGGGTGCTGTACACAAACGCGGGGTTGACGCAGCCGCGCGACTGGTTCGGACACATGTCACTTTCCGAACCCCTGCGCACGCGCTTGTGCGACATCAACTCTGACATTGACTTCGCCGACTCGGATTTTCCCATCCCTTTTAACTTTTTCTTCATTTTGTCACTCTCCGGTGAATGTATGTGTAGGAGTGCCGCTGCTTTCGGTGGAATCACCTCCGGCACTATCAGGTCCTTAGCTGACACCCCCTTTTGTTTCTTATTTGAAAACAAATCACTGAACTTCTTTTCCACTTTTTTTGGTTTCTGCGGCTTCAAACTCAAATCGATGTCTCCACTTTTCTTCCTCTGCTTAGGTGGCTCCGGTTTCCGCTTAGCCATGGCTGGAGTCTTTGGTTTGTACGTCCCTTCGATACCCGTATATGCCACGTCGTAATCCTTCTCCGCCCAGATAGGTCTGGCGAAAAATATTCCGTTACTTTTGATCTTTTCAATATCATCAGCTGTTGTTTCCTCGTCCTTAGACCGCCAGCGGTTGCCGATCAATCGTAGGGAAGCGCGGACGGATCTGGAGCGTCGTAAACCACTTTGCTCTCTCTTGAACTTGTCGAGGATGGTCTCCATAGCCCTGTGAGGGGTAGCGGGGCGCACTGGGCCCTGGGCATTGCACGTCACGATCGACTACGCGCACTCTATTCACTAACGATAGTTACGTGAGTCGCTTCCTACTCGACGTTCACTCGGTTCTGCGTCGGAGTGTCGAATGCGGCCTGCAACAACGTGGTAAATGGTAGGGCTGCTTGAGACCTCGCAGTAGCCCGGAGCGACGCGCTCGTCTGATAAACTGTTCTCATTTGCACAATCATTTGATTTGATAAGATATGATTGTTTGGCTTACGCGTTTCACGAGTCAGATTTGTTGTGACGTGAATTCTGAGATAAATTATAAAGACACAATGATATGTTGATTTGAAATGTTGAGTATTATAGAGGTACTTTACTTTTAGAGTTGGTATTGATTCTTTCGCAATGTTCGTGCTGGCGGGGATTGACTTATGGTGACGCAGAGCACGCGAGCACCGTCGAATGCCTGACTGTGCCGAAATCGATCATTCATTTAATAATTGGACATTGCCAGTGAACGAGGTTAAACTATGTCTCATAACTTCTCGCGTTTGAGATAACTAGACGTTATGTAACATCTACTGTTGTGTTACATGATTCTCTCTGCATTTTCGATTGCGGTTTTTGGAACATCATAACAATAATAAAAGTGCTTTTAACCGGGTTTAATTAACTAATTTAATTAAAGATAAGTAAGTTGAACCGATGTGGTTTACTTGATACAGTGTTGTGTAAGGATAATGTTAAGTAGTAACGGTTTAAAAATGGCCGATAAACGGTAGGACCTTCTGAATTCAAAAGTTGAAAATACGAATTTTGAATATGATGTTTAAAAAAAGAATGTAACGTACCCACTACAAACAAACAAACTCTTCAGCTTTATATATTAGTATAGAACCAACGCAAAAAAAAAAATCAAATTGGACCCGTAGTCCCTGGGACTAGCGCGTTCAAACAAACAAACAAACTCTTCAGCTTTATATAGTACATTACGATATTAGTGCGTAATGATGGTTATAACATGCGAGGCGGAATTTCAGTCCGAGCCGAAGGCGAGGGTGTAATTGAGCCGAGCATGTTATAACCAATACGCACGTATATCGTACGACGTTTTTTTAACACACTTGCGGGGAAACAGAAAAAGAAGTATTTTATATTTTGTTCATTTTAAATAAACTCAGTCTGTGAATGCACACTGTTGCTTTCCCTCCATTAGTATTATTATTTGCCATTTCAAATATGGAACAGCGCGCAGCGCGAGCCGTGCGGCGGCGATCAGTTCCATAATTACTTGAAATGGAAAATAATGCTGTTATGGAAAATAATGCTGTTATGGACTATAACTTAACTATTTGCTTTGATAACACACGCGTTTGTTATGGCCTGCTTTACATATTTAAAACCGGTGGAATTACATCAGCTTTACGAGCAAGGGTGTTAAAAAATATATATCAGTATAGATTAAGAAAAGCACAGAAGATAACATTTTAGTTTAATCCTGTCAAATTAAGATACTCCATAGACAGTTTAGACGCGATTATAAAGATGGCGACCAAAAATACGTCAATTTACGGCAGGAGCGGCCTAGTTTGAAAGGTCTAAACTAACATTTTATCTTCCGTCCTTTTGGTAATTAAATAGAAAGAAAAAGATGAATTTAACTCAAATTTAACTTAGTATGAGAACGCGGCAATCGGCGCCATTGTTGAGAACTCCTATCGACACTAACTTGCAATCATCAATTAGATACTGAATATTAATAATAATCAATTCGTTACTGTGGAATGGGCGCCAATATCTATAAGCTATCTTATCTGGCCTTAGCTAAGTTACGTGAGGTGAAATCAAAATATTTTATTTCACATGACCTAAGATGGGTATATACAACGTGTAACAAAAAGGGTACATGCATACCAAGGGCATGGCATCTTTAGATGATATCAAACGATATCGGAAGGGTTTCAACTCAAAATAAAATACTCAAAAAATTGGTACCTAATTTTCGGTTTCGTGTGTTCCTTAAAATCAAATCATAACAAACGTGGCAGCACACTACATACGTTAATAACTACTTGTTACCCGTCACGTTACTTGCCAAAATCCGATAAATGTCTTCAATATCTCTGTGCGACTAGTATGATAGTAGCCTATCACAGGCGGTGTTTTTCCTCATAACTTCCTAACTTATAGAGATAGGATTAAAAAACCCTTCCAATATCGTTTGATATCATGTAAAGATGCCATGCCTTTGTTATGTATACCCTTTATGTTACACGTTGTATAAATCGTCAGAAGCTAGGTTTCCGGTTACAATAGGGATGCATCCAAGGTATGAAAAAAAAATTAACAATAATTAGTCCGTCTTATCCATACTAATATTATAGATGAGAAAGTAACTCTGTCTGTCTGTTACGCTTTCCCGCTTAAACCTCTGAACCGATTTCGATGAAATTTAGCACAGACAATCTTTAGACCCTGAGAAAGAACATAGGCTACCCTTTATTTTGAAATTCCCGAGGGAAATCAAAAAGCACGATATAAACCGATTCCACGCGGGCGGAAAGCTAGTAGACAGTAAAAAAAATTAAGACCCGAATTTTTTATTTTGTCAAAATTACCAAAAACTACTTAGATATAGCGTATTAAAGTCACGGAGTGGGGGCTAATTACGTCACGCAATGGTATATTTTGTACTACGGCGTAACGTCATGCGAGATTTCAAATCCATATATCTTCCTAAGTAGGTACTTGACTGGAAGAAAAAATAAAAAATACGTGTTCAATATTTTTAATAAATCTATCTGATGGACATTAAATTATTTTTTAGGATACAACACAATTGGTCTTTTCCTGTAGAGAAGAGCCGGTAAGAAACTCTGGCTTACACAATATTTTCCACCAGAAAGTTAATAAAAGAATGGTCTACAGCAAGCATTGCTTCAAGTTAACTAGTCATTAGCGACTATTTAACCATACATTTTTAACTTTAAAAATCGTTTATAAATAAATCCCTTAAATACTATGGTGTTTATTCAAAGACGTTTAAGCAAAGTTTATGAATAGAGGGGCTAAAGTCTGCAAGGCCTACAAGTAATCACATTTTCAAACTATATGTACAAGTTATATACGACGTTATTTTTCTGTTTATGCAAAACCTGAATATAGTTTGTTCAGAATAAGCAACTGAATCGATTCCAATCATTTTTACACCATGTTATATTTTTTCACAAATACATTTACAAATTGTTGTATTGTGGTTACCGAGCGGTTACGATAGATCATATAGTACCAGCGCGCGCGCAACAGCTGACGCCAGAGGTCAACGTTCCACGCTCGCCCGCTCGAGCGGAGCCTTAACCAAATTTTGTTGGGACAACCGGGAAAACCAAGTAGAATAGCAAGCTCATAACTTTGTGGTTTTTCATGATATCTTTTTGAAATTTTGTACATAGATTATTTACTTAAAAATATTCGACACGTGTTTCTGGTTTCGCATAAACAAAAATTAATGTTGTAGAAATAGATTCTACCAATAGGTTAGATACAATATAAAAATCCAGTGATATAAAAGCTATTACAACCACTAATAAAGAGTAGAAATTTGAATTGACTGTATACGTCCAATAATAGAAAAATTTAAATAAGTATGTAGACGACAGCATATAAAGCTACTACAATTTGTGAAATTTCTTTATTAGATTTTCAACATTATCGCTCAAGCTTTAAGGCTGAAGTTAGGAATCTGTGATAGTTTCGGGTAGCTTGACCTGCTTGAAATGAAATTGTTCTACGGACGATCGTACCTGCTTAAAAATTTCATTAAAATTTTCAATTTATTTTTAGGTAGAGGTCTTAGTTGAATAGATTTATCTAAATGTCTTCAAGGCTAGAGTGAATAGGCTCTTTATAAACATCGTTGCGTATTATTAGGCGGGATTGCGGTAAAACACTAGTTTATAATACTTACTTAAAAAAAGATTGTATGTTTTATCTAAATAAAATACAAATAATACAAGTAGACCAGCGAGGTCAGATTTGTCGCCACAGTTTCTTTCTTAATTTGAACTTAATAATGAAACAAAAGTTCTGCCAACTTAGTCAAAACATGGCTGCTATACATATAGTAACCCGAGACAAAGTTCTATCTTAAATTAGTATTTAATAGGACGTAAAATTAGCAGTAACGCATATGAATGACGACACAGACCTTGTGACCATTTTTGCAGCTTAGCGAAATTATTTAATCAAATTCATATTTGGCGAACTTAATTATAAGATAACGAGATTGGAAGACAAGAAAACAAGGCTGTTCTACTTTTGCAAATCAGTTCGAGTTGAAATAAATCTATTTAAAATCGGAAACGTACGAGTAAATTCAGCAAAGGAGTAGAAACTTTTTTGTTCTCTGTTACTCTGAATGTCGAGCTAAGCTAGGCATAGGTAACGGCACTATTTCTAAATTGAAAATTGCTGAACAGCGCTTTGAATTTCAGCGGGAAAACAATCGAACGTTCGGCTGTTTGATTTTAGAATTCTACTGGAATTCCAGTTTCAATTAAACAGTGCTTTATGCTCATTTTTTATTTATTATTTTTAAATTCATAATACAATCTTACAGATAAGTGAGAGAAGTAAAAGTATTTTTTCTGTATTTGTATTTTTTTAACCTATGTTTATGTTCTAGAACCAATAATTCGAAGATAAGTGCGTCCTAACTGTGGACTAATCTGGACGGAACCTGCGTGGTGGGTGACGGTCCACTTCATCTCACAAAGACAGGCCTCCTGTCTCAGCTGTGGCAACGTGGCTATGCTTAGATATGATATGACCTATTTGGTAAGTAAATACGAAGGAAGGCTTACGTTTTCAATTTTGTGCTTTTTAATGGGCGTAGGTACTAATAAGCGCGTTAATCATCCGTGCCAAGACCTGAACGTTACAGGCCATGGTACGGACCGGCAGTAGGTATCTGAGAAGTTTTCTCATCCTTCTGCGAAGCACGAGAGGGACGGGCAATCTCAGACCGTGGCCGCACCGGCAAGTGAAGGCATATGAGTCGGTCAATAAAGGCCCTTCCGCTCTACCCAGATAAGAAGTCAATTAATGATTTTTCCACCCAAAAAAAGAGTGGTTATGTTTTCGTGCATTTTGAACGGGTCAAGCAGACCTGTGTAGAAAGTGTAAAAAACCAATCGGGTATCCATATCTAAGTGTATAAGATTGATGGAAAAGCTCATAATTACTGTAAACTCTGTACCTATGTACATATTTTCCAATCCACACACACACATAGATATTGTCCAATCACATATTATTTGTTCGAAACTTTTTCATCCGAACTTATTTCCGGCCAGGCATTTTACTTATTTAATTTTGTATATTCAACCTTCTTCACCGTCAGCGCCTCATTTGCGTTCTGATCAGGCGTGATAGCCATACCTCCAATTTTCTTTTAAAGGAAACAATTTAATTAAACGATCACCATAATTATTATAATGGAATGCTGCGACTAGTATGGAAGTAATATGGACAGTCGATTTGTCAGTATTAAATTTATTGATACTACACTGATATAATTATCACGGGACTTGTTTTAATTAAAGTAGGAACTACTTGAAAGGCGAATGTATTACTCATGTACCTATTACTATTTTTTCCCTTGCTTGCAACGATTTCATATGTACAGACGACTGCACATCAAACTACTACAATCTGTCAGATTTTGATTGTATTTACAACCTTATCTCTAAATCATTAAGGCTCAAGGTTGATTGGGAACAGCACATCGTGACGGGGTCCACGAAGGCCGATGCCTCCTGGGTCAAGCTTGCGGGTTAAACAAGAATACGTAGCCCTGGCCATCGCACAGGCAAATGAAGAAACACGGGTGAGTTTTAGTTAGTAAAAGTCTGACACGCGCTTCCGCTCCGCCCAGAGCGGGAGAAGTCATTTGATAATTTTCCATCCCAACAAAAAAAGTTAAAAAACTAAAACCCAACTACGACAACAAACGACGCTGAAAAAGTATAAAACAAGATTTTCAGAATACTGAACTGAACAAAGTTGCTAATGTAGTTGCAAGTAAATGGACCTATGGTGAACAGATGAACATACATACATACATACATAGCCTGTCAAAATCATAACCCTCCTTTTGCTTTGCCGTAGTCGGGTAAAAAAAAAGGTTGATTGGGAATATTTGACAGTTTGGGGTAGCTTGATCTGCTGTCATCCGTAAGTAAAATTTAAACAATAATTTATGCCGACATTTTTTTTCTAGATATAGCCAAGCCGTTGGTCGACTTTTTACGTGACCTATATTTAGAAAAAGGAATCAGCTTTTCTAAAGAATGTGTTAAAGCTGCCAGCCTTTTCGGCAGAGTTACCGTTAGACAGTGATGCGGACTAATTTGATGATCTATGGTTCTTTTCCCTCCTTTTTTTATATTACTTTGCTATATTATTTAGTCTATATTACAAAATAAGAATTCTCATAATATCGGCTAGTTACAATTATATGCTTATCATAAAACCGTTAGGATAATAAAAACAACAATTGGGACTACGCGATAAAGATTAAGTTGACCCAAATTGGTTAAAATTATTGAATTCTTAACTTCAGTGTAAACAAGAACATAACAATCTCTTTATGACAGGTCGGTGTTCGCTATGCACTATTTTTTATACCATAAACAATAAAAAGTCCTTCATAATGTCACCAACAATCATTCAAGTTGGCTGTTTTATCTAGGAACAGTTACCAATACATTTTCAAATATTGATTTGGAATCGATTGCCTTTGTGTTCACTAACCTCAAAATAAATTAAATCTTAAAAATTATAAACTAGCGCGCTTTACCATCAACGATTGCATCACTACTTGCCATGAGGCGGGATTGCAGTCAAGCACTAGTTTATAATTATTGAAATAAAATATTTCTTAAAACAAAACAGTTGCTTGCTTAAATTGCATATTAAAACCATAGATTAAAAACATTACACTCATAGAAACAGGCAAAGGTAACAAAAGCACTCTTTCTCCTAGGTATTACCACCAAAACAAAAAGAAAAAAAAAAACAGTCGGTGTCCAAACTATGAACCAGTGTGAAGCTAGTCAAGTGTCGATCAGGTAGCAGGTGCTTTGGTCCCTAAATGCGACCCCTCGCACTTAAATTCCTCCACTCTTTGTTACCTTTCAATGTGTTGTTCCGGGTTTTTGTTGCGTTTTATAACCTATCGGCATTTGCAAATAAAGAATTCCATTCAGTTTTAGCGGGAAAGATAACGAAGTATCAATGAAGCGAAGTTTTAACTATGGATCTTTTTTACATTGATCTTAAACATAGCTGGAGAAATGTGTGTGTACGTACTAAGGTAGGGACAGATCTGGCTGACCCTTCGTAAATTACAGGCTTTCTTAAGTGAAACCTTTCTTTAAAGATTTTTCGGTAGTCTGAATTATGTCTTCGCACGCAAACGTGATCTAATGAAACCCACACAACTAAAACCAACATGAACCAAATAACGCTCTGACTCCTCTCCACCCAACCGTGAAAGCTAGTGGTTATTAAAGGCATATGCCTGCCAGATACGGCCACTTCGAATACATTATAATTACAAGGGTCTTATTAAGGGCACATGCGTATGACAACAAAGAGAGATCAAAGGACAACGAGGCGTGAAATCAATTCCATAATCGTCGGAGCGGCCATTTTGGGATACTGAAACTTAAAACTTTGATCATTTACAAATTTATATACTTACTGTGTTTGTGTCATAAACTTAAATTAACTACTAATTAATTAACGTTTTCTTAAAAAAAAAAAATGTTGCCATTTTTATTCAAAATTATCTTCTTATCTACAAAGTTTAAATGTGGCCAGTAATTAGCTTTCAAATATTTCTAAGCTCGAAATACTTATCATTACAGGTAGAAGAGACTTGTGTATGACGATTATGATGAGTGATGACATCAGTTATTAGCAGAGTCTCAGACTTCTATTCAATGTTTTGGAAGCTTCCAAGGATCCGAGAAATACACTTTTCGGTCTACGCAGTTAAAAGAAATTGGAATTAAAATAATAAAATCAAATTACTTATAAAATATAAATAATATTATAAATGAAAATATGACAGCCTCCGTGGCGTAGCGGTAGCGGACGCGGCCGCTGCGCTAGGCGGCGCGGGTTCGATCCCCACACAGTGGTAGTATTTGTATGCATGAATATGAAAACTTGCACTGGTCTGGTCGTGCATCGGAAAGCACGTTAAGCCGTTGGTCCCGGTTGCCATACAAACATCTAGTGGCAGTCGTTACGGGCTGTTGGAGCCCTCAAAAGTCCAACAATTGGTCTAACTGCAATGCTTCGATGTCGCCTTCGGGTAGTGGAGGTCAGACGGCAGTCGCTTCACGGAGAATATCGAAGTTTAGCCATTTCAGCGGTTGGAGTAGTAAAGCGGACCCCAGAATCCAAAGCTGAAAAGGCTTCGGGTGCGATTGGGATTAACGCTGTGATGATGATGATGACAGACCTCTATTCAATGCATATCGGCACTTTCCCCAATATGTATCAACCTAATCTTTTGATTATCACTTGCAGCACTTCACTTGAAGTATTAATATAATCGGTTCGAGTTTATTTTTAAATCGATAAACGGTTTTACCATTCAAATATAATCGATTCTATAAAAAAAAGTCTTTCAATATCGTATAAACAGCCTATTTTCCGCGTATTATCCTCCTTCGCGTGAAATCAAGAGTACAATAGTCAACCTGTTATATAATAGGCTTTCAATATTGTCAAAGAAAAAAAATAAACGGTTATTTTTCATGGATGCTATATTTTGGTAAACAAGTTATCATCGTATTATTTATTAGCACGATTTATTTAGCGTGATAGAATAGAATAGAATATTCTTTATTATGTATACCATATAAATGGTAAGCAGTGATGCAATCGTTTATGGTAAAGCGCGGTAGTTTATTAAGCCTATTCACTCAAAAAACTTCGTGGATAGGAAGGAAGATAGCAGTTAAGCGAGGTGATGCAATGTTAAACTCAACAACACGACCAACGATGTTGCGCCAGAGGGAGATTGATCTGATCCACGACCAAACTCTTGACACAACAACATTTGGTGCATTGTACTCGGCATATATTGCAACATAACTGCTCAGACCTGCCCCTTAATCGGCGAACACACTTTTGTCAAATGATTGCGACTAGTTGGGATCGTTTGGACCGAACGGACCAATGGGCGGCCCGAACGATCCCAACTGATGATAACTAGTCGCAATCATTTGACAAAAATATGTTCGCCGATTAGGGGGCAGTCCTCCGTATAGCTTCACCGGACATCGAACACGACGAATCGCTTGCCGGCAAGACTTTGTCTGGTGGGTGGTAACTTCTGCCGGCAGCCGATATTATGGCCTACCACCGAGAAGATTTTATTAAGGGCGACACAATGATTAGAACTAAAAAAAATCCGAATGATTCGAAGTAGGTATAATAGGCAGATAACATTTATAATAGTGAAGTCAATTAATGAATTCATGACTATGTAAATAAGGACAAGGTAAAATTAATTATAAGCAGTGCTTGTCCGGCAATCATTCAAAACATCGCAATATGTTGTGCAAATTACTTAATATATTATTTTTGGATCAAAATAAAGGTAAATTAAGCTTTAGATTTGTTCATTAGGAACCTGCTGATCGATTCTGTGAATATCTCGCATGGAATCGCATCTATTGATAATTTTATTCAATTAACATTTCATAGCGAGATCAGAAAGTTGCATATTTATTGAGCAAAACACCGAAAAGTTGAAATTGTTTCTAATTCTGTTCTTCACAAATCAGGAAACGATGAAACAGGATAAAAACAGAGGATCCGAATTAATTCACGGGCCCTTTATCGGTGTCCCTGTGATATTTATGTAAATTGGTTGATTTTGTTCATGTTGCGGAAGTCAAACTCCAAAGAGTACTATTAAAATGGTAATTTCCGATGTCAGTCTGTGGCGTCTCTTGAATCGAGAAATGACTCCTTTGAGTTTTATTTTACCTTCCATCGAGCTTCCCCGTACTTAATTGAATAACGTTCGCCGGAAAGTTTGCAGTAACAGCGCAATGGAATAGGAAGCTATGTCAATTTTCGATGTCTTGGAGTGAGCGCCAGATGTGATTTTGAAGAGCGTATTTCAGGTCGTTAAATCGAGTTGAGAAGTGCTTATTTGGATGGTTTGAGTTATTACTTTGTCATCTAGATTGAGAACTTGTGATTCAACTGGTTCTGTTTTCAGTATTGGAAGGGGTCGCGTGGAGATTGATTATTCCTTTAGTTTAATGTTCTGTGCCAGAGTCCTGAAAGATAGTACTCAGATCATTTACAACTGAATTGCTCTTTGTGCTTGTTGCAATAAATATCTGTCAAATATCTATATAGTATATTGATTAATCTATAATACTAACCTAACTATATTAATCTATATATGTATTATACATATAATAAAGTCATTTAACGGGCAATGGAGAGGGCTGTGCTTGGGGTTTCACTGCGCGATCGAATCAGGAATGAGGAGATCCGCAGAAGAACGAGAGTAACCGACATAGCTCCAAGAATTGCAATACTAAAGTGGCAGTGGGCTGGACACATTGCCCGTAGGACCGATGCCCGATGGGGTCGACGGGTTCTCGAGTGGCGACCACACACCGGAAGACGTAGCGTGGGTATGCCCCCGACAAAGAGACCTGGTGACCTGGTCGCGGGAAACCGCTGGATGCGGGAAGCGCAGTACAGGTCGTCGTGGAGAACGTTGGGGGAGGCCTATGTCCAGCAGTGGACGTCTTTCGGCTGAAATGATGATAATGATGAATATATCTAAACAGCAGTGGTAGATATGTCAGGTTTGTTTTTCAAACCGCTACCAGTTTTTAGTAAATCCTGTAATAACTTTGCTAAACGTAGTTATTTCTCTTCTGTGCATTATTGTATCGTTATTTCTTTTAATAACATAGGTAACTGAAATATGTATTTTAATATTTTGGAATTACTCTCAAAATGTCTGTACGCGTCGTAACTTTTTATGGGAATATACTGAACAATAATTTTACAATGCCGTGGTAACAGCAGCTTAAATATATTCCCAACAATAGCTACAATATAGCCAATAAAATAACAAAGAGTTTCACAATTTCTTACACTTTGAACTGACAAGAACAGATCGAATGAACTTTGATGTTTACATAAAGCGCCAAAGAATGGTATTTGCGCAACTTGCAGCGCTGCACTATACATGATCAGCGCTGCAAAGCGCCACAAGTGCTGCTATTAACTTACTGCCGGAAATAGATTCGATTGGACATGAAAGCTGACCTTATTTCTAGTAGTTTGGCGGATATTAAGTTAGCTTGTGGGGATCAGAGTTGCTAACTTTGTTTTGCTACATGAGAACTTTAGAGTTAAGTAAAAAGACTAAAATTTTTCAATAGAGAGCCAGATTTTGTTTTAAGCATAAAAATAGCGGTTTGATATTTTTTTTTAATATAAAAGCTGTCAAATCGCTATTGTTATTCTTAAGATTACAATTATATGAGGATTAAAAAGTCGGCCTCTAAAATATGAAGATTAATGACCTAATAAATTCTTTGTGTATGGTCTTTGTGGTACTATACCAGGAAAGCTTGCCACATAAATTAGGTACCAGGCACTCCTTAAAAATACATAAGTATGTATATTTTTTGTACTTGAGTACTAAATCTAGAAAAATAGTTATAAGTAGTTATGAATTTGTATTGTTCAGGATATAGAGTACTACAAAAAAATAGGTTATAAAAGTTTGTCAAAATATTTTCGAGACGTTTTTAAGTAGTAGGAATGTGTTGAAAGTCTCGCTAAGTTACAAAATCATCATCATCATCCCAGCGTTAATCCCAGTCGCATCCGAAGCCTTTTTTTTCAGCTTTGAAGTCTGGGGTCCACTTTACCAGTCCAACTGCTGATATGGCTAAACTTCGACATTTTCCGTGAAGCGACTGCCGTCTGACCTCCACAACCCGAAGGCGACATCAAAGCATTGCAGTTAGACCAATTGTTGGACTTTTGAGGGCTCCAACAACCCGTAACGACTGCCACTAGATGTTCGTAGGGCAACCGGGACCAACGGCTTAACGTGCTTTCCGAGGCACGACCAGACCAGTGCAAATATTCATATTCATGCATACAAATATTTGCACTGTGCGGGGATCGAACCCGCGCCACCTTGCGCAGCGGCCGCGTCCGCTACCGCTACGCCACGGAGGCTGTCGCTAAGTTACAAAATGACACCGCTTTATAGCTATTTTGTTTATAAGTCCAGTGGCGCCAATTCTTTTGTTCACAAACTAAACTAATTTTACCGTTAGTGCATCCTTTCCTTTCTATTTCATTAAGAAAAGGACAGATGATAACATATTAGTTTAGTCCTGTCAAATTAAGATTCTCCTTAGGCCTGATTAAAAACATGGCGACTAAACATATATCTACAACATATATAACATGGGCGCTGACTGATTTGATAAGACTGAACTAATTTTTATTTTCTGTCCTTTTCTTAATGAAGTACAGAGTGGTGCTGACAATACGACAATAAATGAAAACACAGAACATGCTGGTTCGTAGGAATAATCCTGAACCATAGAAAAAATTCTAGCATTAAAAATAAAAAATGAAAATTTCAAACAAACTAAATCGCATAAAATTGCAAACGGAATAGAACATCCTTTAAAATATTGGTTCAATGACCCCCGATCAGCGGACGACAGCGCGTTCCTGTATATACTGTCTTTTTCGCGCCATTATTATTAAAGTTTAGTACCGCTGGATGCGACGGTCATCAACCTGTAAGCGCTTCCTTATCAACATGTACATCATGTAGAAAATGTGAAAAATAATTTCCTGTGACTAAACTAATGGATATAATTATATAATTTTTTTATGGGTAGACTGAGAATGTGTCGAGGTGCACGATGTTTAATTTATTGTCGTATTGTCAGCACCACTCTGTATAAAGAAAAGGATGCACTGAACTAAAATTAAGTTTTGTGAACAAAGCAATCAGGGCCATTAACGCTATAACGTAATGATCTCACTGAACTTCGGCGAAGAGAGTTTGAAAATGGCGCCGATTGACTTGTTCACAAACTAAACTTATGGCAGTGCATCTCTTTCTTTCTATTTCGTTGAGAGAAGGACAAAAGATAAATATTAGTTTAGTCCTGTCATTTCCAGATTCTCTAGTGCAAGTAGGATGATAGTTGATATCAAGCTCAAGAAAGTTTCTCGGTACGTTTTTTATTGTATAGATCGGCAGTTCTTAACAAAAGACTGGAATAGAGTGCGAAGTACGGAGTAGGGCAAGTTCATTTGCCCCAGTACCTGATTTTACGGTAAACCGTGCGCTACTGTGTGAATCTGTAACTATGAAAACTTTTTTTTGTTATAAATTTTTAAACTAGCGCTTGACCGCAATCCCGCCTGATGGTAAGCAGTGACGCTATCGTTGATGGTACAGCACACTAGTTTATTAAGAGCCTATTCACTCTAGCCTTGAAGACACTCAAATTGTAGTCCGACGGAAACACCACCGCTGGCAAATTGTTCCAGTCTCTCGATGCACGGAGTATAAAGGAGGAGGCGAAACACTTCGTCCGGTTCGTAGTGGTGTTAACAACGTAAAGGTGGAAACTCGCCGTACGACGGGTCGTCCGATGGTGTAACGGAGATGGGGGAATTAAATCATGCAATTCTCTCGCACACTCCCCAAAATGCATCCTATAAAACACCGAAAGGCTGGCTACTCTACGCCTGTGCTCTAGTTGAAGTCAGCTGTCATTCCACTTTTGATACTATTTA
Source organism: Sesamia nonagrioides (assembly GCA_017933935.1). Taxonomy (NCBI): domain Eukaryota; kingdom Metazoa; phylum Arthropoda; class Insecta; order Lepidoptera; family Noctuidae; genus Sesamia; species Sesamia nonagrioides. The sequence continues at coordinate 657,009 of JADWQK010000984.1, read as the reverse complement.
CACCTTGTCTTTCTTTGGTCTGGATGGGAAATCAAATGACCTCTCTTGCGTCCAACGCCACGGTTTCTTTTTTGACCAACCTGCAACCCTGACCCATCACACTATTTATACGTCAATCCAAGTTCGCTTCACCTAACTGTACACGGTGAGATTTTTACATAATTGATCCGCAGTTACTATACTGCTGCTAAAATCGATTCTGTAACTTTAACTGAACATCATAATCTGATCTGACCCTCCACGACCAAACTCCCGACACAATAACATTTGGCGCATCATACCCGTAACACAACTACTGCTCGGACCCGTCCTCCGTACGGCTTCACTAGACATCATGCCGGAACACGACGAATTGCTTGGAAGCAAGACTTGATCAGTCGATATTATGGCAAGTTCACTTCACCTAACTTTTTACATTGAGATTTTTACATAATTGATCGGCAGTTGTTATACTGCTGCTAAAATCGATCGTGTGACTCTAAGGGTGTTACCACACCAATCGAGCGATCGTCGATCGATGGCAGAATGAATTAGTCGACGTCGATCGATAGTTTCTACCACACCAATCGATCGATAGCCGACAGATGCCATCGATTGATTGTAGAATGGATTGGTCGACGTCGATCTATAGTTTCTACTAGACCAATCGATCGATGGTAAATGGATAAGTCGACGTTTGCGCCTCCGTAATAATAGTACGAGCAACATCGTACTGGCCAACAACAACGCGTCCTCTTGTGAATATATTTCGAAAGAAACTGATGGATTATAGCCGGGGTCAATCGATCTACGTCGACCGGTGCCATCGACCGGCAATCGATCGATTGGTTATTCGACCGGTATCCGTCGACTGATGCCACGGATCGGCAATCGATCGATTGGTTGGTTGACTGGTATCCGTCGATCAATTAAAGCTACCACATCGATCGATTGGTGTGGTAACACCCTAACTGAACATCATAATCCGATTATATAATTTCCCAGCCAGCAGCTATTTCAATTAAGTTGTACAAGTAGGTTAGTTAGTTTAATGAGTTATGATATTTTCCTGTTTATGACATTATTATCACAGGCACCTATAGCTTCAAACGCATTTATGTCATTACGGAAAATTATAGATTATTAAATATTTTGAGTCATTACGGGACAATATAATAAAGTAAGTATATATTATAGAATAGGTTAGGTACCTATTAGACTTTAATTTCGATATTTTTTACACTTGTCATGTTGAGACAGAGGTCTTGTTAGATAGGTTGTTTTAAATGTTGTAAAGTAGTGCTTGACCGCGATCCAGCAAGATCGTAAGCAGCGATGCAATCGATGATGGTAAAGCGAACTAGTTTATTTATGAGTATATTCACTCAGACGGGAAGACCGTCTCAGGAAAATTGTTCAGTTCCAGTTCTTCGGTTTACGTGGTTAAAAAAGATGACGCGAAACGCTATCTACGAAGTTTACCTTATGTGTTGTGTTCTTCTGACAATTTATGTAAACAGGGTGAAAAGGCCATAGACGCGTACCTAAATTGTAACCATGAATTTTCTACATGATTCTGGAGGGTAACTCCGTAACATACTACCGGTAGCAATACCTAGGTTTCATTTTGACAGTTCAACAAAATTCATTGTGTTTTTTACGTTGTTGAGCAGACACATTTTTCGAACATCCATACTAATCCATACTAATATTATAAATGTGAAAGTAACTCTGTCTGTCTGTCTGTCTGTCTATCTGTCTGTCTGTCTGTCTGTCTGTCTGTCTGTCTGTCTGTTACGCTTTCACGCTTAAACCTCTCAACCGATTTTGATGAAATTTGGCACAGACAATCTTTACACCCTGAGAAAGAACATAGGCTACCTTTTATCCCGGAAAAATTTGATGTTCCCGAGGGAAATCTAAAAAGCGCGATATAACCGAACTCCACGTGGGCGAAGCCGCGGGCGGAAAGCTAGTCCATACTAATATTATAAATGCGAAAGTAACTCTGTCTGTCTGTCTGTCGGTCTGTCTGTCTGTCTGTCTGTCTGTCTGTCTGTTACGCTTTCCCGCTTAAACCTCTTAACCGATTTTGATGAAATTTGGCACAGACAATCTTTAGACCCTGAGAAAGAACATAGGCTACCTTTTATCCCGGAAAAATTTGTTGTTCCCGAGGGAAATCTAAAAAGCGCGATATAACCGAACTCCACGCGGGCGAAGCCGCGGGCGGAAAGCTAGTATTTTATATGCGAAAGTAACTCTGTCTGTCTGTCTGTCTGTCTGTTACGCTTTCCCGCTTAAACCTCTCAACCGATTTTGATGAAATTTGGCACAGACAATCTTTAGACCCTGAGAAAGAACATAGGCTACCTTTTATCCCGAAAAATTTGATATTCCCGAGGGAAATCTAAAAAGCGCGATATAACCGAACTCCACGCGGGCGAAGCCGCGGGCGGAAAGCTAGTACCTAATATATGGAGCAATGGATTAGCAATGAGGTTCAAATTATTCGAATTGATATTACTTAATAGTGAGGTTGACGGACCGTCAAAAATGATGAGGTGATCACAATGAGGCACCGTCTTGCCTAGAAAATTTCGTCTAATCAAGGTACCTATGGTCTATGTTACGAGGTTGGTCCTTGCACTTAGGCCTTACAGTGAAATATCGTATGTTGGCATTAAGCTATGCTTTTTACTAAAAACTGACGAAAAATTTTTACACTAGGGTTAGAAATTTACGTTCAAAGGCTGGTGACAGATACGTACACCTTTCGCAACTAAACCATTAAATATTATATTCTAATTACGACGGTTGTTTTTCATTCTCCCTTTTATGTTATGTTTCTGAATGAAATTATTAGTAACAGTTATTAGTACAGGATAATGATATTAGATTTTCAACTTTATCGCTAAAGCATTAAGGCTCAGGGTTGATTGGGAATATTAGACAGTTTCGGGTAGCATGACCTGCTGCTGCTGTCGTCCGTACATTTTACGTACTTTCTGAAGATTACAAGAGCCGAAAACAATAGCTTACAACTTGAAGCTATTGGTCCGGCTATCATTCGTGGATCTTTGACAGTCGTTACAGGTTGTCAGAAGTCCAAAAGTCAGACAACCAGCCTTAGGGTTATTGCCAAAGGGTTAATACCCAGTAATTGGGTTGTGGAAATCAGCTAGGTAATAGGCTATTTGACAGATTTATAATTTTTATCTTGAATTACTTGGTTGCGGTTAAGAAGTTCATTGAAAGTATTTTTTAAAATTTTAAATACGTATTTCGTAAGAAATATGCAAATAAAAATTCATAATTCAAATAAGCCGCGAAAACGATTTATTTAGCAATATGGCGTCGCGCTTTGTAAATGACGTCACAAGCGGTTTTCAGATCTCAGTGGTGTTTGTTTTTATTATTTGTTGTTCTTATCTAATAAAATGGTTTACAAGTGGTGTGCTGTACCGGGTTGTACAAATAAATCGATAAAACCCCCGAAAAACAGTTTATAAGTCTTCCGAAAACAAGCGTTGATGCGCGTATGACGTCATCGCGACATTAGCCAATCCGGATCGTTTCACAATGTATGGCGCGAGAAACAAAAAGCCAAACATATTTTTGTTTTTTGGATATATTAATTGTTATTATTTTTTATTAAAACTCATGTAAATGACACAAAGAACCCTCATTTTATGCAATTAAAGCAAACAATCACAAATAATTGAATACTTTCAAATAGCTTATTGCTCCATGAATAATACTCATCATCATCTCAACGTTAATCCCAGTCGCATCCGAAGCTTTTTCAGCTTTAGAGCCTGGGGTCCGCTTTACCAGTCTAACTGTTAATTTTGGATAAACGTCGATATTTTCCGTGAAGCGACTGTCGTCTGACCTACACAACCTGAAGGCGATATCGAAGCATTGCAGCTAGACCAATTGTTGGACTTTTGAAGGCTCCAACAACGCGTAACGGCTGTCTTTAGATGTCCGAATGGCAACCGGGACCAAGCTTTCCGAGGCACGATCAGTCCAGTGGAATAATACTGCCTACTGGTATTCATATCTATCTGGTTAAACTAAAAGTCGATCACAACAGGCTAGGCAGATTAATAATAGAAGCCATTTGTATCATAATCTAATAATTGATATCTGTAGGCTAGGCCGGTAGAATAAAGAGTAATAAAGAAACAGTCCGAAAACTTTTGAGTGCGAGATCGTGCGTACCTACTAGTCCAGTTTTTTGTTCCATAGTTCTAGAGCCAGTAAATATTATTATTATTACGAAGTTTGTACGTAAATCACCTGACTATTAATTATTATATTCATGTTTATTTTCCGTTGCCGATGTCTATTTGAAGTTTTTAATTAAGAACATGATAATACGTTTTGTTAGCACGTATATAAATTATATTAACATACCTAGTCCAATTTTGTATAATGTCGTTAAATATTTTTTTATTACATAATTTAATGCAGAGATAATGACGATAGCACAGTAAAATTTAGTTTTTAACACCTTTACGATGGCAGATGATTTCTCCGGAAACGGTCTTCAACAAACATAAATTATATTCACCATTGGATTATAACATAGAGCGGTAGAGCCTGTTTATACGAGAAAAAAATAATTAGAATCATTGCCATAAACGGTTGAGGTCTAAGACCGGGCTCTGCGAGATCTCGCGAGGTAGGGTGCAATAAATCAACACTTCACGACATGTAATGAGTAATTTGTCGATAAACCTTTCACAAAAATCACACAATTAATAATTACCTAATCACACATGTTTTTATACTAAACAGACTACAATCAACTGCTTTAATGAGTTCAACTGTCAACATAACCAAACTTTCACTAAAATTGTATTTATTAACACACACTCATCACTTAACAACACTTTTATTGACTGAAACATAACACATAACCGTTGTAATGTCATAGAAAATAAACAAGTTCGTTCCATTTATGAAAATTTAGAATTGGTTTGTTTTTAAAACCGTGCGCCGATGCACAAACAGTTCAAAACATAACTAAAGTAACGTTCGCATAAAACGGCAGTGGCTTGAAGTTAGGTGCAATCGCCAGGGGTACCAACATAAATCAAGATGGCGTCAATGCTGCCAATATGGCGGAGCAATATGGCCGATCGGCGACTACGCCGCAGTCAACGGCCTTTGTAGTAATGAATGGGGAACGAATGAACTTTGACGAACCTGTTCGATCACTGAATCTTTCTGCTCTTGCGCTGGGAGTATATACATATATTGTATATTACAGTATTTTGATGATTTGATTTGATTTGATATATTTGATTTTGGAAATAAATGATGATTTCTGAAATAATAAAATGTCATGAGTTAACCTATTTGGAAAAAGTGTTACATTATGAGCTTAAATGATGTTTCTTGATTAGCTAACTTGAACTTGTATACCTATTTGGCCTTAATATTTCTGACTTAAGCTATAACTTATAACTTAGGTTTCATCAAACATTATGCTGACTCAGAATAATATGTTGTAACTTAGTCCAATAGCCCAGTAGAGGTCCATAATCAAACGAGGGGAGCAAACTTGTCGTTGAATAAATTAGTGAAACTCCTTGCAGTCAATTGAATTCGCAAGTGTAGGTAGGTTCTGAACAAAGTGTTCCACAACTTTATAAATTAATTAACTAGCTAATGCTAAGTTTAATCTAATTGGATATAATTTATATAAAGCTAATAAACGATTTTGAACTATTGCTCTACCAAATTATGAAGACAATCAATAAATAATAATCATGCCGCAAAATCCAAACTGAACATCGGAACGGATTTTTAACCGCAGTTTCAAGCCAGGCCAAAAGCACATCAGTAATAGTTGAAAAATGAAAATTGTTGGAGAAAAGATGAAGATTGCCAGAAGTTTTAAGTGAGAGAGATGAAAAATTCAAGCGAAAAGTGGAAATAGTAGAAAATGGCTTTCGCTTTCTCCCAAGACTTAAATCTTCAGAGATTTAGAGGCGACTTGTGTTACAAAAATTTGTTCTAATTCTAATACGGAGTTTAAATGCTAAGTGGTTGTAGTATTTTACCAGCGTTCTTTTATTTCCCGCTATAATGTCTAATAAAGTGTGCTTTTATGCTACAGTGGGTTCATAGAGCTACACGCTTCATAGAGCAAAGACTACGAGAAATAGTAAAGGAGTACGCTACAAGACAATTTAACGAAATGATTATCGACTTTTTAATATCTCAATCACTTTAGTTTTAATTACGGACAAGTATGACCGACAGCAGGTCAAGCTATCAAATAATCCAATCAATTTTGAGCCTCAAAGCTATAGCGAAAAGTTGAAAATCTAATAAAGAAATTTGACTGATTGTAGTAGCTTGTGCTGTCGTCTGTACCTATGATTTGGAACAGAAATCTTTCTGACTAACCGGCCCTTTGAAAATCAAAAGTGATTGTAATCGGTTTACTTAAAATAAATAAATGCCTTGATTTTGAATTAATCAAGAAAGGATTCTTGATTAATTCAAAATCAAAGCATTTATTTTAAATTAATAACTGGAGAAAAGGTGACGAAATGGAAACTCAAATATAACTTGAAGGATGTTTCCTTTAAGTTAAATTTGAGTTTCAATTTCGTCTTTAAATGTAATCTGTTAAAAACAAAGTCAACTTAATTATTGAAGATTGACGAAAAAGGGTCAATCTAGCGACCGCTAAAACTCTAATCTGCTGGGTATTAAGTAACACACTATCAGTAGCAAAGGGTTTCACTTTGACATTTCGATTATATTCATTGCGTTATTTACGTTATTGAGCACACACATTTTTCGAACACATGGAGCAATGGATTCGCAATCATGATGATTGAACCTTGAAAATGATTCAAATTGAGATCAAATCAAATCAAATCAAAATTGTTTATTTCAAATTAACCAACAGTTGGTGCTTTTGAATAGTCAATGTCGGTCAGTCCAAGAAAAGTGAAGCTAAATTGCACGTTCCAAAGAGTAGGTCTCTATGGAGAAGAACGTGCAAGAAACTCCATGGACACTCTTTTAAAATCATAATATGGATTACATGTCTTCGTTACTGTATATTTCTGTTGCTTCTATCATGTGAGCACAATGTATAATTATAAAAAATAACGAAAAGATTGAAAATTAATCAAGCCCACTGGCAGCTAAGAGATGACCAGTCTCCACTGACGGCCCCCGTTCACGAGCATGACGCGCGCATCAGCCCCACTTAGCTCAACCATTTTGAAGGGAACCAAATGACCCAACAACACGCGCCATCATCAGCAAGACATGTGAGTGAGCATGACAAACTCTCAACTGCCATGCTCGTAATGTCAAACAAGTTATATATATAAAAAACAACAAACCATAGTCCATGGTGCCTCACATTCACAAACTTGGAAAGTGCTTTTACATTATACAATACTATATTATTTGCAAAATCATGGCAGCAAAATCCCGTGCACAATTGAAATAAACAAATAAAAATAAAAAAGGAATATTTGGAAAACAACAAAAAGGGGGAATGGTATCTCTTCCAAACCTACAAAATTGTCTGTGGCTGTGGAGCAGGACTGGCATTTAGCCAAGCATTTTTATCAAGAATATAATCTTCCACTTTATAATATGCTTGTTTACACAGCGTGCGTTTAATGCATGTTTTAAATTTAGACTCTGTGAGTTGTTGAATCGCTAGCGGTATTTTATTATAAAATTTTACACAGTATCCCATAAAAGAACCATTTACTTTAGCCAGTCTGAACCGAGGTTGATCTAAGTTGTCTCTATTCCTAGTATTAAAATTGTGCCTCTCACTTATCTTATTAAAAAATCAATATTTTTCCGAACATACATAATGTTTTCGTAAATATATTGACAAGGGTCCGTAAGGATGTTTATTTCTTTAAATAGTTCTCTAAGAAAATCGCGTCTGCGGAGATTTTATATGGCTCTTATAGCTCTTTTCTGCAGAATAAAAATAGACTCTATGTCTGCAGCCCGTCCCCAACGCAAAATACCGTATGACATGATACTATGAAAGAAGCTAAAATAGACTAGTCTCGCAGTATCTACATCAGTAAATTGACGGATTTTTCTGACAGCATATGCTGCTGAACTAAGCCGTCCTGCCAGAGATGTTAAATGAAGACCCCATTGTAGCCTCGAGTCAAGCGTGATCCCCAGGAAAACCGTGTTCTCGACGAATTCGAGTTTCTCCTTGTTCAATACTATATCGGAGTAAGTACTTGTAACATTTGGTAACGCAAATCTTATACACGTAGTCTTTCTTGCATTTAGTATTATTAACAGTAAACCAGTTTTGGACTTGCTGTAAAGCATTGTTTACGTCCTCAAGGTTTGAGCAACGCGCAAGAGTAATAGTAATAGCGATTAGGGTGAAGAACTCTCATTGCTTAACACCGTTGATAACATTCTGAATTTTGAAGTCTACTCAACAGCCTAAATAACAAAAGTAAAAGTCTGACACGCCTTTCCGCACCGCCCAGAGCGGGAGAGGTCATTTGATGATTTCCCATTCTAAACTAAAAAAAAAGTTTAAAGACCACAGTGAATGTTCTAGACGCCCCGCGGTATACCCGCATAAGTTTCGATCTTGGAAAAATATAGGGATTTAAAATCTCATTATCCATACTAATATATAAAGCTGAATAGTTTGTTTGAACGCGCTAATCTCAGGAACTGCTAGACCGATTTGGAAAATTCTTTTAGCGTTGGATAGTCCATTAATCCAGGAAGGCTTTAGGCTATATAACATCACGCTGCGACTAATAGGAGCGGAGCATAACCAACTCCACGCGAACGAAGTCGCTGGGGGCCGCTAGTAAACTATGTGTGCTTAATTTCGTCCAAATGGGTTTAGTACTTTTTGCATGAAAGAGTAACAACATTCATCCATGCTCACAAACTTTCGGGGTAATAGTATTAGTAGGAACACTCCTCTGATCCCGATATTAAGTAAGTTTCCCCAGGGCAAGAAAACTATTCAACATACTTTCCTAAGTAAACCCGCTTTCCACCCCGTAAACTCCATTCGAGTTAGCTTTAAACAAAAGAGGTTCAAACAAGACAGAGATGCACTTTCGGAATAATGGTTTCAATATTAATAAAGTTAACAAAATAATATCACTTTACAACTCAGTAACCAAATCTGTAAAAAGAAAACAGTTCATGATGCAAGCGAATGGCAATCAAACAGTTACGGTATTGACGGATACCATTCATCATCATCATCTCAGCGTTAATCCCAGTCGCATCCGTAGCTTTCCAGCTTTGGAATCTGGGGTCCGCTTTTACCAGTATAAATGCTGATTTTGGCTAAACTTCGATGTTTTCCGTGAAGCGACTGCCGTCTGACCTCCACAACCCGAAGGCGATATCTAAGCATTACAGTTACACCAATTGTTAGACTTTTAAGGGCTCCAACAACCCGTAATGACTGCCAGTAGATGTTCGTATGGCAACCGGGACCAACGGCTTAACGTGCTTTCCGAGGCACGACCAGACCAGTGCAAATATTCATATTCATGCATACAAATATTTGCACTGTGCGGGGATCGAACCCGCGCCTCCTTGCGCAACGGTCGCGTTCGCTACCGCTACGCTACGGAGGCTGTCAAATGACGGATGCCATTATTAGCCGCCAAAATAAAAAAAAAACTCTGCTACCACAACGTATGACCGGATTAGGAAACAAGATTTGGTAGACATAGAGCAAAAGCAAAGCGTTCCAAGTATCTAATGATGACGACCCCTGATTCTTATAAGTTTTTGACATAGATACTGATAGTTTACGCAAAAACTGTATGATTAATAAAAGTAAATAGTTAAAGGCCTCATAAATTCAGAAGATACTTAGATAGTTCCAATGAGTTGTTTTAAGTATAACAGTTGGTATACAAAATTAATTATAATAAATTCAGCAACAATCTTAACTATAACAAAGCACAATACACATTTTTTGTACATACTTATATCAAAAAGTGTACCCTAAAAAAACCTTTTTGAACTTTGTGTAATGTCATTCCGAATGGAATATAGTTGCTAGTATAAAAGTCGTTGACACACACGTGCTGTTGCGCTAGAGTAGCATCGATAGTGAAAGTGTTGGAGCTGAGTATAATGGAACGTTAAGCGATGCGGCTGATGCTCCCAGTAATACTAGCCCCGCACGATGATATTGCGATGGAACCTTGTCACAATAACAGCGTTGTGACGTCATCTGTCACACAAAAGGACAGCTAGCAAAAGAATGTTAAATGCAAAATTAATATTAGGGTTAAGGGTTTATTTGTATTTTATAATTTCATTACACTCTTTATAAAGAGTGTATGTATAAATTAATATTAGGGTTAAGGGTTTATTTGTATTTTATAATTTTATTACACTCTTTATAAAGAGTGTATGTATAATAAAATTAATATGAATTTTGCATTTAACATTCTTTCTTAGGTATACTTACTCACCCATATTCTGACAAATAAACTTTCATTATTAAAAATTTCAAGGAAATAATTTTTGTAGACGTGAGAAAAATATACTTACCTATTCGTATATCTTTCTTACATGTATACTATGTTTTTCTAACTACATTTCTGTTAATTTGCGAGCGGGAATTGAACCAGAGTCCACTGTGTAGTAGTCATGTTTTAATTACTACCTACATCTATCAGCTTATAAATAAAACCAGGATAATATGTAAAAAAATGTATATAGTCTTCGGAATCATAACTGCTTTCTGTGTCTGTCGTTTCCGATTCACTGTCGTCGCCGTATTTATGACAAATAACTCGTCAATTATTCGATCTTTATTCCAATAGGTATTCCTCTTCAAGCCGTTTAACATGATTGACTTCCTTTCGCCAGTCATCTGGAGTTATTGACGCCAACGACTCCAACGTCAGAGCTTCAATGCGACTTTCCAACTGCTCCACATTCTTTTCTGACACCCTCATCTTTACCAGATTCCAGATGTACTCAATGGGGTTGAGGTCGCAGTTGTAAGGTGATAATCTAACGACTTCATGGCCATTGTCAGCTAATAAATTGTCAATTTTATAATTTTTCGGCGGTCTGTGCCGTTTAATTAATAAATACAGTTCAGGTTTTGTACTGTCGTTGGGAAAGTCTCAACAATCAACTGTTTTTTATTGTTCATACTTGGTGGCCTATTCTCATCCCTACTGTGATAAGGGGCGTTGTCCATCACAATTTTGGAGTTGCGTGGTATGTTGGGTACTAGTTTGTCTGTAAGCCACTTGGTGAAATACTCAGCATTCATTTGATCATAGTAATCCCCCGTTTTGGTGTCTGCTTTAAACATTAAAAGGGCATTGTCAACAAAACCGCTTTAACTTCCCGCTTTATCCATCGGCGGCCGGGGCTGTCGTTCCGTCTCACTCCATCGGTTGCTGTTTGCCAACATTTTTCTACCGTTTAGTGTGCATGTATCCACGTTTCGTCGAGATAAATAACGGGTCTTTTTTATTACCAAGCGAGTCATTTTCTTTCATACGTCGTAAATATTTAGCCCTCCACGCTTGAATTTGGGGTCTTTGAATTAGGGCCAGTCTTTTTTGTAGCATCGTTTAAATTGGTAGCCTAAATCACATTTAATTATTTTTTTTAATGTAGTTTCACTACCAGTATAATTAAGGTCTACTTTTGAAGCCGCCAAGATTTTGCGCATTGTGGGTATTTCTCTCCTCACCGCACACATTGAATCTATAATATTTCTTAAAGCTGTTAAGGAAAACCCGTCGAAATATTTCTTCTTTTGTCTTTTCCTTTAGTAGGAGTTCTCATTTTGCTGCCACTGGCTGTTGCTGACTCATGCTCTCGTCTCAATTTCGTCACAGTATTTTTTGCAACGCCTGTGGCACATGCCACACACTCCGTGACTTTGATAGAATTTTGCAAAATATTTTTAATAACTGTAAGCAGTTGCTTCGGTATTAAAATGTCCGAAGCACTTTTTAAAGCACGGTTTATACTTTCAAGAACTAACTTACAATCCTCTTTCTCTTTAACAAAATAATTGTCCACTTTAATTATAATTTCACGAGCACGACTATTAATTAATTTCTTACTCATTTTAACGAGTAACAGTTAACAAAACTTAACAACAAAACTCAAGAACAACAATAAAACAGGATAACAAAAACAAAAAGCTAACAAAAATATTCGATGTGCGTAAGTGGGTAAGCGCGGACTGAACTTGCGAACGGTACCGACGGTGAGAGTTCGACTACGTCACCAAGATGGCCGCCAATCGCAATATCATCGTGCGGGGCTTATAACTGTGATGGGAGAAACGTTTAGGAAGTGATTGGAGTGATTACTACTTCCGAGATAGCGTTGTTTTCGTTATTTAGTCAAGATTTCGAACTAAACAAGTTTCGGAATGAAAAAAAAAAATGTGGTAAAAAAACCGTTTTAATGAATCACAGCAATGTCACGAGTTCTTTTATAAATTCAGTAGTTTATGCGTGAAAGACATCGAACAAAACTCTTATCTAAAATGGCGACAAGTATTAAGCAGTGTAAAGTAGTCAAAAAAATAAACACTAATTTAAAATCAGCCTTAAGTGCAGAGTATAAAGTTTTTTTTTATCACAAAGCAGTACAAAAAGCCATTATTTTTTACGACCGAGTTTGACATCACACCAAATTCAACCTTACACGTATGCATTAATGTCAGAATTATAAAGTAAGTACTAAATGAAAGAAGCACCCAAGTGCTGCGTTGTGCGCTTGTTCAGTTCAACCATTTTTTTACGCTGTTTCTAGTGTATAAATGATCGATGGTGAAAGAGTAACAAACCTACATACATACTTTCACGTTTATAATATTAATAGAATAAGCATATATAATCAACTTATAAAGTTACCACTCCTGGGACAGAGGCTTCCTTTCGGTGAGAGGGAGTGTGCCATAATCTATAACTCACGCAAGTTAACTGTGCACCTATGTAGCTCTGTGTGTAAAACATGAGAATCATATTAAGAAAGCCAAAGCCTAGAGCACAGGCGTAAAGTAGCCAGCCTTTCGGTGTTCTATAGGATGCATTTCGGGGAGTGTGCGAGGGAATTGCATGATTTAATTCCCCCATCTCCGTTCCACCAGCGGACGACCCGTCGTACGGCTGGTTTCCACCCTTACGTTGTTAACACCACTACAATCCGGATGAAGCGTTTCGCCTCCTCCTTTATACCGCGTACATCGAGGGACTGGAACAATTTGCCTGCGGCGGTGTTTCCGTCGGACTACAGTTTGAGTGTCTAAAAGGTCTCTAACCTTTTAGACACTCAAACTGTTAATAGGCTCTTAATAAACTAGTGCGCTTTACCATCAACGATTGCGTCACTGCTTACCATCAGGCAGGATTGCGGTCAAGCGCTGGTTTATAATATGTAAAAAAAAAAAGAAATATATATTATAACTCGCGCAGATAAAGAAAAGATCTGAAAATGGCGGCGGATACTTATGGTACGGTTGACAAAACATGCCATTGTTTACTCACAAACCAAATGCTAAGATAGTAAAATGTCAAATTTACGTTGTAAATATTGTTATTTACAACGTAAATTCGACATTTTACTTGTTTGTTGTTATGTTTCTTTTTATTGTTGTTTTTCTTGAGTTTAATTGTTCAAACTCAATAAAAACAATAATATCAACAAAAACAACAAAATAACAGAGACTTTAACTGAACGAAATTAACGATAACTCGGAGTGCAATGAGTGCATCAAAGTAGCTTGGAAAGCGAATCCTGAATTCCTGATCGATGATTTCTTTTTTTTTGCAGCGCTTACTTCGCTGTGTGAGTATAGACAGCCATAGAGAGTGAGTGAGAACGCATGCGAGCGGACGCCATTTACAGATCTTTTCTTTATCTGCGCGGGTTATACATTTATTTTAATGTTAATAAAAGGTAACTTTGATGATAACGCGCCTTAATACTAGGTCATTTTACTCATGACGTTTTGCAATTAAATTGATACATATGAACTGCATTCCAGCGAGGTGCACAGCTAACCTCGCGGGCCCAGATGCAGGTTGGTAGATGTAGCATGTTTTCGTAGTTTTTGGCTCTAGGACATGCCGGTTTCCTCACGATGGTTTCCTTCACCGTTTTGAGAGCAGTGGTGATGAAATAATTTACACAAAGTAAAGCGCCTGACAGGGGAACCGACAACCTACAATTTGTAGGTCGCCGTAGATACCACTAGGCCACCGCTGCTCTCATGTATATATCTATACTCATATATAAAGCTGAAGAGTTTGTTTGAACGCGCTAATCTCAGGAACTACTGGACCGATTTGAAATACTATTTTTTTCTCTTGGATAGCCCATTATCCCAGGCAGGCTTTAGGCTACATAGCATTACGCTGCGACTAAAAGGAGCGGAGCATAACTAACTCCACGCTCGCTGGCGGCCGCTAGTTATCTATTACTTGTCACGTAATCTGGGGCCCTACTCTGCTATTACAATAGTATCAGAATACTTAGTCGATAAGTGATGTCATAATGATCGATTTTGACAAGTGTCGTAAGTAATCTACTAACAAAATAGCGTCATTATGACTTAGTCGTGGTAGCTTAGTGGTTAAAACACCAGCCTCTCAAGTATGAGTGTGCGGGTTTGATTACAGGTCAGGCAAGCACCAATGTAACTTTTCTAAGTTATATGTACTTACTAAGTATATCTTGAACACCAATGACTGATTAAAAGGTGAAGGAAAACATCATCGCCAACCCGCATTGAGCAAGCGTGGTGATTACGCTCAATGCTTCTCTGTATGAGAAGAGACCTGTGCCCAGCAGTGGGACGATAAAAGATTGATGATGATGATGATGACTTTCCAGTAGTCAATCGCTGACAATCCACTCCATATTAATAAATGTTCAAATTGAGTATAAGTTTTAAGAAAATCATTTCTACTAACAGCTTTAATAATAATGGCTATATGGCAATGTGAATCTATCACCATTCCATTACGAGAAGACTGAGATAATTGAGCGATCATTTGGGATTTAGCAGATTACGAACTTTTAAGCATAATGACAATGAAATGACGATGTAATCGTTATGGAAAGACAAGTTTATAAAAGTAGCAGACGAAGGACGGTGCGTCGTGCCTCAAAGAGATGTCAGGACATCGTGACGGTGTCCACGAAGACCGATGCCGCCTGGGTCAGGGTTGCGGGTTGGCTAAACAATAATCGTGGCCCTGGCCGTCGCCCAGGCAACTGAAGAAACACGGGTGGGTATTAGTCAGTAAAAGAGCGGGAGAAGTCACTTGATGATTTCCCATCCCAGAAAAAAAAGAAAGGATAGCTGGCGATAATACCGTCGTACGAAATTTTAGTAGAATAAAAAGCCTAAACTAATACTGGTTACTGTACAAAAGGAACTAAAATATAGTAAAAAAAGTAAAAAAAACTAAAACCCAACTACGACAAAAAACGACGCTGAAAAAGTATAAAACAAGATTTTCAGAATACTGAACTGAACAAAGTTGCTATTGTAGTTGCAAGTAAATGGACACAGTAGTAATGTCATACAATACTATTCTGAAGTATGCAATATTCACTATGAAGAGATAAATTTTCATGTTTGGAAAGGCGTAGTCACACGTTACATACACCTACCTACCGTAGCACCTTGACAACGTGTGACTACGCCTTTCCAAACATGAAAATTTATCTCTACATAGTCATTTGTCGAATTCTGATAGGTAGTTTAGAAGTTACGAGGGAACAGATGAACATACATACATACATACATACATACATACATACATACATACATAGCCTGTCAAAATCATAACCCTCCTTTTGCTTTGCCGTAGTCGGGTAAAAATAGCCAAAAGTCCAGTACCTAACGTAGATCGGCTAAATTACTATTTTAAAATTAAAATATATTTTTACTGTTTTTATTTTATTATTATTATAAACTAGTGCTTGACCGCAATCCCGCCTGATGGTAAGCAGTGATGTAATCGTTGATGGTAAAGAACGCTAGTTTATTAAGGGCGTCCCACCTTCTTTTTTCGCACAGGCAAGTGAAGGAACACGGGTAGGTTTTAGTCAGTAAAAGTCTGACACGTCCTTACGCTCAGCCCAGAGCAGGAGAAGTCATTTGATGATTTCCCATCCCAAAAAAAGGCCCTAGTTAAATAATACTATATTTTTTATGTTTTATTATCAATGGTGATAACTTGTATTATCATAATAAACCGGTCGCCCGGGCACTACCAATACACTTTCCAATTTAATATAATTCCACATCAATTCTGTACCAATTATGATAATGGCCGACACCATTGAAATACCAACCCTACTCAAACATTGCCACAAATTCGTGTACAAAAGAACCGCTTTTACTCAAATCGTTCGAACAATAGGGAAACCCTAAAGGTTACACGACCAGTTCTTTTGTTCCGTTCAGTCCCATCCTACACAATTAGCTTTCCACGGCTCCTTATCTGGGTGTGTTATTACGTGTTTTATGTAATTGTTTAAGGCATACAGATAAGTATCACGTGGAGGCAAAGAAACTATTTACTGTTGAGTGCATAATCTTTTTGTTACTATTTCATTAAGAAAAGGATAGAAGATAACATTTTAGTTTAATCAGTCAACACTGTAGACTGATATGCTTGGTGGCAAAGAATTAACGAGTAACCCGTTACCAGAATATATTGACACAATTGTAACCGCCGTTTTCATATTTTTCTATTTTCGTAATTTCTTTTTAACTGAAATATTTTTATTCAAATATAAATATATATGTCGGAGTCAGCGATGGCGGAGTGATAGGGTCGTCCGCATCTTGGTGTGGTGGTAAAGGTGGTGCATTTCGTAGGTGAAGTTTCGAATTAAATCACGAATGTAAGTGTACCCTCCAATCTTGACAATAACAATTTAAATAGGCAAACCGACAGTTTCACCTCGAAGATGTGTTCTGGTCCGCGCCTGAAAGCGAAGTGACCGTTCGACAGACCCCACTTTCGAAAACGACTGTCACAGCGTTTGTCTCACTAGGTAACTTAGAAGTCAAATGAGCAAGTCCCATCGAAATGACACCGCCATACACGACAACACAACATTTACGCTTAATTCGTATTATGCGTAAATATATATATTTACGCATAATACGAATTAAGCGTATATTTAGGCTAGTCCAGATTACTCAGGTATAACACAATAGTTATTTATGCCACTGGCAAGGAATGATAGCTACTGTAATATGAGTGATAGTTTGTGACAAGAAGCGAAGCTGAGCGGCATAATAGATCGAGAAAAATGACCATGTGCCGAGCTACAGGTCTGAACTGAAATGGATGCCCATTCGTCAGAGGAGAAATTTGTGCGCCTTGACCACGCTTTTCTCCCTTCTAAAATCACCCACTCCTCCTTCTTATCTTGTGACTCACTTCCAATATTTATGTTCTTCACACTCTAAGAATCTGCGTGCTTCATAAATGTTCGCATAATACGAATTAAGCGTAAATTTAGGCTAGTCCAGATTACTCAGGTGTAACACAATAGTTATTTATGCCACTGTCAAGCAATGATAGCTACTGTAATATGAGTGATAATTTGTGCCACGAAGCAAAGCTGATCGGCAAAATAGATCAGCACGAGTCTTACAATAGCTGTTTGCGACAGTGGCATACAATACTTTTCCTTCGACCTTGAAATAAATAAATACAAAAAACCGTGTAGTCAGACGGAATCACCTCCGATGTTAAATTGTTCCAGTCCCTCGTTTTTATTGGTTTTATTATAATCCCCCAAAAGAAAGGCAAAGACAATTCATGCATACAGCCTAATAACATGCGATATTTAGTCATAACGCAAATACGCGCGCTTTTTGGTATAATCATATGATGATTTTTTGATGCCATAGCCATATAAAAAAAGTTTCTTTGTAGTACGGTTTACCCGTGTGGAAATGGTCATTGTAACATGACTTGGCAGGAATGAGTACTATTGAGATATGACTTATGGTTACATATTAAGCAAATTACCAAATGGTCGTAGAAAATTA
The DNA here is from genome assembly GCA_017933935.1 of Sesamia nonagrioides. Lineage (NCBI taxonomy): Eukaryota > Metazoa > Arthropoda > Insecta > Lepidoptera > Noctuidae > Sesamia > Sesamia nonagrioides. The sequence goes on along the minus strand of JADWQK010000984.1, from coordinate 638,936 downwards.
AATATTTCATGGCACATTACATTATTTAATACCCTATATCATAAATTTTATAGTCGGTTTAAATTCCTACTGAAAACAAATGGGTCTATTTGTTTACCACTCTGTATCGAAAATGTAATGATAGTTTGAATTTATGTATATTTTTAATAAGTGTTCTGCCAACATTTGAAATGCTCACAGTTATCCGTCTTAAACGACTGAAGTTTTAATTACTGAAGAGATTCAGTGCTTACTGAAGCGACAGACATTTATGATTGTTTGTCACGATACAAACGATCCAGTCATTAGATATTATTGAGCAATTACGTTAACAATTAGGATGACGTGAATTGTACTCGTGAATTACATACTGCAAATCATTACTGATTAGCGAGTTTACCATTTCAATGGAAATTACTCTACGTTTAATAGATTTAATCTTGAAACTGATAAGTGACAATTATGATGATTAATGTATAACTATGTATAAATCAATGGTATAAGTACGGGCGCGAGACGCGAGGTGGGGGTAGTAGCATACGGGTCACTAAGCCGACTGGACGTATAGCAGGACTATTACGAAATATTACTTGTGACTCCATCATCATTATCACCCCAGCGTTAATCCCAGTCGCATCCGAAGCTTTTTCAGCAAAGGAGTCTGGGTTTCGCTTTACCAGTCTTAACTGCTCATTTGGCTAAACTTAGATATTTTCCGTGAAGCGATTGCCGTCTGATCTCCACAACCCGAAGGCGATATCGAAGCATTGTAGTTAGACCAAATGTTGAACTTTTGAGGGCTCCAACAACCCATAACGGCTGCCACTAGATGTTTGTATGGCAACCGGGACCAACGGCTTAACGTGCTTTCCGAGGCACGACCAGACCAGTGCAAATATTCATATTCATGCATACAAATATTTGCACTGTGCGGGGATCGAACCCGCGCCTCATTGCGCAGCGGCCGCGTTCGCTACCGCTACGCCACGGAGGCTGTCATTGTACTATGGTGTACAGTACTTGTGACGATGGTGGTTTTATTACACCAAATAATTACCCTTGTGATAAATGGACGTCACAATAATAAAGCTAAAGAGAAGAAAGAAGAGTATCCTTGATAAATCTTACACTGTTCAGGCCCCTCGTTTGTGGAATGCATTGCCAATTGAAATTAAACGCGCGCAATCGTTGCAGGAATTCAAGAGACTCGTGAGGGAACACTACTTGTCGTTATGATCTTGTTCAACAAAATATACTTTTTGGCTAATTTACTTGCTTACCTGTTATGTTCAGTTTCTATGGATTAATTTTTGTATATGTATGTATTTGTGTATCTACTTTAGTATATTGTAATAATGATGTTTGCACCAATGACAGTCCCATTTGTGGTTCCGGAATATCTGTCCATCCTTTGGTTGCCTGGAAGAGATCGCATTAGCGATAAGGCCGCCCATTGTATGTTTTTTGTGATGAATGTTTTTTGTTCCATGTTTGATTGGTGTACAATAAAGAATATATAAATAAATAAATAAATAAATAATAAATAAAGAAGAGGTTTTGTTTATTCTTAGTCTTTCAGTCAGATTAGAAATCGTGCTCTTTTATTTGATTGCTCAATTATGGAAAACTGATATATTTGGCAACACCCTTAGACGGGTCTAAGGGTGTTGCCAAATATATCAGTTTTTATTTAGGATGTGAAACCATCAAACGACCTCTTCCGTTCTGGCCGGAGCAAAAGGGCGTTCACACTTTTACTGACTAAAACCCGGTTGCCTGTGCGCCAGGGCCCACCGTAACTCTTTTGAACGACCTGGGGTATCAAGCTAGAATCCTTATAAGTGAAAAAAAGCCGCTGAGTAAAAATAAGTAATAGAATGCGATTCGATGAATAGCGATGCGATGCGGTGATCGGGAAGTAAGAAAATCTATGCGGCTGTAATTGCGGGCAGAAACTAGTATTCTCATAAATAGATAATTTATAACTCAAGAATGGTGAAGAAACAATACCGTTAAATGCTACAACATTGCCGTCACTTTACAACATTGGCTAAACCCTTAAAATGTTATAGTACATTACGATATTAGTGCGTAATGATGGTTATAACATGCGAGGCGGAATTTCAGCCCGAGCCGAAGGCGAGGGTGTAATTGAGCCGAGCATGTTATAACCAATACGCACGTATATCGTACGACGTTTTTTAACACACTTGCGAGGAAACAGAAAAAAAAGTTTTTTTTTTTATTTTAAATAAACTCAATCTGTGAATGCACACTGTTGTTTTCCCGCCATTAGTATTATTATTTGCCAATACAAATATGGAACAGCGCGCAGCGCAAGCCGTGCGGCGGCGATCAGTTCCATAATTACCTGAAATGGAAAATAATGCTGTTATGGAATTTGTATGGGCTATAACTTAACTATTTGCTTTGATAACACACGCGTTTGTTATGGCCTGCTTTACATATTTAAAACCGGTGGAATTACATCAGCTTTACGAGCAAGGGTGTTAAAAAATAATTCACGTACAGAAACGATTTTATAATTGGTCGTACTACTAAGAGCAAGTCGGTAATACATATTGCAACATTTATGCATCATTCATTCAAATAACCCATCAGTAAATTGTCAATTTCAATTATTATGTCGGTGTTTTACCGGCTAGGTAGAAAAATTTTATTTGAGAGTTTTATCCTTTATTTACAATTGGAGTAAGTTGAATAGCAAAGAATGCTATTTTTTACCTTGTTTTTCTGCTATAAATGTTATTTTGAAGGATCAAATCATGGCCGGCAAAGTTGTAGCAGGTTTCGGAAAATAAATACGCACCTTTGTCTAGGGTTAGGACTGCCACTCAAACGTTTTTAACTTAGCTCGTAACGTCACTCGCATAGTTTGTTATTTTTGAGTCTGATTTATTTATTTATTATTTATGAGTCTCGTGTAACAGTTGATATTGCTACAAAAAAGCACAGTTGTATGAGAGGTTTAGAAAAAGTGTTCAACTTCGCCTACCACCGTTAAAAATATGTATGTATTGCAATTACAGACTAGAAAAAGTCTAAAATAGAAAACAAATTATAAGCAAAATAGGCGCCTAATCGCCCCGTTTGCGTCCATAATAGTCTATGATATTTCTAGCTAGGCAATGTTGCAGTTTGTAACGTACCTTTGCCTACGTTTTTAAATGCATTTTATGGTGGTTTTTTGGCTAATATGAACTGTATCCCGATAGCTTTACGTACAATATTGAATAGTGATTGAAAACACATATGACTTTCTCTAAACTGAAGAATTTATGGAATAAAAACGTCAAAATACAAGCAATCATGTAGCATTTCACGGTAGCTCTTCGGATGAATAATTTATAGCCAATAAATTATGGTCAAATGCAATGTTAAATTATTTCCATGAATTTAATGTAAAGAGGAGATCGACATTAGAACAAGCTCCAAGATACCTAATAATTATAAATGATTGAGTTATTCGCCTTGCATATTAATTTCTGCCATAATTTTACTAAAGACCTCATTTACATAGAAAAATGTTCGGAAACAAAAAAGGGGTTTAGAAAGTGTTGGAGAAAAAGAAGACCTTTTTGAAAAGTTTGTCGAAGAATCGATTTTTTTCAACAAATTATAATTTTTTCTTGCCCATTCTTACGGTACAGCGCAGAAGTCCTTCGTTTAATTAAATTTGATCTTAACAACGAGATCTTAATTGTATTTCAAAGGAATTCTGGTGTAATCTTATAGGTCTGTGGAAAGTCACCATACCGCCACCGCGCCGCCGCTGCACCGATTCTGCGTTTATTTATTAGTAATACTTTGCTAACTGGGAATGATAACGACCAGTAATGGAATAAGTAAAATAAAACACAGGTGAGATGAAAGAAAAAATTAATATCCTTCAAAAATATTCAGAATGTGATTGATTGATTTATTACTTTCAAAATTAGGATGCCGATCTAGTAATAAAAAATCTTATAGTACTTAAATGTAAATTTATTCCAAATCGTTATGTACTTCTTACTATTACTATACAATATGTAAAGAAAACCCTGTCCGATCGGTGAAGGTATTGTTAGGTATCGATAAGTGATTCTACTAATGCCCACAAAGACAGGCTAAACTTAAAAAAATCCTCCTAAAAAAATAAATATTATTTCACAAAAAGAGGTAACTTAATACATGTGCGGCAAGCAACCCCTTCCGCGGGCGGCGGGGGCAGGACACGCAGCACCTGTGACGTGGTCGCGTCGCTATTCGCTTATAATAATAACGGTGTTGTCACTTTTTTAAAAATTACCAAATTTCGGGGAAATTGGAATTAATTCCCGGGAAAAAAGGATTATTTCAAAATTCATTGGTATTGTTACTATGATGATTATGTAAAATTTTATATTATATTTGGTCAAGTGTTTATCTAACCTTTATTATCCTTATGGGTCGGACAGGGTTTTCTTTACATATTGTATATGCGGTGAAAAGCTTAAATTACTTATAAAAGCACACACAAATGAAAAGACCTTACAGAAAAATAATTTGGCTTCTTCAAAGACGAGCTATTTTAAGATTCTGAGCAAGTCTCAATTGGTCGTTTCTTTCAGACTCCATAAGAAATATAAACACCTAACTAATTTAGTCTTTTCCTTCATAGCTCCGATGAAAAGTTCAGAAACTTAGCGCTCGCTAAGAGATAAACTTCGAAGTTTTAAAATATTCAGCAGTTTTCTGGAGAAGTTGCTAATTTCAATCAGTCACCGGAGAGATAGTTAAGACTTTAATGGTCCTCGTCGTCTTTAAGAATGCATTGCAAATTGTAGAGGCTGAAGATTTTTTAGTGCAGTATTTGTGTCCAGAAATTACAAGCGCCATCTCTGGCCAATATCTTTACATCCTCCTTTGTCCCATATGGCAAAAAGGCGTGAAGTTCTGTATTCGTATTCAGAAAAGATTATAAGAAATGCCATCGGTATCTCCAAATCAGGTCGGTATGTAAACTTGCTCAGAAAACTCTTTACAAGCACAATTTTTTTATGTGGCTGACTGGCTTTTTATGGCATTAAGGAACTGTAAGTAGCATCTAATAGTTCGCGAGTGCCAGAAAGGGCCATTCCTTGAACTATTCTAAAAGAATAAAATGCATTTTCAACATATTTAAATCTGTCAATACATTTTACAATGCAATTTAATTGTCATCTAAAAAAATACAATGCATTTTCAAAATATTTCAATCTGTCACGAATTTTCATTTGTCATTTTTCCGAGTGCGGTATCACAATTCATAATCTTCTTTTTCAGCCTATAGAGGTCCACTGCTGGACAAAGGCTTCCCCCAAGGCTTTCGACGATGACCGGTCTTGTGCTGCCCGCATCTATCGGCATCCTGCGACCTTCACCAGGTCATTAGTCCACCTTGTTTGGGGCCTCCCTACGCTGCGTCTTACAGTACGTGGCCGCCACTCCAGAAACTTACTGCCCCATCGGCCATCGGTTACACTGCCACTTAATTTTAGCGACTCGAAGAGCTATTTCGGTATGTTAGAATTCATAATAATCAATATTGAAATAAAAAACAAACCGGCTTCGCAAAAAGACGAGCAGTGGAATAGAAATGTAAGTCTAAAATTGAAGTCTAGGAGGTCCATACCGAGATGAGACTGGAACACTAATGATACTAACGCGGCTGACGGTAGCAATGGTGGTGACTATCTGCCTTTACCACTTCCCAAAAGCCAGAAAGAGTATGCTAACGTGTCCAGTACTTTTACTCTTAATTTGTAAGTAGTTAGTTTTATGAATATCGAAGTACGTTAGAATTTTTAAAATCCAATTACTCTTTCACCGATCAACGAAGCTTTTGTGTAATAATTTTACAGGCTTCCGTTTTCCAAAGCAGCTTTGCTTTTCAGAACCAACATATACTTACACAAAATAAAAGCGAGGCCCACAAAAGGTCGAGCAATGGAGTAGAAATGAGTCTGCAAGTAGGATCGAGGAGTTCAATAATGAGATGGGAACACTAACGAGCACGTGGTTCGCAGTAACGCTCGCCGCCATGATTGTGACGATTTGCCGCTTAATTTTAATGAGCCTGTGTGCCGTAACGATGACGCGAACATTTTGAATGAGGCTGTAGGTTTTTATATCTGGATTCTTAATAATCTATGAATTGTTGCTGTAATTTTGTTGGAGGTATTCTTCTATGATGGTATGCTGTCAAGATTTTTCATACCTAGATGCAAACTTTTTAATGAGACCAGGTTACGTATTGTGGAATCATTATCATCAGCCTCTACTCGTCCACTGCTGGACATAGGCCTCTCCCATGGCACGCCAACAAGCTCGATCCTGAGCAGTTCTCCGCCAGCCACTACCAGCCACCTTTTTGATAACTTCGCTCCATTTCGCCCAAGGGCGTCCTACGCTACGTTTGCCGAGACGTGGTCTCCACTCGAGGACTCGTTTACCCCAACGGTTGTCGGTCCTGCAGCATATGTCACCAGTCCATTGCCACTTCAGCTTGCTAATCCTCTCAGCTATGTCGGTGACTTTTGTCCTCTGTCGGATTACCTCATTACTGAACAATACATCACTTCATTATTGTAGAATGAGGCAACAAAATTATTTTCTGGAAAAAGTGTGTTGAAAAAAATGTCGTAAGAAGTAAAATCACCTTTCCTTTCGTGTCTATGAGGATTATTGTTAAAAAGTGTATGCGTAACGAATTTTGATGCGCTTTGCACAAACATTTAATTTTTAAGTTTAAGAATTCGTACCTAAAGTTTTATGTTTTAAAGTTTTTGTCTGGTTAGTCGCCGTTTCAGGGACCGCGCCCACACCCGTGTCGAATGTTAGTTATTTCAGAGAATAGGAATAAATTACTATTGTATCCATTCCATCCAGATGGAACTCAAGTGAAATATTAGGCAGAAAACTGTCACCTGAGTTTCATCATCATCATCATCTTCATCTCAGCGTATAATCTCGGTTGCATCCGCGGCTTTCGCGTTGGAGCCCGGGGTCCGCTTTCGTACATATACGCCTCCATTTCGCATGATCTCTGGCATCCCGTGGTGTGAGATGTTGGCACGCATGTCATCTCTTACAACGTCAAGCCAGCACTTTTTACTTTTTCAAGACATTTGTTACCCACGTAACATTTTTTTGTAACTGTCACCTTAATTTAACGCTACACCTAATAATTAAAAAAAATAAAAATAGAAATGAACCAGATTGAGTTGACATTTCCAATTTGCCTACACCTGATAAGAAAAGGCGACACAAACTCACCCTGAGTTTGTGTCGCCTTTTCTTATCATTGAAAGTCTCTCTGTAACATCGAATCTCGCCTGAAAAAATTTTGTGCGAGAAGAAATATATAATATAAAAGCACGATTACCCTGTAATATTCCTACCGTTGGGACGCAGGCCTCCTCTCCAATATTTGAGGACACGGCCCGCTTTAATGCACCCCAAGTGGAAAGCTCTTAAGTAATCTATTATCCGGAATATCGTAAATATTCCTAAACGTGAATGTCCCTAATTGCAACTTAAGTAAAAAATGGACTGAATTTTTTTTCCGTCAGGTACCATTTAAATTGTCCCTCAAGTTAAAACGTTTTGACAGTTTTTTTAAATGTCAAATCTATACTCTTTATACTAACATATAAAGCTTGTTTTTTTTGTTTAAACACGTTAATCTCAGGAACTACTGGACCGATTTAAAAAAAAAGTTATTTGCGTTAGATAGCCCATTAATCCAGGAAGGCTTTAGGCTATAGAACATCACGCTGTGACCAATAGGAGCGGAGCATAACTAACTCCACGCGAACGAAGTCGCTGGCGGCCGCTAGTGTAATTTATTGTTGATTGTGTTAGCTATTTAAAGTATCCTTAACGACGAACAAGATTGAAATGCGATGAAAATGTAACAATAATCAATAAACAAATGACTACACTTGTAAAAAGAATTCCTTTTTTTTAAAAGAAAACCTTTTTATAATAAAATTAATTTGAAATAAGAATTCTTAGCCAAACAAAAATTGTACAATACAATTATAAACTAGCGCTTGATCGCAATCCCGCCTGATGGTAAGCAATGACCCAAAAAGTAAAGCACACTAGTTTATTAAGAGCCTATTCACTCTAGCCTTGAAGACACTCAAATTGTAGTCCGACGGAAACACCGCCGCCGGCAAATTTTTCCAGTGATAAAGGAGGAGGCGGAACACTTCGTCCGGGTCGTAGTGGAGTTAACAACGTAAGGGTGGAAACTCGCCGTAAGACGGGTCGTCCGATGGTGGAACGGAGATGGGGGAATTAAGTCATGTAATTCCCTCGCACACTCCCCAAAATGTATCCTACATGTGGCGACCACCGGGCATTTTAGGAGGACATGCTGTCTCGTCATCCTTCATGCAGGCAATTGTGAACTGTCTGTCTAACTGTGTACTTCTTCACAGTGTACTGTCTGGAAGTCAATGTATCAATGTGTAGTCTATGGCAAAGAGGTGTGTAATCGTGTAGCCACTTTAAACCTTTCTAATCTACATAATTTGTTGAGGTTGATTTTTAGTGGAATTTTTTAACTTTTCTCCGCAATTCGGTATAGGTCCTTCTGGCAGTCTGGCTGTCAGACTTTGGCTTTTGACCTTTATATACCTACTGTCCTGTTAAAAACGGAATAGCCACAAATGTTAAATTCCAACCGGAGGTAATTCTCCTAATTTTAAGAACCTTCACAGTCATAACGCGAATTTAATCTGTCAAAAATTTTTGATTGACATTTTGTTTTTTACGTTCATTGCAGCTGAGAAAAATTACGAATACATTTTCAATTACAAGAATTGGTCTTCTAGTTCTTTAATCAGTACAAAAATTACAGACAAATAAGCCTGAACACAAAACTCACAGACATATCACCAACAGACTATAAATATATGTTCTTTTTAGGCGATTAATCTCTCAAATCCAGGAGGATTTACCTGGAATTGAAAATAAATATCTAGACTGTTCGTGGACATGCCACTATTTTACGAAATTGTTTTCACAATTTATTCTTACTTACTTTGTTGAATACGAGTATATTAAAAATAGAAAGGTTTTTGTATGTTTTTGGAAGAGTTTGTGTATTCTGTAAGAATTGAAAAACGTGCATTGCATGTATAATTTTGATGTGAACCAATTTTCGTTTTGGGTATGTACGTAAAATTGGGATGCTCACCACTTAATCAATCAACTTAGCCTGTCACATCCCACTATAGGATTTACGATGGATGGATGGAGAGTATGGAGAAGCTCTAGACAACCTCTCCTTTCTCTTATTCTGTATAGTGCCATCATCATTTCAGCAGAAAGACGTCCACTGCTGGACATAGGCCTCCTCCAAGGTTCTCCACGACGACCGGTCCTGCGCCTCCCGCATCCAGCGGTTTCCCGCGACCTTCACCAGGTCGTCGGTCCACCTTGTCGGGGGCCTACCCACGCTGCGCCTTCCGGTGCGTGGTCCCCACTCGAGAACCCGTCGGCCCCATCGGGCATGGGTCCTACGGGCAATGTGCCCAGCCCACTGCCACTTTAGTGTTGCAAAGTAGTGCCATAATTGTGAAAAAATATATAAATAAAAATTACAATACATAGTATTAAAACTATGGAATGCAACTGTCATGATGTTCAAATAATTAGACTAAATGATTTAAAAAACTAAATATTAAATTTAAAGTATTTCTTTTGACTTAAATAATTTTTGTGTTATTGTAGTCATGAAGTTTAATAGTATCTCCTTGGACAGTTCCCGCTAAAAGTTCTGGTTTTTATGTAACGGAAGGAATTTGAAACATGATGTTTGGAGTGGCTTCTCAATCCTAGATAGACCACATCAAGCCCACGAACAAAAAGGTTGTCTAGAAGAAGTAATCAATCAGTTTGTAAAAAAATGCTACTATTAGTTTTGTAACTTTGTACGTGTACAGTGTACACGAATATAAAATACAGAAAAAATCCTGAGCAGAGGTTGTATGTGCAAAAATAGATAAATTGGAAAGAGATGCGAGAAAAGAAGAAGAGGCGATCACTGGTATTCTACAACTTATAATACTTATTGATATTAATTTTCTAGTACGGAGGACGGGTCTAAGCTGTTGTGTTGCGAATGTGATGTGTGCCGAGCACGATGCGAGAAATGTTGGCAGTTTGGTCGTGGAGGGTGTACAAATCAATCTCCCGCTGGCGCAGCATCGTTGGTCGTGTTGTTGGGTTTAACATTGCATCACCTCGCGCAACTGCCGTCTTCCTTCCTATTCACTGAGTTTTTTTGGGTGAATAGGCTCTTAATATTCTAGCGCGCATTACCATTAACGATTGCATCACTGCTTACCATCAGGCAGGATTGCAGTCAAGCACTAATTTATAATTATATGAAAAAAGAAATCATTGCCAATGTAATAGCATAACACGCACCCACTTCATAACTAGAGAGTCAAGCAGAATAAATGTAGCCAGCGTTGCTGTCTATTATTTATGAGGAGTTCCAGACATCCGCCCAAGTGGGTCGGGCACACTGTGGTTGCTTTTTTCGGCACTTCATTGCAGACCTGAAGCACAGTAACTGTTGGAAATGAGGATGAGAGCTTTTGTAGAGTTTCGGTTCGTTAGTTTACTGTTTGAGTTGTGTGGAGAGGTTTAATTTCTTTTTTTTTTTGTATTAGTATCGTGCTTAATAATTTCACAATGTGATAACTATGAACTGTGGAAAATAAAATAACAACATTATTTATTGTTTATGCGAAACCCAAAACACGTGTCCAATATTTTTAAGTAAAGAATCTATGTACAATATTTCAAAAAGATATCGCGAAAAACCACAAAGTTATGAGTGTATATATGGTTATCCTACTTGGTTGTCCCAATAAAATATGGTCAACGCTCCGCTCGGGCAGGCGCGCGGTGCATTGGCCTGTGGTGTCAGCTGTTATGCGTACTATGATCTACCTTAAGCTGCGTGGCGCGCTCGGTAACCACACTGCAACAATTTCCTAAATAATTGGAATCGACTCAGTTGCTTATTCTGAACAAACAGTAAAGAAAAAATAACGTTGTATATGACAAGTATTTAATTTTGTACTTAAAAAAATATATTTAAAGTTAATGGAAGATTAAACTTTAAAAATAATATTCGCTAATCACTACTTAGCTTTCAGCAACATTTATAAATAAGGCAGCTAATAGAATTTGTTCGAAAGGACTTTTTTTAAGTGGCCTTTGCCCGGCTTTTAAAAGTGATAAGTATCTACGTAAATCTAGCAGTATGAAAATTTGGGTAAGAGTTGATTTTTCCATCGCCAGATAACTTTAGTCGTGGAATAAAATTGACCTTTGACAGTTTTTATCTATACTAATCTATATCTATACTAATATACAATATGTAAAGAAAATCCTGTCCGACCCATAAGGATAATAAAGGTAAACACTTGACCAAATATAATATAAAATTTTACATAATCATCATAGTAACAATACTAATGAATTTTGAAATAATCCTTTTTTCCCGGGAATTAATTCCAATTTCCACGAAATTTGGTAATTTTTAAAACAGTGACAACACCGGTATTATTATAAGCGAATAGCGACGCGACCACGTCACAGGTGCCGCGTGCCCTGCCCCCCGCCCCCCGCCCTGCGCCCGCGGAAGGGGTTGCATAACGCACTTGTATTAAGTAACCTCTTTTTGCGAAATAATATTTATTTTTTTAGGGGGATTTTTTTTTAAGTTTAGTCTGTCTTTGTGGGCATTAGTAGAATCAGTTATCGATACCTAACAATACCTTAACGGATCGGACAGGGTTTTCTTTACATATTGTATAAACCTGAAGAGTTTGTTTGTTTGAACGCGCTAATTTCAGGAACTACTAGTCCGACTTGAAAAATTCTTTTTGCGTTGGATAGTCCATTAATCCAGGAAGGCTTTAGGCTATATAGCATCAGCTGCGACCAATAGGAGCGGAGCATAACCAACTCCAGGCGAACGAAGTCGCTGGCGGCCGCTAGTATGAAATAATTGTCGAAATCACAAAATCATTCTTCGATTAAGTTTGATAATAAATTAGATGATTATAAAAACAGCCTTAAACAAAATACACCGTATAACCAAAACACTAACAATCAAAGAATAATCTGCCCATTTCTTTAATGGACACATTGCCCGTAGGACCGATGCCCGATGCGGCCGACGGGTTCGCGAGTGGCGACCACGCACCGGAAGACGTAGCGTGGGTAGGCCCCCGACAAGGTGGACCGACGACCTGGTGAAGGTCGCGGGAAACCGCTGGATGCGAGAGGCGCAGGACCAGTCGTCGTGGAGAACCTTGGGGGAGGCCTATGTCCAGCAGTGGACATCTTTCGGCTGAAATGATGATGATGATGATTTCTTTAATAAGCGTATAAGGTGGCATTGTAATGATAAATTTCCATAATTTTATGACAATCAAAGCAAAACCAATAACCTGTTGCATTCGTTTTGCTAATCACGATGTTCAGTCACGACTGTGCATAAGAAGCGACGCCTAATGAGTGCCACAGGAATCAATTTCCTTTGTTTGATTGATCACAGGAAGTTTCCTGTCATAATGGCCACACGAATGAAGCTTTGTTAATTTTTGCTTTAATTTGAAGGGTCGGATCAATGAGTTAATCAGTAAGATAGAGAAACGAATAAACAATTAGTGGTTAGTAGGTTATAGTTAACATATTTAGGTGCATCCAGACAGATCAAGATCCTTCTCTGTATGGGAGGAGACCTGTGCCCAGCAGTGGGACGATAAAAAGGTTGATGATGATGATGATTACCCACCCTGAGGCGGATGTTGTATGCGTGACTATGTCTGTATCCGCCTATACAGTTATAATTTGTATAAACTCTATATGGGGGGTGTCGGGGGAGGGGAATAAGTGGAGAAGACGACGGAAGGTGGCAGAGATATCTAAGTACGATACATGATTCTGAAACCTAGTTCTGGTAAAGCGCACTAGTTCATTAAGAGCCTATTCACTCTAGCCTTGAAGGCACTAAAATTGTAGTCCGACGGAAACACCGCCGCTAGCATATTGATCTAGTCCCAATTATTCTAGTTCTAGTAGTAGTAGTATGAAAGAAGGGGCGAAACGCTGCGTTCAGATCGTTGTGGCGTCAACAACGTAAGGGTGGAAACTCGCCGTACGCCGTCGCCTTCGGTTACTAAAAATAAACTAGTTGCTCTTTCTTTACATATACAGAACTGCACTTTTCTGCGAAACAATTGTTTGTTGTTATAACGAACGGTTGTATAATCATCGGCTGCCGGTAGAAGTTACCACCCACCAGACAAAATCTTTTCGCCAAGCGATTCGTCGTTTTCCGGCATGATGTCTGGTGAAGCTGCACGGAACACGGGTTTGAGCAGTTGTGTTGTGATGTGTGCCGGGTACGATGCGCCAAATGTTGTTGTGTCGGGAGTTTGCTTGTGGAGTCTCCAGATCAATCTCCTTCTGGCGTAGCATCATTGGTGGTGTTGTTGGGCTTAACATTGTAACACCTCGCTTAACAGCCGTCTTCCTTCCTATTCACTCATATTTTTCGAATGAATAGGCTTAATAAACTAGCGCGCTTTACCATCAACGATTGCATCACTGTTTACCATCAGACGGGATTGCGGTCAAGCACTAGTTAATAATTATTTAAAAAAATAAAAAATCACAGGCTCTTTTGAATAGTCAAAGGTTGGCCATCGGTCAGTCAGAAAGATGACGATAGCTGCTCATTCCAAAGTTCTTCTCCATAGTTACCTATGGAGAAGAACTTTCAAGAAACTCCGCAGACACTCTTATAATCATAAAAATATTACAAATTGTCAAATTACATCATTCAAGTTGAATTTAACCATGTGAGAATGATGCCGAAAGACGTGCAAGTTAAAAGCTTCCGTTAAAGTAAATCCATCCATGCTTTTTTTTTTTTTGTTTGGGGTGGGAAATCATCAAATGACCTCTCCCGCTCTGGGCCGAGATGATGCGCGTGTCAGACTTTTACTGATTAAAGCCCACCCGTGTAAGGAACATGGGTGGATTGCCTGCCACTTGCCTGTAGGCCAGGGCTACGGTTTCTTTTTTTAACCAACCCGCAACCCAGACCCAAAATCCATTCATCCTTACATGTTTTTCTCATAAAATGATTTATTATTCCTATTCCTTCTCTGTTCCTAATGTAAGATTGTGGAAGGTGCTGCTGGAAGAAATTTCTAAAGAAATAAGCAGCACCTTTGTACTTAGACCTTAATTTTGAGGCATTCCACGAAGCGCAGCCAAACGAAGCGCAGCTAGAGGAAGCGCATCTAACGTATTCCACTAAGCACACCCGTAGCTGGGCTTCAAATAATAATATTAAAATTATTAATTTTCTATTCCACGAAGCGCACCTATGAAATATCACTCGCATAGTGCGGGGACAATGAAATAAAATATCGATAGAAGAAAATATTTATTATTTAAAAGACGAACTTAAATTTCTAACATCATTCAGTTTCGTTATAATAATGTGTGGTGTATGTGTGTGTGTGTGTGTTATTTGTGTGTGTGTGTGTGTTATTTGTGTGTGTGTGTGTGTGTGTGTGGTCATATTGACATTCTTACTATTTAAAATCACAGATTGTTTCCTAATTTCAATAAAAAGTTGGAAAAATATCAAAAAAATTTTAAATATTGTTTTACATAGAGATCTATGTTGAAAATTTCTTAAAACTACCTATTAATGAATAATAAAAATACTCTACTTTAACATAAAAAAATCACAGATTGTTTACTAATTTCAATAAAAACTTGGAAAAATATCAAAAACATTTTAAATATTGTTTTACATAGAGATCTATGTTGAACATTTCTTAAAACTACCTATTAATGAATAATAAAAATACTCTAACATAAAAAAAAATCACAGATTGTTTACTAATTTCAATAAAAACTTGGAAAAATATAAAAAACATTTTAAATATTGTTTTACATAGAGATCTATGTTGAAAATTTCTTAGAACTACCTATTAATGAATAATAAAAATACTCTACTTTAACATTAAAAATCACAGTTTGTTTTATAATTACAATATAAACTTGGAGAAATATAAAAAAAAAACATTGTAAATATTCTTTTACATAGAGATTAATGTTGAAGTTTTCTTATAACATTACAACTTAACATAAAAAATCACAGATTGTTTCATAATTACAATAAAAACTGACAAATACCTATAAACATTGTAAATATAGTTTCCTATAGAGATGAGATCTATGTTGATTTCCTTAGCTTTTAAATAATAATAAAAATATCATAGTTTTATGTAGAATCACAGATTGTTAAATCACAAATCACAATATTTTCTTCGATTCTTAAATAATCTTGAAGAAATGGACAATTTAGTATCTATACTTATTAATTAAATAAATTATTATTAATCAGAATCTTAATTTCTCTAGACAATGTCCAACTGAAATTGAGCCATTTTTATAATCGTTCACTGTGTTTTCGATTATTTTATTTTTGATTTCAGCGTGTTTTTGATGCTTTGAATTAGGCATTTTTACTCTAATTTCAGAATAATTATTGCAATTTTTTTTGAAGCAATCTAAAAGTTTTGCTAGATTTACAGCTCTGTTTTTATTGAACATTTAATTTATTTCAGAGTAATGAGACTCTGTATAATTATTCGTTTTATGTGTTATGTTATAACACGACCATTTGTCGTGCCATAACTTATGTTCGAGCCACTGAGTTACCACCCTATCACCCAGACTTGAATCCAATAGAAATAGCATGGGCAGCTGTGAAATGTTATTTATCGAAGAAAAATATAAGCTTGAATATTAATCAAGTCATGGAACTAGTCCGAGAAAAATGTAATATTATGGGTGAATCCGAGAGGACGGCATTGTGCAATAAAGTTTAAAACAATGAAGGTTGACCAAGTTTTTACTGCATAATTATGAAAAAATCTGCGATTTTATTCAGAGCCCAAAAGAGGAAAGTAATTGACAAACAATAAAAAAAATTTTTTTTTTGAAATAATGATTATTTATTATAGATAGAGAATGGTGAAACAATCTGTGATTTTAAATAGTAAGAATGTCAATATGACCACACACACACACACACACACACACACAAATAACACACACACACAAATAACACACACACACACACACAAATAACACACACACACACACACACACACAAATAACACACACACACACACACACACACACACACACACATACACCACACATTATTATAACGAAACTGAATGATGTTAGAAATTTAAGTTCGTCTTTTAAATAATAAATATTTTCTTCTATCGATATTTTATTTCATTGTCCCCGCACTATGCGAGTGATATTTCATAGGTGCGCTTCGTGGAATAGACAATTAATAATTTTAATATTATTATTTGAAGCCCAGCTACGGGTGTGCTTAGTGGAATACGTTAGATGCGCTTCCTCTAGCTGCGCTTCGTTTGGCTGCGCTTCGTGGAATGCCTCTTAATTTTGACATATCCTTATCTATTTTATTGTGTGTACATAGATAATAAAATAAATAAATACAATTCAGAAATTCAAATAAGCTGTCATCAGCAATCATCGTTACAGTTTGCGTTTCGATGTCTTTACCAACATGTACTGGTTATGGTTTTTACAAAAATATATTACACCATAAGTTCCGATTCGAATAGAATAGGACCAAATACAAAGGCAGACAACCCGACGCTATCCTCTGACTCACATAATACAAGCAACAAGCTTGTTTGTACGCCCATAATCGAGATCTTATGAGTCAATGAATGCGTTAGCCGGTAAGGTATTACTACGTCATCATAGGGGAGGGCCTGTGCCAAGAAATTTGCTATGAATGAGACAAATGAAATAGAAAAAGCCAAGCGATTCGTCGTGTTCCGGCATGATATCTGGTGAAGCTGTACGGAGGACGGGTCTGAGCAGTTGTGTTGCGATGTATGCGGGTATGATGCGCCAAATGTTGTTGTGTCGGGAGTTTGGTCATGGAGGGTCGAGAAACTGGGGTGAGAGGATTGATTGTCAACATGAGAAATATCAGAAAGAAAGAATGTATCCCATGCAATTTGAAAATTAAAAAACCTAGAAATTTGGTCAAACTGCAATCATCTTTCACTTAATAACCATTGAAAAATGGTTAGAGTTTGTGACAGCAGACTATGTTTTTTAAAATTTTGCTAAGTTATAATGGATTCCTGATGAGGTAGACCGACGACCTGGTGGAGGTCGCGGGAAACCGCTGGATGCGCGAGGCGCGGGACTGGTCGTCGTCGTGGAGAACCTTGGGGGAGGCCTATGAACCAAGCCCTAAAATACGTGGCTGTGTTTGATTGTCATTTACTTGTCGATACTTGTGAATGCTATCTGACTTGTATTTTTTTTTCTAGTTTCGTGATTCAGTTGTTGTCCTTTGTTTTTATTTTGATATTAGGGGCCGCCAGTGAATTCGTTCGCGTGGAGTTAGGTATGCTCCGCTCCTCTTAGTTGCAGCGTGAGGTTATATAGCCTAAAACCTTCCTGGATTAATGGGCTATCCAACGCAAAAAGAATTTTTCAAATCGCACCAGTAATTCCAGAGATTAGCGCGTTCAAACAAACTCTTCAGCTTTATATATTGGTATAGAGTATAGATTTATGAAAACTGAATTCATCTCGAAAATTAGAAGTTGTAAATCTCTGCTTTTATGTATCCCTTTTGTATAAAGGTAAAGTGAACGGAGTATACTGTAGGTAATGGGTAAATAAAACACCTACTTTAATATTTTAATCAACGCGAGTGTCGTGGAGGTGCACAAATTACGACTGGCGGTAGGTCTAGGAACATTGTAAGACATTCGTCAATGCGCTGGCGCGGTGGTATGTGGGTATACGTAATATGCGTATACCTACATTAGCCACAACTATAACCGACCCGCTGTATACTACGAGTGTCACCCGGTGATGCTCGTGAATTACGTTTTTATATAATTTGTGGTGGATAGTGAATGTTCGTGTGATTCGTATGAGTTATGTATGGCTGTGTGCTAGACAATACAAAAATGAGTAAACTATAAGTGTATTTGTGTAGTATTTTAATGTATAAATATAAATAAATTAATAAATACAATAAGTTGCCTACATCACTCCCCTCCAGAGGCCGTGTCTACGGACGATAATAATCAGGGAAGTGTACACGCCTTCCTGATCGTGTTATTTGGGTGGCTCGACGTGCTGGACAGTTAAATGACTGAGACTGAGTTGTTTGAGGAGGTTGTGTAACGCGCTGTGGTGGTGTTATATCATCTGACAATATATAGGCTGGTTTCAAGCGGTCTATGCTTACTGTCAGATTTTTACCCTTGACGAGAATTACGAAATATTTGGCAGCCCTCTTCAGTACCTCGTGTGGCCCTGTATAAGCAGGCTGAAGTGAACCACGTAGCATGTCTTCCCTCAGAAATACGTGGCTACATGTGGCAAGATCCTTGTAAACAAAGATTCTACGAGTAGAATGGTGCTGGGCCGGGACCGGTCGCACTTTCTCGGCATAGGACTTCATTCGTGCCGAGAAGTCGGTTATGTCGGTGGTATATCCTGTAACGTCGTTGCCGAAAAATTCGCCAGGGAGGCGCAGTGGCTCACCGTAAACCAGCTCGGCCGATGAAGCTTGCAGGTCTTCTTTGAAGACACTCCGTATGCCGAGTAGTACGAAAGGTAATGTTTCGGTCCAATTTGCGTCAGTATGGCAGGTGATTGCTGCCTTCAACTGCCGGTGGAAACGCTCAACCAAACCGTTGCACTGGGGGTGGTATGCCGTTGTCCTGCGGTGATCGAAACCGATCATTTTGGACAGTTGTTGAAACAGCGCCGATTCAAACTGCCTTCCGCGGTCAGTAACAACTTGTGAAGGACAGCCATATCGGGACACCCAAGATGATATAAACGCTTTGGCTACCGTTTCGGCGGTGATATCGGTAATCGGTACAGCTTCCGCCCATCGCGTGAAGCGATCGACGAGTGTAAGGCAATATCGATAATCACCAGCTGGCGGTAATGGGCCGATCAGGTCTAAGTGGACATGTCTAAAACGCGCTGAAGGTAAATCGAACGTCCCTAAAGGTGACGAGACATGCTTGTTTACCTTCGTGCGTTGGCATGCTAAACATGCCTTAGACCATTCACGACAATTTTTGCGCATAAGAGGCCAGACAAAGCGCTGTGCTACCAGTTTGGCTGAGGCGTTCGCACCTGGATGGCTGTGAGAATGTAAGCTGTTAAATACTTTCTGACGCAATTGCACGGGCACGAAAGGCCTTGGAGTCGTTGTACTTATGTCGCAGAATAGCTCAGTATGACTTCCAGGGACTTTTATCTTCCTAAGCCTAAGAGAGGTTTCACCTTGAAGGATCGCTGCAAGGTCAGGGTCTGATGCCTGAAGTTTGGCCATGACCTCCAAGTCAACTGGCATCTGCAACTCATTAATGCGGGAAAGCGTATCAGCGACAACATTGTCTTTACCCGAGATGTGGTGGATATCAGTTGTGAACTGTGAGATGAAGTCTAGTTGCCTAAACTGACGTGGAGAGCAGTTCTTCTTTCTCTCATGGAAAGCATAACACAGCGGCTTATGATCTGTGTAGATGGTGAAGTGGGTGGCCTCCAGCATGTGGCGGAAGTATCGAATACTCTCGTAGATTGCCAGTAATTCGCGATCGTACGGTGAGTATTTGATCTGTGCTGGACTCAATTTGCGCGAGAAAAATGCTAGAGGTTGCCAAACTCCGTCTTTACGCTGCTGTAGTACTCCACCTATCGCCGTATCAGAGGCGTCAGTGACGAGTCCTAACTTGGCGTTTGTGTCTGGATGTGCTAACAGAGCTGCATTACAGAGGCTCTTTTTGCAGTCCTTAAAAGCTTGAAGGGAATCTCCAGTAATGCAGACGGGATGGGAAGCTTTAACTGATCCAGTCAACAATGCGTTCAAGGGGGCTTGTATATGTGCGGCGTTGGGCAAAAAACGTCGGTAAAAATTTACCATTCCCAGGAATCGTCTGAGCTCCCTAACGGTTTTAGGAACGGGAAAGTCGGCAATAGCTTTCACCTTACTTTCGACAGGTTTCGTACCCTCTTCTGAGATGTGATAACCCAGAAATGTTACTTGTGCCGCGCCGAAGACACACTTGCTGGTGTTAACAAGTACGCCATAGTTTGTCATACGGGTGAAAAGTTGCCTTAGATGGTCTTTGTGTTCGTCGCTTGTTCTAGAAAATACTAGGAAATCATCTAAGTAAGGGTAACAAAAATCTAATCCCCTTGTCATTTCATCAACGAATCGTTGAAAAGTTTGCCCTGCGTTCCTTAGACCAAACGTCATGAATGGAAATTCCCATAAACCGAAAGGTGTAGTGATTGCTGTTTTTGCAATATCGTCCTTAAATACAGGTATCTGATTATATGCTTTAACTAAATCGATCACTGAAAAATATTTACAACCGGACAAACTGTGTGAAAAGTCTTGTATGTGTCGAATAGGGTATTGGTCGGGTATGGTTCTTGCGTTTAATAACCTATAGTCACCACAAGGACGCCAACCGTTATCCTTTTTGGAAACTAGGTGAAGAGGTGATGCCCATGGGCTGTCAGATGGACGTGCAGTGCCATTAGCTAACATGGCCTCAAATTCTTGTGTTGCTATCTTGAGTTTATCGGGCGCTAGACGACGAGGTGAGCATGACACTGGGGGTCCTGGTGTAGTGCGAATATAGTGTACAGTGTTGTGTTTGACGACACCCGGAATACCAGCGGGGCGTGTTATTTCCGGATATTCGGACAAAATTCCGTGAAATTCACTACTACCTACAGTCGGAATTTTTACACTTAGGACATCGCAATTTAATTTATATATAGTGGCTACAGTGCTAACAGTGGTTAAGGTATCGATGAGTTTTTGTTTGCTGACATCAACAATCAACTGATAGTGTGATAAAAAATCTACCCCTATGATAGCTTTCGTGACGTCAGCAATGACGAAACGCCACGGATAATCACGACGTAATCCTATGTTTAGGTTTAATTGAATATAACCATACGTATCGATACTTGAACCGTTGGCGGCACTTAACTGATATGACGTTTTACAATGGTGGCGATCACTTAGCGCGGTCACTGGGTAAACACAAATATCACTGCCCGTGTCTATTAAAAATTGCATATTTGTCTTTCGGTCCGTAACAAACAGGCGACCCGTAGGACTTAGGCAGCCGTCCGTCGCCATCACTGACTGCCCGGTGTGTTTTCCGCCTTGTAGTCACATGGCTTGATGCATTTCTTTGCCTTGGTGCCATGTTTATAGTGGTACCAGCAGATCGGGAACCGTCGATAACTGGATTGCGACCTGTGCGGTGTCGCACTCCGTTGCTGATGTCGCGGTCGTGAATTTCGTTCGCGAGGTCTCGACTGCCGATTCACCTGAGCCGTGAGTGTGCTCACCTGACGGGTCAGCTCCGCCACTTGCCGCGTCAACTCGTCCACCGGTGATGATGAAGCCGCTGCGACCTGTTGCGTCGGCGTCGCAATGTCGTTTATACGGTCGGCGAGTTCGGCTAGATTATCCAGCGGCAACGCCGATTGCGACGCGACAATAGACTGCATACCTGTTGGTAGGCGACTGCTCCAGATTGTTCCGAGGAAATCTTCGGGAATATCTGGGCCCGCGAGGTGCTGAAGGTGCCGTAAAAATTGTGATGGTTTCCTTGTACCAAGCTGCTCGTGCATAAGTAATTGTTTTACTTTATTCTCTCGAGACACTGATAAACGTTTTATGAGCTCGCTCTTCAACCTTTGGTAGTCGGGTGGGCCGGTAAGAATATCCTCCACTTCTGCGGCATATTGTCTGTCCAGGGTGGCCAAAATATGATAGAACTTGGCCGTTTCATCCGTTACCTTCATAACGGCAAATTGCCCTTCCACTTGGGCAAACCAAATCGCCGGTTTTTCAGGCCAGAAAGGTGGTATCTTCATCTGTATTGGTGCCATGGATGTGGTCGCCGGACCTGGGTTCGGTTGCTGCGCCATTCTAAGGCGACGCTCACGTGTACGCTCGGTCACCTGCGATTTTTTGGAGTCTTCGCTGCTGCTTCTAGACATCCATCCGCTTTTTGCGTCGGGGTCACCAGTTGTAGGTAATGGGTAAATAAAACACCTACTTTAATATTTTAATCAACGCGAGTGTCGTGGAGGTGCACAAATTACGACTGGCGGTAGGTCTAGGAACATTGTAAGACATTCGTCAATGCGCTGGCGCGGTGGTATGTGGGTATACGTAATATGCGTATACCTACATTAGCCACAACTATAACCGACCCGCTGTATACTACGAGTGTCACCCGGTGATGCTCGTGAATTACGTTTTTATATAATTTGTGGTGGATAGTGAATGTTCGTGTGATTCGTATGAGTTATGTATGGCTGTGTGCTAGACAATACAAAAATGAGTAAACTATAAGTGTATTTGTGTAGTATTTTAATGTATAAATATAAATAAATTAATAAATACAATAAGTTGCCTACATATACAATTAATGGGATCGAGAAATATTGCTACAGTCTGAAAATGTAAGTTATTGCTTTAGACTAGCCACAGAGCCACTTCAGTTGTGGGGTTAATCGGACTAAAGCTCGAGGTCTTGAGCGCGAATATAACTAGAATTGGGAAATTGAAGCTTTAGCTTAATTTTCTATGATATCGTGCTTGTGGTCCATAATCCATTAGTGTTTGACTGCGATCCCGCGTGATGGTAAGCAATGATGCAATAGTTGACGGTAAAGTGCGCTAGTTAATTAAGAGCCTATTCACTCTAGCTTTGAAGACACTTAAATTGTAGTCAGATGGAAAGACCGCTACTGGCAAACTGTTCCAGTTCTTCGATGTACGCGGAATAAAAGACGAGGCGAAACGCTTCCTCCGGTTAGGGGGGGCGCGTGTTTGACTTAATTAATTTTAGTTCTCTATCTTCTTTGTTGTTATATGGACGCTTTTACACTGCACACGTATTTCTATTAAAATGAATGAACAATATTTTAAAACAAAATTTTTTTTAAAAGAATGTCCTTGGAATTTCTTTCCAGATATTCTATATAAAAAACTGAGGTCGCCAGCTTACCTCCTGGGTCAGGGTTGCGGGTTGGTTAAACAAGAAACCGTGGCCCTGGCCGTCGCACAGGCAAGTGAAGAAACACGGGTGGGTTTTAGTCAGTAAAAGTCTGACATGCCCTTCCGCTCTGCCCAGAGCGGGAGAAGTCATTTGATGATTTCCCATCCCAACCCAAAAAAATGTCGCCAGCTTAATCTTCCTGACCGACGGACGTCTTGACAGTTGAAAAGACTCTGTATTGGTTTAATTGACACAAATGCGTTCAGTTTAAGCTATAAATTCATGAATCTGTAATTTCAAAACCAGAGTAAGTAAAATTTCTGCTCAACCCAACCGAGCAGTATCCTTAATTCTACGCACTGTCTCAATTAATAAACATAACTTAAACTCGAGAACATAACTGTATAATTTATCCAATTATTCCGTCAGTTTGTTCGACAAGGGACTAACGAAGGCAAAGATTTGATTCTGTTATGCAATTGTTACTTGTTCAATGTTCACTCAGTCTGTTTCAGTGCACTGACGTCATTGTAGCTCTAATTGACGGAGGCTTCCACTTTTTTACACGACGTAGGTAGGTGGTTTTATTTTTAATTTTATTTTTTGGCTTCGCACGGTTTGTGCGTTTGGCCAATGTGTACGTAATTATGAATTATTCATGTCGAAAAAGACGGCCGCGTGACCCGTCTTACGAGAGAGGTTTGGGACAAAGTCATGATGTGGCCACAATGCTGCGATATTTCACTGTTCTTTATGAATTATTTACTAAATGCTCTTTGTACTACATAAATCACGCACTTTTATTTAGTAAACAAGATCTCCGACTTGCGTTCTAAGGTAAATTCAAATGTATGCCCCTAATTACAATACATGGATTATGTATTATACATGGTAATTTAGGTCAGCAGGGTAATTGCGTAACATACTGTCAGTAGCAACTGGTTTAATTTTGACAGTTCAACAACATTCATTGCGTAATTTATGTTGTTGAGCAGAGACATTTTTCGAACATATGGAGCACTGAAAGAAAATCCTTTATATGCTTGTGACGCCACATACAAAGTGCGACGCCATATTGCTGAATAAAGCGTTTCGGCGGCTTATTTGAATTTTGAATTTTTATTTGCATGTTTCTTACGAAATACCTATTTAAATTTAAAAAAAAAAGACTTTCGTTGAGCTTCTTAACCGCAACCAAGACCACCAGACTTATATTTATAACCTATATTTATATTTATAACCAGATTTATAATTTATACATTGAATTACATGTATAAATTATAAATCTGTCAAAAGTCTATTCTCCTGCAGGTTTAAACCAGCTAAATGGTTATTCAATTATGCACCTAACGATTATAGAAATGCAGTTCTTTATATAAAAATTACAGCTTAGTTTGGTACTAATTTCTCACTTTTGTATTAAGAACTTTGACTTAACCTCAATAAAGTTCGAAATACAAATACTGACTTAAAGATTAAATCTCGAACTAAAATAAGATAAATCGTTTTATAATAAGGGATAGAGTTTTTCCTATTGCAAAAATACTTATTTTGTTAATATCTTGCATATTTCATTATTTCGAGTGAATTATAATTGCCGTAAGACGCGAATTTTCCTTAAATTTGTTGTTTTGCGGTTGCTTTATTGGGTAATCCCACAAGTAATTTAGGTAAATAATTTGGTTGGTGGTTTTACACATTAAGTATTAAATATGAAATAAAGAAATAAATTACGTTTATTTGAGGTAAATATGACGCAAAAAGAGGAATATTTGAGGGTAACATCATAATGGCCCCACTCTATGCGGTCGGTGTGCGTGACATCATATAAGAGTACTAGCTTCAACCCGCGACGTCGTTCGCATGTTTAAGCGGATAACCAAATTAGAGGATTGACTAATGTTCGTCTACCTGTCAGTCACAAACGACTATCTGGAAAACTTTGACACATGACACTTGGTTGTTATTTTCTTGTCATTCACATCATAGTAGGAGACTATAGTGTTCGTTGTTCAGTGAGAATCCCGTCGTTTATGAATAAACCCCTTAAACACTATGGTATTTATTCATAAACGATGATTAAAGTTAAGTGATGTTAAAACGTCAAAAAATTATAGTTAAACTGTCACTAATCACTTGTTAACTTTAGCAATGTATATGAATAGAGGAGTAAGTATCATCATCATCATCATCATCAACCTTTTTATCGTCCCACTGCTGGGCGCAGGCCTCCTCTCATACAGAGAAGGATTGAGCGTAATCAGCACGCTTGCTCAATGCGGGTTGGCGATTTCAGACTTAAATTTCAGGTTTCCTCAAGATGTTTTCCTTCACCTTCAGTCATTGGTGTCCAAGATATACTAAGAAAGTACTTATAACTTTAGAAAAGTTACATTGGTACTTGCCTAACCTGGAATCGAACCCGTGCTTTAACCATTAGGCTACAACGACGTAGGACCACGGAGTAGGCATATGTATGTATATTTCTCTAGATCTTTTACCTGTACGTTGACCCTAGGAAAATACGAGAAAAGCGAGTAAGAAAATAATTGAAACGTAGGCTAGATGATCATTAGGGACCGAGTAAATATTTACCTACTTCCAACTTTTCCGTAGCTAATTATATCGATCTCTCCAAGTCACAACTACTTACCAATACTTTTCTTTATTTCTTTTCTTTCACTCAAGTTGCCTCTCTCAACTTATTCTATACCACTGAGCCATGTGTTACCTTTTAAATATTTAAGCCTACCTTCGTACATACTCCAACTTTTAGGATAGCCAGATGTGGGACTTGATTAGTTTGAAACTTCAGATTATTAAAATTGAGGTTTACTATATCCTCTCCATTAGATTAATGGCTTTTGGCATCTGTCTTAGAATATACTGACGGATTATGTAAACGTTAACTTTAAAATGAGTCACAAAAGGAGTATTGGAAAGCTAAGATGACTTTTAAAATTATTTATAGTGTCGTTTACTAAATAAAAGCGCGTGATTTATGTAGTAAAAAGTGCATTCAGTAAATAATTCATAAAGAATATTGAAATATCGCAGCGTAGTGGCCACATCATGACTTTGCACCAAATCTCCCTCGTAGACAGCCCACGCGGCCGTTTTTTCAACTGTCATTGGCGATATCCGCCATTATTGTGAATTTTTTTTTAAAGAATTTCTATAATTTGTTACACGTGTTATTGGCAAAATTGTGGTATCTATCCACAGGGGCCATTGATCAAGAGTTGAAGAGTATTCACTCCAAGAAAAAAAAGATTCTTCTATCCTTTTCTTAATAAAATAAAAACAAAAAGACGCACTGAACAAGGGAATCGTCACTGTCTCGTATGCAAGTGTTGGTATTGGTACCGCGCTGTATGCATCTGCGGCACGCGCTGGTCTAAAGTCTGCACTACTAATCAAACGTGTTTACTTTAGAATTTTTCAGTAGTCACATACTTCTCTTATCCCCTGCCATTCGTCAACGTAAGGTAATAAAAAAAATCCGACACCACCATACCGCCACGTACGTTTTAATGACGTCATCATTCATAGAAAATCCTTATCGGCAAAGGAAAGTTGATACAGCCAAGACAACGCGAGCATGATGGCTGCCTATTATTATTAGTGGCCAGTAGCCTTGCACAGTCGAACCAAACCATTCCATACAGAGCCCTGCGTGCATCAGTATAGAAAGCCCGACTTTCATTTTTAAATCTCTAACAATCTTTTATCATGGGGTAATCGGGTAACTCACATCTAATGGCAATGCCTTCTATTTTTCAATTAATTGCGTCATTACAGTTACGAGCAAACGAGTCATACAAACACGAAGCAATGTATTGGCATTTTTATTGAATTCCCTTTGTATAGGGTAGTTGACTAAAAAAAACTAATTAGTTCGTCAGTCAGATTTCCAAAAAATACTAGACACGTATTTTTTTTTTCATATTATAAACAAAAAATGAAGACGACACAGTGCGTTGAAAACTCGTGTGACGTCACTGCATGCTACACTTTTTAGCGAGGAGTGACGTCACCAGCCACCACTCCTGATCTTTGATGCCTTTTATATTTGACATTTTTTATTGATTTGATAAAACAAAATATACGTATCCAATATTTTTCTATAATCTGAATGACGGACTAAATAGAATCAATTTTTTTTTTACCCAGCAAACATTCCAATTGTGATTGAAAGTCTGTTAATTACGCAATAGTGCATATATTCAGAAGCCCGATGAGATAAGATGCCTATCTTACCTCCACAACGAGTTAATATGTCGCTCCACATAAAATACTACTTTTGGGCTGCATTCAGTAACACCAAAAACAGAACCTAACATCGCCATATATTATTTCTCCAAGGGTCTAAAACCGTTTTCTCCCTTTATCTCTCTTTCTATCGAACCAATCTGAACGTCCGACCCACCAATCGACAGATATTCGTCCCTGGTACCATGGAATACTATTTTCAAATTATTAGTATAGTGCGAATTTTTCGCACGGGTCAGCTAGTAATATATAGTTGTGAAAAAGCTAGGAAGTAGATGGATACAGTAGACCTTAAGGGACCATACGACAGGGTTAATTGAACTACGAAAATCACCCTTATTGTTACGCAATAAACGTCCTATCGATATCAAATTATTATTACCACAGAAGTATGGCTGACTGTTCTGTTGGTAGCAAGGTGTTTTGTTACCATATGTCGTACCAACCGTTTTGTGCGTTCATCCAAATCAATGGGGATGTTTCGACATGGTGGGTAGTTTTGGGAAAAGATGTGGTGTTCCCACGTGAAACATTTGAAACTGACTTTTTTTTTTGTTTTGGGCACTGTCGCTGAATTTTTAATCTTCAAGTTATTTTATATTCATGGGATTAACTCTTGACAGGTTAGTATGGAAGAACTAACAAAAATTCTAAATTATTCTGATAAAATAAACTGACTATTTCATCCGATAAAATTATCTGGTGTTCGGTAAAATCAGATTTAATAGAATAAGGTGACCCGTCTAGGCTTATGTCCAGCAGTGGACGTCGTTAGGGTGAAATGTTGATGATGGCGATGAAGATGAACCGTGCGAAGTATTCGCACAACCTTGATTCTCAATCGTAAATTTTCGTCGTAAATCGTAAACCACTTTGTATATTATTCCGGTGTAGCGGTCCAGAAAAGCTTTAAAATGATGCCGCCCCGTCGGAACACGACAAATCGCTTGGTGGCAAGACTTTGTCTGGTGGGTGGTAACTTCTGTCGGCGGCCGATATTATGGCCTAGCACCAAGGAATGAATCCTATTGGAAGGCTATGCCTACATTTTTAGTAGGAACGACTATTTCTGCTAGAAAGGTCTTTATCCTAAAGTGATATACTTTATCCTAATAATTATATTTTATTTTATAGCCTCGTTAAAGAAGTTGGAACCTAATCTTTTCAGCCGAAAAGATTTTATTTCTCATAAACTTTTTAATGACTTACTTGGGAAGACACAACTCAATGAATCTCAGTCAACTTTGTGTTTTATGATAAAGCAAGTCTTGATAAAAGAAATTAACTGTTTGTATTTCCATGCGGGACCGAAATGATGAAAAAGCTCTGAATCAAGAAATACTCAATAGAAAACAAAAAGAAAGAAGGTAACGCGCTTATCTATACTAATATATAGTTTGTTTGTTTGTTTGTTTGAACGCGCTAATCTCAGGAACTACTGGTCCGATTTCAAAAATTCTTTTTGCATTAGGTAGTCCAGTAATCCAGAAAGGCTTTAGGCTATATAACATCATGCGGTGACTATTAGGAGCGGAGCATAACTAACTCCACGCGAATGAAGTCGCTGGCGGCCACTACTTTGCAATAAACAGTGCCCAGAACAGAACACATTTTTTTTTTTATTATTTATTATAAACTAGCGCTTGACCGCAATCCTGCCTGATGGTAAGCAGTGACGCAATCGCTGATGGTAAAGCGCACTAGTTTATTAAGAGCCTATTCACTCTAGCCTTGAAGACACTCAAATTGTAGTCCGACGGAAACACCGCCGCTGGCAAACTATTCCAGTCCCTCGATGTACACGGTATAAAGGAGGAGGCGAAACTCTTCGTCCGGATCGTAGTGGTGTTAACAACGTAAGGGTGGAAACCAGCCGTACGACGGGTCGTCCGCTGGTGGAACGGAGATGGGGGAATTAAATCATGCAATTCCATCGCACACTCCCCGAAATGCATCCTATAGAACACCGAAAGGCTGGCTACTCTACGCCTGTGCTCTAGGCTTTGGAGACCGACTCGAGTTAGATCAGGGTCACCAATCAGCCTCTTTGCACGTCTCTCCACTGAATCCAAAATGGCTAGGTGACACTTGGCAGCACCAGCCCAAATGTGGCTGCAGTACTCCACACACGAACGGACCTGTGCTTTGTATAACATTAGAAGCTGCCCAGGTGTGAAGTACTGCCGGACCTTTGCGATAACGCCAAGTAAATACAAATAAAACATAGTTAAATAGTGTAAGTACGTAGTTTCGCACGAGTTTTATAACTTCATCATCATCATCATCATGCTGGACATAGGCCTCCCCCAAGGATCTCCACGAGGACCGGTCCTGCGCCTCCCGCATCCAGCGGTTTTCCGCCACCTTTACTAGGTCGTCGGTCCACCTTCTCGCCTTGGGGCCTACCCACGCTGCGTCTTCCAGTACTGGTCGCCACTCGAGAACCCGTAGGCCCAATCGAGCATCATAAACCTTTGCATTTATGGTATTAGTGGCCTAGTGGTTAAAACACCAGGTTCAATTCCAGGTCAAGTAAGTACCAATGTAACTTTTCTAAGTTATATGTACTTTCTAAGAATTTCTTGGACAGCAATGACTGATAAAAAGGTGATAGAAAACATCTTGAGGTAACTTGGACTTTAAGTCTGAAATCGCCAACCTGTATTGAGCAAGCGTGGTGATTACGCTCAATCCTTCTCTGTATGAGAGGAGACCTGTGCCCAGCAGTGGGATGATAAAAGGTTGATGATGAACTAATTCATTCTGTTAAATCTGATGCGCAATTCCTTGCAGATATTTGGGCCTCTTCCAAGTACAGATACATGCAGTACAATAGCCCACACATACACCAATTAGTGTTTTATATGGCAACACACACCAATTAACCAGTTATTTATTGATTTTATTGCTAGATAAACAAACTAATTGGTTATCAGGCATCGCAGTCATTAAATAGCAGGCCAATAATCCCTGACGGTTTCGGCAGAGGTAAAAATGATAATGATAAATTGATTTTATTTTGTAAATAGTCTTTTTTTCCGAGGTCAAAGTGCTCATGGATGTTCGCCGCCCTGGGGCAGGCGGCGGAGTCTGTCGGAGTCCTACTGACTATAAACCACCTCGGTGTTTCATCTCTCGCCTAAGTCGAGGGTTGCGAGAACGAATGATGCTTCCGCAACCCACGACAGGCTTGCACTTGGCGCCGCCACCTCGGAGGTGGAGATACTCGTATATCGCCACCTTTGGAGGCCGATAGACGTCCCCGAGTCTGTCGCCCCCTGGCCCATTTAGGGGGGCTGGATGATTGTAATTTAAAGTCATCATCATCATCATCTCAGCGTTAATCCAATCGCATCCGAAACTTCTTTTTTTCAGCTTTGGAGTCTGGGGTCCGCTTTTACCAGTCTATCTGTTGATTTTGACTAAACTTCGATATTTTCCGTGAAGCGACTGCCGCCTGACCTCCACAAACCAAAGGCGATATCGAAGCATTGCAGTGAGACCAATTGTTGGACTTTTAAGGGTTCCAACAACCCGTAACGACTGCCATTAGATGTTCGTATGGCAACTGGGACCAACGCCTTAACATGCTTTCCGAGGTACGACCAGACCAGTACATATATTCATATTCATACATACAAATATTTGCACTGCGCGGGGATCCTCACATGTTTACAATTTATTTTATGGACTACCGTCGCGTCGTTGGTATAGTCGTCGATAGCATGACTATTGAGAATGAGGAATTAAGTTCGATACCCGGAGCCAGCATTATACATATATTATATTATTGTATTTTTCTATCTGCAATTTCTCTTAGAGTCTGGATTTGTGTCGTAATGTAAGTAGCCGATAATGTTAACACTTCTAGGACACAAGTCACCTCTCTGTGAAAGGAAGTGGGTCATAACCCACCACAGTGTGGGTTGGTGGATGTCACATGTCTTCGAATTTTTGATGAAATCGGCATGTCCTCCAACCAAAAATTCTATTGACGTGTTCCGTTGCTCTGAGAGCAGTGCCAATGAAATTATTTATCCAAAGTAAAATGTCTGTTGAGTCTTTACCACTGGGCTAGGATAGGCAAAAATAAAGATACGCTTTTGTGGTAGTGGGATTTCATCAGAAGTACAAATGTTTATCGTCCAACGAACTGAGCACGGGTCAGTTATTAGTAACATGTAGTTATGTACAAACAATTATGACTGCAGCAGCATGGTTGACTGGTTCAAAAATATAGACTGGATATTGGTTATGTTACTAATTGGTGGTGTAAATTGAAGCTAAATTAATTATAACGTTACGCCTGTATTACGCTAACGGGTCGACCATAAGGGTAGAGTCACGAGCATTAATTTGTTAACATTTGAACTTTCATTAACGATATTTGGGTGAAATATTAAAAACAGCGATGAAATATGCAACTTTGCTAAAATATATGGCTTCGAAAATACTAGAAGCACAATATAACAATAATTTTTAGACTGTATTAGAAGTTTGTTTGTAATAACATATGTATGTTACACAAACATACTTCTAGCACAGTTTAAAAATGATCTTCATCTTTTATTAAAGCGCTTGATGGCGGACTTCTCCCAATCTGCTCCGACTTTCGGTATCCCGGTTCACTCGTGCAACGCGATGGCGACATAGATCGGACGGTTAAGCACAGAATTAACACTGGGTGGATGAAATGGCGGCAGGTCACGGGAACAATCTGCGACTCCCGCATTTCCCTTAAACTTAAGGGGAAAATATATAAAACCATGATCCGACCTGCTGTCTTGTATGGATCAGAATGTTGGGCTACGAAAGGGATGAATGAAAGGCAATTGCATGCAGCCGAGATGAGAATGCTAAGAGGGATGTGTGGTGTTACACGAATGGATAGAATAAGAAATGAGTACATAAGAGGAAGTCTGAAAGTGGCACCGGTAGCTGAAAAGTTGTGTGGAAATCATGGTTGTCATGGTACGGGCATGTGTTACGGAGAAATGAGGAGAATGTCGTGAGGAGAGTTTTAATTATGAATGTTGATGGCTATAAGAGTAGGGGAAGAAACGATGGATGCAATGTGTGAAGGATGATATGGCTAAGAAGGGGGTGACTGCCGAGATGGCTTCTGATAGGGATGTATGGAAGAAAAAAGACATGTTGCGCCGACCTCAAATAAATTGGGATAAGGGCAGGAGAATGATGAATGATGATGATCTTTTATTAAAGTCTTCCTCGAGAACCACTCTTCCCATTGGTGAAAAAACATGAAAAAAGAAATAGCCAGAGAGAGATGGCGGAGGACTTTGTTTCATAGTATTTTGTAGTTATGTAACTACAAATAGAATAGCATAGAATAGAATACTCTCTATTATGTACACCATATAGATTACAGAACATAAATATAAAGATTTTACAAAGGGTGACACAATGGGCGGTCTTATCGCTAAGAGCGATCTTTTACAGACAATTTCAATTTACATAACTACAAAATATTATGAAACAAAGTCTTCCGTCTTGTCTCTGGCTATTTATTTTTTCATGTTTTATCACCAATGGGAAGAGTGATTCTCGAGGAAGGTTTTAATATATAACTTCTTACGTAGGTACTACTATTATTTACTAAAATATATACTTAGGACCAATACTTACATCCAAAAAAGAGCACAACTAAAGAGGTTTTGACTTAAAACAAATAAGAAAATGTTTTTAAAGCGGTATGAAGTTCGCCGGGTCAACAAAAAAAAGGTACCACCCACCAGACAAAGTCTTGCCGCCAAGCGATTCGTCGTGTTCCGACATGATGTCTGGTGAAGCCGTACGGTGGACGGGTCTGAGCAGTTGTGTTGCGATGTGTGCCGGGTACGATGTGCCTAATGTTGTTGTGTCGGGAGTTTGGTCGTGGAGGGTCTCCAGATCATCCTCTGGCGCAGCGTCATTGGTCGTGTTGTTGGGTTAAACCATCACCTCGCTCAACTGCCGTCCTCCTTCCTATTAACTCAGTTTTTTTGAGTGAATAGGCTTAATAAGCTGGTGCGCTTTACCATCAACGATTGCATCACTGCTTACCATTAGGCGGGATTGCAGTCAAGCACTAGTTTATAACTATTAAAAAAAAAAAGATACAAATGTAAAAGTAGACAATATACGTATGGTCTTATTCGAAAAGCGATCTTGTAAAGACGCTAGTCTAACTTGTTTTGTTTTCTTATAAGACACTGAATGTACCAGGACACGGAATCCGGAAACGGTAGCAAGCAGTTTCCGTTTAATAAAGATTCTTGATAAAAAAAAAAAAATAGCAAACAATACGCTCCACAGATTATAATTTTACAAAACATGTAGGTACACTCGACAATTATCGCATTAAATCGCGCCATTACAAAACCATTGTGCGCCGGAGTCATTACGTCTTCAATTTGTTCACTGAGGAATCTTATAATTGCTAGCTTTGAACATTTTGAGGTCGTTTTAAATTATCAAACGGCCTTGCGTTATCTCATACGAGATTTTAGCATTCATTTGGTTTAATTGTATGACATTTACGACAGATTTATATGAGAACATATAATTATGCATATCTTTTGATACAACTCTATTGTCAAGACAAGGTTATTGCAAAACAATTTAGGTATTGAGTAATTAAACCAGTTTAAGTAGTTCTTGTTTCATTTATACACGACTTTTAGAACATTAATCTATCATATTATATGTGTTTTACATAAATTCAGGAGGTTCGGTCTTTACAACATGGTTTAAATATGCTCACCCCATCTTCTTCTCAGCCTATAGAAGTCCACTGCTGGACAAAGGCGTCCTCCAAGGCTTTCATTGCTTTGGTGGGGTTTGCCATAACCCCCACGCTTTGCAGGCAGGTTAGGGATCGCAGTAGTTTGATATTCAACAGGTGAAGCGTTGCTGCCCGCTTCCCTGGTGAGAGTTCCCTTAGTCGGCTCTTATAACACGCACGGAAGGATATGGGATATCACCCCCATATAATCCTCAGTCTCCTGCCCTTATTCCTGTTTATTTCCTGCTCTGCAACTTGTATTTTCTTCCGTACTATATTTTATTTCATAGTTCTATTATTGTTCATCTCATTAAGTCATTAGTGAACTCGTTTCAAGCCATATTATCTCTAACACAGTCCATCTATCTTCTTAATTCTTCCACCTCCTGAGTTTCGGTTCCGTGGGAAAATTGGGATATAAACTGCCCTATATGTTAATCTTCTTCTTCTTCAGCTTATAGAGGTCGACTGCTGGACAAAAGCCTCCCCCAAGGCTTTCCACATTGACCGGTCTTGTGCTGCCTGCATCCATCGGCTTCCCACTACCTTCACCAGGTCATCGGTCCACCTTGTTGGAGGCCTCCCTACGCTGCGTCTTCTGGTACGAGGCCGCCACTCCAGAACCTTACTGCCGCATCGGCCATCGGTTCTGCGAGCAATGTGCCCTGCCCACTGCCACTTAATTTTAGCGACTCGAAGAGCTATGTCGGTTACTTTGGTTCTTCAGCGGATCTCCTCATTTCTGATTCGGTTGCGCAGAGAATCTCCGAGCACAGCTCTTTCCATCGCCCTTTGTGTGACTCTGAGCCTTCGTATATTAATCTTGGATATTTACTATCTATCTACCAAATTTTTAAGTGAAAGAGTGAAAAATCTACCCATCCACATAGACATTCATGTTTATATTTGTAGGAAGTAAAGATAGTATGATTCACTAAAAAATCCATATCCTCATTGTATTTTTATAATCAGAAACTCCACGGTAGACGTAAGTGCATGTTAAAAGATTTTAACTAGACCACTAGCCTAGTATCGTATACAGTATGATCTAAAACACGCAACCGCTGACCCACAGCCTTGCGTGATGTTATATGTAATATATTCAATAACTTGGGCACTAAAGTGTCGTCCGTTATGTGACCTCAAAGTTTGGAGAAAGTGCCATTTCGCTACGTATAAGGTAGATTGACTGCGAGTCTAATTGGACTTGCTTGTGCTTAGTCAGACTGCATTACGTGCCTTCAAACTGGAGTCAGTTCCGAAACAGCATTCCTGTACTGTATAAACTGGAGGGTTTATTTATGTATGTACGTTGCTTTAAGTTACGAGAGCCATGAACGTCAAAGTTGTATTGTTAAGCAGGCAATGGCGTCGATTTCCTTGTACACCAAGCAAACTGAGTTTAAGTTCACTGCACCTTTTCTTTCTACTTTATCCATACTAATATTATAAATGCGAAAGTAACTCTGTCTGTCTGTCTGTCTATCTGTCTGTCTGTTTGTCTGTCTGTTACGCTTTCCCGCCTAAACCTCTCAACCGATTTTGATGAAATTTGGCACAGACAATCTTTAGACCCTGGGAAAGAACATAGGCTACCTTTTATCCCGGAAAAATTTGATGTTCCCGAGGGAAATCTAAAAAGCGCGATATAACCGAACTCCATGCGGGCGAAGCCGCGGGCGGAAAGCTAGTACCTAATAAAGGCGTTAATATTCGTTTTTTTGAATTAAAGTACTCCATAGGCAGTTAAATAGTGATTAAAGTAAAAGTCAATTTACGTCAACACTGTCCGGGTTGATTTTTTTTGGGTCAATCTCAAGAACTCTTGATAATAGGTGTCAAGAATTGGGTGTTAACTCTTTTAAACTTAATTAAGGATTCAGAGTAGATAGATCTGGAGATGATGAAGACACTTCGAGATGGTATATAGTCGACAGGAAAAAAGTAACTCTGATCTCAGTAATTACTTGAAGAAAGATTTTCAAGTTGTTTTATACCTTACTCTTCAACACAAAAACGAGGACCTATTATATTACGCAGTGGGTGGAACTATCATGTTGATGACCCTAATAATGCGAAGTAGCTTGAAATTTGTTAAGTGCATTTTTATCTCAAAGGAATGCTTCAAGGTACTTTCAACTCACTAATCTTTATTTATATAATGCTATTGCATTGTTGGACATTTATTTCATAACAACGATTGGTTGGCGCGCGATAAAACTGTACTAAGGCAATTTTATCGCGTTGTGTTGTGACTTTTAGTCTTGGTTTATAGCCGTTCTAAATTTATAGTAGGTATGCAATGTTGCTTTAGGCTTTATTTTAATCTCTTGTTCTTAGTGAGTATTGTTTGAAATAGTTTCGAAAGTATTGTTGTTGAGTTTGTTACTTACTACACGAGTATTCCAATAACATCGATAATACATAGGATACGGATGAAGATATGTAGTTTCCATTTCAAACTCAAGTTGCTAATACAAACATCTTAAAGTTACGTTTCATTAAATTGCCAATGCGAACTGTCAATCAGCTGGTAGACTTGTAACACACATGTATATATGGATAGCAGGTTAAGCTACCTGTTCCAGTCAAATATTCCGAATCAACCTTCAGCCTTAATACTTTAGCGATAAAGTTGAAAATGTAATACAGAAGTTTGACACATTGCAGTAGCTTGAAGTGCTGTCATCTGTACAAATTGGCTCGGAAATGCGATCTAAAAATGGCAACCCACGTACAATTACTAATTACGGTGACCGCCATATCACAGGCCGGTACAAGTAAAGCTATATACACATGTTACCATATTATATCCTTATCAGTTTCCTAGAACCATAACCCGTCGGCTGCAACACGATTATTATTCTTAACTAAACCTAATATAGTATGAGGAATTTGCTAACGAATGTTACCCACTGTTTAAAATGCGCGGCGCGATTTGCATCGGCTGTCGCAGACGTTGGCAAAATTTCAAATAAAAAAACTAAGCTTTTATACATATAGCCGGAATGGAGTTTTTGGAATGGTTCATGTATGTAGGTATTATCTAAGAGGAAAATTGGGGGACTGTGGCGCATTTTTAAGCAGATAGGAAGGTCGCAAATTGCCGTATGATTGTTTCATGGCAATTTCGGTGGCCTTTTTTGACAAGGAAGGTTCTTCTACATAGAACTACTTACTACTTGACGACTTATAAATCTTTGAATAGGGATGTTTCCTGGGTAAAAAATGATTCTATTTAGTCCCTCCTTCAGATTATAGAAGAATACGTAATTTTGTTTTATCAAATCAATAAAAATTGACAAATATAAAAGGCATCAAAGTTCAGGAGTGGTGGCTTGTGACGTCATTGGTCGCTACAAAGTGTAGCGTGCAGTGACGTCACACGAGTTTTCAACGCACTGTGTCGTCTTAATTTTTTGTTTAGATGAAAAAAGAAATTACGTGTCTAGTATTTTTTGGAAATCTGACTGACGGACTAACTAGTTTTTTTTAGTCAAATAGGTACCCTATTGTCATCACCCTTACCTTGCAAAGTTGTTACTTTTTTTGTATTTTTGAAACATTGCAGACATGAATGTTTGGATGAAACGGAAACTGGCTTCCAGCTTTTGCAGGTTATCTATTGTACAATTATAGTTTTGTTTTAGTACACAAGAATAGTGAAAATACGTTAGTATAGCCACTAGGTTCAGCTTCTAAGGTTCACTTTTGGATCCTAAATATGTATTTAACTGAGACCTGATTTTTACCAACGTCAAACACATTTTTGGTTTGTAGAATAATATTGCTGTCTTGTAGTTCTAGTATGGAAAACCTGTCAAAAAATTAATATTTTATCTAGACTTTAAAAACTTTTACGTCATTATTATCGAGTAACTTTTAATTACATAACTTTATATTGTGAATAATTCACTGCAGGTTAAACAAGTACAGATGACATTAATGAACGCATTTGCGTTCGCTTAATTAAGATTTAAATTCAATATTTACAGTTAATTAAACAATTAAGGGAAGTTTTATGTTCAAAATGTTTGAAATTGTATCCTGCTTAATGAGTTTGAGTTCATATTTATGTTCGTTTGAAATATAATATTTCAGAATGTTATATGTAATTATATCTATAAATAAAATAAATGAATACATACGTTTGAGCTTTATTTTGATACTGTTCTTTGGACTCCAAGTAAAAAACAATCCTGGTATGTCAACAATACCACGGGCACCCATTTACTGACACAAACTCACTCTTTTGTTCCGTTCACTTTCATAATCGCACTCATTTTTACACATTTTGGTATACAAAGTTTTGTAAATACACTTTAAAACGAATCACCGGAGTAATAACAAGAACGCGACACAATACAAAGAGCATGCGCTTGGGCAACTGTCAACTAGTCCGCCGGGTTACCGCTAGTTGGCGTGCGCGGCGGGGAGAGTGAGACAGTAATGTTTTTATATTATGTGTGAGTGAGACGGGGGACGTGGCAGCCTTAAAAGCTCTAACCCGAACCTCCACTTTGGCCTGGATTAAAATATGCACGCTACATTCTAGGCGTAGTTGTTTTATTTTGATTTATGTTGAATTTGCGAGAGTTCCTTTCGCGTCACTTCCAGCAGTACTAGTGAAACGAGGTGTCGTTTATAGTACAATGTAGAGAATAACCTTTTCTGGTTTTAAACTGGTTTTTAATGTGACTGTTGTTTATTTTAGGTATATAATAATATTTATAGGTTTGATTACAAGATTTCTTTGGTAATAAAACATCGCAAATGACAAATGGAACAACTTATAACCAGTCTTAAATTAAGTATAGCTTGTAAGACTTTAAATCTAAAACCATCTGATATTTAAATATTTATAATATTAAATTGTCATGAACTATAAGAGTATAACGCGAGTTTAAGAGCACGCTGCTGCGCTGCGTGTCGCGGGTTCGATTCTCGCACGGAACAAAAATATTTGTATGAAATACAAGTGCTTGTTCCGGGTGTGGCTATTTGTATATGTGAGTTCTATATCTTTGAAAACTCACAAACACCCCCACATTGAAGGAAAAGTGGGAATGATTTTTCTCGTGTCTACCTATTATTAAGACGATTTTTTAATTCAGGTTTTTCCGTTTGGAAGACATTCAACTTTAGAACGCATTTCTTTTTTGTCCAAATAGAGTAGCTCCCCCTTTTTTAGGTACAAATGACTTCTTCCATTTTGGGCGGAGTGGAACTGAGTAAAAAACCCACGTAAACGTATTCTTGACTAGTTAGAATTGACTATCTTTTATGTATATACTAGCTTTACGCCTGCGGCTTCGCCCGCGTGGAATTCGGTTATATCGCGCTTTCTAGATTTCCCTCGGGAATATCAAATTTTCCGGGATAAAAAGCAGCATATTACCTATATGTCCTTTCTCAGGGTCTAAAGATTGTCTGTGCCAAATTTCACCAAAATCGGTTGAGAGGTTTAAGCGGGAAAGCGTAACATACAGACAGACAGACAAGACAGACAGAGTTACTTTCGCATTTATAATATTAGTGTATTAGTATGGATTTTTTGCGTAAGTACGAGGTTTTTACTACGTTGTTTGTGTATCTACACTTTACGTCTGTTTTATTTCCATTGTAAGTTTTTTTGTTAGTCGTGGTGGCCTAGTGGTTAAAACACCATCATCTCAAGTATGAGTGTGCAGGTTCGATTCCAGGTCAGGCAAGTACCTATATAGCTTTTCTAATTTATATGTCATCATCATCATCTCAGCCACATGAAGTCCACTGCTGGACATAGGCCTCCCCAAGGATTTCCAAAAAACGATTTCTATGTACTTTCTATGTATATCTTGGACACCAATGACTGATTACAAGGTGAAGGAAAACATCTTGAGAAACCTGGACTTTAAATCTGAAATCGTCAACCCGCATTAAGCAAGCATTATTACGCTCAATCCTTCTCTGTACGACAGGAGACCTGTGCCAAGGAGTAGCACGATAAAAAGATTGATGATGATGCAGTTTTTTTTTGTGCTGAATAAAACATTTCTATTTTCTTAGAGCAATATAAGGACAAAAACAGCCACACACCATAATAGCAATTTATTGAGTGATTAACACAGGGCGCAATATACATCCAAATCATGATATATAAATCCAATCAAAGCAGATAAAGTGTCAAGTAAAGTGCGTTAAGAAAAACTGGATATAGGAAACGCAATGGCGGCCATTGGCCATGATATAACTGTAACCGATAAACAGGTTGCAGCCGACGGCTATCCTGCGTGGCCAGCTGAGACGGCCGATTTAGTGATCTATATTATTATTTGCATATTCTATTTATGTAGCGAATGTGCTTAGAAAATAAGTCGTGGTGGCCTAGTGGCTAAAACAACAGGCTCTCAAGTATAAGTGTGCTGGTTTGATTCCAGGTCTGGCAAGTACCAATGTAACTTTTCTAAGTTATATGTACTTTCTAAGTATATATTGGATACCAATGACTGAATACAAGGTGAAGGAAAACATCTTGAGGAAACCTGGATTTTAAGTCTGAAATCGCCAACCCGCATTGAGCAAGCGTGGTGATTACGCACAATCCTTCTCTGTATGAGAGGATACATGTGCCCAGCAGTGGGACGATAAAAAGGTTGATGATGGTGTACGAATGACAGCAGGTCAAGCTATCCGAAACTATCAAATATTCCCAACCAACGTTGAGCCTTAATGCTTTATAGCGAAGGTTGAAAATCTAACAGGGTAGTCTGACAGATTGTAGTAGCTCGATGTGCTGTCGTCTGTATATGAGAAGAAGCAGAACAATAGACATGGGTCTTCAAAAATTGTATCCGGGATAACAGGAATATTGCTAAGAATAAGAAGGCTAGCAGCATTGCAGCGTTGTGCGATGCTAATTACTTATATTTGGCCAAGAAATAAACACAGCTCTCTCCTTACATGAAGAGTCGACTACCTAGATCTTTACTAAATCAGTTTCAGCACAATCTTCAAAACCTGGAGTCGAGACGTAGGGTAGCCAGACTTCTGCTAATCAAGCGAGATTTGTTTTTTACCAGTGACTTCGTTCGCGTGGAGTTAGTTATGCTCCGCTCCTATTGGTCGCAGCGTGATGTTATATAGCCTAAAACCTTCCTGGATTAATGGGCTATAAAACGCAAAAAAATTTCAAATCGGACCAGTAGTTCCCGAGATTAGCGTGAACAAACAAACATACAAACAAACTCTTCAGCTTTATAGATTAGTATAGATTTTAGTTTGTTTATTTGGGACAAAAACATTAATATGTTACTATATTAATAGTCGGCTAAGGTATAGTAGGTACATAGTAAACAAACATATAACCCATACCAATGTCCACGGCCGTGGACGTGGACGTGGACGTGGTCGTGGTGGCCTAGTGGTTAAAACACCAGCCTCTCAAGTATGAGTGCGCGAGTTCGATTCCACGTCAGGCAAGTACCAATGTAACTTTTCTAAAGTTATATGTACTTTCTAAGTATATCTCAGACACCAATGACTGAAGGTGAAGGAAAACATCTTGAGGAAACCTGGACTTTAAGTCAGAAATCGCCAATCCGCATTGAGCAAGCGTGGTGATTACGCTCAATCCTTCTCTGTATGAGAGGAGACCTGTGCCCAGCAGTGGGACGATAAAAGGTTGATGATGAATGTCCACGGAACCATATTGAGTTTACACGAAATAAGAAAACGGACGTATACAGAAGGGGACAGTGAGAAAATAACGAATCATAAAAGTAAACCTTAAAAATCATACAAACCAACTCAGGATAGCGTGCCCCATCCAGATATGGCCTGTGGGCACAATCACGTCACACCTTAATGTAAAAACTAGGGATTATTACTAGTTTAAAACGTTAAGCAAATGCTTGGCGACATCTTGAGAAACCAAACCAAACCTTATCTCTATATTTTTTTGATTGATAGTATATTATATAGAGAAAAATGAGATGGCTAGAAATGGGGTGACAGAGATGATGAGTTGATATTTTTTTTCAAATGTTGTCCTAATTTAGGAGTTTCTCCTGTATCATGGGTGCAAACGTTTACAAACATGTATAAACTCACATACTTAAACACACAGACGCAGAACAACTACTTCAGGTCATTAAAATATTTGTTCAATAAAGAAGTATCGAAGAAACCGATGACCTGGTGAAGATCGCGGGAAGCCGATGAATGCGGGCAGCACAAGACCGGTCATCGAGAAAGCCTTGGGGGAGGCCTTAGTCCAGCAGTGGATCTCTATAGGCTGAAGAAAGAAGCATGGAAGAAATAATATAAGATGATAATAGAATTTTGATAGGTTCTAGTAAAGCTAGCTAGTTTTGGGTGTACATACTCATCATCATCATCATCAACATTTTTATCGTCCCACTGCTGGGCACAGGTCTCCTCTCATACAGAGAAGGATTGAGCGTAATCACCACGCTTGCTCAATGCGGGTTGCCGATTTCAGACTTAAAGTCCAGGTTTCCTCAAGATGTTTTCCTTCACCTTGTAATCAGTCATTGGCTACCTTACATAAACTCTTCTCTCTAATTACCTATTCTTACATAAACTCCAGTGGTAAATAGGATTATGTATAACTACTCTGGTCTCCACATTACAGGCACCAAATGTATATGAAATGTGTAAGAAGAAAATAAGCCATTTCAATTAAATAGGCTAGTCACGTCTGATACAAAATTGGGCCTAAGATGGCTAATCTAAATTGATATTATTTTTGTTGGTAGGTAAGTATACAATATGTAAAGAAAACCTTGTCCGATCCGTGGAGGTATTGTTAGAAATCGCTAACTGATTCTACTAATGCCGACAAAGCCGGACTAAAGTTTAAAAAAAAATCCCCCTAAAAAAATAAATATTATTTTGCAAAAAGAGGTAACTTAATACATGTGCGGTAGGACACCCTTCCGCGGGCGACGGGGGGCAGGTCACGCGACGCGTGGTCGAATCGCATAAGCGTACCGTTAAAATGGTGTTGTCACTTTTTTAAAAATTACCAAATTTCGGGGAAGTTGGAATTATATCGTGGGAAAAAAAGATTATTTTAAAATTCATTAGTATTGTTACTATGATGATTACGTAAAATTTTATATTATATTTGGTCATGTGTTTACCTAACCTTTATTATCCTTATGGGTCGGACAGGGTTTTCTTTACATATTGTATAGGTACTTTTGTTTCTCATTACCTAACCTGCCGGTTCTTTAAGGTAACAAGAGCCAATATTAATGTAAATATATCTTTCTCCCTTAATCCATTAAAAGGTTTTCTATAAAATATCTATTCTAGCGATAAGGTTGCTCATTGTGTCACCCATTCTTAAGTTTCTATATTTATATCTGTAACTAGCGGCCGCCCGCGACTTCGTTCGCGTTGTTTTATATGCTCCGCTCCTGTTGGTCGCAACGTAATGTTATATAGCCTAAAGCCTTCCTGGTTTAATGGGCTATCCAATGCAAATAGAATTTTTCAAATCGAATTAGCAGTTCCTGAGATTAGCGCGTTCAAATAAACAAACTCTTCAGCTTTATATATTAGTTTAGATTTATAGGGTGTCCATAATAATGACATAATGATGCTTAGGTGTTTGATGCTACACTCCGTTTATTCAAGATTGAGTTAATTTTTTTTTTACATCTACTTTTATTCCTACCGATTGTCGAAGGTAAAAATACTGGTATAATTTGGCTGTACAAAATCTACCTACAATCATGTATCTTCTTCTCGGGTAATAAATCTTCGATAAAACGCATTTTATAATTATATTAATAACTATTAAAAATTGTAATAACAAAAACTTTTTTACAAAAAAACAACCGACTTCCAAAAACCACTACAAAGTTAAAAATAACTAATTTCGGAAGTCGGTGTCTTTGGTTTTGTATATTCATTTTTGACACCGACTTCCGAAATTAGTTATTTTTAACTTTGTAGTGGTTTTTGGAAGTCGGTTGTTTTTTTGTAAAAAAGTTTTTATTTTACACTTTTTAGTTGTTAAAAGTACTATGTATTCAGTTGCATCCGGTCAGACTGGACTCTGACGCAAATATAGTTGGGAAACGACGTAATTTTGTTCACTTTAATTTTCAACTGCTTATGGTCTTCATGATCAAATTTACTGCAGACCATTATTTTAACCCAATGGGTGCAAAGGTCTTATCAATATAAATGAATTGAGTCCAAATACAACGTAGATACTGTAAATCGTTTAG
The DNA here is from genome assembly GCA_017933935.1 of Sesamia nonagrioides. Classification (NCBI taxonomy): domain Eukaryota; kingdom Metazoa; phylum Arthropoda; class Insecta; order Lepidoptera; family Noctuidae; genus Sesamia; species Sesamia nonagrioides. The sequence goes on along the minus strand of JADWQK010000984.1, from coordinate 594,432 downwards.
GAGTTCCCTGAACTGACCTTTGTCATCATCATCAGCTCCCTAATGACAGTCACCACCCATCTAGGTGTAAGGATCTTGTCAATACAAATTATTCAAACACAAACACAAGGTAGCTGCTGTGAATTGTTGAGGAGTTCTTTCTACTGTCTCCCGGCTCCATCATCAGATCTACTCCAGACCTTTATTAAATTGTAGTGCTTTAAAATACTTAATGAAAATGCTAAGTAATGCACTAGTCGCCCCTGCAATTTTTGAAAGTTTCCCTTGTTTTCTCTAGCCTTCCACCATCAAACCCTGATATCCTTATCATGGGACCACCTTGGGAACGTCTTCTTTCCAACAGAAAAAGAATTATCAAAATCGGTTCATAAACAACGAAGTTATGCGCGAACAAACATAAAAAAAAGCATATATACGGTCGAATTGAGTAACCTCCTCCTTTTTGAAGTCGGTTAAAAATAAAGTCAAATGTGAAAAAAAATGTAGAAAACTAGCATAGAATAAAGAGGGGAAGTAGGTTATCTGCGACCCAATCCGCGATTTAATTGCCTACTGTCTTAGGGTTGACGACTGTCCGCGCTTCGTCGGTTACGGTTGTCGCCCAAACCGCTAACAAATATTTATAGACTAAGTAAGAGCTTATGTTTAAATTATTTGCTTAGTATTTAGTTTACGTATACTAGTCAGTTTTTTTTTTTTTTTTGGAATTTTTATTTTTAGTTTTGTACACATGAAGAACCATATTTATTTTTATTTTTAATTAATACAAACATAACATCTATTGAATCACACATTTAATACAAAATTACAAATTAGCTACAGAAAAATACCTACTTTCTTCGGTTTCGACTATTACGAAACGCGTTGTTATTAAACTTTAATGTGTAATATATCCGTATCCTTGTAAATAACTTTTAGAAATATAATTTGAAAAATATAAGTCTTTTATTTGTTCATAAATAGACATACCAACTTTGCAGTTTATGTGATCATTTTTTAAAAGCTAATATACCGAAAAGCCGTAACGCGCGAACCTCGTTCCATACTAACCGCGACTAGCGCAGTCATAGGCACTCTAATATTGTGTTTAGGTGTGCGTGCGACGACGCATAGATACTATGGCGCACACATACAAGCCGCGCGCGGTCCGTTTGTATGAAGATAACGTACTTCGTTCTCTTTATTCTATGAAACTAGCAGGAATGTGTGCCTCCTGGCTGCGCCAAAAAGGCCCAGTTCAGCAAAAATGCCAGACAACAGCCTTTTTTTGCTGGGATGGGAAATCATCAAATGACCTCTTCCGCTCTGGGTTGAGAGAAAGTGCGTGTCAGACTTTACTGAATAAAACCCACCCGTGTTTCTTCACTTGCCTGCGCGACGGCCAGGGCTACGGTTTCTTTTTTAACCAACCTGCAACCCTATAATGCCTGACGCTGGTTTTCAACTGAACCTGATTTGAAGGCGTTTAAAAATGTTGAGGGGAAACTGCCCAGTCTCATCGATAAGAAAATCAATGTTAAGCTAGCCTTTTCACAACACATGTTAAAGTCAGTTACCAGTCTAACCAAATACAGCTGACTACCAATATTTTACATGGAGTGACCGCCTATAATACCTCTGTAACCTAGACAATGGGTAACACGATGAATTCCCGTCAGTTGGCACCCCTACCACAAAGGAATTAAAAGTCACGGTGTGACGAGACTCCAACCTCGCAACCCTCAAAATCCTTCTCGTCTTGATCTGTATGTACTCCACAATGTCCTCGGATTTTTAGAGTAATGCAGCCTGGATACATACAGCAGCATCACTGGTACAGCGGGGCGCAGCAAATGGTTCGCTCCGGTCGGTGCAGTGCCGCACTTGTTTAGGGCTTCCTTATTTTCTTAAAAAAAAAAAAAAAAAAAATTGTTCCTTCACCATACGTAACATCATGTTATGTATTTTTTAACACCCTTGCTCGTAAAGCTGATGTAATTCCACCGGTTTTAAATATGTAAAGCGGGCCATAACAAACGCGTGTATTATGAAAGCAAATAGTTAAGTTATAGTCCATATAAATTCCATAACAGCATTATTTTCCATTTCAAGTAAATATGGAACTGATCGCCGCCGCACGACTCGCGCTGCGCGCTGTTCCATATTTGAAATGGCAAATAATAATACTAATGGCGGGAAAGCAACAGTGTGCATTCACAGATTGAGTTTATTTAAAATGAACAAAATATAAAATACTTTTTTTCTGTTTCCTCGCAAGTGTGTTAAAAAACGTCGTACGATATACGTGCGTATTGGTTATAACATGCTCGGCTCAATTACACCCTCGCCTTCGGCCCGGGCTGAAATTCCGCCTCGCATGTTATAACCATCATTACGCACTAATATCGTAATGTACTATTACTTGTATTTACTTCATGCCAACATCAACATCATGTTCGAACAAACAACAGATGTCATTCATGGGAAAAAAGTACCAGGTGTTCATAAATTAATGGTGGCATATCGGATCGGTCATCTTCACGCTTATTTGCACGCTCGGTGTCAGTAGATCATCGAGCGGTATTGATTACGGCATTCGAGCGTCCTAGGCTTAAGATCACAGTAATTTGTCTATTGATTACATGTTTTGTAGAGAAATGGTTAGTATAAATGTCGTAATCTCTCTGGTATCCCGCAGGGAACTGCTATGGATTGATTTGACAGATCATAGTTGCTGTAATAATTTTACAGTATACTTTTCTCGATAACCAAATAGGTTAATCATAATCGGCCTAAAAAAATACCACTGCTGGGATGCAGGCCTCCTCACAGTAACAGGTCAGGTAGTGGGCAGTAATCCACCTCGCGGGCTCAATGTGAGTTGGTGGATGTCACGTACCTACTGGATCTGACTTTCTGGTTTCCTTCACCATTTAGGGAGCAGTGGTGATAAAATAATTGACTCTTTGTGTTAAGTTTAACGGCCTTCAAGTTATTAAGTAGTAGTCGAAGTTTGAACCAAATAAGTATTTAATAAATAATTTTAAATGGAATCATGGAATCTAATACAAAACAATGTTTCACGAAGTTTATTTCGGTGTTCGTCATGAGGCCCGGGTACCGAAAATTTATTCCGTTCTTTCTCGGTGAGTGTTTGGTACCAAAATATCAATAGCAGTAAGTAATTAGGTAACTTACAGTAATCACTTAATGTTGAATGTCAAAATATCATATTTATTGCGTACTAACCTGCGATGTCCAGTGCATTGTTACAAAATTCTGTAGATTGTGAAGATTTATTTCTGAATTACACTTTAGCTTTTTAGAGGTATGAAGAACAGGGTGTAAAGTTCAGCCATCCTCCATAGAAAAGGGAGGATCCTCCGACCAGACGGGTGTTGTGTCTGGCGGGCACTTGTCCAACGGTTGATGTTGGGAAGTTGTATACAATATGTAAATAAAACCCTGTCAGACCCATAAGGATAATAAAGCTTAGGTAAACACATGACCAATATAAAATTTTATGTAATCATCATAGTAACAATACTAATTTTTTTCCCGCGAATTAATTCCAACTTCCCCAAAATTTGGTAATTTAAAAAAGAGTGACAATACCATTTTGACGGTATTATTATAAGCGACGCGACGCGACCACGTGCCGCGTGTCCTGCCCCCCGTCGCCCGCGCCTGGATTGCCTACCGTCCTTAAATAATATGTCGGTCTCCGTGGCGCAGCGGTCAACCCGCCTGCCTGCGACGTGGAGGCCCCGGGTTCGAACCCCGGCCAGGTCATGATGGGAAACGATCTTTTCCTAATTGTCCTGGGTCTTGGATGTTTATCTATATATGTATCTATTATAAAATATAGTATCGTTGAGTTAGTATCCCATAACACAAGTCTCGAACTTACTTTGGGGCTAGCTCAATCTGTGTGATTTGTCTGTATATATTTATTTATTATTTATTTAATATTTATTTTTTTAGGGGGATTTTTTTATAACTATAGCCCGGCTTTGTAGGCATTGGTAGAATCAGTTATCGATACCTAACAATGCGTTCGCGGCACAGTTGCACAGTAAATTCTACTTGTGAGATGCAGGACCTGTGTGACGTCACTTAGACATGTTTTATACATACATGTAGCGTTTGTATATTTGTGTATGTATAGTTTCTATCGTGACAAATGGTTTAGAAAATACACACAAATACACATGCCTCATATACATAATTAGATAACCTTGTGTTAATAGACTGGAAGTAAATATGCTCTAAACCAATGAGCACCTGTCCTCCTCGTCACTAATGCGATATTAAGCCGGCGCGTTATTAGCAACATGGCCGCAAGCGATATAAACTTGCTGTAGCTAATGAAGACGAGATTTAGGAGATTACAGCTTCACAGTTAGCTACAGTTTTGTGGTGTGAATCATGGAGGAGGCTTATTAGGTGTGGAAGTTACTGAATATTTGATGGGACGGTTATGTGCATTGGTTTTCGATTTGGATGCAGGAACATCGACGGACAAACTGGACCTTGAATTCAGAACATGCTTTTTTTTTTAAAAAAAAGACATTTTTAGTCACTTATTGAAAAAAGTGTTTGCCGTTCCATACATTTTGGCCACGTAGCTTTCGCACCTTCAATGAAACAGCTGTTTTTTTTTTTACTTATTTGGCGACGAAAAAATTCTACGCTAGTTGTTTAGAAATATGTGCTGAATTCATGGTTTGCACGACAGTATCCCTGATACTCTTCATGTGAACATATCACAGTTTTCATATTTGACAGTTAAGGTCGTACCCTCACCAAATGACCTCGAGCATTTGCTCCCTCTTCACCGCGCCCCACCTCTACAATACTTCGCAAAATATTACTAGCGCCGTCTGGCGGACGAAGTACTTACAAATACAAGTTAAATTCATAGACCACAGAAGTAACAGACATGGCACTTTTATTTTTGTTTATTCGTGCGCCCAAATACTTTTGGTTATTATAGACTGAAACAAATGTTGACGATACTTCATGATAAAAATTTTGCGTATTTTATTTTTTAACCGACTTCCCAAAAGTGTGGTTCTCAATTCGATTTATGTGTGCTCGCTGATAACTTTATCGTTAATGAACCGATTTTGACCATTCTTTTTTTATATGAAAGAGTATGCTGCCTATGTAATCTCATTGTTACCACGTCAGTGTCGATAATGGAAATTCTAAGAAATTTAGGCCAATTATCGAAAATTGTAGGCATGCTTCGGGTGAAAACTTGATACTCGTATTTATATCGGATGATACTATAAAACCGTGAAGATTTGGGCCTGACCTGATGATGGAGATGACAGAGAATCAAGGGAATCCACATCGGAAGCAACTGTAATGTGTTTGGGCTTACTTAATTTGTATTGATTAGAGCTTTACAACTAAATATGTTAAGACTGCAACTTCAGGGTTGGAAGTTAGTTTTGTAGATTGAAAGTTAGCTAAGTCAGATGGTCAAAGGGATAGAAAAATAATATAATAAAGGTTAATTTGTCATTATTTATTATTTTAAGGGAAAACGTAATCAGGGTCAAATAAATTTCTGCAGACAGGAAACCTACATAAAAAAAAAGATTTAATGTTTTGTTTTGGGCTCAGGCAAGACTGATATTATATTATTATTCTCGTTTAATAAAACAAATACGTAAATTGAAAAAAACAAAATTATCGTAGAAAAAAAAAAACAAATACATATACTATAATATTATTTACACAAAGCTTCCTTTTGCAGAAAAAGGCCTGCAAGCAAACGACGTATTTCGTTTGCTTTAATTCCTATAAGACCACAATGAAAGTATGAGCATTTCTAGAAATAACGCAATGAAATAACACAAATTAAATTCAGTCTCTTGATTTTAATTGATTTTTGCATAAGCATGACGAGTAGGTAGAGTTTGTACTATGTTAAAGTACAGTGTTGTAAATTGTTGAGGAATTCCCTCGACTGTCTATGGGCTTCATCATCAGATCTATTGCAGACCTTCATTTAAACCTATATGTGTGTAAAGTTTTCATCAATATAAATGAATTAAGTCCAAACACAAGGTAACTATTGTAAACCTTTGAGGAGTTCCCTTAACTGGCCTTTGTCTTCATCATCAGAGCTTTAATGACAATCACAACTCATTTAGGTGTAAAGTTCTTATCAATATAAATTTATTAAGCACAAACACGAGGCAGCTGATGTGAATCGTTAAGGAGATCCCTCGGCTGTCTCCCGGCTCCATCATCAAGTCCGAACTTTACTAAATTGTAGTGCTTTAAAACACTTAATGAAAAAACATAGAAATGCCCTAGGCGCCCCTATGATTTTTTAAATTTCTCCTAGGTTTCCTTAGTCTTCCATCATCAGACTCTAATTTCCTTAACACGAGACTACCTTGAAGATATAATCTTTCTAATTAAAAAAAAAAAAATATGTGGCACTCGGGAACTGCCGCGGTAAAGCTATTGCATAGCATTTTTTATCAACTTATGCAGTAGGGTATTTGACTAAAAAAACCTAATTGGTCCGTCAGTCAGATTTCCAAAAAATACTCATCATCATCATTTCAGCCGAAAGACGTCCACTGCTGGATATAGGCCTCCCCCAAGGTTCTCCACGACGACCGGTCCTGCGCTTCCCGCATCCAGCGGTTTCCCGCGACCTTCACCAGGTCGTCGGTCCACCTTGTCGGGGGCCTACCCAAAAAATATTAGAGACATATTTTTTTCTTTTTTCATATAAACAAAAAATGAATACGACACAGTGCTTTGAAAATTCGTGTGACGTCACTGCACGCTACACTGTTTAGCGGCCAGTGACGTCACCAGCCATCACTCCTGATCTTTGATGCCTATTATATTTGTCAATTTTTATTGATTTGATAAAACAAAATATACGAAATGTAAAACGTATATAATAAACCTATCCAATATTTTTCTATAATCTGAATGACGGACTAATTAGTTTTTTTAGTCAAATACCCTATTATTTATATTATAGTAAAGTTATCCGCAAACAAACATAAAAAAAACATATAACCTCCTCCCTTTTGAAATCGGTTAAAAAAACGAACACCAAAATGAACATCAATAACAGAGACGTATGATAGTATTATACTCTATGCGACATGCGGTGCGTGAGCGAGCAAGCAGATGCTTTCTCGCTCACGCGCCGACCGCTATGCTAGCGGACCGCGCGATGACGAACGACACGGGTTCCCCCTTCGAGAGCTTGTGGAATACTGAATCTCAATAGCTCGGGCAAGAGAAATGATGGGGAATACGCTCAGATTGTTGAATAAAATTTTTGTTTTGGTCGTTTAAAAAAAATATTTCTACAATAATGTTCGTCATGAAATTGCCTATCCATTAGTGTAAGAACGAAATCTAAATAATGCTTACTTTTCGAGGAGACGCACGTTTTTGATAATTATTTCTCTTGTCAGAGGTTTCGTTGTGAAGGAATTATTTAAACATTATGCTTAGTAAAAAAAAAAAAAATCTACAATTTTGGAGCCAAGATTATGCAGAAAATTTATGTAATTTTAATAAGTTGATATTTCTTTTGGATAAAGAGTAGATAGCTCCGAAAAACTACATAAAAACGGCCTGCGGTGTGTTTTTCCTCTGGAGCCGCCTTAAACAGAATTCATTGCGCTTTTACTACAACTGACACAACTGTCGTGTTCTCGTTAATTTTCTCGAGGTGCCGGCAACACGCTTGGCGTGTGTTTAATATTTTATCGATATTTCAGTCACTTTGCTGTACTTTACACTGAAAATGATAGCATGGTTTTATGTCTTCATATATTTATAATGTCTAAAGTGATTTGAGTATTGAGACTGTTTTTATATTTTATAAAAATACATTGCTATGTTATTCTGTTAACACGCTAGGCGTGACAAATTGCACATAGATCGTCAACTATGCATACGGGTAGGTCAAAAATTGTAATTCTTGGGAATAGCGAAATTAAGATGCCAATGGCGAATACTAATTGTGTGTTTTTTTTTGTAATTAAATTAATTCAAAATTATTTTGAATTTTATTTATAATTGAATTTAACCATTTAATCTAAGAATATTGAAGTTATTCCACTTTGGACGTAAAAAACGATGGTTTCTGATTTTGACTAATTATAGTCAAAATCAGAAACCATCGTTTTTTACGTCCACGTTTTAACTTTTCAGAGTTATAAATTATTATAACTCTGAAAAGTTTTTATAAATTTATTTTATTTTTTAAATGACAGTTATAATTTATATCACTTACGCATATATTTCGTAGCGACATTCTATGTCTAGTGAAGAAATTTGAGTATTCTTCCATATTCAAATCATGTTGCTGGAATTACTCATCAAATACGAAGTTTTTTGGGACTACGAAGTAATTAAAACATAATGTTTGAAAATCAATATAAATAGTACAAAATGTTGATAATTTCTGTTACGATTACGCACGCTTAGCGTGACCATTCATTTCTCTCTCGCTCTTGTAGTGCTGGTCACACGCGTTGCGTGTTCACCGCGATGTGTAGGGGGCATCGCGAAGGACAAGGTAAAAACCACGATGGCAGTGAAAGTGTTAAATACGTTGTTGAGCAGACAAATTTAGTACGACCACCACCACCGACCATACGACCATCGGACGATCCGTCGTACGGCGAGTTTCCACCCTTTCGTTGTTAACACCACTACGATCCGGACGAAGCGTTTCGCCTCCTCCTTTTTACCGCGTACTTCGAGGGACTGGAAAAATTTGCCAACGGCGGTGTTTCCGTTGGACTACAATTTGAATATCTTCAAGGCTAGAGTGAATAGGCTCTTAATAAACTAGTGCGCTTTACCATCAACGATTGCGTCACTGCTTGCCATCAGGCGGGATTGCGTTCAAGCGCTAGTTTATAATTTATATTAAATTAAAGACAATATCATTTCTCAAGCACGAAAACGTCGCTTGTCAACCAAGGATCTGGAAATTCAGGGCAAACCTGTTCCGGTCTACGTGAATGAGCACTTAACGGTATTCAATAAAGGTCTCCTAAAGAAAACTAAAGACTTCGCTAAGGTGAAGGAATACCAGTTCGTATGGACAAAAAACTGCAAAATCCACGTGAGGAAAGCAATTACTATCCCTGCTATAGTTATCATGGACGAAGAGGATCTGAGAAAAATTATTTAACTTCTCGGACTGGTCTTCTGCTCACTTTTAATATTTTTTCTTGTCGTTATGCATTTGTCTGTATCTTTTCGTGTGATTGTTTACCTAATATTGATCAGGGTAAGGTTGGTTGTTTGTCATTAATTCTTGCCGAGTCTTTGTTTGCTGTGTTCTGTGTTTTATTCGAGCGATGTGCGGTAGTTATGAGTCGTATAAAGGAAACGCGCTTAGTGAGGGTGCAACTATTGAGGTACGTAACATACTTACATAATATGGTTGCTCGTGAGTTTTATTGTTACGGGTATGAAAATACGATGTTAGGAAGTTTGTTTGAAATATGTTATTATATTCTCCTACCTAGACTAACTAAGATAACGTTATTTTTTGTAAATGTTTGTTTACAAGTTTTGCTTACAAGTTATTTCCTTCGTTCCAATTATGTGGATCTATATGGATATCTTAAGTCGACTTACCTAAAATATAATATAACATTTACTGCGCCTATAGTCGCACTGTCGCAGGACGCACCTACGCGTAACGTATGTGCTTTACATGTTGGTCATTATGCAATAATATGCTTTTATAACTTTTTAGTAGCTTACCCGCATTATGTTGTGATTGTGATTTGTTTATTACTTATTCCAAGCATCGGTGGTTACTATTTGAAGATTAAGCGAATTATTTTAACTGTAATTTGTCATGCGTTGCACTTGGGTCACTTCCCCCCGGGAGGCATGCTGTTGCAAGACCTAATTACTCCTAATTATTGTTATTATTCTATCCACGGGTGGCTCGCTACGTTTGCCCATTTTTTGGCAAATCGCCCATTGTTGTTGTTAGTTATTTTTATTGTTTATACCGTCAGTAGAAGAAACTTTTTACAATGAAGCCTCGATCTTTAAATGTTTACTATCAGAACTGCCGTGGTTTAAGGACTAAAATTACACAGTTCCATCAAAACATTATGTGTAATTGTTATGATTTAATAGTTATAACGGAAACATGGTTACATAGCGGCATTTACGATAGGGAATTGTGTGATGATAGATATGATGTGTTTCGTAAAGACCGTGATTTAGACGCGACTGGTAAATCCTCAGGTGGCGGTGTCATGATACTTTCGAGGCACGAGCTGGGCGCCTGGTGCGTTGAACACGAGCAAAATACGATTGCAACGGAATTGTTGACCATAGTAATACCGGCTCGCGCGCTGTCGGCGACAGCTGATCTTTGCATAAGCGTTGCCTACGTACCGCCGGATAATCATCGAATACCCTCCGATATTGACTATATCTTGCGAAGTGTCACGAACGCAGTTACTCACAGCACTAATACTCGTAACAGTTTAATTGTGGGCGATTTCAATCTTCCATGTATAAAATGGGATTTGGGTGGACCGAGTTTTCTGAAGCAAGGTGCCGTCGAAGTACAAAACGCGGCCGCGCGCTTAGTTAATGAAATGTCGTTTTTAGGAGTAACACAGTACAATACACTAACCAACCACAAGGGGCATACTCTTGATCTAGCCTTCTCCAACTTGCCGCTTGAAATAACTGAGTGCCTATCACCCCTAGTAAAGTCTGACCTACCTCATCCAGTAATTACAATCGAAATATCTGACCTTGCCATTTCTCCTCTCCGTGAGTTATCCACACCCAGACATAATTACCGCAAAGCTGACTTTGCACGGTTGAATAGTTATTTTTCTGATCTTGATTGGAACTCAGTTATAAATAAAATATCAACCAATGATGCTGTGGACGCATTCTACGAAATAATTAAAACCGGAGTTAATAAATTTGTACCTATTAATCGAAAGTCAGGATCGCGTAAATATCCTGTCTGGTATAGCAACTCTTTAATTAAAATTATTAAAGATAAAAGCAAAGCACACTCGCGATGGAAACGGTATGGTAACTTTTTGGACTATGACGAATTCGCTTTATTACGAGATAGACAGCGACAAGTTCACGAGATTTGTTATAATAAATACTTGCAGAAAATGGAACGCAATTTAAAAAATGACCCTAAAAAGTTTTGGACCTACATAAAAAACATGCGTGGAGGCTCCAATTATCCAAAAATGTTATCTCACAATAACATCAGTTATTCTGAGGGTCAGGATATATGTGTGGCTTTTAGTGACTTCTTTCGGGGTGTATTTGGTGAATCCTCTGACTACAGCCTCGTTAACTCATTGACTGACTTAGAAAAGGATCCCTGCCCTGACATAGTTTCCAACCTCCAATTCACTTCGTCAACCGTGGAGAGGTCATTGAGTGCCTTAGGCGTGGATAAGGGCCCTGGATATGACGGCGTACCGCCAGTATTTTGGAAGAACTGTGCAAAATCATTGGCGCCACCAATTAGTACTATTTTTAATATATCCTTAAAAGAAGGCACCTTCCCAAATCAATGGAAAAAAGCTCTCATAGTTCCAATTCACAAAAAGGGTTCACGGACAATAATAGGAAATTATAGGGGTATCTCTATATTAAATACTATTGGTAAAGTATTTGAAAAACTGGTATACAACGCTATCTATCAATATATTGTCAGAGGAATCTCCTGCAATCAACATGGTTTTTTAAAGAAACGCTCGACCGTCTCGAATTTAGCTTATTTCTCAAACTTTGTTCTTGAGAATACAGACGGCGGGGGGCAGGTTGACGTGATATACACAGATTTCGAAAAAGCTTTTGATCGTGTAGATCACATCATCCTGCTCGGTAAACTGTACAGACTGGGTATACGTGGTGATCTTTTACGATGGGTACAGTCATATTTATCTAAACGTTCTCAAGCGGTCGTTCTTGGAGGTTACCGTTCCAACTTTATTGAAATTCCTAGTGGTGTTCCCCAGGGATCACATTTGGGACCTCTTTTTTATAACGCGTATCTATTTGACATCACTGATTGTTTTGAAGACTCTGTTCACTTAATGTACGCTGATGACAAAAAAGTTTTTAGTAAAATAAGATCACCCGATGATTGTAAGGCACTTCAAGAGGATCTTAATCGCTTAAACAATTATTACTCCAATAACAAGATCACTGTTAATGTTGCAAAATGTCAATGTATCAGTTACACACGTAAGAGGAACCCGATTGTTTACTCATATAATTTTGATGGAACTGTCATAAATAAAGTCCAAGTGGTTAGGGATTTAGGAGTTCTGTTTGACAGTAAATTGGTGTTCTCAGATCATATAGACCACATTAGCACAAAAGCCTATAAGAACTTAGGATTTGTTCTTCGGTCATGTAAGGTATTTACAAACATTGAAGCTATTAAATCTGTATATTTTGCATATGTGCGCAGCATTTTAGAGTATGCGTGTCAAATTTGGTCCCCCCAATATATAAGTTATAAAAAACAAATAGAGAGAATCCAAAAAAAAATCATTAACCATCTTAATTATCGCCTTCGTAAACCTCCGATGGCTTACAAAGATAGCTGTCGATCATATGATCTGCTAACGCTCGAAGAAAGGCGTAAAGTGATGGACATGTGTTTGCTCTATGATATAATCAATGGACGCCTTGATTGCCCGGAGTTGATCGCACAGATAAAGTTTAACACTCCCTTACGGCGCACTCGTCACACGCCAATGTTGCACGTTCCTAGGCACTCCACCAACTATGCCAGCAACTGTGTACTGACTCGCATTGCTCGGGCGTATAACTCAGAATTCTCTAAAGTGGATTTATTTTGCCATAATAAACGTACGTTCAAGAAGCTAATAGTCGAAACTATAGATGCAGATAAATGACAACCAACTAATTTTCTTCATCTCTTTCTTCTGTCTTCTGCTGTCAATGTCGTAATTTATTTGTTTTAAATTCAATTTCATAGTTGTTGACTGTGTTATGTATTGTTTATTCTTCTGTATTGTTTTATTATTTATAACTGTGTATGTGTGTATTTGATATTGGTCTGTTCGCATGCGTTGGAATTATACTTTACAGTTACACAGGGAAACCTATTATTGGCCATAATATCATAATGTAATATTCATACTTGTAAAATTTATTATGTATCGCTGTTGGTTACCTAAATAAATAAATAAATAAATAAATATTAAAAAAAAAACCCTTATCCTTTCGTGGGTGTAGTGAGAGGCGACTAAGGGAACTCTCACCAGGGAAGTGAGCAGCAACGCTTTTCCTGTTGAATATTAAATTACTGTGATCCCCAATTCGACTGCCAAGCGTGGGGATTATGGCAAATCTCCAACTTGGGGGAGGCCATTGCCCAGCAGTGGACCTCTAAAGGCTGAAGAAGAAGGCAGTGTGGTCATAAAACGACTCGCACCCGAGTTCTGTGTGACACTGGACCAGAATACTTTATTCACAAAATAAATTAAATTTGAGTTCAGTGCATATTTTTCTTTATATATCATTAAGAAACAAACAGAAGATAAAATATTAGTTTAATCCTGTCAAATTAAGATACTCCATAGAAAGTTTAGACGCGATTATAAACATGGCGACTAAAAACACGCCAGTTTACTTCAGGAGTGCACTAATTTGACAGGTCTAAACTGACATTTTATCTTCTGTCCTTTTCTTAATGAAATGGAGAGAAAAAGATGCAGAACCTAAATTCAATTTAGTTTGTGAACAAGAGAATCGGGGCCATTATCTGCGGACAGAAAGAGAGACAGACATGGCGGAACTATAACGGTTCCTAGTTTACTACGGAACTCTTTTTTAGGTTTCTCTTTCAACTTCTCTTTTATATCTTTGCACCTACCATGTTTTGTCTCTGCATCACCTTAAGGTAGACTGGTAGAAAATGCCTAAGGCATTAAATCCGCCATTGTGCAATGACTTTTTTGTGCATAAAGTTTTAATAAATAAATAAGCCCTAAAAATCTAGCAATGTAGGCATTCCTGCAAGGTAAAGGCTAAAGACAATAAAAAAAAAATCAACCTAAAAAGATATTCTACAAAGCGAGAATTCTTCAAAGCTGTCACACCAAATTGATTGCTCCCAAAAGTATTATTTTAACATAAGAAGTAGAAAAGTGTAAATAACAAGGTTTCCCTTTGCGGTGGGACTAGCGTGAGTGAAAAGGCCCTTTGACATGTTAATGAGCGCAGAAGTGTTACGATTCTTTACACTTACAGTTGATATTAGGTTTCTTTTGAGTTGCATTTGGCGTAGGTACTTAGAATTGCGTCACTATCGTATTTACAGCGAAAAAGACATGGCTATCCTGCCTCAAAAGCAAACTGTGAGTTCTTTTAACAAATATCTGCAAACATACCTAATTGATAATCCATGCATTTGTCCAACTATTAACATTTTTTTTTACGTTTACTTCACCTTGCTTCTTCTCGGTGGTAGGCCATAACATCGGCTGCCGGCAGAAGTTACCACCCACTACACAAGGTCTTGCCGCAAAGCGATTCGTCGTGTTCCGGCATGATGTCTGGTGAAGCCGTACGGAGGACGAGTCTGAGCAGTTGTGTTGCGATGTGTGCCGGGTACGATGCGCCGAATGTTGTTGTGTCGGGAGTTTGGTCGTGGAGAGTCTCCAGATCAATCTCCCTCTGGCGCAGCATCGTTGGTCGTATTGGTCTTGGGTTTAACATTGCATCACCTCGCTCAACTGCCGTCATCCTTCCTATTCACTAAGTTTTTTTTTAAGTGAATAGGCTTAATCAACTAGCGCGCTTTACCATCAACGATTGCATTACTGCTTACCATCAGGCGGGATTGCAGTCAAGCACTAGTTTATAATGATTAAAGTCAGATTTCCAAAAAATACTAGACATGTATTTTTTCTTTTTTCATTTAAACAAAAAATGAAGACGACACGGTGCGTTGAATATTCGTGTAACGTCACAGCACGCTACACTTTTTAGCGACCAGTGACATCACAAGCCACTACTCCTGATCTTTGATGCCTTTTATATTTGTCAACTTTTATTAATTTGATAAAACAAAGTATACGTATCCAATATTTTTCTATAATCTGAATGACGGACTAAATAGAATCATTTTTTTTTACCCAGGAAATATCCCTATTGCGTCACTATCACGTTTACAGCAAGACATGACTCTCCTGCCTCAAAAGAAAACTGTGAGTTCTTTTAACAAATATCTACAAACATAATTGATAAACCATGCTTTTGTCCAACTTTTTCTTTTTTTACGGCTACTTCACCTACCTTTATTGTAGTTTTTTCGCAGAAAATGTCCGCCAACAAGAACCCCGCCTTATTGAAAAACGTTGCTTAAAGCGTTGTTTATTTATAAATGATGATTAAAGTTAAGTGATGTCAAAACGTATGGTTAAACATTCACTAATCCCTAGTTAACTTTAAGCAAGTTGACATCCGCCAAGCTTTTTTCCCAACTAAATTGAGGGTTGGCTTCCAATCTAACCGAATACTACTAAACTTCAGTGCTTTTCTTGGAGCGACTGCCTCTGATCTGACTTGAAAAACACCTTATTGAGTAATAACTCCTTGGTTGGATCAGTTATGTTGCGTTGTGTGCCGGGTACGATGCGCCAAATGTTATTGTGTCGGGAGTTTGATCGTGGAGGGTCTCCAGATTAATCTCCTTCTGGCGCAGTAACGCGTGTTGTTGGGTTTAACATTGCATCACCTCGCTCAACTGCCGTCTCCCTTCCTACTCACTAAGATTTTTAAGTGAATAGGCTTAATAAACTAGCGCGCTTTATCAGGCGGGATTGCAGTCAAGCAAGAGTTTATAATTATTAAAATAAAAAAAAAAAAACTTACGGCCTTTAACTAACCAGGTACCTATACAATGAAAAAAAAATGAATAAAATACTCTTTATCATGTACTACACCAGCATATAAATTACAGAACATAAATATAAAAGTTTTAGAAAGGGTGACACAATGGCTGGTCTAATCGCTAAGATCGATCTTTTACAGATAACCTTTGGGTGGAATACTAAGGGGAAGGAGAGAGAAATAATGTAGGTAGTCTGTAGTGTATTTCCATACATAGATTAGATATATTATACAATAAATATGTACGTAAAATGTATCATAATACTTTGATGAGATTACCGCGTTCAAACAAACAAAGAAACTCAAAAACAAACAAAGAAAGCTTTGGATATTAGTATAGATCAGTGTTTTTCAACCATTTTCATGGCACGACCCTCTTAGTGTCAAAAAATATTTCGCGACCCCCTTCCCTTCCTTGAATATCTGTAGGTTAAACAGAAAAACAAAATACACACAATCAACCACAGAAACTTTGAAGTGTTTTATTCCATTTGGAACCTTCTATAATTTAAAAAAAATATGGCGACCCCCTCAATTAGACTTGGCGACCCCCTAGGGGGTCGGGACCTACACGTTGAAAAATACTGGTACTTATAGATGATATTTTTAAAGAGAAAGGAAGTGTTTCTTATCATAGTATTACAAGTGGACGGAGTTTGAGCACGCTTTACGGACACGGGCAAGTCATTACATAGCCGAACTGGTTGTACAGTAAAGGATTTATTCCAGAAACTAGTGGAATGCATCATCGGCATCTCTAGTATCAGGTTTTCCGTACAAATAGTAATATTAATCGAGGTTGCACTTAGTTTATAGTTCTGTATGTATAATCCTTAGAAGCTTTTAATGGTCACTGATGGTCAAGGTGAACCGATGACCTGGCGAAGGTCCCGGGAAGCCGATGGATGCGGTTAGGACAAGATCGGTCATAGTGGAAAGTCTTGGGGGAGGCCTTTGTGTCCAGCAGTGGGCCTCTATAGTCTCTTTTTTACGTGAACATTCGTTGTTGCAAAAACGTATAAACCAAATAATCTACACGGTGCAGTTTTTTAAGTGACAAATTGTATAGATTTGAAAGTCAATATAACGAAACAGCAATAGTAAAAAGAAAGATGTACATTCATAAGATTATGCAGTGTTTCTTACATTTGTCTCATCACCTTGAAATCAACATTTTTTAAATATTTCACATCTACCTCATATGAATTTCACACATCGTCATCATTTCAGCCAAAAGACGTCCACTGCTGGACATAGGCCTCCCCCAAGGATCTCCACGACGACCGGTCCTGCGCCTCCCGCAACCAGCGGTTTCCCGCGACCTTCACTAGGTCGTCGGTCCATCTTGTCGGGGGCCTACCCACATTACATTTCCGGTGCATGGTTGTCACTCGAGAACCCATCGGCTCCATCGGGCATCGGTGGCAATGTGCCCGGCCTACTGCCACTTTAGTGTTGCAATTATTTTCACTTTAGTGGGCTATGTCGGTTACTCTCGTTCTTCTGCGGATCTCCTCATTCCTGATTCGATCACGTAGTGAAACCCCAAGCATAGCTCTCTCCATTGCCTTTTGAGTGACCTTGAGAATTCTTATAAGGCCCATTGTTAATTGTGAATTGCATACATGCATTTTTTTTACTGTAACCTACATAAGGTTACATCTTAGAAGTAAATATATAGCATTTAGGTATACATAACATAACACAACGTTTGCCTATGTTAAAGCGGCAAAATTTAGACTCCGGCTGCTATCTACTAAAAAATTCAGGCGGAAATACCCAATAACACTTTATCCGACCCACAAATCGAATACCAAACCTTAGTATTATACCTAATGCTCAGTAGTGCCGCATGAGATCTTTTGTGTTCCAGCAATAACAAATAAACTACCATGAACCAAGTTGAATGGAAATAATTAAGCGCCTGCAACTTTGCTATAGCAGCATGTTGTGTAAACGTATATGTCGTTAGCAATTAACACGCAGGCGTTGAGTGCTGACGTTTGTAGAGACTACAAATTCTAGATTTATAGCAGTGCACCGTGCAGCTTAATCACGCTATGTATTAAGTTTGCATGCAATAAACTTTGTGACACATGGAATTTAATAGGTATGCTATTGGATAACAAAATATTGATGTTGTTTAATCTAGGTTGTACCTATTTGTTACCTTGTCGTAAGATACTATCTGTAAGATCATCACCATCGCAGCGTTAATCCCAGTCGCATCCGAAGCCTTTTCAGCTTTGGAGTCTGGGGTCTGCTTTACCAGTCCAACTACTGATATGGCTAAACTTCGACATTTTCCGTGAAGCGACTGCCGTCTGACCTCCACAACCCGAAGGCGACATCGAAGTATTGCAGTTAGACCAATTGTTGGACTTTTGAGGGCTCCAACAACCCGTAACGACTTCCACTAGATGTTCGTGTGGCAACCGGGACCAACCGCTTAACGTGCTTTCCGAGGCACGACCAGACCAGTGCAAATATTCATACTCGTGCATACAAATACTTGCACTGTGCGGGGATCGAACCCACGCCACCTTGCGCAGCGGTCGCGTCCGCTACCGCTACGCCACGGAGGCTGTCCGGAGGATGCTATCTGTAATAAATGTTGGTGAACCATACAAAATAAAATACATAATAAATATTCAAGTACCTGAAAGTAAGTCTGAAGTTCTAGGCGAAATAATAGGATATCCAAGCACTTTCAAAACTTATGAAAACCTCACAACTACGTACCTAGGAACTATGAAGTTGAACTACATAGTTAAGCTTTTAAAATCCAAGATGAAATGTCATAATGACGGGCATTAGATTCAGCTCATCCTTTCAGAATTTAACTTGTCTGTTCTTAAGATGTTCAATAAAACTATGAACGAATTCTTCGAAACAAAGTTGAAGTAAGTTACGACGGTACGGTTACATTAGCAGGGAGCACTCAAACTACAACCCACAACCTAAAGTTATCTAAATCACCAACAGGCACTTGCTTTTGGACGTCTATAATAATAGTATTATACCTAGGTAGGTATATTAAAATTAGTTGGGATTATGCAAATCTAAGTAGATTTGCATAACAACTCCTGTACTAAGCTGCATTGGATATGTGAATATTAATATATGTATATTGAATTGAATTTCTGGCTTTTTTTTAAATTGAATCGAGTGAACTGTGGGGCTGATTGTTCCTCGGAACAACTTACCCCATCTGAGATTTAGTTCTGTATACTAACCATTGATTTTGTCGTCCTCCGTGGCGCAGCGGTCAACACGCCTGCCTGCGACGTGGAGGCCCCGGGTTCGATCCCCGGCCAGGTCATGATGGAAAACGATCTTTTCCTGATTGGCCTGGGTTTTGGATGTTTATCTATATATGTATCTATTATAAAATATAGTGTTGTTGAGTTAGTACCCCTTATCACAAGTCTCGAACTTACTTTGGGGCTAGCTCAATCTGTGTGATTTGTCCGTGTATATTTATTTATTTGTGAATTCGATTTGTGATTTATACAAACTAAACATTTGTTGACTCAGCATCAAATGTTGACGCATCCTAATGCGTACCTAGAGACGAAAAACTGATTGAGGAACTACCAGGAATCGTAAAAATAATGTAGCCTCGAACAGCAACTCCTACGAACTGAATGCTTATATTATAAGCATTCAAGAAGGCAGGAATATAACCATAGAATCCATATTTTTACAGACGATGATTTTGCCCCTTCAGACGTTACTGACCGTCCATCGTGAGATGCTAATTCTTGGAGCGCTGTGGAAAGTCTAGAGGTCCAACCAGGAACCTCTACAATGTCAAAAGTATCAAGCCAATATAGTGATCGAAGAGAAACCTCCAATAGTCCAGTTGTAATCCTGCGGTATTCTACTGTGGGGTGAAGCTGCTGATATAAAAAATATATTTGTACTCCTGTCTAGAAAAAATGTGCTAGAAAAAAAAAAACTATTATACTTGGGCACAAAAACTGAAACATCCTGATACGCCGATAAACGTTATATCTATGTGTCAATAAGCTATTTAAATAGTCTTATTTTTCATGAAGACATTAGCAATTTTCGAAAAATCGGATCTTTGAACCCCGCTCTCCCCTACTTTTGTTGTGTGTTTTTGTATAATTGTTTGTTACAATTGTATCATAAACTTAGTTGTAAGTTTATTTTAATGTGGCTAACACTCTATGAGTATCATAGTTAGGTAACTAGTTACTCTCAATAAAAAAATATTTAACATATTTGACAGTCGTTACGGGTGATCAGAAGATATACGATCCATAATCAAGGTGGAAGATATAGTAAAGAAGGTAAGACAGTTGAAATTGAGATGGGCAAGACATATGACAAGAGATAGCAGAATAAAATGTACCAAAATCATAACAGACTGGCAACCACGTGATGGCAAAAGAAAAAGAGGCAGACAGGAAAAAAGATGAATGGATGATATAAAAAAGTTGGAGTAGCTTTCTGGTTAAGAAAACCCAAATACAGAGATGAGTAGATAAAGCTGGAAGAAATTAGTGGTCAGCGTATCCATACACATAGGCCGTGAGTTACAGGATACGCTGATAACTAATTTGGATAATAGTTTGTAAATTAGATTATTCATTTAATACTAGCTGTAAGTTTCGATGTGCTTTATTTATATGCTCCGGCCCTATTGGTTGGAGCATGTTCTATAGCCTAAAGCCTTCCTGGATTAATGGGCTATCCAACGAAAAAAGAATTTTTCTTATCGGACCAATAGTTCCTGAGATTAACGCGTTCAAACAAACATACAAACAAGCAAACTCTTCAGCTTTATATTTATACTAGCGGCCGCGAGCGACTTCGTTCGCGTGGAATTAATTATGCTCGGCAAAACAACACAACTTGGACTAGCGTCTTTACAAGATCGCTTTGAGAGATCATACCTATAATATCTGCTTTTATACAACACTAGCGGTCGCCAGCGACTTCGTTCGCGTGGAATTATGTATATGATATACGATGTTATATAGCCTAACGCCTTCCTGAATTAATGGGCTATCCAACGCAAAAAGAATTTTTCAAATCCCTTCCCGGCTAGGCGTTCCCTTAAACTCGTTAATATATATCATTAATAGATTAAAATAAAAATATCAGCATAGAAAAATAAGCATAAAAAAATCCGAATAAAAAAAAATTATAATTGAAAATAAATTTGAAACCTCCTGTTTTAAATCAAAATAGTAGTCGTCATGTATAAATAAATTGCGACGTTGCCGTCTTTCATGTTCGCGTGTACAGTGTGTTTCTTTTACATGTCAATTTAAAATTTTTATTGAATATTTTCATATTGGAAAAAATTTTAAAATATTTTGTTTTCGAATGGAAATATTTTTTATATTTTTTATATATATTTTTTAGCATGTATGTATGCTATACTATTTCGGGTTAACGGGAACGCCCTCTGTTAGTTAACATACTGTATATTAGTATAGATTTAGTTTCAGCAATAAAGGCTTATACAACATTATTTTTTGTTTATGCGAAACCCGAAACACGTGTCCAGTATTTTGAAGTAAAGAATCTGTCTAAAAGGATTAAAGAAACAACATAGTCTTCATATTTATACACACATACTGCACACATACATACATGCAAACCACGAGCATACAGTCCACTATTAAAATTGTAAGTTTAGTGCATAATAAATAGCATTCGAGAACAGACGTAGCGAGAGTTTTATTTCAACTAAATCACCAAACAAAGAGATATAGACCTTATTGCCGTGAACATATGGTCCTTCGAGCCGGATTCATCGAGTAACAACGGGCGAACGAGCACCGTCACTGAGAATAAAGAGCGGATTATTTGCTACCTACCTTCGAGCTTCATATCAAATCATTAGCAAATAATTATTCAAAAGCTGTATTTATTTGTTTGGATTTTGAGTTACTACGTTTCATACACTATTGTGCACCATGGAGGGACTTTTAGCCTATCAGAAAGAAACACTGGAGAACTTAAAGAAAACCGAGAAAAATTACAAGAAGACACCCAAAGATCGGATCAAAAAACCCTACTTGGAAACCAGATTGGATAATTTGGAGCAGTTGTGGACAGCTTTCAAGGAAGGACACAAAGCCATAACAGGCAAAGCGACTCAAAAGGAAAGGCAGGATACCTACTTTACTGAGGATATGTACGAGAAGTTCGAAGAAGCCTATGTGTCATACAAGACTTTATTGAAGGAAGCCCTGCAGCCCTATCTTGCGTCACCGAGTGGAACTTCGTCCGTAACCCCGAAATCTAGTGCTGGACACGTGATAAGTGAGTGCGACATTAAGTTACCTCGTATTCAATTACCGACATTCAGTGGAAAATACGTGGAGTGGCAAACGTTTTATGATATGTTCGTTTCAATGATTCATAACAATAATAATTTAACACCAGTGCAAAAATTGCATTATCTTAAAAGCAACTTGTCGGGTGAACCAGAATGTTTGTTACGTAATTTTTCTACAACTAATGACAATTACGAAGAGGCTTGGAAACAGTTACTAAAGCGTTACGATAATAAGCGTTATAATTGCAATGCACTTATGAGATTATTGTTTACGCAAAAACCAGTTACGAGTGAATCTGCAAGTGCCATTAGACAATTATTAGATACAAGTACAACTTGTTTACAATCCTTACGTAATATGGGCATTAGTTCTGAGCGACTTAATGATGTATTTGTTATCTATTTAGTGGTTTCTAAGTTAGATCCTGAATCCGTAAAGCAGTGGGAATATCATTTAGGTATACTTAGCGACGACCTACCCACATGGGCTCAATTATCCGAGTTTTTACAATCAAAGTTTAGGTCGTTAGAAATGATAAATATTAATAAAGTACGTACCACCGATACTAATACAAAGTCAAAGACATTTCATGGGTCTGTTGATAATAATAAGAGTAATTCTAACGTGACTATCAAATGTAATAGGTGTAAAGGGGAACACTATTTATATCAATGCAAGGAATTTAGTCAGCTAAATGTTAAAGATAGGCAAGATTATGTTCAAAAAAACAACCTGTGTTTTAATTGTTTCTCTCCGTCTCATCCAGTTAAGAAATGCCATAATTCTGTGAGTTGTAAGCGATGTGGCAGGAGGCATCACTCATTACTACATTTCGAAAAGGAGGTGAGCAGCGATAGTGAGGATGTTCCTGCGCAGCGTGAGTCAGACAAAACCGTGAGTTCTATTTCAAGTAATTTCTCGAGTAAAGGATTAGAACCGAATCAAGTTTTGTTAGCAACTGTGTCTGTTTTTGCATACAATGATCACGGTTACAGACAACAATTGAGAGGATTGTTGGATCAAGGCTCGCAGGCATCTTTTGTTAGTGAATCGGTAGTTCAATTGCTTAGACTTTCTCGTAAACGCGTTAGTGGTACGGTTTCGGGTCTAGGCAGTGATAGCCACACAAGTGTAAAGCACATGGTTTCTTTCCGAGTGGTTTCACGTCATGACCCTGAAGTATCTATCCAAGTAAATGCATATGTATTGGGATCTGTTACATCATTACTTCCTTCAACCGAGTTACACACACCCGATTGGTTACATTTAGAAAAAATACCACTAGCTGATCCAGGGTATGCCAAACCAAGTAAAATTGATATTCTTCTTGGAGCAGAAGTTTATAGTGAGATTTTATTGGACGGCATTGTACGTCATAATAATATATTGGCACAAAACACTACCTTAGGTTGGGTATTATCAGGGAGGGTGTCACAAAACTCAACTTCTACTGTCAATAGAATGATCACCATGCATTTACACTTAAGTGGAGAAGAGCTACTTAAGAAGTTTTGGGAAATAGAAAATGAGCCCAACTTGATACAACAAAGAATGACAGAATCAGAACAACGATGTGAAGAATTTTATAACAGTACAACTACCCGAGATGAAGAAGGGAGATATATTGTTAAACTACCTTTCAACAAAGAGGAACCAGAGTGTCAATATGGAAACTCAATACTTATAGCTACAAAAAGATACGAGTTTTTAGAGAAGAAACTGCAGAGAAACACTACTTTAAAAGAAGAATACCACAAAGTTTTGCATGAATACCTTACTATGAATCACATGACACCAATACAAAATGAAGACATAGACAATCCCAATGCGATTTATCTTCCGCACCATGCTGTAGTTCGAGAGGATAAGGAAACGACCAAAGTCCGAGTAGTTTTCGATGGTTCATGTAAAGGTCTTAACAATTTTTCACTTAATGATAACCTCATGGTTGGTCCTAAATTACAACAAGATTTGAGACATATCCTCATGCGATGGAGAAGTCACAGAATTTGCATAGTAGCAGACATTATCAAGATGTTCAGAATGGTTAAGGTCAGTCCGGAGGATACAGACTACCAAAGAATTGTGTGGAGGCCACAAATAGACGAGAAATTAAGACATTATAAACTATTGCGAGTGACTTTTGGTACTGCGTGTGCTCCATATTTGGCTGTAAAAACTCTTCAAAGATTAGCTGATGAAGAACAAACAAAATTTCCGACAGCAGCAACAATATCAAAAAAAGACTTTTATATGGATGACCTTTTGACTGGCTGTGACACTCTACCGGAGGCCATACACATCTATAGTGAGATGAATAAATTAATGAACTGCGGTGGTTTTGAACTACAGAAATGGAGTAGCAATAATGAAGACTTACTGACACACATAGAAGGGAACAGCCACAGTAGAAATGATTCATTAAAATTAAAAACTACTGCTATCATGAAAGTACTTGGCTTAAAATGGCATAGAAATATGGATTGTTTTCAGTATACACTTGATTTACCAGACATTAAACAACCTATTACTAAACGGCAAGTATTATCGGAAGTAGCCAGGCTGTATGACCCATTAGGGTGGATTGCGCCTGTGATAATTACAGCAAAAATATTCATCCAAAAATTATGGAAATCGAAGCTTGATTGGGATGAGGTTCTGGGTACAGACTTAACAAGAGAATGGTTACAATTTAGAACAAGTTTAATACATTTAGAGAAAATAAACATACCCCGATGGTATTATTTCAGTCCAGGTTCAAAGGTCGAATTACATACATTTGCTGATGCTTCCAAATTGGCATATGGTGCTGCTGTATACATCCGCGTTACCAATAAAGACAACGAAATTTATGTGAGTCTGGTATCAGCAAAAAGCAAAGTTGCCCCAATTGAGAAGGAGATATCTATACCAAGACTAGAATTGTGCGGTGCAGTTCTAGCAGCAAAGTTAATATTTGAGGTATCACAAATAATGAACATACCAAAGGAAAACTTGTATGCATGGTCCGATTCTACAATAGTTCTAGCCTGGCTGAGAGGAGGGTCCAGTCGCTGGACTACTTTTGTGAGCAATCGTGTGTCTGAAATTCTCAATATTTTAGAATATGATCAATGGAGGCATGTTACAACTGATTCAAATCCTGCTGATTGTGTCTCAAGGGGCATAGCTACACAAGATTTACTTGATCATTCCTTATGGTGGGCAGGACCATCTTGGTTTTCACAATCCACTACAGAGTTAAATAGCCCTAATGATTGTATTGAAGATACTCATGAAGAAGAAAGACTTACATCTTTAACTGTTGTACCTGTATTGAAGAATAAATTTCTTTGGACTATGTTTTCATCACTGTCTAAAACCTTAAAGGCCATATCATATTGGAGACGAGTTTTACAGAATTTAAGATTACCAAGAGAGAAACGGATTTTATATTCCAACATAATTACACCTGAAGAGCTAAATATGAGTTTAATAATATGCATCAAACAGGTTCAAGACAAGCATTTTCGTGATGAAATAGAACAGCTAAAGATGAAGAAGTTCGTCCCTAAAAAAAGTAAACTCCGCAGCCTTTATCCCTTTTTTGATGAAAATGGAATACTAAGAGTTGGCGGTCGTATTAATGAGTCCGACGTCACATACGATACAAAGCATCCTATACTTATGCCAGCTAAGAGTCATCTTACCAAGCTCATAATTGGTGATGCTCATATCAAAACCTGTCACGGCGGACCACAAGCTATGTTGTGCTATTTAACCACAAAATATTGGATTATACGAGCAAAGGAGATGGTTAAGGGTCATTACAGAGCGTGTGTTAAGTGCTTGAGGTATTCCAAGTCTAAACCTAATCAACTCATGGGTCAAATTCCAGAACATAGGTTGAAACCGACTCGACCTTTTAAATCATCTGGTTGTGATTACTTAGGCCCTATTAGTGTGAGATTTTCTCCTGGAAGAGGAGCGAAATCCTACAAGGGATATATTTGTTTATTTATCTGTCTGGTTACTCGAGCCATCCATTTGGAAGTGGTAACTGATTTAACATCAAAAGCGTTCATTGCGGCATTCAAGCGTTTCACAGCACGACGAGGTCACTGTCAAGACTTATTTAGTGACAATGGCACTAACTTCGTTGGGGCTAACAAGCAACTTCGTCAAATGTTTGATCGAGCTAGATCCGCTGTGCCGCGGGAAATTGAAGAATTGTTAAGTTTGGAGAACACCACATGGCATTTTATACCCCCACACGCACCTAATTTCGGAGGTCTCTGGGAGGCCGGTGTACGTAGTGTTAAAACACATTTATATAAGGTAATTGGGAATAGCACACTTACCTATGAAGAGTTGTCTACTGTTCTAGCACAGATCGAGGCTTGCCTCAACTCCCGGCCAATGACAGTAGTGAGTGATGACCCTAGCGAACCTCAAGCTTTAACACCAGGTCATTTTCTTGTAGGTGAACCATTAATAAATATTCCCGATGAAGATAATTCAAATCAAAATGTTGTAGGTCTTGATAGATGGAGATTAACACAAAATATGGTTAATAATTTTTGGAAGCGATGGTATAGGGAGTATTTGGTAAACCTTAATAAACGATATAAATGGAACACCCAGAAATCTGAGCCTGACATTGGTGATATCGTAATTTTGAGAGATGATAATATCCCACCTGCTAAATGGATTTTAGGAAAAATAACAAAAAAAATACTTAGGACCTGACAATATTGCACGGGTTGTATCTGTTAAATGTAAGAATGGCGAATTTAAACGTCCTATCAGTAAATTATGTATTTTACCTAAGTAAATACTACCTAAGTTAATTAATTGTTTACTTATACTTTATATGGTTTATTAAAGCACTGCGTGCTTTGGTGGGCGGTATGTCTAAAAGGATTAAAGAAACAACATAGTCTTCATATTTATACACACATACTGCACACATACATACATGCAAACCACGAGCATACAGTCCACTATTAAAATTGTAAGTTTAGTGCATAATAAATAGCATTCGAGAACAGACGTAGCGAGAGTTTTATTTCAACTAAATCACCAAACAAAGAGATATAGACCTTATTGCCGTGAACAACTCTTAGTATTCCATTTTCATCAAAAAAGGGATAAAGGCTGCGGAGTTTACTTTTTTTCGGGACGAACTTCTTCATCTTTAGCTGTTCTATTTCATCACGAAAATGCTCGTCTTGAATCTGTTTGATGCATATTATTAAACTCATATTTAGCTCTTCAGGTGTAATTATGTTGGAATATAAAATCCGTTTCTCTCTTGGTAATCTTAAATTCTGTAAAACTCGCCACCAAATATGATGAAGATACTCATGAAGAAGAAAGACTTACATCTTTAACTGTTGTACCTGTATTGAAGAATAAATTTCTTTGGACTATGTTTTCATCACTGTCTAAAACCTTAAAGGCCATATCATATTGGAGACGAGTTTTACAGAATTTAAGATTACCAAGAGAGAAACGGATTTTATATTCCAACATAATTACACCTGAAGAGCTAAATATGAGTTTAATAATATGCATCAAACAGATTCAAGACGAGCATTTTCGTGATGAAATAGAACAGCTAAAGATGAAGAAGTTCGTCCCGAAAAAAAGTAAACTCCGCAGCCTTTATCCCTTTTTTGATGAAAATGGAATACTAAGAGTTGGCGGTCGTATTAATGAGTCAGAAGTCACATACGATACAAAGCATCCTATACTTATGCCAGCTAAGAGTCATCTTACCAAGCTCATAATTTGTGATGCTCATATCAAAACCTGTCACGGCGGACCACAAGCTATGTTGTGCTATTTAACCACTAAATATTGGATTATACGAGCAAAGGAGATGGTTAAGGGTCATTACAGAGCGTGTGTTAAGTGCTTGAGGTATTCCAAGTCTAAACCTAATCAACTCATGGGTCAAATTCCAGAACATAGGTTGAAACCGACTCGACCTTTTAAATCATCTGGTTGTGATTACTTAGGCCCTATTAGTGTGAGATTTTCTCCTGGAAGAGGAGCGAAATCCTACAAGGGATATATTTGTTTATTTATCTGTCTGGTTACTCGAGCCATCCATTTGGAAGTGGTAACTGATT
This sequence comes from Sesamia nonagrioides, assembly GCA_017933935.1. Classification (NCBI taxonomy): domain Eukaryota; kingdom Metazoa; phylum Arthropoda; class Insecta; order Lepidoptera; family Noctuidae; genus Sesamia; species Sesamia nonagrioides. The sequence goes on along the minus strand of JADWQK010000984.1, from coordinate 566,057 downwards.
TAACATCAAAAGCGTTCATTGCGGCGTTCAAGCGTTTCACAGCACGACGAGGTCACTGTCAAGACTTATTTAGTGACAATGGCACTAACTTCGTTGGGGCTAACAAGCAACTTCGTCAAATGTTTGATCGAGCTAGATCCGCTGTGCCACGGGAAATTGAAGAATTGTTAAGTTTGGAGAACACCACATGGCATTTTATACCCCCACACGCACCTAATTTCGGAGGTCTCTGGGAGGCCGGTGTACGTAGTGTTAAAACACATTTATACAAGGTAATTGGGAATAGCACACTTACCTATGAAGAGTTGTCTACTGTTTTAGCACAGATCGAGGCTTGCCTCAACTCCCGGCCAATGACAGTGGTGAGTGATGACCCTAGCGAACCTCAAGCTTTAACACCAGGTCATTTTCTTGTAGGTGAACCATTAATAAATATTCCCGATGAAGATAATTCAAATCAAAATGTTGTAGGTCTTGATAGATGGAGATTAACACAAAATATGGTTAATAATTTTTGGAAGCGATGGTATAGGGAGTATTTGGTAAACCTTAATAAACGATATAAATGGAACACCCAGAAATCTGAGCCTGACATTGGTGATATAGTAATTTTGAGAGATGATAATATCCCACCTGCTAAATGGATTTTAGGAAAAATAACAAAAAAATACTTAGGACCTGACAATATTGCACGGGTTGTATCTGTTAAATGTAAGAATGGCGAATTTAAACGTCCTATCAGTAAATTATGTATTTTACCTAAGTAAATACTACCTAAGTTAATTAATTGTTTACTTATACTTTATATGGTTTATTAAAGCACTGCGTGCTTTGGTGGGCGGTATGTCTAAAAGGATTAAAGAAACAACATGTCTTCATACTTACACACACATACTGCACACATACATACATGCAAACCACGAGCATACAGTCCACTATTAAAATTGTAAGTTTAGTGCATAATAAATAGCATTCGAGAACAGACGTAGCGAGAGTTTTATTTCAACTAAATCACCAAACAAAGAGATATAGACCTTATTGCCGTGAACATATGGTCCTTCGAGCCGGAATGTACAAAATTTCAAAAAGATAACATGAAAAAACCGGCCAAGTGTGAGTCGGACTCGCACACCGAGGGTTCCGCCGTACAAACGTAGCGGTTTACAATTTATGACGTATTAAATCAAATTACTTACTAGATTTTGTGATTTTCGCAATTTTTCCTATATTTGCATTATATGACAATGCTTCATGCCAAATTTCAAGATTCTGAGTGTACGGGAAGTAGCCCGTAGGTTTTGATTCCTTTGCGAGTGTCGAAAATTTGTTGAAAATATCCACATAATCGGCTGTATCTGTTGATTGGCTTGGCTTAACGTTTGATATTTTCACAGCTTAAAGGGACAATAGACCTGAGTATTTAATGTGAATTTCAGCTTGATACGTCTACGCTTTCTTGAGGTAAAGGGTCTTGACAGACAGACAGACGGACAACAAAGTGATCCTATAAGGGTCCATTTTTCCTTTTGAGGTACGGACACCTAAAAACCAACAAAAGTATGGTCAAAGGCCCGTACGGGCGGGCTAGCGCGGGCGTTGACCTCTGGCGTCAGCTGGGATCTATCGTAACCGCTCGGTGACCACTCTGCGGTCTCACTCTAAATGTATTTGGGAAAAAATATAACATGGTGTAACACTGTTTGGAATCGATTCAGTTGCTTATTCTAAACAAACTATATTCAGGATTTGCATAAATAAAAAATAACATTGTATACAATATGTAAAGAAAACCCTGTCCGACCCATAAGGATAATAAAGGTTAGGTAAACACTTGACCACATAAAATATGAAATTTTACATAATCGTCATAGTAACAGTACTAATGAATTTTAATTACAGCTTCTCCGAAAATTGGTAATTTTTAATAAGTGACAACACAGATATTATTATGAGCGAATAGCGATGCGACCGAGTGCCGCATGCCCTGCCCCCTTTCGCTCGCGCATGTATCGCCTACTGCACATGTATTAATTTACCTCCTTTTGCATTATTGTATATGGGTCGTCAGAAGTCCGAAAGTCTGCCACCAGTCTTATCAAGGGGTATCGTATTAACCAGTAACTGGGGTGTGGAGTTAAAATACTGGTATTTAGCTGAATCCGGTTAGACTGGAACCCGAGACCAACGAAGTTTAGAAAGGGCTAGGCATCTCTCTAGCTACTTCCCAACCCCTGTGATGATGATAATAAAATTCTGGAATCATGGTCATCATCATTCATCATTTCAGCCGAAAGACGTCTACTGCTGAATATAGGACTCCTCCAAGGATCTCCAAAACGACCGGATCTGCGCCTCCCGCATCCAGCGGTTACCCGCGACCTTCATCAGGTCGTCGGTCCACCTTGTCTGGGGCCTACCCACGCTGCGTCTTCCGGTGCGTGGTCGCCGCTCGAGAACACGTGGCCCCTTCGGGGATCAGTCCTACGGGCAATGTGCCCGGCCCACTGCCACTGAAGTGTTGCAATTCTTCGGGCTATGTCGGTTACTCTCGTTCTTCTGATCTCCTCATTTGTGATTTGATTGGGCCGTGAAACCCAAAGTATAGCTCTCTCCATTGCCCTAACAATGGACCTTATAAGAAAGATATTATGGTGCTGGTTACCAAACTCCTCTGAAACGGCTGGACGGATTTGGTATGAAATTTTGTGTGCATCTCTAATCTATGTATTTATTTTTATTTTTCTAACTTGGCAACACAACATTTGCCAAGTCAGCTAGGTGTTATTAAAAAAAGCACAGCTGCCTGGGACAGACCTACATATGTCGATCAGTGTCCCGCAATAGCCTGAGCACAGGTCTGAGTTGATTGATCGATATAAGGAAAAAATGCCGAGACAAAAGATTACCAAAAGGCCTCGTCATCATTTAACACAATGGTAATTTAATAAAAAAAAAAAAATATAACAAACAAGATGGAAGATGGAAGTTAATGAATTTCAAAGTGGGGGTTGACCTTAATTCTTACAGAGCAAAACTCCTCCAAATTACTTTATTCTGCCGCAACAGAAGAAAAAACCAATTTTGCACTTTTAACCGTTTATAAAAAGCTTTTGTGTAAGGTTTTAAGACAAAAATACGTTATGGCCCGCCACCTAAGGCAATGATTAGCTGTTCAAAGTCAAGGGCCACTTTACCCTTTGATAATTTTACTAAGATCACCTCGTATCCACCGTAACGAGGGAAAACAGAGAAACTAGATACTTTTCTCTGTTTAAGAATAGAATAGAAAACTATCATTTATTTATTTCTTTTATTTCAGACATGGGTCAGTAACAATTTTACTTAACTTCTGGTGTTAACAGGCTACAGACACGGAAATAGGACACAGATGTAGATACATAACAGCAGGTCAAGCTATCCGTAACTGTCAAATATTCCCAATCAACCTTGAGCCTTAATGCTTTACAGATAAAGTTGAAAATCTAATAAAGAAATCTGATAGATTGTACTAGCTTTATGTGCCTCTTAAATCGTAAACCGCTTATTACCGCGTAATGTTTCATACAAGTAACTTAAATCCTTTAATTTCACAAATTAATGGTACGGAACCCTTTGTGTGTGAGTCCGACACGTACTTGGCCGGTTTTTTCATCTGTCCATTCGTGTAACACCGTACATCCCACTTAGCATTCCCATTTCAGCTGCATGCAATAAAGACGCTATAAATTGTAACTTTTGACATCAAATATTAATGATTAAGTACTGAAAATTCAAGCCCCAGCTCCTTTCCCTAATACATATCTAATCTCCTTCAACATTATGTCACTTATTCTTTCTAAAGCCAGACAAATACCTAATAAAAAATATAAAAAAAAACTGAAGTAATCAACACGAATCACGGGCGAATACGGTTTTTGCTCCACAGAGACAAAAATCAGTGTGAATCACACCGTAAAACTGTTTCGAGCGTATTCCGATTGGAAATTTCAATTTACGTGCAACGTGGGGACTCTGGGGAGGTGGAGGGATTTAAAAAAAAAAGTTGTGATCTCTGGTTAGCAGAAAAATTGATTTGCGATTCCAATTTATTAGAAGGTTAGGGTTCGAAGTTGGTCCTCCTCTGGCCGTTTATATCTATCAAACCGAGTATTTACGTTAGAATGTGCCCTTCCAATATTTTGTAATTTTTAAGATAGTATAAGTAAATATTTTTGAAGTGAAAACAATTTTAGTGTTTATTGAGATAGGTTTAAAAAAAACCGTACCACTAGACTACTCTAGTGGTACGCGTCGGTTTTTTTTTTGAGCCATCTTCATCCTACGATGAAGGTGGCTCAAGAATGTCTTTACCCAGCAGTGGACTGCTGTAAGCTGTTGGTGATGATGAAATCTCTGTCTCATGGCGACAATACCTATCATGTAAACGAAATTACCTACAGTATTTCATTTTCGGTAACTGTCATCTAGCTACAAGACGGACATTTTGTGAAAATTGCCGTTCTACCTAACCTGAGGGCGTCCTACCTTCTTTTTTTTTGTTTGGGATGGGAAATTATCAAATGAGCTCTCCCACTCTGGGTGGAACGGAAGGGCGTGTCAGACTTTTGACTGACTAAAACCCACCCGTGTTTCTTCACTTGCCTGTATGACGGCCAGCGCCACGGTTTCTTTTTTAACCAATCCGCAACACTGACCGAAGGGCGTCTTACCTTAAGTTTACCGATTCTCAGTTCCTATACAATAGAAAGAAAAATGTATGATAAAAATTGTAATAAAAAATATAATTATTTATTTCTTTACTTAATTGCACGTGTAGTTTATATTTATTTTATTTCTTCAGGATAATGAACATTTGCCCAATGCTTGTTTAGGCACAGATATTTTATATACAGTTGAGTAATTACGCAATCAGTATCGTTATTCACAAATTAATCAAAGAACAAATATTTGTATATAAGAATCAACACTTTTTGAACGTCAATCCTTATTACCCTTACTAATATTATAAATGGGGAAGCGAGTTTCTTTGTTCCGCTTTCACGCTGTAACTACTGAACCGATTGCTTTAAAATTTTGCAGAGGTAAAGTTAGAAGTCCGGATTAAACAATAGATTACTTTTTATCACAGAAAAATTTGATATTTCCGACGGGAAATCTAAAAAGCGCGATATACCCGAACTTCACGGGCGGAAATCTAGTATTACATAAGGTAGACCCCAAAGCGCCCGTTCTTCGTAGTCGCCGTTGCGTATTTGATAGAGATTTACCAAATTGTCATAATTATCTAAGTCAGTGTTGCGTGTTTCCCTCTATGTATAGCTCCTACACAATCTTCTACCTACACAATCTCGTCATTATTCCCCACGCGGCATGCGGGCGTGACTAAACAAGATTCCTGAGTGTTCCATTTTTGCAGATTCCTCAAGCAAAATATATGCCAAGTTATCGAAATGTGAGACCTTTCTCTGTCACATATCTTAGTGTCGTAGATAGTTTTTGAAGGAGACAAATCGAGGTCATATGGGATTAAACATGAAATAAATACGTTTTTTTGTTTTCTTTTACGATAGAAGAAGAAAACAGTTTTATTTTTGTAACACAAGCATTCAAGGACTGTGTGATTCTGACTGAATAATATTTTTTAGGGTTTTATATTAATTTTCAGCCTCCATCTTGCGTTCCTCCCTCTGGCAGCGGGCTGTATCTCATGAACCGTACTATATGGATAGTTGAAATTTTGATTGTGTATTCATAATGCGGTTATATTATTAAATTCATTAAAGTTGGCTCGCTTGTATACATACCCAATCTTGAATTAACAGTTTTACACATTAGTAATTAGAATATATCCCCTAAAAGCGTGCGTCCCTTAAAACCCCTGTAATGAGCGGTCTCAGAAGAGGTTTATCTTGAATAGCCGATGGGTTGACCATAACCGCTATGAATAGTAGGCGGCATGCTAACCACAGCGGCAGTTATATTGTACCCTTGTTTGTGGTCGCTTATCTCTCCGAAAACCTTATGGATTTTCCTGAAATTCTAAGTCACCCACACCACATATTTGAATTGGCATACCTGCGAAGTATTTAAATTCTAGATTTTCGTCGACGGTGCACCGGCCAAGTCGGGCAGGCCTCCACCGTATGCTCCACCGTGTTCTTAAGGTAATAGAGAGGTTACCCGTGATACCTTGGCGTTTCCTACCGCCTCATTTTAAGCAGAAATCTCCCGGACCTCACCATCTAACGCAGGTGCGTTAGGCGGAAGGTCGCCACAGCGTGTCTCTAGCCACTCCTCAAAGAGGCGACTTATCATCGCTTTTGTGGCATGAACACCAGTAGGCTGCGATCATCACACTAACGATATCGCTATAAGAACCTGCAGGAGCTCTGTCTGTTGTAGCGTGATTTCTTGTGACAACGATGTTAAGTCCAACGTGCGGCGTCCAGCGAGCTTATCTAATTGCTGTTTCTGCATTTATAATTGTTTACATAAATTTAAGCCTTATTATATGAGGGTAGGCAGATCCTACAAAAAGCCATCGTCTACAATAGGGTATTGGACAAAAAAAAAAAAAACTAATTAGTCCGTCAGTCAGATTTCCAAAAAATACTAGACACGTATATTTTGTTTTATCAAATCAATAAAAATTGACAAATATAAAAGCATCAAAGATCAGGAGTGGTGGCTGGTGACGTCAGTGGCCGCTAAAAAGTGTGGCGTGCAGTGACGTCACACGAGTTTTCAACGCCCTGTGTCGTCTTAATTTTTTATTTATATGAAAAAAGAAAAAATACGTGTCTAGTATTTTTTGGAAATCTGACTGACGGACTAATTAGTTTCTTTTAGTCAAATACCCTATTATCCGTACAATCTTATTCATATTGCTTAGTTTACACACACGGACGGCAGATGTAAGTACTCCGTAAGATCTTCCGCAGTCTATAGCCCCTTTTGAAGAACATTACCAATAAGGTCACTATATGTCCTCCCAGAGCGTCCTCCACTTATTATAGTAACCTTGTGAGTGTTAGCGTTTTCAGGCCAAGGCAATAAATACCAGGATATTTTCCCTTGCTAAGTACTCCCGTGTGTGCAAAGCTGTATGTGAACGCGCATTGTCATGCATAAACGTGAAATTGGAGCCAAGGGTTTGTGCAAATAGACGGACACAAGGCCTTAGAAGATTTTCAACATAATTTACAGCGTTCATGTTTCCATTTACAAAAACGAGCTCAGTTAGTTCGTCTGTTCTTCATAATACCCGTCAATACCTTAATTGTTGAGTCGTTGTGGGTATAGATGTACTTCCTGAACGCACCAGTCTTTCAGTATTACCAGGATGACGGTACATTCTTACTCTTCTAGTCTTTCGTTTTTTCGTAAGACTTGAACTGTTATCGAGACTCATAGCAAAATAAAATTTTATCCCATTGTTTCCTGGACCATGTAATGTGCTACCTATACTATTCACAGTGTTACTATTTAGTCAAAGAGTGTTCACGTTTTCTTGGCATATGTATTCTGTGGTTTTCTGAAAATAATACGCTAGAGCAGGAAATTAATATATTAAGCAAGAGAAGGTAGCAACATAATGTGTTGTTAACTGCAAATATGGGCAGTTCTAAGCGGTATAGCGTCAGACCCAAGTTTTATTACTGGACTTGTTTTTAATTTAATGTACTCGAACATTTAACCTTTCCACCGTCTAGGGGTAATTTGTGATGAGAAACGTGTTGTTTAGGTCAAGTGAACTTAATGTATGGATTCATTCTGTTTTATGATTATTTTCGTCGGTAGTGAAAGTAGCTATGTTAAACCACTTTAAGATAACGTTCTACCCTAGAAAGTACTAAGATAGCTCCGTTGACCCCTTTCAGTAGAGCTTATTCCCAACATAATTTGCGTTCGACCAAACCAAACTATTAACTCATTTTCAAATGATGCGACTGTACAATAGTTTGGGTGCTATGCTTGACCAGGAAATGCCTGCCACTAGTGACGGGGACCATTACGTGACTCTGGTCGCTAAACAAACACTTTCATACAATAAGGATAACGGACAGCCCCTTATGCGGGGCTTGCATGATTGCCAGTGAGACCATTGCGTACGGGCGTGTATGGGTGTGTGTCATCGAGAATAAAAACCCTTTGGAGATCCAGAATTGGGTGATATATTGTGCGGAGCAAAAAGTTTTTACTATTGCCTCTGATAGTATCATGTTTTTTTTTTTCGTTTGCATATATTGCACCACTGATGAACATATACCTGATGTATCTTCTAGGAATGAGTTCAAATCATCACGGCAGAATTTTTTAGTACCCTACAAGTGTGACGCGCCTAATTCCACTACAATCTTGTAGACTTGTCGCCAATGTTGGCGATACCAGTCTTGGCTCGTATTGTTGAGTTACAAATTTTTTATTCATCTGTGATTAATACAAAATAGAAAATAAAATCTGCATAGGTAAACAAAAAAAAAAAACATACATTTAGTAAAATTAGCTTCCTGTAAAAAAACCTTGTGTACAGTAGCATCAAAGTGCATTAAGATAAATGAAAATATTAACCCTTTTTCTACTTATATAGATTGTTTCTACTTACCAGCTTGTCCCCTTTGAGTTTTGGCCCTTCTGCCGACGACTGGTGAAGCGAGGCTGAAGGCCCGGTCAGCCCTCGGCAGCTGCAGCGTCGTTGGCTGGCTCGGCTCGGAGTGGCGCGCGCAGATGGCGGCTTCCACGACCGAGTCGATGCTGGCTGAACGTGGGAGCTGACCAGCTGACTCGCGACTAAAACAATTAGAATCGGTATTAAGAATTTGCTTGTTCCTAGTTCAGGTGTTGCAATTCTTCGGGCTATGTCGGTTACTCTCTCTATTGGGGCCTGGTTCTCGGTAATTTTTGCTGAATTGGGCCTGGCTGGGCCTTGGTTGTAGCTTCGGGGCAGACTATGCTGCTATTTTTTACATCGGTGTTTTTACTTTTTATTTGGTGCTACCTGATATATGTTTATTTTAGATAGATTGTGTGTCTTATAGTTTAGTTTAGTTTTAAGCTACAATTTTTTAGTCTTGTCATTTAGTCAATGTCTTTTAGTCTTTGCTGAATAAACGTATTGTCTTCCTTTCTTTGAAAAACAATAAAATTTAATTATGCTTTCTTATCTCACTCTCTTGGCATCTTTTAAATGTTGGTATTACGGTATCACAAACATAATATGTGACGGGGGCAGGGACGACGCACAATCTGTTATCATGGATTAAAAAAAAAAAGACAATCCATACGTTTCTAAAAAAAATTCCATACGTTTCAATTTAAAAAAAAATTCCATACGTTTTGACCACATAGAAAATGAATTTTTTTGTAAAACGAAATTAATCTGTGAATAAAAAAAAAATAGAAAGATGTATAGCCTTAACATTAATTGGTTCGGATAGCAACTGGTGGCCTACTGGTTAAAACACCTGCCTCTCAAGTATTAGTGTGCGGGTTCGATTCCAGGTCCGGCAAGTACCAATGTAACTTTTCTAAGTTATATGTACTTTCTAAGTATATCTTGGACACCATTGACTGATTAAAAGGTGAAGGAAAACATCTTGAAGAAACGTGGACTTTAAGTCTGAAATCGCCAACCCGCATTGAGCAAGCGTGGTGATTACGCTCAATCCTTCTCTATATGAGAGGAGACACGGGCCCAGCAGTGGGACGATAAAAAAGGTTGACGATGACGATGACTTTAATTAAAAAAAAAAATATATAAGTTGAAAATTCTCAAACATTCCGAGCAAAAATTATGAAAAATCGCAGAACACATATGAGGTGAGTCGGGTAACCCAAGGGGTGCTTTGTCGCTTATAGCTTTTTTTTGGGCCAACCTGTATAGCCTACAATTTATATTTGCCTTCATTTCGTTTGGTCCTATGCTAACATTAATTTATAATTTAGTAAGGCTTCAAAGCAGCAAGTTGATGTCTTGGTAACTTAGCGTGATCACAACTGTAACTTTGTGTAAGGGAACTTTACTCTTACGTTAACAAAGCCTTCAGTATCTTTGCTTAAAGTTTAGAATTTATAATGGAAATTTAGACTCATGTAACAATGTTATAATTTCATAGTTTACAACATTTTGTAAGATTTGTATCACGGAAAAGACTAGTGGTGGCAATGGGTGTGATTTACGAGTGATAGGATGTAGGTTCTCGCTTATGTTCCATCCAGCTCGGCCTGGCAGCGTTCGGGAAGCTACGCTACATCTTCTCGTCGTATAAGGTACCACAGTGTCTCAAGACTAAAGTCTTTGACCAATGTGTATTGCCAGTGATGACACACGACACTGAAACGTGGTCGCTCATAATAGGCCTCATACGAAGGCTCAAAGTCACCCAAAAGGCGATGGAAAGCTATGTTATTGGAATATGTTGATGGAAAGCTTGTATGGAGTTGCGCGATCGAATCAGAAATGAGGAGATTCGCAGAAGAACCAAAGTCACCAACATAGCTCTTTGAAACGCTAAAATTAAGCGGCAGTGGGCGGGGCGCATTGCTCGTAGAAACGATGGCCGATGGGGCAGTAAGATTCTGGAATGGCGGCCATGTATCGAAAGACCCAGCGTAGGGAAGCCCTCAACAAAGTGGACCGATGACCTGGTGAAGGTCGCGGGAAGCCGATGGATGCGGGCAGCACAAGACCGGCCATTGTGAAAAGCCTTGGGGGAGGCCGTTATCCAGCAGTGAATCTCCATAGGCTGAAGAAGAGGAATGTAGGTTGGAACCCCGACTGGCTTTATTTTGTGTTAATATTTTGTGTTAATTATTTCATCACCACTGTTGTCAAAACTGAAGGAAAACATCGCGAGTAGACTAGCACGTGATAGAATCGAAAAGTCGAAGACATGTGACATCTAGTCCGCTTTGTGGATTATGGCTGTAAAAGAAAATAAGAAACATGTGACTCGGTAGTAGAAAAATTAAAAAAAAAAAAAACTTATGGTGTCGTAACTTCGTAAGTCGGCTTAATCTAAATCAAGGCAAATAAATATAGGTATCTATTCTTATACTTACTAATATATAAAGCTGAAGAGTTTGTTTGTATGTTTGTTTGAATTCGCTAATCTCAGGAAGTAGTGGTCCGATTTGAAAAATTCTTTTTGCGATGGTTAGCCTATTAATCCAGCAAGGTTTTAGGCTATATAACATCACGCCGCGACCAATAGTAGCGGGTAAAACACATCGAAACCAAGGCGGGTGAAACCGTGGGGCGCAGCTAGTTATTAATATTATTCTTAGGAATGTTCTTTTTTTTGTCAGCTTTAATGCTGGTTTTGGCTTCATTTACCTGCCAAAGCCATGAAAATGCTGCAGTGTGCTGAATTATCATGAGATTGTATTTTCTTCTAATTGCATGAACTTTCTAAATATTCTACATGTGTTTAGGATTATTATTAGTTAACATTAATGATGTGACCTGGGAAACAAAAGTACAAGATGAGGTATCAAAAAATTATGCTTTTAGGCATCATCATCATCATTATTTCAGCTGAAAGACGTCCACTGCTGGACATAGGCCTCCCCCAAGGTTCTCCACGACGACCGGTCCTGCGCCTCCCGCATCCAGCAGTTTCCCGCGACCTTCACCAAATCGTCGGTCCACCTTGTCGGGGGCCTACCCACGCTACGTCTTCCGGTGCGTGGTCGCCACTCGAAAACCCGTCGGCCCCATCGGCATCTTTTAGGCATACACATATTATACTAATGTACATTCCGTACGCGTATAACCTGCAGCAGTAATTTTTTGGTTCGAAAAAAGTGAGAGAGATGGCCCATCCTTTCGGTCTAGCACTATCTTGTTCCTCAAAGATGATTGACTATTTTGAGAGAGATAAACATAGACGAAACTTCGTTTCCTCTTTTTCTTTCGGAGCGTCACGATTCTCATCTCTAAGGCATGCCTATGTATATGTCGATACTTTAAGGCGCATACGAGTGGGAACACAGCCTTAGTGCTTAATAGTTCCTCCACATATACCCCCCTCCCCAGGTCCTTCATCAGGTCTTAATTAAAATTAATGATATACTTTTATTATTTGCAGCCGTAGGCGCCGCGGCGTGGCGGCGTCGTGTCGCTCCCCATGTATACCGCTCCATTTGCATTTTAATCGAACTAAAACTTTCTTACCTAGGGTTGACGAGTTTTTGACACATTTTTTTTTACAATATTTGGGACAAGTTAACTCCAGATTTTTTTATTCGGCTCCTAAACTAGTGCACTTTACCATCAACGATTGCATCACTGTTTACCACCAGGCAGGATTAGTTTATAATTATTTAAAAAAGAAGATGTTTTTTGGAAATATGTGGGTTTTTGAGTGTGCTACAGTGGCTGAGGGATTGACTGCAGCGCTGCGTGTCGCGGGTTTGGTCCCCGTATGGAACAAAAAAAAAAAATTATAAATGTGATCCTTCGTAAGGATTACATATGAATGGATGTATGAATGGATATTTTTTACTTTTTACGCAAAACCAACTCATTGCATTTGGATATAATTCAGCACACAGATAGTTTATTTTTATAACCAGGAATATTATAGAGGATACTTTTTATCTTATACCAACTTACACTAGGTAAGCTTCTTATACTAAATTATAGAAAAAATGACTGAAATAAAAATAAACTAACCCAACTAAAACTATTAACAGACTAAAACATGGCGACCAGGCCACCACATAGCTGAATGTGGTAAAGCCGTACGGAAGATACTGCTCAGACCCGTCCTCCGTACGGCTATCGCAATACAACTATGTTGCGATCTGTGCCGGGTACGATGCGCCAAATATTGTTGTGTCGGGATTTTGGTCGTGGAAGGTCAATCTCCCTCTGGCGCAGTATCGTTGGTCGTGCTGTTGGGTTTAACATTCCATCAACTCGCTCAACTGCAGTCTTCCTTCCTATTTACTCAGTTTTTTTGAGAATAGGCTCTTAATATATTAGCGACTTTACCATCAACGATTGCATCTCTGCATACTATCAGGCGGGATTGCGGGATATTAGCAGTGATGCAGTCGTTGATGGTAAAACGCACTAGTTTATTAAGATCCTGTTTACTCAGTGTTTTTGAGTGAATAGGCTCTTAATAAAGTAGCGCGCTTTACCATCAACGATTGCATCAATGCTTACCATCAGGCGGGATTGCAGTTAAGTACTAGTTTACAATTTAAAAAAAAGGAACCGTGTTGCCACATTGTTTGTTAACTCTTAACTTCTAGCAATCGTAAAAAGCCAGCCCTTGGGACACGGTAAATGTCAACCAGTCATTTGGAGATTCCGTTGAGCAGCCCATGAGCCCTCAGTCCCGACGGCACAAGGGTTTCAACCCCAAACAGCCCGAAAATTTAAAAACCGATAAGGTTATTTTTACTTTCGCCGCTTGAGGTTTTCCGCATAGATTAGTGATACCTTTTTTACCATTATACATTTTTAGATTAGCAATACCTCCTGTTTCTTTAAGTTTACTAGTTAGTTCATAAGATAATCTTGGCTGACTTGATTCGTTTACACAGTAGCGGATCGCCACAATTAAATACATGTGACCGCAATCCCATCTGATGGTAAGCAGTGATGCAATCGTTGATGGCGAAGCGCGTAAGTTTATTAAGAGCTTACTCAATCTAGCCTTGAAGACACTCAAATTGTAGTTGCCAAATTGTTCCAGTTCTTCGATGTACGCGGTATAAACGACGAAGCGAAACGCTTCGTCGGATTTTAGTGGTTTCAACAATAAATGACGAGGCGAAGCGCTTCGTCCGGATTTTAGTGGTTTCAACAATAAATGACGAGGCGAAGCACTTCGTCCGTATTTTAGTGGTTTCAACAATAAATGACGAGGCGAAGCGCTTCGTCCGGATTTTAGTGGTTTCAACAATAAATGACGAGGCGAAGCACTTCGTCCGTATTTTAGTGGTTTCAACAATAAATGACGAGGCGAAGCGCTTCGTCCGGATTTTAGTGGTTTCAACAATAAATGACGAGGCGAAGCGCTTCGTCCGGATTTTAGTGGTTTCAACAATAAATGACGAGGCGAAGCGCTTCGTCCGGATTTTAGTGGTTTCAACAATAAATGACGAGGCGAAGCGCTTCGTCCGGATTTTAGTGGTTTCAACAATAAATGACGAGGCGAAGCGCTTCGTCCGGATTTTAGTGGTTTCAACAATAAATGACGAGGTGAAACGCTTCGTCCGGATTTTAGTGGTTTCAACAATAAATGACGAGGCGAAACGCTTCGTCCGGATTTTAGTGGTTTCAACAATAAATGACGAGGCGAAGCACTTCGTCCGGATTTTAGTGGTTTCAACAATAAATGACGAGGCAAAGCGCTTCGTCCGGATTTTAGTATTTTCAACAATGTAGCGGTGGATATTCGCCGTATGACAGGTAGTCCGATGATGGAATGGAGATGGAGGAATTAAGTAATGCAATTCCCGCGCACACCCTCCAAAATGCATCCTAAAGAACACCTCCAGGCTTTGGAGACCGTTTTGAAACAAATCTGGGTCGTCAATTAGCCTCTTATTCTTTCTTTCTTTTTAATGACTTAATACAAAAATATTTTTCATGGATGAATCCTAACATTGCCAACCCTATTTAGGTGTCAGCAGCTGTCTTAATAAAAGTAAAATAAAACTGAAACTAGACGAACTTATGTGAACTAAATTGTTTTCTCATTTCTCGACATCTTGACTTCGTGTTTAAAACACATTTCAGTTATTTTTGTTAACTTCTTTGCTTTTAAGAAGTAGACTATTAAATTTAGTTAAACTGTTTTATATTTTTTTCTCTTCTTGATGGCAATGTTGCTGAAAATCGCGCTGTTTTTTGTGCACCATTCAGGGTGGTAGGCACATCGTCATGGAAATTGAAACCAGGAAGTTCAGGATATGATTGTAGAACGCATCAGGTTCAAACTAAGTAGATAGGTAACTTTTCTTTTACACCTTTTTATGAAATGGCGTGTTTATTTTTATACTGATTGTAAATCTAAACTAATATGTAAAGCTAAAGAGTTTGTTTATATGTTTGTTTGTTTGAAGGCGCTAATCTCAGGAAGTACTAGTCCGATTCTAAATTTTTTTTTTGCGTTAGATAGCCTATTCATCCAGGAAGGCTTTAGGCTATATAACATCCCGCTATGACCAATAGGAGCAGAGCAGTAACAAAAAATGTTGCGAAAACTGAAGTCCACGCGGACGGAGTCGCTGGCAACAGCTAGTCTAAACTAATATGTAATGCTAAAGAGTTTGTTTATATGCTTGTTTGTTTGAACGCGCTAATCTCAGGAACTACTAGTCCGATTCTAAAAATTCTTTTTGCGTTGGATAGCCCATTAATCCAGGAAGGCTTTAGGCTATATAACATTACGCTGCGACCAATAGGAGCGGAGCATAACTAACTCTACGCGAACGATGTCGTTGGCGGCCGCTAGTTAAATATACATTCGAATCCATCCCATATCCATGCCTGGAGAATATCCGGATAAAAACTCCTATGCTATATATATATTTTTTATTAGTTATAAACTAGTGCTTGACTGCAATCCCGCCTGATGGTAAGCAGTGATGCAATCGTTGATGGTAAAGCGCACTAGCTTATTAAGCCTATTCACTCAAAAAAACTGAGTGAATAGGAAGGAAGACGGCAGTTGAGCGAGGTGATGCAATGTTTAACCCAACAACACGACCAACGATGCTACGCCAGAGGATGATTTGGAGACCCTCCACGACCAAACTCCCGACACAACTACATTAGGCACATCGTACCCGGCACACATCGCAACACAACTGCTCAGACCCGTCCTCCGCACGGCTTCACCAGACATCATGCCGGAACACGACGGGTCGCTTTCATCCTGGTAATAAGGCACCTGTGTGGCAAATTTCATACAAATCCGTTCAGTAGTTTTTGTGAAGAGTAACAAACATATTACGTCCCAACTTTCATATTTGCAATATTAGTAGGATCCATTAATTTAGTTTAAATCGATGTTACTGCATGGCTAAGGATCGGACAAGACATCATCATCATCATAATCAGCCCATAATGTTCTCACCGTTCGGACAAAGACCTACTCTCGATGAGTGGGAGTGGGCTGTAATCTACCACGCTGGTGCAATGCAGGTGGCTGAATGTCACATATCTTCGAAGTTTTGGGCTCTAGGACATGCCGGTTTCCTTACGCTATTTTCCTTCACCATTTTGAGAACAGCGGTGATGAAATAATTTGTACGAAGTAAAGCGCCTCATGTGGTTCGAACCTATGGCCTACAATTTGCAAGTCACGGCCGATACCACTAAGCCACTGCTGCTCTCTCTGGGACAAGACAAGGAGGTTTGGAATGAAAAAGAGTTGACCCTTGCGCAACGGTGGGATACAATATAGAATAACAAAAAATAAAACAGTAGGGAAAATGGTTTGATCGTGAATTATATCTGCATTTGCGACATCATCATCATAAACTTTTTTATCGTACCACTGCTGGGCACAGGTTTCCTCTCATACAGAGAAGGATTGAGCGTAATCACCACGCTTGCCCAATGCGGGTTGACGATCTCTGACTTAGTCAGAAATCGCCAACCCATTGAGCAAGAGGACTTTAAAGTCCAGGTTTCCTCAAGATCATATTAAAACTGAGGAGCCAAGGACTATCAAATGGAAATACAATAGGCGATGTAGGAAATAAAGCATTTTTGTTTATGATAAAATATTTTAAATTGTTGCGCCTGAATATAATGATCGCCATAATCGTCATAATCATAATCGCCAAAAATGTAAACAGACATGAGTTTATGGAAAAAATTACATTAATTCCTACAAAATACATTTCAGGTTACGCTACAACTCTAAACATATTGTAACTTATTCTAGAATACCGGTCACTCAGAAATCAACATAATTACCATTGAAATAAAGTTGATTTTTGTTCAACTTTGAATAGGACGGGGTGTGCAGCACTGCTCATTTTTAATGTGAATGGTCATGGAGAGCAGCGGTGGCCTAGTGGATCGGTTCGAACCCCGTCAGGCACTTTACCTTGTGTAAATTATTTCTCCTCCACTGCTCTCAAAACGGTAAAGGAAGACATCGTGAGGAAACCGGCATTTCTTAGAAGCAAAAACTTTGAAGACATGTGACATCTACTGAAAAAACACTGGGCCCGCGTGGTAGATTACGGCCCACTCCCTCTTACCGAGAGGAGGCCTGTGTCTCAGTAGTTGGAACATTATGGGCTTAATCTGTATGTACAAGTGTATACAGCGTGGTGCTGACAATACGACAATAAATTAAACATCGTGTACCTCAACACATTCTCAGTCTACCTATAAAAAAAATATATAAATATTTCCCTTAGTTTAGTCACATGAAATTATTTTTCATTTTTTATATTTTCTATATGATGTATATGTTGATAAGGAAGTACTTAGAGGTTGATGACCGCCACATTCAGCGGTACTAAACTTTAATAATAATGGCGCGAAAAAGCAAGTCGATACAGGAACGCGCTGTCGCCCGCTGATCGGAGGTCATTGAACCAATATTTTAAAGGATGTTCTATTCTGTTTGAAATTTTATGCGATTTAGTTTGTTTGAAATTTTCATTTTTTTATTTTTGTTGCTAGGTTTTTTTCTATGGTTCAGGATTGTTTCTATGAACTAGCATGGTCTGTGTTTTCATTTATTGTCGTATTGTCAGCACCAGTCTGTATATGGACATGGAGATTAGCTGATAAAGCAGAGTCGTGGGACGCGGTGGTGTCCTTCTGTGAGGACGTGATGTCGCAGAAGGAAGCTGCGGAACGGGAGAGGGAGATCTCAACTCCCTTCCCGGGCCGCAGAAGATGCATCGGGCGCCGAGGATGGCGGATAACGCCCTCTTCCGCCCCCCATGAATGGGTCCAGGGGCGAGGGACATGGGGATGTCCCCGCCTCCTATTCGATGAACCCCGAGGCGATGCACGGGGTAGTTTAACACCCCACTACCCCGTGCAGGAGACGAGGCCCGGACGGACCGGGCCAGCATGAGGGTGTGGGGCCGTGGAAGAATTTAGACTACCGCGGCCCTACGCGCGTTTGTGATAGAAGAGACACCGGGGTGGTTTTAGGCAAAAGTCTGACAAACCCCGCCGCCCACTCCAGGGCGACGGACATCCTATGAGGATTTCCGTCCCGGAAAAAAAAATAAGAATGTAGTAGGTGACTTAGTCTGGTGTAGTATCAACGGATAGGCTTAGCCTTCAGTTCATTGAACTCAACTAATGGTGATGTGTCATCATGACCTCATATTTTTCTGGATTTTTCTCACGTTGATCCGCTATTTTCTTTTCAGTTCAACGGACTAACAACGACATTGCAAAGAAATATATTCTACTTTACGATTCCTTTTAAAGATCACTAGTCTGCAATTACTATCAAGTAACAATAAACATTGAACACCGCAATTAGAAACGCGATTGCTTTCCCAATGACTTGCAATCAAGTTAAATGACAACTAAGTGAGGACTGTAAGTAAACGAGCGTGATAGAATGTGGAAAGAAGGTCAGAAAAATAGGAAAATTCAATAACAGATAAACCGCCTTATTCATAAGCTTAAAGTTAACTAGTGATTCATCATCATCAGGCTCTACTCGTCCACTGCTGGACATAGGCCTCCTTCATGGCACGCCAACAAGCTGGATTCTGAGCAGTTCTCCGCCAGCCACTACCAGCCACCTTTTTGATGTCGTCGCTCCATCTCGCCCAAGGGCGTCCTACGCTACGTTTGCCGAGACGCGGTCTCCACTCGAGGACTCGCAACGGTTGCCAGCCCTGCGACATATGTGACCAGCCCATTGCCACTTCAGCTTGCTAATTCTCTCAGCTATGTCGGTAAATAGTGATTAGCGATTGTTTAAAAATACATTTTTGACGTTTTAACGTCACTACTTTAACATCGTTTATGAATAAACACCAGTGTTTAAGGGGTTTATTAACTTTAAGCGACATTTTTGAATAAAGGGGAGAGTGTTTGGTTAGATACATAAATAGTTACATGTGAGAGAAGGGAGAAGGAGAGAGAGAGAGAAGATAAGAGTATTCTATTCTTTGAGGTGGAATTAATCTGAAGGTTAACCGTCTCGTTGGACTAGTGGTCGCAAGCAGTAATGAGGTACTTTTTTTTAGAACCTGGAATTATTTCGAACCTCTCACTGTTTGAGTGAAACGGAAGGGTGTGTCAGACTTTTACTGACTAAAACCCATCCATTTCCTTTCATTTGCCTACGTGCAAGGGAATACGGTATACAGGATTACATCAATATTACGGGATTTCGAACAATCCGCGGCCCTGGTAGGCATCGATCCTCGAAGACCCCGTCACGATGTGAGAACTTATGAGATCCTGGGTGATTTCCATAGTGTTATTATGTTTTTCAATCATGAGTTTCTCTGCCTGGAGTATGAATTTTTGCCCTCTTGATGACATTAAGCTCGTCCCTATTAAATGGGTTTTAAATAGGACTGGTGAAATGTAGGTGACCTGGTACATTTCTGGCTCTTATTATGTTATATTTTAATGTCTCTCTGATCGACTATAAGCTTGCCATTTGGATTGGATCGCCTAGTTATCTCTTAAGTGATTTTGTGATGGCCACAAATAAAATATACGTACAGGTTTTTTTACCACCTACGTATGTATTGTTACAAATGCTCTTTAGGTCTATGGCATAAGGTTTAATATTGCGTGACGTGCCTTATGTAACTATTAAGCCCTATATCTTGAGACCTAGGCATTGTAGAGGTACGTTCTAAAAATGTATTGCGGGACCTATGGTGACCTATCTAACGGCACAGGTTTCATCAATATTGACCACGAAGAGTTGACATTGAAATCACTAGAAACTTCTTTTCCAGTGAACCGCTAAATAGTAAACAGAACATCAAGTGTTATTATTATTACTTCTAGATAAATCTGGAATATTCGATATACAGTATGTTAACTAACAGAGGGCGTTCCCGTTAACCCGAAATAGTATAGCATACATACATGCTAAAAAAAATATTTCCATTCGAAAACAAAATGTTTTAAAATTTTTTCAATATGAAAATATTCAATAAAAATTTTAAATTGACATGTAAAAGAAACACACTGTACACGCGAACATGAAAGACGGCAACGTCGCAATTTATTTATGAATGACGAGCCGCGTATGCGGCGGCGATCTAAGATCTAATTGATTGATATGTGTTGGTTGATGTGTGTTGGGCAATGCAACGTTAGGTAGATACTATTCCGCGCTACTATTTTGATTTAAAACAGGAGGTTTCAAATTTATTTTCAATTATAATTTCTTTTTATTCGGATTATTTTATGCTTATTTTTCTATGCTGATATTTTTATTTTAATCTATTTATGATATATATTAACGAGTTTAAAGGAACGCCCTCTGTTATTTAACATACTGTATAAAGCGGATGAGTCAGTCTGCATTTGACTATCGAAGTGAAACAGCGGGTAAGTAAGAAGCCAAGATTAAGAACATCTACAGCGACAACTGCGACGAGCACCGCGTGCTCTTGTGTGTGTACGACACACACAACAACATCCGTCCGGACGTGGACATTAGAGAAGACTTCGGTTCGACATCTACGTTCTACTTGTCATTGCCTACTATCGACTGTACCGTCGTTCTCAATAAACTTCCCTTTTTACATGCTTTTTATTAGCTTCACTTGTATGGTTGCTTGCTTGCTTGTTTGCTTGCTTGCTTGTTTGTTTGTTTGTCGGTCTCTAACTCTTTGGACTACGAGTGAGCGGCTTATTACTGTAAAATGTCCCACCGTTTTTAATACGTTCGTTCGTTTTTTTGTTTAAAAGAATATCGAACTAAAAAGTTGAAAATAAATAAAGTTTAAAAAACTAAAAAGACATGCTTTTAAAGAATATCAAACTAAAAAGTTCAAAATAATTTTAAAAAAAGCGTGAGGCGCTTAATACCTATACAAATAATAAAAAGTAAAAAAACTAAAACCCAACTACGACAAAAAACGACGCTGAAAAAGTATAAAACAAGATTTTCAGAATACTGAACTGAACAAAGTTGCTAATGTAGTTGCAAGTAAATGGACACAGTAGTAATGTCATACAATACTATTCTGAAGTATGCAATATTCACTATGTAGAGATAAATTTTCATGTTTGGAAAGGCGTAGTCACACGTTGTCAAGGTGCTACGGTAGGTAGGTATATGTAACGTGTGACTACGCCTACGCCACACATAGCCTGTCAAAATCATAACCCTCCTTTTGCTTTGCCGTAGTCGGGTAAAAATATGGCACAAAGCGCCTCACGCTTTTATTAAAATTATTTTTAACTTTTTAGTTTGATATTCTTTAAAAGCATGTTTTTTAGTTTTTTAAACTATATTTTTTATTTTTTGTTTGGATGGGAAATCATGAAATGACTTCTCCCGTTCTGGGCGGAGTGGAAGGGCGTAGCAGATTTTAATGACTTAAACCCACCCGTGTTCCTTCACTTGCCTGTAGGCAAGGGCCACGCTTTCTATATTTTTCTATATCATTCTATTTTCTTTTTAACCAACCCGCAACCCTGTCCCATGAGGCATCGGTCTTCGTGGACCCCGTCATGATGTGCTGACATCTCTTTGAGGCGCGCGTGAAACACGACGCGCCGTCGACTCGGGCCTGGTCCTTACCGAGCGGCGAGCTGCCCACTGCTCACCGCCCTTAAGCCCGCACCTACGGTGGCCGGGAGTTCGATGTCGTCTCCCGATAAGGGCGTCTCCTGCGCGGTTAGTGGCGTGAGGGCGCTGGGATTCCCTGGTAACCCTTAACCGGCATTTTAGTATTCGTAGTCTGTACCAGTATCATAATAACTGACGAGCCAAGCATTATCAAATGGAAATACAGTACGCGATATAAGAAACAAAGTATTTTAGTATATGATAAAATATGTCCACCTACTTAGTACATTTCAGATAAATTTTTGCGCGTGAATAAGATGAACCACCTACGCAACATTTTTCTCACCATAATCCTAACAATCACTTACTCGTTACTAAGAGATAATGCGAAAGAAACCTAAAACAGTCACCTACATACTGTAGCAGAGTACCTACTTAATCTAGTACATGTTAAGCTTTCTTTGCTTTATAATTATAAGCTAGTGAGCAGTCCAAATCTTCTTTCCTGATAATGATACATTTTTCAAGGTTTTTTTTTAGCTTTTCATTTATCAAAATAATATGTACGTATCCATACTAATATTATAAATGCGAAAGTAACTCTGTCTGTCTGTCTGTCTGTCTGTCTGTTACGCTTTTCCGCTTAAACCTCTCAACCGATTTTGATGAAATTTGGCACAGACAATCTTTAGACCCTGAGAAAGAACATAGGCTACCTTTATCCCGGAAAAATTTGATGTTCCCGAGGGAAATCTAAAAAGCGCGATATAAAGGAAATCTAAAAAGCGCGATATAACCGAATTCCACGCGGGCGAGGCCGCAGGTGGAAAGCTAGTAATACATATAAATGAAACAAAGGA
Source organism: Sesamia nonagrioides (assembly GCA_017933935.1). Taxonomy (NCBI): domain Eukaryota; kingdom Metazoa; phylum Arthropoda; class Insecta; order Lepidoptera; family Noctuidae; genus Sesamia; species Sesamia nonagrioides. The sequence goes on along the minus strand of JADWQK010000984.1, from coordinate 543,469 downwards.
CCATAACAACATTAGCAAGAACATTACTTAGAGTAGATGTACTTATCAAAATTAAATAAAAGAGAAATCCATACTAATATTATAAATACGAAAGTAACTCTGTCTGTCTGTCTGTCGGTCTGTCTGTCTGTCTGTCTGTCTGTTACGCTTTCCCGCTTAAACCTCTCAACCGATTTTGATGAAATTTGGCACAGACAATCTTTGGACCCTGAGAAAGAACATAGGCTACCTTTTATCCCGGAAAAATATGAAGTTCCCGAGGGAAATCTAAAAAGCGCGATATAACCGAACTCCACGCGGGCGAAGCCGCGGGCGGAAAGCTAGTAATATAATATTAATAAAAAAAACCAACAGCTAAAATGAAATCAAAATAAGAATTTTAAAAAGTTACCTACATAAGTCTCAAGTTCTAAATATACAAGACTAGCTATCCGCCCGCGGCTTCGCCCGCGTGGAGGTCGGTTATATCGCGCTTTTTAGATTTCCCTCGGGAACATCAAATTTTTCCGGGATGAAAGGTAGCCTATGTTCTTTCTCAGGATCTAAAGATTGTCTGTGCCAAATTTTATCAAAATCGGTTGAGAGGTTTAAGCGGGAAAGCGTAACAGACAGACAGACAGACAGACAGACAGACAGACAGACAGACAGGCAGACAGACAGACAGACAGACAGACAGAGTTACTTTCGCATTTATAATATTAGTATGGATTATGTCAATGTTAAATTACACACAATGAACATATTTCTCCAATAAATATGTCTTGTATTTAGATATTCTTCATTGTAATAGGCTATCGATGTCATTAGTGTGGGCTTTGTAAAGGTTGCTGAAGGTCAGACGCTGGTAGGCGCCACTCTTCTGCCTGGGAACTGAATGACATTGGACAAGCAAAGGCTAATTATATTATCTTATGATAATATCAGTAGTTGATTTATGTTATTCTTTTTTTTATTCAGTAATAATTTATTTTGTAAAGAGTTTTGTAATGTCAAATGGATTGAATATTTATTTCTGTAAATAGATTTTATAACGCGCACCATAAATCTGACAAGTCTTTTTTTTGTTCCGGATGGGAAAGCATCAAATAACCTGTCCCGCTCTGGGCGGAGCGGAAGGGCGTGTCAGACTTTTACTGACTAAAACCCACCCGTTTTTCTTTACTTTCCTGTGCACCAGGGCCATGGTTTCTTTTTTAACCAACCCGCAACCCTGACCCAGGAGGCATCGATTTTCGTGGACTCCGTCACATTGTGCTGACATGTCTTTGAGGCGAGCGTGAAACACTGGGCGCCGCAGGATGAGAATGTAGTCACACCGCAATAGCAGCGGTAAGTTTCCTCTTTGAGCAATGGCTAGAGAGGCGCCACGGCGTCCTCGCCTTCCGCCTGACGCAGGTCCTCACCGGAGACGGCTGTTTCGGAATTTCCTGCTCTGGATAAGGTGGGAGGAAACGGCAGGGTGTTACCACTCTGGGTATCGCCCTGAGGACACCGTAGACCATACGGTGGAGGTCTACCTGGCTTGGGCGGAGCACCACCACCGTGTCCTCCTAGCAGCGATCGGCGGCGATCTCTCGCGTCCGGCCCTGATCCAGGCCATGGTCCAGAGTGAGAGTGTATGGCAGGCCGTCACCACCTTCTGCGAAGCAGTGATGCTGGCATAGGAGGAGGCGGAGCGCGTGAGTGAGCGGGAATCTCAGCACTCTCACGCCCCTAGCCGCCGCAGCAGACGCCCTGGTCGGGAGGAACGAGCTTGCGGGTGGCAAGCAGTGGGCAGCTCGTCATCCGGTAAGAACCAGGCCCGGGTCGAAGGCGCGTTGTGTTTCACGCGCGCCTCAAAGAGATGTTAGCACATCGTGACGGGGTCCACGAAGCCCGATACCTGGGTAGGGGTTGCGGGTTGGTCAAAAGAGTGGCCGTGGCCCTGGCGCACAGGTAAGAGAAGGCACACGGGTGGATTTTAAACCTCTTCCGCTCCGCCCAGAGCGGGAGAGGTCATTAGATGATTTCCACACACACAAAAAAAAGGATAGGTGAGTACGTAAGTAATCAGTTACATAAAAAACTGAGCCAAGGTATGTGCAACATCAGTGGTGTTTCATTAAAGATATGGATATTAGGCATGAGTAAGGTCCTTGATCCTAACTAGGTAAGACAGGTAGATATCAAAGTAGGTTCACTGTTTCTGATGGATGAATGTTTGTTACTCCTAAATGGATTTGGATGCAATTTGGCACACAGATGGTTTATAACCAGAAATAACACATAAGATACTTTTTATCCCGATATTTTCACGGAAACCGCGGGGCACAGTATTGAGTGATTTCATTACCACCTACAACATCATGGAAATGGCTAACTTTTGGGAAAACATTATTTAATATATTATACTAGCGGCCGCCAGCGACTTCGTTCGCGTGGTTTAGTTATGCTCCGCTCCTATTGGTCGCAGCGTGATGTTATATAGCCTAAAGCCTTCCTGGATTAATGGGCTATCCAACGCAAAAAGAATTTTTCAAATCGGATCAGTAGTTCCCGAGATTAGCGCACACAAACAAACAAACAAACTCTTCAGCTTTATATATTAGTATAGATAGTCGTGCCTGACACAGGAAGGACACGAAGATTATGGATTAATATTGTTGGTGTAATTGCATAAAGTATATCTTTACTAATATTATAAATCGAAAAGTGAGTTTGTTTGTTTGTTTGTTTGTTTGTTCCGCTTTCACGCCGTAACTACTGAACCGATTGCTTTCTTTTTGCTTTGTTTTTTCTTCTAATTTTAATTAATTTGATATTCACGAGGGAAAACAAAAATATTGTTAGCTTCATACCAGTTCGGTGATAGATGGTGCTGTGTGTCGATTAAAACAAGGTACCTAATATACTGCACATGAATATGCACATCTAAACTTAGAAGCTAAATAATACGATAATTAATCTCCAAAAATGAGGAATCTAAAAAGCGCGATGTAACCGAATTCCACGCGGGCGAAGCCGCGGGCGGAAAGCTAGTTGTTGATAAATAGAACTTAGAATGTTCTTCAACATAGACTATGCAGAAGTTGAAAAATACAAACCGCATTGTTCCGGCACATGATACTTACGAATATTGCATTACTTCGTATGTATCATGGCAACAAATCTGTAGCTTAGAGACACTATACGTGCCGGAGTAGTTTGTGGTTTGATCACATGGATCATAACTGGAGCAAGTTACTTGATCAAGCTTGTAATAAAAGTCCTGCAGATCGAATTTCGACACGAGAGATATTATCTAGAGTAGCGGGAACATCGACACGTACAATGTAATCAAAAATTTTGTTAATATTTCCAACAGCATCGTCGTACCCAGCTTCTGGCCTTTGGGGGTAAGTCAGGGCAAGGAGGGTGGGTGTCAAGTCAGATTTTTAGAATCGAATCATCCCCGGCTATTTTGTCTTACACACCACACAAGCTCATCTCCATGAAACATTAGGTATTTGTAGTGTAGTGTGTAGGGCAAATTTACGCAAATTATCCTGAATAAGACACCGCTTATACTTCGATTACTTATTCAAATTCTATTAAGTAATTATTATTATAATTACTTATTGGTCCTCCCTAGCGCAGAGGTCAACACGCCTGCCTGCAACGTTGAGGCCCCAGGTTCGACCCCGGCCAGGTCATGAATTGGCCTGGGTCTTGGATGTTTATCTATATATTTATCTATTTTAAATATAGTATCGTTGAGTTAGTATCCCATAACACAAGTCTCGAACTTACTTTGGGGCTAGCTCAATCTGTGTGATTTGTCAGTATATATTTATTTATTTTATTAGGGGAGTTCATACATATACTGCGAGAAATCTCACTGCCCCCCACTGGGTCCCCCCCTAGGTGGACCCATGTCTAACAGCATGGTCTGTAATCATATTCTCAATCCACATAACAGGTTGTGTGTCGATATTCATGTCACTAGTTTTATAGTGTAAATAGTTTAACCATTGATATAATATTAAACTAAAGTAGATAAGTCACTAGCGCATTGAACTTGAAGCGTACAAAAGATTATAATTCTAATCTCTTGTCTTAGTCACTCTCGATACACTCGTAAAAACAAACGACAAACACTAACAGCGCAAATGACAAACACTAGCCATCTTTTTCTTCTCTATGCTTTAGATTGCGCCCCATCTCACTCACACTGTACCAACGTGTGATATGTACGCAGAATAAAAAAAATTGCATGTGTTTGCTGCTGCTCCTATCGGCACATTTATTTCGGTTAATCATTATATATTAGTATATATTATTATTGGTTTATTATTATATCAATGAGTTTAACATAAATACTTCACCTTCTGCCATTGTTTAGTTTCACAAATTTATACATTGTCATCTACATTCACCAGATGGCGCCACATCAATGAAAAAAAGGGAAGGCCTAATGTTACCAACCGACTCAATTTATTTTATTACTGTGCATGTGACGCAGGGTTTAATACAATTGTGTCAGTAATTTGTTAGTTAGTTTAGTATAAAGTTATTAACCAATTAATTGTTTGGAATGGTTAAAGTGGAGTTTAATTGGGTTTGCCGTACTCTGAAACATAGGATTAGTTCTTGTGTTGTGTCTCATACGAGGTTAATTTAAAACTAATTTGTAATACCTCCGCAGATGCGATAGGCTGGTTCGAGGAGTGAAAGATATCCTGGAACGACTTGAGGGAGGCCTTTGGCCATCAGGGGGGAAGTACGTACATCATCATCATCATCATCATCATCATCAACCTTTTTATCGTCCCACTGCTGGGCACAGGTCTCCTCTCATACAGAGAAGGATTGACGATTGGAGTCGTGGTGGCCTAGTAGTCGTGGTGGCCTAGTGGTTAAAACACCAGCCTCTCAAGTATGAGTGCGCGGGTTCGATTCCAGGTTGTGTAATTTTTCTAAAGTTATATGTACTTTCTAAGTATATCTTGGACACCAACGACTGAAGGTGAAGGAAAACATCTTGAGGAAACCTGGGCTTTAAGTCCGAAATCGCCAACCCGCATTGAGCAAGCGTGGTGATTACGCTCAATCCTAAGTACCTACCTACAGGCTAAACAAAATAAAAAAGCTCCTATTTTGTTTTCTTTGTATGCGAAAAGAGAACATAATCTGTGAAAATTTCAATGGTCACGGTTCACGAGATAGCCGGGTGATAGAGGCAGAAGATGGAGTCTTAGTTAAACGGGCTTCCTTTGGATACGGAATCCAAAAAACGTGCTTTTAGATGGACCTTGAATGAACAGAAGCAGTCGAAGTGACAGTGCTTAGGAAGCGTATTTCCAGCAGCGAGTATTTTAGGTGATTTAACTAATTATAAACTAGTGCTCGACCGCAATCCCGCCTGATGGTATGCAGGGATGCAATCGTTGATGGTAAAGCGACCTAATTTATTAAATAAAAAAAAAAAAAACTGAGTGAATAGGAAGAAAGACGGCAGTTGAGCGAGCTGATGCAATATTGTAAACCCAACAATACTATTGGCGCATTGTACCCGGCACACATCACAACACAACTGCTCCGACCCGTCTTCCATACGGCTTCACCAAACATCATACCGGAACACGACGAATCGGTCGACGGATAATATATATATTTTTTTTTTATACAGTATGTTAAATAACAGAGGGCGTTCCCTTAAACTCGTTAATATATATCATTAATAGATTAAAATAAAAATATCAGCACAGAAAAATAAGCATAAAAAAATCCGAATAAAAAATAATTATAATTGAAAATAAATTTGAAACCTCCTGTTTTAAATCAAAATAGTAGTCGTCATGTATAAATAAATTGCGACGTTGCCGTCTTTCATGTTCGCGTGTGTTTCTTTTAAATGTCAATTTAAATTTTTTATTGAATATTTTCATATTGGAAAAAATTTTAAAACATTTTGTTTTCGAATGGAAATATTTTTTTAGCATGTATGTATGCTATACTATTTCGGGTTAACGGGAACGCCCTCTGTTAGTTAACATACTGTATTATAAACTAGCGCTTGACCGCAATCCTACCTGATAGTAAGCAGTGACGCAATCGTTGATGGTAAAGCGCACTAGTTTATTAAGAGCCTATTCACTCTAGCCTTGAAAACACTCAAATTGTAGTCCGACGGAAACACCGCCGCTGGCAAATTGTTCCAATCCCTCGATGTACGCGGTATTAAAGGAGGAGGCGAAACGCTTCGTCCGGATCGTAGTGGTCTTAACAACGTAAGGGTGGAAACCAGCCGTACGACGGGTCGTCCGCTGGTGGAACGGAGATGGGGGAATTAAATCATGCAATTCCCTCGCACACTCCCCGAAATGCATCCTATAGAACACCGAAAGGCTGGCTACTCTACGCCTGTGCTCTAGGCTTTGGAGACCAACTCGAGTTTGATCAGGGTCACGAATCAGCCTCTTTGCACGTCTCTCCACTCAATCGAAAGTGGCCAGGTGACATTTGGTAGCACCAGCCCAAATGTGGCTGCAGTACTCCACACACGAACGGACCTGTGCTTTGTATAACATTAGAAGCTGCCTAGGTGTGAAGTACTGCCGGACCTTTGCGATAACGCCAAGTTTCCTGGCAGCCACCTTGGCCTTGGACTCAATGAACTGCCCAAAGTTAAGGTTCGAGGAAATCTCAACCCCCAAAAGCTGAAGGCGGTCGGAACACTCCAAGGACACATTTCGAAAAGTAGGAGCCAAGGTGAACGGGCTCCTTTTGGCGGTGAAAAGACACGCCTGTGTTTTGGCGGCATTGAATGCTACAAGATTGGCATTGCCCCATTCGGAGACTGCCTGCAGTGCAACACTCGTTCGCTCAACCATGGCCTAAGAATAATTAATGTTGAATATAATAAAATAAATGTAATAATGAAGAAGAATAACAATATCTACAAATTATTATCAGATTTACTGCAAATAAACGTTTCTTCTTTCTTTCTTTCATTTAGTTCTGTCAGATATTCCCAATCCACCTTGAGCCTTAACGTTTTAGAGATAAAGTTGAAAATCTAATAAGGAAATCTGACAGATTGTAGTACTGTCGTCTGTACATATATCGCCTCGTCTGTATTTTTCCACTAACCGCACTTATATCATAATATATTATTGTTTTTGTCCCAAATTAATAATAACTACTTTCATATTATTCATTACGCTACATTCATTATTTCACATGTCATTTGATAAGAGTGTCATTTCAGTAGATAATATACTTATGTGCGTTAGTATTGAAATATTTCGATTGAATATATTAGAAAAAATATCATGATGAGGTCTTAGCTGATGAGGCTTTGAAAGTCATTATGGACTTTCTCAGTTAAGGGGGTGATAGAGTCGATCGGCGGCGATTTCTCGCGTCCACCCTGGTCCAGGCCATGGCCCGGAGCGAGAGTGCATGGCAGGCCGTCACCTCCTTCTGCGAAGCACTAATGCTGGCAAAGAAGGAGGCGGAGCGCGTGAGGCAACGGGAATCCCAGCGCCCTCACGCCACTAGCCGCCGCAGAAGACGCCCTGGTCGGGAGATGACACCAAACTCCCAGACACCGTAGGCGCGGGCCTGCGGGCCCGCCCGGTAAGGACCAGGCCCTAGTCGACGGCGCGTCATGTTTCACGCGCGCCTCAAAGAGATGTCAGCACATCGTGACGGGGTTCACGAAGCATTCACCAAATCCCCGACGTGAAGAATAGCAATTCGTTTTGTTTTTTTTTTAACAGTGGTTTTTGTTATTTAAAGCAAGGCATTATTTAAGACAGACAATCTCAACAGCTAATGGTAGGTATCAAGTAGCAATAAACTTTGAACACGGCAATTACAAACCTGATTGCTTTCACCATTGACATGCGACCAAGTTGCATGTTTGGTCAACTAAGTAAGGACTATTCTCCTAAGTAACAGAACAATATTACAGAATATTACACACATTATTAACAATAGTTTATAATAAATTATAAACTAGCGCCTGACCGCAATCCCGTCTGATGGTAAGCAGTGACGCAATCGTTGATTAAGAAGAAGCGCACTAGTTTATTAAGAGCCTATTCACTCTAGCCTTGAAGTGTCTTCAAGGCTAGAGTGAAGTCCGCGGGAAACACCGCCGCTGGCAAATTATTCCAGTCCCTAAATGTACACGGTATAAAGAAGGAGACGAAACGCTTCGTCCGGATCGTAGTGGTGTTAACATCGTAAGGGTGGAAACTCGCCGTACGACGGGTCGTCCGATGGCGGAACGGAGATGCGGGAATTAAAAAAAATATGAAATTCCCTCGCACACTACCCAAAATGCATCCTACAGAACAGCGAATGGCTGGCTACTCTACGCCTGTGCTGTAGGCTTTGGAGACCGTCTCAAGTTAAGTCAGGGTCACTAATCAGCCTCTTCGCCCGCCTCTCCACCGTATCCAAAGTGGCCAGGTGACACTTCGCAGCACCAGCCAAAATGTGGTTGGAGTACTCCACACACACACACGAACAGACAAGAAAGAAAGAGAGAGAGAGAGAGAGAGAGAGAGAGAGAGAGAGAGAGAGAGAGAGAGAGAGAGAGAGAGAGGGGATAAGAGTAATCTAATCTAAGCGTTTGAAATTAATCTGACGGTTAACCGTCTCGTTGGACTTGTGGTCGCGACGAGGTTCTGGAGTCGTTTCAAGTTTGGGTCAAGTCATGAAATTCTCATTACCAGTCTTAGGTACGAAATTGTGGCTGATTGATGACAATAGACTCTGAGACATGTAATAGGGGGCTCTATTAAATGGGACTTAAGCAAAGCTAATGAGACGTGTGTCCTATACATTACATATACCTTTGCTTAATCCTTTGAGAAAACAAGGCGGTATGTTCCCATCAAAATAAGAACAACTTCTTGTTGAGCCTTAGCGTTTTAGGATTATTAGCTTTGTGAATCAGTAATACCTATTCAACAAGTAAGTTTCTTGTTTACATCAAATACTTAGTACTCTTCACGAAGTTTCAGGAGAATATAATAGAGCCTGAGGCTTGTTGGGAATACTCAAACAGTAAAAATAGTTGCGATATTGTATTGCACGTTTATGTGTTGCTTTGATTGTCCCTGAGCCTGACATCACATCCGGCCCTTTAAGAACATCGCAACCCTGCGACATTTACTTTTTAAATGTCGAAGCATTATGATGAGATAAGAGCCTTTTGGCCACGTAAGGGACTTTCGGATTTTCTGTTACTATTTTTTAATCAATGTGTAAAGAAAGACGGGCTAAACTTAAAAAAAAAAACCCTAAAAATATTATTTCGCAAAAAGAGGCAACTTAATACATGTGCGGTAGGCAATACATGCGCGGGTGGAGGGGGGCAGGGTGCGCGGTACGCGGTCGCATCGTTTTCGCCCATAACAATACTGTCAAAAATGGCGTTGTCACTATTTAAAAAAATACAATTTTTTTATGGAAGTTGGAAGAATTAATTTTCGAAAAAAAAAAAGATTATTTCAAAATTCATTAGTATTGTTACTATGATGATTAGGTAAAATTGCATATTTTATTTGGTCATGTGTTTACCTAATCTTTATTGTCCTTATGGGCTCGGACGAGGATTTCTTTCAGTCCAACAATATTGCTCTAACTGCAATACTTCGGTATATGATATAGCCTTCGGGTTGTGAAGGTCAGACGGCAATCGCTTAAGGGAAAATATCGAAGATATGTAAGCCGAATGAGCAGTTACACTGGTAAAGCGGCCCTATGGCTCAAAAGCCGAAAAAGTTTCGGATGCGACTGGAATTAACGCTGAGATAATGACGATGATGATGATGATGATGAATAAAACAAGTGCGGCTCAATAATAGTGGTTTTGGTGTTACTGATTGATACTTTGTCCTTCGAGCCGGATCAAAAGATGTAGGAATTTTTCGCCCTTGACTCCAGAGTTGTTGTAGGCAAATGAGTAACACCAACACCACTAGTATTGAGCCGCACTTGTTTTATTGCCACCTGACCGCGTGCCGAAGGTATAATTACGACTAAATAACATTAATGTGTTCATTATACAAAATGTATTTTGCTGTAAGAGAATTATTGGTTCGTACAAACCCGAAATATGAAACGACTTTTTCGTGGTAGTCGGACTTCAATACAAGGTAGAATATTCATTAATCAACAAAGTTGTGAGTAAGTAATTAGTAGAAAAGTAACGTAGTAAAAGCTACATAGAGTAATAACTACTAACCTTTTTTTTTTTTTTTTTAGTAGTTATAAACTAGTGCTTGACTGCAATCCCGCCTGATGGTAAGCAGTGATGCAATCGTTGATGGTAAAGCACACTAGCTTATTAAGCCTATTCACCCAAAAAAACTGAGTGAATAGGAAGGAAGACGGCAGTTGAGCGAGGTGATGCAATGTTTAACCCAACAACACGACCAACGATGCTGCGCCAGAGGATGATCTGGAGACCCTCCACGACCAAACTCCCGACAACAACATTAGGCACATCGTACCCGGCACACATCGCAACACAACTGCTCAGACCCGTCCTCCGTACGGCTTCACCAGACATCACGACGAATCGCTTGGCGGCAAGACTTTGTCTGGTGGGTGGTAACTTATGCCGGCGGCTGATGTTGTTGCCTACCACCGAGAATAACTTTAAAAATGGAAGTTCATTGACACGAGAGCAAATGCCGTTCATTTCAATAAATCCAATCTCCTGAAATTCCATATCATTGCCAAATGGTTAGACAAGCTACTTTAAAAATATCAAAGAATTAAATATTTATTTTATTAGTAATTCTTTTCATATAATTTTCAGCGAATTTCCCACGCTGTTTTTCATTCAGATGTGAATAAAAATAAACGAACTGAAATATTGTGTTGAAATTTTGGAAATTTGTGAAATGTTGAAATGAAGAAATTTTGATTAGTTAGTTGAGTTCCTCGACTAAGATTTTAGGTAGTAGGATTGTATTCAACTTTTTGCCCCCTGTTTATTGCTTTTATAGTGTCTATTTTGCCTTTTATTGTACACTAGCTTTCCGCCCGCGGCTGCGCCCGCGTGGAATTAGGTTATGTCGCGCTTTTAGATTTCCCTCGGGAATATCAAAATAAAAGGTAGCCTATGTCCTTTCTCAGGGTCTAAAGATTGTCTGTGCCAAATTTCATCAAAATCGGTTGAGAGGTTTAAGCGGGAAAGCGTAACAGACAGACAGAGTTACTTTCGCATTTATAATATTAGTATGGATTTTGCCTTTTATTATACGTATACTTACTGAGATTAAGAGCAGGCGGTGGCCTAGTGGTATTGGCTGCGACTTACAAGCTGTAGGTCGTAAGTTCGAACCCCGTCAGGCGCTTTACTTTGTGCAAATTATTTCATCACCACTGCTCTCAAAATGGTGAAGAAAAACATGGTGAGGAAACCGGCATGTCTTAGAAGCAAAAACAACGAAGACATGTGACATGTACCAACCCGCACTGGGCGTGGTAGATTACGGCCCACTCCCTCTCATCGAGAGGAGGCCTGTGTCCCAAGAGATGTTGGGAACATTATAGGCTTATTATGTTACTGAGACATTCATTCATAATGCTTATACATACCTACCAATTTTTCGCCCGAAAGACAGGATAATCTATTTTAGGTATACAAAACTATGCATTTGACATAGATTTAAAAAAAGTTTATTTGCTGAATAAGTGTAATTTAAATAAATTATATTTATTATTATTAATGTTTCCGCAAAATTCAAAGAAGAGAAATATACATAATTATGAATATCCGCAATTTGACACCCCCGCAAGCTATCAACATCATCTTATGAAAAGCAATTTATTTGACGCTATAAATTTATTACATTTATTTATTTTATTTAGAGTTTTTAAATGTGGGCAGTGAAAATGAGTTTTCGTTGTGACGACGCGGCCTGGTAATAGACAGCTGACCGTATCTTTTACACCAAAAATACATTTTTCTAAAAATACTTTCGAAGAAAAAATGTATTTCTTTTAAAAGGTAATCTGTCCAATTAATCTAATCATGACACAAAAGTCTGCCCATCAGCCGCCGCAGATAGCGATGTAATATCCGTCCAGCATTGAATCTGACAGATATTATCATTTCTTCGTGAAAGCTTCTTCATAATAAGTCATATTGAGGTTAGTGCAATTTTGTTGAAAAATCTTTCGTAGAGGTAGACCGCGAAATTCAATTACTCTTAATTCTTTTGCAATTTGCTGCTAAGTGTCGAACAAATAGCGAACATTCTTTGAAAACTGCTTTTCTTAGTAATTTCTCATCAAGTCAATCGTAATCCGTTGAAAATACAAACAACCTAGATTCATTTTTGTAAATTTTTGTTTCATTGATTTATCGTTGAGGTGAGAGTGCACTAGATTTGAAACAATTTCAATAACGAGAAAGGACTTTCTGTGGAGGCATGAGGAACAGGGAGTAAAGTTCACTCATCCTACATATCTAGCTAGTCTAGGCTAGTAGTGCTAAGCCTCAAAGTGACTCAAAGGGCAATGGAGAGGGCTATGCTTGGGGTTTCACTGCGCGATCGAATCAGGAATGAGGAGATCCGCAGAAGAATGAGAGTAACCGACATAGCCCGAAGAATTGCAACACTAAAGTGGCAGTGGGCTGGACACATTACCCGTGGGACCGATGCCCGATGGGGCCGACGGGTTCTCGAGTGGCGACCACGCACCGGAAGACGTAGCGTGGGTAGGCCCCCGACAAGGTGGACCGACGACCTGGTCAAGGTCGCGGGAAACTGCTGGATGCGGGAGGCGCAGGACCGGTCGTCGTGGAGATCCTTGGGGGAGGCCTATGTCCAGCAGTGGACGTCTTTCGGCTGAAATGATGATGATGATGATGTATGCTAATTGCACGGTAAACTCTGATTGCGAGATGTAGAATTCGTGTGACGTCAGCAAAGATATTAAAATCTCTTTGGACGTCAGTATGACACTTTCAAAATGTAGTTTACTTTTTCCTTTGCAACTTTGAATGCATTTTCTCTCCACGCAGAGTCCATTTCTACCCAGTCCATTCATTGAAGCACGCCAGTAAAACAAAGTTATTTAAAGAATGCAAACGCTTTAAACAATTTTGTACACATTCCCCGAGGCGTCGTTATTTGCATTCTACCAAGAGTCGGACCGTTTCGTTTCCGCTTGCCTAATCAAAAACAAACTTCATTACTCGATTCAACCCTTGTAGATAATGAAAAGCTTTTACATTTTTTAGCTCACTACGAATAACACGAAGAACAAAAAAACATTTGGACTAACTCTGTTTAACTGTTTTTCTGAGCGTGTACATAATATGTAAATATTTACTTCGATATGATATAATGTCTACACAAAGAATGTCTATCGGTAGCCTCCGTAGCGTAGCGGTAGCGAACCTGGCCGTTGCGCATGGAGGCGCGGTTTCGATCCCCGCACAGTGCAAATGTTTGTATGCATGAATATGAATATGTGCACTGGTCTGGTCGTGCCTCGGAAACCACGTTAAGCCGTTGGTCCCGGTTGCCATACGAACATCTAGTGCCAGTCGTTACGGGTTGTTGGAGCCCTCAAAAGTCTAACAATTGGTCTAACTGCAATGCTTAGATATCGCCTTCGGGTTGTGGAGGTCAGACGGCAGTCGCTTCACGGAAAAAATCGAAGTTTAGCCAAAATTAGCAGTTAGACTGGTAAAGCGGACCCCAGACTCCGAAGCTGAAAAAGCTGCGGATGCGACTGGGATTAACGCTGAGATGATGATGATGACAAAGAATGTCTATAAAGAATTGAGTTTTCTTTTATCGGGAATGTTCGTGAACGCACATACAGTATGTTAACTAACAGAGGGCGTTCCCGTTAACCCGAAATAGTATAGCATACATACATGCTAAAAAAAATATTTCCATTCGAAAACAAAATGTACACACTGTACACACGAACATGAAAGACGGCAAAGTCGCAATTTATTTATACATGACGACTACTATTTTGATTTAAAACAGGTTTCAAACCAATTAGAATTTTTTTTTATTCGGATTTTTTTATGCTTATTTTTCTATGCTCATATTTTTATTTTAATCTATTAATGATATATATTAACGAGTTTAAGGGAACGCCCTCTGTTATTTAACATACTGTATTAATTGTTTTTACGGAACGATGCGAATGAGATCTGCTTCCCTGGTGCGCAGATGTAGGGACAGCTCCAACAATATCCTGAAACTGATCACAAGCAGGCTCCATTGTATTTATGTTACTCACTGCAATATCATCTCCCGTGGGATGAAAACAAATTAAATATTAAATGTTTTTGACTAACATAGTTCTTAAGTTTTTACTGAAGATGTTCGAAGATAGTGAGAAACCTTAAGAGGGGACTCTAGTGGTGTTTTCTCTATACGAACTGCAATGAGCAATGTCTTTTTTCTACAATTTCACACGTTGATTATACGCGCCCCTAGTATTTTCTTCTTCTTCTTCTTCCAGTGCCTCTTCAATCCTGAAGGTTGGCCGTCAGCTTCTTGTACTCGGTCTTGTCAACCGCGAGTCGGAACAGTTTTTCGACTGAAGTAATGCCGGTCCACTCCCTGATGTTACGCAGCCACGACTTTCCTGTAAAACATTAGGGAGCTTTCCATCTTGTTTAAGACTTCTCACGTTCCAGGTTCCTATTCTTAGTGTTTTCCGCCCGGGGATTCTTAGCACCCCTGTCCCATTTAAGAGACGCCGGGCACTCGGGGCCATGGCTATATGTGACTTTTCCATTAAAGCTAACTTCTAGGGAATATAGTGCAGTGGTTTCCCGTTGCCTTCTGCACCAGACGTTTTAGAGGTTATTTATACCTCAGGGCCGCTGTAGCCCCTACCAACCAGTTTCCTGGCCGGGTGTGTGGTTATACCGCCATTGTTCGGTCGCCAGAGCCTCGTTTGTTGTCTAGCAGGGAGCACCACGGCGCGGTATACGCTACGCCGTCGCCATCTGGCGCGTGCAGGTGAGGTTGACAGTAGGGCCGGACTAGATGTTATTGCCGTTCTCCTCTTACTCCCCCTAGTATTTGATTTTTCGAAAACTTAATAAAAGAAATATGATGTTTCAAAATCCCGATACTTAACCCATTTTTAACGCGTTGTTCAGACGACTATTACACAAATGTGACAAGTTTAAAAAAAAAGTGTGTGTGTCAGCTCCGACGCACGACTGGAGTTTACTCCTTAAGGACGAGAAAAAAAAAATAATAATAATAAAAAAAATAAGACACATCATTTCCGGGTGTTCTCGTCTAGCTAACGGAGAGTACTTGCATAGACACAACCTTGTAGCCAGGATAATTCACCAGCAACTTGCTCTTAAATACAAACTTGTGGAATCGGAGGTGCCGTACTACAGGTATATGCCCGACTCAGTTCTCGAAAATGGCCATATCACATTGTACTGGGATCGATCCATCATCACTGACAGGACTATTATTGCCAATAAGCCTGATATAGTGCTGGTGGATCGATCAGAGCGGCGTGCAATAATTGTTGACATAACCATCCCACATGATGAGAACCTCGTGAAAGCTGAGAAAGATAAACAAACCAAGTATCTTGATTTGGCTCACGAGGTTGTCGACATGTGGGAAGTGGATTCAGCAATCATTGTACCGATAGTCGTGACAGCCAATGGCTTAATAGCCAAGAGCCTCGACCAACACCTCAGGAGGCTCTCGTTAGGCAGCTGGATCAAGGGCTTGATTCAGAAAGCGGTACTGCTGGATACGGCTCGCATCGTCAGGAAGTTCCTCTCTCTGGAGCCCTGACCGCCGGTAGCTTGGACCCTGTTCCCGATACCGGTGGGCTACTATTTTTTATAGTTTTAAATGTTTTTTTTATTTATTTATATAAATATTTAAAAATGTAAAATAATATGTACATATAAAAAAATAAAATATAAATAAATAAAAAAAATATTGTTATTATTTTAAAAATTATTTATAAAATAAATCATAAAAAATTAGATAAGCAATTTATAAATGCATATTTATGAAAATTTTAACCAATTTTAAGAAAGTTGATAATAATAAATTTCTTTATAAACATTTTTTTTTAATTATTATAATATTTTTTTTTTAAATATAACATTATCTTAATAACTAACAAAATATAGTTGTAAAAAGATAATTATGCCACTTTTTTAAATTAGAAAGTTGCGCACCAAAGGTGCGCACTAAAATAGTAACGCTTAAAATTCGTTACTCGTTAGTAGGTTTTTCCCCTCGGATTTTTCTCATACCGGGCGCCTTATATATGAAAATCGATTCTTAAGGAGTAAACTCCAAAAAAAAAAAAAGAAAATAATAGAGGCATTGGTACCTATACTCATCCTCTAAATTTTGATGTAAATATTTTAGTATGATTGAGATTTGTCATGTTTTAAAAAAGAAAACAGCGGAATACGAAACATCAGCCGCGAAACATAAGCGACCACCACCCACCAGATAAAATCTTACCGCCAAGCGATTCGTCGTGTTCCGGCATGATGTCTGGTGAAGCCGTACGGTGGACGGGTCTGAGCAGCTGTGTTGCGATGTATGCCGGGTACGATGTGCCTAATGTTTTTGTGTCGGGAGTTTGGTCGTGGAGGGTCTCCAGCTCATCCTCTGGCGCAGCATCGTTGGTCGTGTTGTTGGGTTAAACATTGCATCACCTCGCTCAACTGCCGTCTTCCTTCCTATTCACTCAGTTTTTTTTGAGTGAATAGGCTTAATAAGCTAGTGCGCTTTACCATCAACGATTGCATCACTGCTTACCATCAGGCGGGATTGCAGTCAAGCACTAATTTATAACTATTAAAAAAAAAAGACATCTTTTGGTCAACGTTTTTGTAGGCTAGTCAGCCTGAGTTGCAACTGTCCCTTTCGCACTTTACGGAGAAAGGTTGAAAGCGGCGCGAATACCTATTTCTCCTTTTCCTCGGCACTTGAGTCCACTTTTAACTGGCAATCAACAAGAAATAATTTACAATAGCCAAGGATATAACGTTCAGCTTGTAGTGCAAACTACAGTTCGGTCTCAGTTATTTTACCCCTGATAGCTGCAAGCCAACAGCAACCATATTGACACAAGATTAAAGATCACTGTAATAATGACAGTGTTGGAAAAATCGGAGGTTGATTGGACTGTAATTCCATGATTCTGCGTTAAATTACAAAGTAAAAAAGAAAAAAAAAACGACGTTGTTCTCAATTCAAAAGTTTTGAAAGTCTGAGAATCAGTTTTACCAAAGAATGGGTAAATGGTACCAACTGGGTTCCGGGGGCCACTTAGGCAGTTGCTTCATGAGAATTTCTGGTATTCAAGTGCATCCGGTACGGCAAGAAGGTGACTCCAACAAAGTTGGAAAAAGGCTAGGCATCTTTTCTATACTAATATATAAAGCTGAAGAGTTTGTTTGTCTGTTTGAACGCGCTAATCTTAGGAACTACGGGTCCGATTAGAAAAATTCTTTTTGCCTTGGAATCCAGGAAGGCTTTAGGCTATATAGCATCACGCTGCGACCAATAGGAACGGAGCATAATAACTAACTACACGCGAACCAAGTCGCTGGCGACCCCTACTTTTTTTTATAAAATTACTAGCTGCGCCCCGCGGTTTCACCCGCCTAAGTAGTAGAAATATAAAAAATAGATGTTGGCCGATTCTCAGACCTACTCAATACGCTAACAAAATTTCATGAGAATCGCTCAAGCCGTTTCGGAGGAGTATGGGAACGAAAACTGTGACACGAGAATTTTATATTTAAGAAGATAAACTAGTGCATGTAATCCCGCCCAATGATAAGCAGTGATGCAATGGTTGATGGTAAAGCACGCTAGTTTATTAAGAGCCTATTCACTCTAGCCTTCAAGACACTCAAATTGTAGTCCGATGGAAACACCGCCGCTGGCAAGTTATTCCAGTCCCTTGATGTACGCGGTATACATAAAAGACGAGGCCAAACGCTTCGTTTGGATAGTTGTGGTGTCAACAACGTAAGGGTGGAACGGAGATGGGGAAATTAAATCATGCAATTCCCTCGTATGATGATGATAATAATAGGAGCCCTTATTGTTAAAAAATTCAAAGAATGTTGAATCAAACCCCGCATAATAGACTAGGCTACACAAAGCGTATACGAGGATATTAGTAAGTACCTACACTATTCACAAAAATCATAATAAGAGACCTGGCAGCGTGCCTACAATTTCAGTGAGACGACTTGCTGCATGAAACCTATTCTGTTGCTTTTACAATAGAAAAAAAAGATGATTGTCTATGCTTTGGCCGAGTTCCACATGTCCCAGACTTTTCTAGACCTTGTCGCTTTCATTGTAAATATATTTAAGAGTCATAGTTTGAAAGTTTTTGCTGTATAGAGATTTTGTGATAGATTTGTTGCTTTTTGTGATTTGATTGTTGATTTTGATTCTCTGTTCTTGCGTTTTCTCCGACCTTTTATTTGTTCTGCTCGAATGGCTCCTAAGCGTGTCCGATTGCCTCGAGAAAAGCAATAAATATGGACTTTTTTAAAGCTAGCAATTAAACTCTTTAGCTTTATTGTTAGTATCTTTAAATTACTTTTCGATGTCTTTCTTAAAAGAAATCGCGTATGATCGTAAAATTTGACTGTCTAATAATTGTACTTAGCATAAAATAATTAGTTAAATCAGGACAGTTTTGTAATGTGGTTCCAAATAACAACTTTTTTTTTTATCAATTATAAACTAGTTTTTGACCGCAATCCCGCCTGATGGTAAGCAGTGATGCCATAGTTGATGGTAAAACGCGCTAGTTTATTAAGAGCCTATTCACTCGAGCCTTGAAGACACTTAAATTGTAGTCCGACGGAAACACCGCCGCTGGCAAATTAATACAGTCTCTCGATGTTCGCGGTATAAAAGTCGAGGCGAAAGGCTTCGTTCGGATCGTTGTGGTGTCAACATTTAAACATGAGACTTTGTCGAGGATAACATAATCAACAAGCATAATATTTATGTTTCTAATTAGTTGGACTCTGATTACAAACTTAAATCAAAACTCATTAACAAGGTGGACCGTTGATCAACACTGGTCTGACAGACATTTTAACTTTATAATTAAGGGCTTAGTTAAATTGATAACACTAACATAGGATAGGACTTAATAGAATGAAGCACCTACATTTATTACTTACTAGCTTTCCGCCCGCGGCTTCGCCCGCGTGGAGTTCGGTTATATCGCGCTTTTTAGATTTCCCTCGGGAACATCAATTTTTTCCGGGATAAAAGGTAGCCTATGTTCTTTCTCAAGGTCTAAAGATTGTCTGTGCCAAATTTCATCAAAATCGGTTGAGAGGTTTAAGCGGGAAAGCGTAACAGACAGACAGACAGACAGACATACAGAGTTACTTTCGCATTTATAATATAAGTATGGATTGTTGGTCGAACTTTAGTTTGGTCGATTTTTTTTTTAAATTTATTTTTACACACAATAAATTATTGTATTAAAAAGGTATGACAAAATGAAGTACATACAAAGGTGCTGCAATAAATATTCTTTTTTTAAAAATAAAAGTTAAAATGGCGCGATTTGGATGTTTGGCACGTAGGTGTACCTACTGTGATTAGGGCTTAATTTTTTTTTTTATATTACTGCTTTCATGGGATCGTTACTCGAAGAAATTCTCTTTCTTGTGGAATTTTTACGGGATTAATATGACAATCCCGTACTGTCGCAAAACACACTTTTAAGAATATAAGTAACTATGTATATTTTTCAACTTTAGTAAATAAATGAAAATCTTAATTTTAGTTCATTTATCATTTTTCAGAAAATTGGGTAGTTGACTAAAAAAAACTAATTAGTCCGTCAGTCAGATTTCCAAAAAATACTAGACACGAGTTTTTTCTTTTTTCATATAAACAAAAAATTAAGACGACACTAGTGCGTTGAAAACTCGTGTGACGTCACTGCACGCTACACTTTTTAGCGAGGAGTGACGTCACCAGCCACCACTCCTGATCTTCGATGCCTTTTATATTTCTCATTTTTTATTGATTTGATAAAAAAAAAATATATATATACGTATCTAATATTTTTCTATAATCTGAATGACGGACTAAATAAAATATTTTATTTTTACCCAGAAAACATCCCTATTATTTATTCTGCACATTAACGAAAATTAAAACACATCATAGCTAAAAGCTAGTACTCCATATTCTAAAATTACAGTTTACTTGATGTTAATGGCAAGGCCACAGAGAAGTCACTGGTGCATTTAAATTTTAATTAAGTATAAAATATAATTACGGCTACAATTCCACAAAATGTGGTACAAATTCAGTAAAGTTCACACTTTGTTAGAACTGGTTGAAATACCCTCATTTATTCTCCTAGAAGCATGTAACACGGACTACGTCGACTACGCTTGATAAAGTCGTAATGAAAAGACTTCGTACGAACCGGCTCGTGTCCACATTTGAATACTGATTCCATATTCAAATGTGGACATACTTACTAATGTATGCAGAACTCTTTGCAAGGTCCTCGTACTTAGTAATTCTCTAAACATAAATTTAAAATGCGACCTCTCACTCGCCCTGTCTGATCTTGTCCGTTTTTTATTGTACCTAATATTTGCTGAGTGATTCTTAACCAGGGTTCAGTAAGGGTCTTCGTTATGGTCGAGTTTATATTGTAGACTAGGAGGGAAAGTCCAATCTATACTTACTAATATCTGAAGAGTTCGTTTGTTTGAACGCGCTAATCTCAGGAACTACTACTAGTCCGATTTGAAAAATTCTTAGGAAGGAGGAAGGCAACATAACATCACGCTGTGACTAATAGGAGCGGAGTATAATTAACTCCACGCGCACGAAGTCGCTGGCGGCCGCTAGTAATTTATAAATGCTTCGTTGCGATTTTGTGACAGATTAGCCGTACGAACCAGAGGCAAAAAAATAAACTCAAAACCTTACGACCTTTGCGATGTTTAAGAGTCGCCACAGATGAAGTTTCAAATTATGTATGTAACATCTGTGATGTTTAAGATACTCGTTTGTTCATTTTCGGCTTACATATTGTAAACCAGTTAATACACTTAAAAAAATTCCTTTTCTTTTTCTTACACAGTAGTAGTTGGATTATTAAATTATTTTGCAGTTTCGATTAAAAATGTCAGCTTAGGATTTCATTGATGAAATTTCTTTGCTGCAAAAATTTTATTATATACAATATGTAAAGAAAACCCTGTCCGATCCGTGAAGGTATTGTTAGGTATCGATAACTGATTCTAATAATGCCCACAAAGACAGACAACACTTAAAAAAAATCCCCCTAAAAAAATTAATACTATTTCGCAAAAAGAGGTAACTTAATACATGTGCGGTAAGCAACCCCATTCCGCGGGCGGCGGGGGGCAGGGCACGCGGAACCTGTGACGTGGTCGCGTCGCTATTCGCTTATAATAATACCGGTGTTGTCACTTTTTTAAAAATGACCAAATTCGGGGAAATTGGAATTAATTTCCCGGAAAAAAGGATTATTTCAAAATTCATTAGTATTGTTACTATGATGATTATGTAAAATTTTATATTATATTTGGTCAAGTGTTTACCTAACCTTTATTATCCTTATGGGTCGAACAGGGTTTCCTTTACATATTGTATACTACCAAAACAAGTAACAAGTACTTCTGCAAAGATCCAGTGGATATTTTGCTACAGGATTCCTTTCTAATACCTACAAACCAATCCCACGAGTTAAATCACATCGTAATATCCGGATTGGCAGTATCCGTATCAATAGCCTTGTGCCCCGTCCAGTTCTATCTCAACCAGCTTATGCTTGGCGAAATTGAAAAAGTTCCCGCCAAAAACACTGTCATTTCCGGTAACACGTTCCAAGTTTAAATTGCATTCTAAATGTGTGGTGCTGGCAGGTGCAACTAGAAACGAGAAACTTAAGCGAATAATTCTTTTTTCTGAGGTACGAAACTCCTGCGTTCATTTCACTGGGTAGGTTATTTAATTTGGCTGTGATATAGACTAACATATAATTTGTTAACTCATACTTCAATTACTTTGCCATATTACTAAGCGGTCAATGCTTAAGCGAATGCCACAATCCTGGTCATAGGAAGAGGCACTGCGGTGGTTTAAGCCAGTCCAGCGTACTGACACCTCCATTGTGGATAGTGATGTCCATGAGAATTTCCAACCATGCAATGATAAGCCATGATATTTTTTTTAATTTTTGTTTTATCATGTTACCATATCTAAACCCATCAAGTGTAGGTACAGAGTTTCTAATTATAAATATATAATATAAATTTATTTTTTGTTTACGCGAAACCCGAAACACGTGTCCAGCATTTTTACCCGACTACGGCAAAGCAAAAGGAGGGTTATGATTTTGACAGGCTATGTATGTATGTATGTATGTATGTATGTATGTATGTATGTTCATCTGTTCCCTCGTAACTTCTAAACTACTTATCAGAATTCGACAAATGATATATGATTAGAAGCGTCTTAATTGTCCGCTGGTTATAGGCTATATGGAGTTCCACAAAAACTAACGTGGCGCCCTCTAGCGGACAAAACATACAGAATAAAAAAATAAAGTTAAGATAAATATGTCGTGTTTGGTATCATTTGAAAGCTCTTTACTTGTACATTTTGAATATATATATATATATATGTTACTAGCATTTGCTTGTGACTTTACCTGTATTCATGGGCTGATTGCATATAATTCACATCTTTTCGTTCATAGCTTCTTTACTACTTATCAGAATAAGACCACTGCAGTACCATTAGAAGGGCCTTGATATTCTGTTGGTTATGAGCTATAAAGCTTGTCACCAAATTTAGTATTACGCCCTCTAGTGGACAAAAAGTTCTATGTTAATATAAAATTAAAATAAATATACCGTATTTGGTATCACTTGAAAGAACTTCACGATTACTTTATGTTTGTACATAATCCCGAGTAATGCTTCGTAGAAATTTGAATGTAAACCAGGGTTTGGTAAACGGAGCGATGGGAGTGGTGAAAGCCTTCGAATGGCCTGCTCTTCGGCGCGATCAGTTGGAACAGAGAGAACAGCCAAGCGCTGTTCTCATACAATTTGACGACGCATCCATAAAAGCAGATATTAACGGACTTAGCAGAATCAAGCCTTGCCTCACTGAATTTGACGGTGTGAGGGGGTCTGGGAAAATTCAGCGTAAAATGCTCCCGCCGAGTCTTTCTTGGGGTTGTACAGTACATAAATTACAAGGTTGTACTCTAGATAAAGCAGTTATCGATCTACGAAAGTCATTGTTTGGTAAAGGACAGGCCTATGTCGCTAGTAGAGTCAAAACCATAGAGGGATTGTTTATAAGTGTCTTAGATCATAATAAATTACTTAAAAATCCACATGACAGTCGATCGTTATCAGAATTAGATAGATTAAGAAATCTTCCCAGGTCCTCTTAATATGTCAAACATCCAATCTATTTATACTAACGACCTCATCCACTAATTCATGACCCATGCGCTGCCATCGACGCAAATGTGCGTCGCCACTACGAAATACTGGGAGCTTCGCGCTATGATCCACGTGCTACGAAATAGAAAATAGGATATCTCTACATATTACTATACGCCGATTCATAAGTCAAAAGAGACGTCGTATGTTAACTACCTAGTTTTTAGTTCGTCAATTTAACTTTTGTTAATATTATGCGCCACAAATACACTTTAACACCAAAATAGTACAAATAATAAAAAGTAAAAGAACTAAAACCCAACTACGACAAAAAACGACGCTGAAAAAGTATAAAACAAGATTTTCACTATGTAGAGATAAATTTTCATGTTTGGAAAGGCGTAGTCACACGTTACATATACCTACCTACCGTAGCACTTTGATAACGTGTGACTGCGGTTTTCCAAACATGAAAATTTATCTCTACATAGTGAATATTGCATACTTCAGAATAGTATTGTACTTATGACATTATTGTCAATTTACAACGAAGGCATCTTGGTAGACTCTACTGTGTCCATTTACTTACAACTATATTAGCAACTTTGTTCAGTTCAGTATTCTAAAAATCTTGTTTTATACTTTTTCAGCGTCGTTTTTTGTCGTAGTTGGGTTTTAGTTCTTTTACTTTTTATTATTAAGTAAAGAATCTATGTAAAAAAAGATATCATAAAAAAACACAAAGTTATAAGCTTGTTATTCTACTTGGTTGTTCCAACAAAAATATGGTCCACGCTCCGTTTGTACGGGCGAGCCGTGGCTATTGACCTGTGGCGTCAGCTGAGCGCGGGCATGCGCCCGCGTAAACTGAGTAGCGCGCTCAGTAACCACACCGCAACAACTTCTAAACGTATTAGTGAAAAAATATAACATGGTGTAAAAATGATTGGAATCGATTCAGTTGCTTATTCTTAACAAACTATATTCAGCAAAATATAACATTGTATATTCTGTGGATGGGTGACTGATTTGCTCGGAAACTATCTGCGAAGGGCCACGGAATGAGGACCCTTTTGTGCCTCATAGATCTTTGACTGTCGTCACGGGTCATTAGAAGTTCGAAAGTCTGACAAGTTTTACCAAGGGGTATTGCATTACCTAGTAACTGAGTTGTAGATGTCAGATAGGTGGACGTTCTATGTAAAATACTAGTATTTAGCTGCTTTCGGTTAGATGGGAAGCCAACCCTATACATGAGAAAAGGCTGACAGTTAAGTGTAATGTTCCCACTGCTGGGACACATGCCTCCTCTCGGTGAGAGGGAGTGGGTGTAATCTACCCCGCGGGCCTAGTGCGGGTTGGTAGATGTTTATGCAGTTAAGAGGGAACTCTAGTGGTGTTTTCTCTATACAAACGTATTCAGCTGTTTTCTTCGTGGATGTGGTGTTTTCTCGGTGGTAGGCCATAACATCGGCTGCCGGCGGAAGTTACCACCCACCAGACAAAGTCTTGCCGCCAAGCGATTCGTCGTGTTCCGGCATGATGTCTAGTGAAGCCGTACGGAGGACGGGTCTGAGCAGTTGTGTTGCGATGTGTGGCGGGTACGATGCACCAAATGTTGTTGTCTCAGGAATTTGGTCGTGGAGAGTCTCCAGATCAATCTCCCTCTAGCGCAGCATCGTTTGGTCGTGTTGGTCTTGGGTTTAACATTGCATCACCTCGTTCAACTGCCGTCATCCTTCCTATTCCTAAGTTTTTAAGTGAATAGGCTTAATAAACTAGTGCGCTTTACACTCAACGATTGCATCACTGCTTACCATCAGGCGGGATTGCAGTCAAGCACTAGTTTATAAATATTAAAAAAAAAAAATAATGCTTTTAGAACAATTATTTTGTTTACAATTTTACACCGTGATTATACGTGCCCTATCATTTGATTATTTCCGAAACTTAAAAAAAAAATTGAGATCTGCAGTGTTTTGAAAAATAAATCGCCGGAATACGAAACGTCTCTTGATCAACATTTTTGTAGGTAAAATCAGCCTGAGCTGCAACTGTCCTTTTAGCACTTTACTGGGAGCGATTGTAAACAGAGCGACGGAAATAGTTTCTTCGAATACCTATTTTCCAAATTCCTCGGCACTAGAGTCCCCTGTTAATGATAAATGAGGTGTTGTATCATTTTCCGATCCCAAGACCGTGTTGCAGGGTTAACTAGTAAATACGCAATCGTTCTACTATACGGGCTCAAATACACCCAATCTAATAATCTGTTTACTCCTCCACCATTACCACTCTCCTTACATTTCCATATACACACTTCCACAGTTTTACTCTCATCATAAACACATGCACATACTCCCACACTTTCACTCTCACAAACAAACCCTCACATCAAACCGTACCACACTACAGCACCAATTTGCATTTTTATTTTATTATTCTCCATTTCTTTTTGGTTTTCTATATATTTTTTCTACGGTCATTTGGTAATTTGCTTAATACATAACCATAAGTCATATCTCAATAGTAATCATTCCTGCCCAGTCGTGTTACAATGACCATTTCCACACGGGTAAACCGTACTACAATGAAACTTTTTTTTATAGCTATATCATCAAGAAATCAACATATGATTATGTCAAAAAGCGCGTGTATTTGCGTCACGACTAAACATCGCACGTTACTAGGCTGTATGGATGAGTTGCCTTTGCCTTTCATTTGTGGGATTAGCCGCGCTATATTTGCGCCATTGTTAACTTTTATCTGCATTTATTTCAAGGTCGTAGAAAAAGTTTTGTATGCCACTGTCGCAAACAGCTATTGTAATACTCGTGCTGATCAATTGTGCCATTCAGCTTTGCTTCGTGGCACAAACTATCACTCAAATTACACTAGCTACCATTGCTTGACAGTGGCATAAATAACTGTTATTTTCTTAAATAACTTTTAAGTTTTGTATACCGTAGGGAGAGCGGAGCATCCTAACACAAGCAAATTAATTGTTTAAAAGGATGCTCCTAAATGTAACTAGCATAAGTTATTTAAGTTGCTGAATAAACATTTTATTATTATTATTAGATCTCACATGTCTTCGAAGGTTTGGCTCCAGGACATTTCGGTTTCTTCACAATGTTTTCCTTCACGCTTTTAGGGTTCTTCTTTCTTTCTCATATGGCTTCGCACGGTTTATGCATTTAGCCAATGTCACGTTATGAATTATTCATGTCGAAAAAGACGGCCGCGCGGACCGAACACGGAGGAAGATTTGGTTCAAAGCCATGATGTGGCCACTATGCTACAATATTTCACTGTTCTTTATGAATTATTCACTGAATGCACTTTACTTTACTAGATATATCACGCGTTTTTATTTAGTAAACGACACTATAAATAATTTATAAGTCCAATGAAAAATGAGCGTGGCACTCAGCTTCCCGCCAAAACTCCTTTAGGGTTGTGGTATTGGAATAATTCTACATAACCTACCTGCCTACCTACCTACAAACTTACGACCTACAAACTTGTAAGTCGCGCCTGAAACCACTAGGCCACCACTTCTAATTGTGATATACTATAACCATTACACGCATATTTACCGACAACCCAAACTAATGTCTCCGAGCCGATAAGCTATGTACGGACGACAGCAGGTCAAGTTACCCTATACTGCCAAATATTCCCAATCAACCTTGAGCCTTAACGCTCTAGAGATAAACTTCAAAATCTAATAAGGAAATCTGAGCTTGATGTGCTGTCGTCTGTACTTCGTCAATGGACTTCGATTCCATACCTCAAGTTTGATTCACCCAGTCATCTTTTCAATATCGGCTCTAGGAAGTTTCACTATAGTCAGCATTACTTGCAGTTTTATGTAGATCATAAACTATTATGGAGGAGTTTTGGCCTAAAAAAAGTAATAATAACTTCGACCATTATGAAGAGAACTTGATTTGTGGACTGTAGTTTTTTTATGCGATGACAATGCGGGCGTGGATATAGGAAGTGTAGGGTGGGCGTTATGGGGGGCTGTCTTAAGTAATTTATAAATAACTAGCTTTCCGCCCGCGGCTTCGCCCGCGTGAAATTCGGTTATATCGAGCGTTTTAGATTTTCCCGTGGGAATATTTTTCAGGGATAAAAAGTACTCTATTATTTAATCCGCATTTCTAACTTTACGTCTACAATTTCAAAGCAATTGGTTCAGTAGTTACAGCGTGAAAGTGGAACAAATAAACTCACTTTCCGATTTATAATATTAATAAGGATGTATTATGAAAAGTGCTGATTCTCAATGTAATTTGAATAAACGGGTTTTGATTTTGAGTAATATTTTAGTAATACAGTATGTTAAATAACATAGGGCGTTCCCTTAAACTCGTTAATATATAACATTAATAGATTAAAATAAAATTATAAGCATAGAAAAATAAGCATAAAAAAATCCGAATAAAAAAAATTCTAATTGGAAATAAATTTGAAACCTCCTGTTTTAAATCAAAATAGTAGTCGTCATGTATAAAAAAATTGCGACGTTGCCGTCTTTCATGTTCGCGTGTACAGTGTGTTTCTTTTACATGTCAATTTAAAATTTTTATTGAATATTTTCATATTGGAAAAAATTTTAAAACATTTTGTTTTCGAATGGAAATATTTTTTTTTAGTATGTATGTATGCTATACTATTTCGGGTTAACGGGAACGCCCTCTGTTAGTTAACATACTGTATATCTATCGTTGTCATCTGGGTAGGCCTTTTCCCCAATTATTTTGGGGTAGACTTATAATCTCCACAATCAAGCTACTGGGTAATAAATACGACTGGGGCGTCTGATATCCCGTAACGACTTTACAGTCTGTACCATGTAAAATAGAATAGAATATCTTCATTACGTACACCATATAAATTAAACAATATAAATATGAAGATTTGACAAAGGGTGACACAATGGGCGGTCTTATCGCTAGGAGCGATCTTTTACACGCAACCGTTAGCTATCTATAACTGTAACAAAGAGATTTATTATAGCGTATTCCTGTCCAATCTTTAATTATTTTAATAAATCTGGCTTCTGACAAAGTTCCGACGGCCTGAAAGAGATTTTCTATAAATTTACATTTATACTTTTAGTATTTGCCTGTGCAATCGTTTTCTTTATCAATTAACTAGCGGCCGTCAGCGACTTCGTTCGCGTGGAGTTAATTATGCTTCGCTCCTATTGGTCGCAGCGTGATGTTGTATAGCCTAAAGCCTTCTTGGATTAATGGGCTATCCAACGCAGAAAGATTTTTTTTAAATCGGTCTAGTAGTTCCTGAGATTAGCGCGTTCAAACAAACAAAGAAACTCTTTAGCTTTATATATTAGTATAGATATAGATTTTAATAAATCTAGCTTCTGATAAAATTCCGACGATGTCAAATCAAATCAAATCAAATCAAAATCATTTATTTCAAATAAACCAGTTACAGGCACTTTTGAATTGTCAGAAGGTCGGTCAGTCAATTAGATGAAGCTAGTCGCCCATTCCAAAGAGTAGGTACCTATGGAGAAGAACGGGCAAGAAACTCCATGGACACTCTTTTAAATTGCAAGCTATTGTTACAAATATTTGATTACATCATTCATGTTGAAATCAACCGCGTGAGAACGATGCAGAAATATATTGTACGCTGAGAGCGTCCATTATGAAAAACATACAAAAATCAATTCAGAAATTAAAATACGCCGTGGCAGCTAAGAGATGACCAGTCCCCTCCGACGGCGTCCGTTCACGAACATGACGTATGGATCGGCATCATTCAGCTCAACCATATCGAAGGGAACCCAATGACCCAAAACACACGCCACCATCAGCGAGACATTTGAGTGAGCATGACATACTCTCAACAGCCAGAGCACAATTAAGTCAATAAAAAAGACTAACCCAACAAATAAATGAGAGAATAAATAAAAGAGATTTTTTATAGATTTACATTTCTACTTTTAGTATCTGCTTGTGCAATCGCTTCTGTATCAATTAACTTTTTGTAATTCAACTCAACCTGAAACTTAAGAATCGATTTGAGGAACAATGACAAAGAAGGACATTTGGGTAATTTGGTGAGAGTGAGTAATTTATATGTTACTCACTCTCACCATGACAACACGAAAATAACCTATAAGGTCTACCGGGGCAATTGCGTCTAATCGAAATTATTTTAAATCTATTTGATAACCTACCTCTCCTGTCATCTATACGTTATAGTTTTTTATTCAAAGTAAACAAAACAAGATGGAGGAGAGGTAGGTTTTCAAATAGATTTAAAATAATTTCGATTAGACGCAATTGCCCCGGTTGACCTTAGCACAGTTTTACATTCTCAATAATTAGAACAAAAAAGCATATATTCTGACCTTTTTTGGTGTGAAATAACTGGCTCTGGGCGGAACGGAAGGACGTGTCAGAGTTTTACTGACTAAAACCCACCCGTGTTCCTTCACATGCCTCTGCGCTCGGGCCCACTTTTTCCAACGGTATTACAACAACCAGCGACCTTGGTCACGGGCGTAGCCAGCCTTGGGCTCAGGGCGGGGCAGAGTCAACCTATCTCACCCTTTTTAATTAGGCACCTTAAAGATCAGAGCCAGGGTGGGGCAAGCACCCCAGCTTGTCCCAGTGTGGCTACGAACATGGCCCTGGTAGTGATTCATTATGATTTTAGGCGTCTAGAATCATTGTCGTATTATACTTTGGCTATAATGTCTAAAAATTAAATGATGCAATCACAGTTACAGTTTGAGCACTGATTCTTAATTGACCCTATTCTTGAAGATTTTGAAACTATGAACAATATAGAATTAAAAGCACTCGAGCATAAAGTCTCTCGAAACATTTTTTTTAGAATTACGTCACAAATTCAGTGCTCTTTATATAGGTGACCTGCAATCTAGCTCAGGAAAGTTCTAGGTTTGACTTGTGTAGCGAATAATGGGTTAAATTGAAAAGAAGCAATTTCGCTTGATTTTTGTGCTAAAATAGTGGGACTTGTAGTATTCTACAAAACATAATATGTAGGTAAAAAATGCAATGTGGTGAAAATAGAAAGCTTTTTTTATGAAGTTCAGTCATTTTAATAAAGGGTTACCTTGGTTATAAAGGTGACTGTTTTTGCGTCGATGCGATGCATGTTTCCCTTCAATCTTGTTATATTATTTTGGGGTTGTGTTCTCATTTGGCGTCATGTTTCTAAATAAACTAAGTATATCGCTTTTTCAATTTTTTATCGAAATTAAACGCTGCTGGTTTTTAATACCACTAATTTTAGCTAAATTTAATACGTTTATACATTACTTATAACAATTAGATAGCTGATTGTTTGCCTTGGAATAAGCAAGTACTTTAAGATTAGAGAGTTTCTTTGAATCCAGAAGGGAATGAAGTATTTTGGAATTCTGCGCACAGCTCCTCGTTCTAAAGTAGAATTCTGAGTGTAGCTTGGGATTTAAAGCAGGTCACTCGAGCTTATACATAACAAGCTTTCCACCCGCGGCTTCGCCCGCGTGGAGTTCGGTTATATCGCGCTTTTTAGATTTCCCTCGGGAACATCAAATTTTTCCGGGATAAAAGGGAGCCTATGTCCTTTCTCAGGGTCTAAAGATTGTCTGTGCCAAATTTCATCAAAATTGGTTGAGAGGTTTAAGCGAGAAAGCGTAACAGACAGACAGACAGACAGACAGAGTTACTTTCGCATTTATAATATTAGTATGGATTAGTATGGATAGTGTTGCTTCTAAGGTGGACTTTTGCTTTTTATCACAAACTAATTGCTTAACATCCTATTTGTGGAAATAGGGCTTTATTTTTACAGTTACACAACCTTCATTTGTTATTTACGTTGTTGAGAAGATATATTTTTCCCCCATCTCCGTTCCACCATCGAACGACCCGTTGTACGGCGAGTTTCCACCCTTACGTTGTTGACACCACTGCGACCCGGACGAAGCGTTTCGCTTCCTCTTTTATACCGCGTTCATCGAGGGACTGGAACAATTTACCGGCGACGGTGTTTCCGTCACATTACAATTTGAGTGTCTTCAAGGCTAGAGTGAATAGGCTCTTAATAAACTAGCGCGCTTTACCATCAATGATCGCATCACTGCTTACCATCAGGCGGGATTGCGGTCAAGCGCTAGTTTATAATTTACAAAAAAAAAAAAATACATGGAGCAATGTATTAGCAATATGCTTCAAAATGATTCCAATAATTAAGTGCAACCATAAATAAAGGAGAGCAGCGGTGGCCTAGTGGTATCGGCCGCGACTTACAAGTTGTAATTAGTAGGTTCGAGCCCAATCAGGCGCTTTACTTTGTGTAAATTATTTCATCACCACTGCTCGCAAAACGGCGAAGGAAAAGATCGCGAGGAAACCGGCATGTCCTAGAGCCAAAATTTCGAAGACATGCGACATCTACCAACTTGCTCTAGGCCAACGTGGTAGATTACGACCCACTCCCTCTCACCGAGAGGAGTCCTGTGCCCCAATTGAGGGAACATTATAGGCTGATTATGTTATGTAGGCGGGATTCTAGGTAAGCACTAGTTTATAATTATAAAAAAAAATTAACTAACTCTTTTGTTTATCTTTATTGAATTTGTCAGTTTCATTTACATTACTAATCTTCTTTTCGCCTTTACTTTTTTATCATACGTCATTACACATCAAGTCTAAGTAAATAACAATACACTCACAATCCGTCAATATAACAACAAATAATCCGGCATAATATATAGGACTTATTGACCGCCACTAAAGACATATCCGGACTGACCAGCTATTGTGGCAGTAACCTGAGCTCCCTGTGGCGAAACAATAGCAGTCTTCAGATAAACAGGTCGCGGCTAATGGGGGTGACGTCATCGCCGCCAGTTTTATCCCCCATGGTCTTATGGCACTATTATCAGATAAACATCGTAAGAGATCGTTGAATTAGTTTACAAGGGTGACTGAGAGTTTTGGATAAATATTCTTAACTACAAGAATATTTCAAAGAAGAGAATATTTAAGAACTCGGTGTTCTATAGGATGCTTTTTGGGGAGCGTGCGAGGGAATTGCATGATTAAATTCCCCCATCTCCGTTCCACCATCGGACGACCCGTCGTACGGCGAGTTTCCACCCTTACGTTATTAACACCACTACAATCCGGACGAAGCGTTTCGCCTCCTCCTTTATACCGCGTACATCGAGGGACTGCAACAATTTGCCAGCGGCGATGTTTCCGTTAGACTACAGTTTGAGTGTCTTCAAGGCTAGAGTGAAAAGGCTCTTAATAAACTAGTGCACTTTACCATCAACGATTGCGTCGCCGCTTACCATCAGGCGGGATTGCGGTCAAGCGCTAGTTTATAATTTATTTTAAATCATTAAAAAAAACAAAAAAACATGCTTTTAAAGAATATGAAAGTAAAAAGTTAAAAAATAATTTTAAAATTTAATTTATGACAGTAGTATATAAACAATACTAGTATAAACGAGACAAAAGCTTGAGGTGCTTTGTGCCATAATTTTTGTATATTAAGCGCCTCACGCTTTTTTTAGTTTTTTAAACTATATTTATTTTCAACTTTTTAGTTAGATATTCTTTTTTTAAATAATATACGGATAACACGAACGCTTAAGTGGTGCTCATTTGTTTTTGCCAAACTTTTCTTTATCTCCAACAGACAGAATAGCAAGTGCTAAAATTCGTAATAATGCCTTACCCAAGTAACTAAATCTAAATCTAAACTAAATACTTTTCCTGCACAAATTAATACCTACCGCTCGGCCAACGAACGTATGGAAAACGGTGGGACATTTTACAGTAATGAGCCGCTCACTCGTAGTCCAAAGAGTTAGAGACGGACAAACAAACAAACCTACAAGTGAAGCTAATAAAACGCAAGTAAAAAAAAAAAAACTGTGGAACTTCTTCAATGAAAGGGATTGCTATGTTATATAATAATAATACGCCTTTATTAAACCACGAATTTCTTAAGTAATTATAAACATATTTTAAGTATATATCGAAAAAAGGAAACAATAAAAATAAAAGTAAATAAATAAATTTACATTTCCTTATAATTCATGGCCCGTCTCGGTATAGGCCTCCTCCAAGTGCCATTTATTTGTATCCGTTGCCACA
This sequence comes from Sesamia nonagrioides, assembly GCA_017933935.1. Lineage (NCBI taxonomy): Eukaryota > Metazoa > Arthropoda > Insecta > Lepidoptera > Noctuidae > Sesamia > Sesamia nonagrioides. Next base: position 509,827 of record JADWQK010000984.1, on the reverse strand, counting down.
TTTAGCCAAGTTCTCCCTGCGGTCTTTACTATGCTGTCTCTAACAAACACTCTTTCAAATATTTCTGTGTATTTGTATATATACATAATTATATATTTAATTGCTATGTTATTATGATAAAAATAACCAATGTAGTACCTAGTGAAGTGATGCGCGGGCTTGCAGGCGGCTTGTCGCCCGGTAAGTACCAGGCCCGGGCCGACGCGACGCGCGACGGCGCGTTGTGTTCCACGCGCCCCTCAAACTGATGTCAGCACATCGTGACGGGGTCCATGAAGACCGGTGCCTGGGCCAGGGTTGCGGGTTGGTCAAAAAGAGAAACCGTGGCCCAAGCGCACAGGCATGTGAAAGAACACGGGAACACGGGTGGGTTTTAGTCAGTAACATTTGAAGAACATTCATTGCGCACAACTGCCCGTCCTCCGTACGGCTTCACCAGACATCATGCCGGAACATGACGAATCGCTTGGCGGAAGACTTTGTCTGGCGGGTGGTAACTTCTGCCGGCAGCCGATTTTATGGGCTACCACCTAGGAAACCCGGTCCGATCATATGAGATCAATGTCCGCGTGTGCACGTGCTGTTTTCGTAATTGTTCGGGTTTGAGTAGGTACTTCCGAGCCTTTTGACTATAGTGACGTGGCATGCATCCAGCGCTTGCTGCGATTTTGATCAGACCATGGGAACCTAGTCGGTGGGGGTCAGATCAAGAGCCTTTCTGCTCCATCGGCTCTACGTGATACGTTCCCCGCCCTAATCAGCTGGGCTATGTCGGCGACTTTCGTTCTTTTACGAACCTCCTCATTCCTGATTCGATCATAAAGAGAAAACTTGGCATAGCTCTCTCCATAGCTCTCTGTACGACTTTGAGCTTTCTTATGTGGCCCATAGTGAGGGACCACGTTAATCAATCGGGCAGAAATGCAGACCACGAACCGCTACTGAAAAAGTTCCCATAAAAAAACCTAATAACACCTTTATTACTTGTGAATAAAGGTCCTGGGGCAATCCCGACACGGGCACGTGCGAAGGAACTGCAGATAATTGTGAGTCTCACAGAATTTATAATGATGTTGAAGATAAAACGGTATGAGGAAGAGCGGTGAGTCGATATTTATTCACATATATCGCCTGGTAAAGGGAATGGTGATTGGTGTAATACAATTTATAGAATCTACTGATTATCAGGCTTCTATTGCCTATCCTAGAAGACTAATCATTTTTTGATTTTTGCTTGGATAAATCCCTAATAGGGATGTATCCAAGGTATGAAGCAATAATTATGCATTATTTTAAAACATAGGTATTCTTAAGTTAAAATGTTGTAATTATGAGCCAGATGAATACGATATTTTTGTACGCTTACTGGTATAACACAGCGCCCTGTTATAATAGGTAAGACCTGTACCTATTTACCTGTGTAAGCAAATAAAATTATTTGATTTGAATAGTCTCACATCCACCATTTATTTTCGAGATACCGTAGATTAGTGCTATGGTCAGTTGACCATTTGACCCAAGCTTCCCATGGACACTCGAAACTTACCCATTAAACGACTTAAAAGCTATGTATATAAAGACAAACTTTGCAAAAAGGGGTATCATAAAATCACTGATTATTTAGAAGACAATAAAGCTTGGGACTGAGCTGCTCGCTCTGCTAAGCAATGTCATTTGGGTTGTATCCTAAAAAATAATTTAATGTCCATCAGATAGATTTATAAAAAATATTGAACACGTATTTTTTATTTTTTCTTTCATTCAAATACTTAGGAAGATATATTGATTTGAAATGTCGCTTGACGTCACGCCGTGGTACAAAATATGCCACGGCGTGACGTAAATAGCCCCCACTCCGTAAATTTAATACGCTATATCTCGGTAGTTTTTGGTAATTTCGACAAAAAAAAAAATACGGGTCTTAATTTTTTTTATTATCTGTAAGACGGACTAATTATTTTTTTGATTTTCATACCTTGGAGCTACAATTGTGACATTTTAAACACTGTTTTTTTTTAAATCGCTTTAATTAATGTAAACATTTTCATTATTAACGTCTGGACTTGAAAAAAGACTTAGATCCCTGAGTTTGTTTCGGCTTTTCTTCGCTGAGTCAGTTAGGAAATGCCGGCTCCATCTAGTTTAAAAAAAATATGACGTGTAAAAGCGATCAGTGATCCTAATTGCATAATAAACGATTTCATTTCATAAAAATCGACCTTGACCTTTAATGAAGTCGTAAGACGGATAAATTGCCGCGACCTTAAGAATGCATTTCCGCGTACTACCCTCTTTTAAGCAATCAATATCTAAATCAAAATTGTTTATTTCAAATTAACCAATAGTTGGTGCTTTTGAATAGTCAATGTCAGTCAGTTCAAGATAAAAACTTTTTTACAAAAAAACAACCGACTTCCAAAAACCACTAAAAAGTGAAAAATAACTAATTTCAGCATATAAAATAGGGCATATAAAAAAAAACTATCGAAACTTACGCGGGTAAAACCACGCGGCGCAGCTAGTAAATAATAAAATGGATCCATTTTTCGTTCTTGGACATGCGCGCTTTCTCACAATATTTTCCTCCACCGTTTTATGAGCAATCGTTAAGAAATTATTTACACATAGTAAAAGGCTTGAGGCGTAGGGGTAGCGAACGCGACGGCTACGCAAGGAGACGCGGGTTTAATCCTAATAACTAAAAGTATTTGGGCGCACCAATAAACAAAAATAAAAGTGCCATGTCTGTTACTTCTGTGGTCTATGAATTTAACTTGTATTTGTAAGTACTTCGTCCGCCAGACGGCGCTAGTAATATTTTGCGAAGTATTGTAGAGGTGGGGCGCGGTGAAGAGGGAGCAAATGCTCGAGGTCATTTGGTGAGGGTACGACCTTAATGTACAAAGTTACAGACGATAGCAGCTCAAGCTACCAGAAACTGTCTAATATTGCCAATCAACCTTGTGCTAAGTATATCTTGTACACCAATGACTGAAGGTGAAGGAAAACATCTTGAGAAAACCTGGACTTTAAGTCTGAAATCAGCAACCCGCATTGAGCAAGCGTGGTGATTACGCTTGATCCTTCTCTGTCTGAGAGGAGACCTGTGCCCAGCAGTGGGACGATAAAACGGTTGATAATGAACCTTGAGCCTTAATATTTTAGAGATAAGGTTGATAATCGAAGAAAGAAATCTGATAGATTGTAGTAGCTTAATGCGCTATCGTCTGTAATAATATAAAGCATGTAACACATTTCCGCTACGTGTTTAGTCACGCGTGTAATGTCAATTGATGCCGCGTTGCCGACGACGATGCCGCCTTCAATCAACTACATACGAGTGGGGATACATGTTAAGTCAATATATTACCAATCTAAATTATTTAGACTTCACTTCGGCTAACATAAGTGTCCCTTTTTGGAATATGGTAAAAATTCTCCTATTGCCTATTTTTTTTTTTATAAATTATAAACTAGCGCTTGACCGCAATCCCGCCTGATGATAAGCAGTGACGCAATCGTTGATGGTAAAGCGCACTAGTTTATTAAGAGCCTATTCACTCTAGCCTTGACGACACTCAAATTGTAGTCCGACGGAAATACCGCCGCTGGCAAATTGTTCCAATCCCTCGATGTACGCGGTAAAATTAAGTAAATTAGGTCCTGCATCCCAATTGCATAATATTAAGCATATCGCTAATCCATTGCTCCATAGGATCGAAAAATGACACCTTAATAACATCATAAATATCGCAATGTACCTATGTTGTTTCGTTTTGAAAAAAAAAAAAAAACATTGCTACTGGGGCCTTAGTCTGTTGTGACAATAGTGTCAGGTGTAATGGTTGATCAGTGATCATAGTGATCGATTTTGACCAATTTACGTAATCCATTAACAAAATGGCGTCATTATGACTTTCCAGTGGTCAACCACTGACACTCCACTCCACATATTTAAAATGAGTAGCAGTTTTTAGAAAATAATTTCTACTAACAGGTTTTATAATGCAATACGACAATTTTATTCCATCACCATTCCATTACGAGACGACTGGCCTTACGAATTTAGCAAATTACGAACTTTTAGCATAATGACAATGACATCAGCCCCTGATAATGTGTTACGGATATTACCCCACTAGCTTTTCCATCAGGAATTTCTCAGTTGGAGCCCGGAGTCTGGATTTGTGTTTGTTGACGGCAATAGGGTCACCTAATTTCTGTTTTATATCTTGGTCGGCCTGTTCTTGATCTAGATAACGCCTGTTGGAACTGGAAAGTGATGGATGACTTCTGTGATGATTTGAAGGCAGGCTTCATACTTTTTCTTTTCTTTCTTAGAACACATACGTCGGCAGATATTTCTACTCTCTAGCTGTGCGTATAATAATCGTGGTAAAGCGTTGAGTACGACTAGTTGGGATATAAACCAAGTGTGGATAGTACGGTGAAGCTATGTGTGATAGTCCGATAGTAAAAGGACGACGGTCTGATTTTTTTTTATATATTATAAACCAGCGCTTGACCGCAATCCCGCCTGATGGTAAGCAGTAATGCGATCGTTGATAGTAAAGCGCGCTAGTTTATTAAGAGCCTATTCACTCTAGCCTTGAAGACACTCAAATTGTAGTCCGACGGAAACACCACCGCCGGCAAGTTGTTCCAGTCCCTTGATGTACGTGGTATAAAGGAGGAGGCGAATCGCTTCGTCCGGATCGTAGTAGTGTTAACTACGTAAGGGTGGAAACTCGCCGTACGACGGGTCGTCCGATGGTGGAACGGAGATGGGGGAATTAAATCATGCAATTCCCTCGCACACTCCCCAAAATGCATCCTATAGAACACCGAAAGGCTGGCTACTCTACGCCTGTGCTCTAGGCTTGGGAGACCGTCACGAGTTAAATCAGGGTCACCAATTAGCCTCTTCGCACGCCTCTCCACTGAATCCAAAGTAGCCAGGTGACATTTCGCAGCACCAGCCCAAATGTGGCTGCAGTACTCCACACACGAACGGACCTGTGCTTTGTATAACATTAGAAGCTGCCCAGGTATGAAGTACTGCCGGACCAGTAGTATTGTTACTATAATGATTATGTAAATTTCATGTTATATTTTTAAATTACAAACTAGCACTTGACTGCAATCCCGCCTGATGGTAAGCAGTGATGCAATCGTTGATGGTAAGGCGTGCTAGTTTATTAAGCCTACTCACTCAAAAGAACTGAGTAAATAGGAAGGAAGACGGCAGTTGAGCGCGGTGATGCAATGTTAAACCCAACAACACGAAATAAAATATGACAACAGCCGGTTAACTACAAGATTTTTAGATAATATTTTTATTTGTTTTTTTTTTTTTATAAATTACAAGCTAGCGCTTGACTGCAATACCGCCTGATGGTAAGCAGTGATGCAATCGTTGATGGTAAGGCGTGCTAGTTTATTAAGCCTACTCACTCAAAAGAACTGAGTAAATAGGAAGGAAAACGGCAGTTGAGCGCGGTAATGCAATGTTAAACCCAACAACACGACTAACAATGCTGCGCCAGAGGGAAATTGATCTGGAGGCCCTCCACAACCAAACTCCCGACAACATTTCGCGCATCGTACCCGGCACGTACATCGCAAAACATCTGCTGAGACCCGTCCTCCGTACGGTTTCACCAGACATCATGCCGGAACACGACGAAGCGCTTGGCGGCATGACTTTGTCTAGTGGGTGGTAACTTATGCCGGCGGCTGATGTTGTGGCCTACCACCGAGAAAAAAAATAATATATAATAAAATGGACTTACCAGCTGCTGCTAACCTCAATTCCAAGCGCGATGTTAAGTGTTGTGTAGTGAGTTCTATGTTGTATTGCCGTGTGCTATAATATACTAATAAATACGATTAAATACTTGGATATGTGTAAATTAACCGAATGACGTCGCGTCCCGTTAGCGTGCGTTTCTCGTCTTCCAAACTTCCGATTTAGCTTCGAGATTCCGCTGGATAACCTAGATAGCAACCGGATGCCCTGTGCGCTAGATTTCAATCACTTATATTATTCCGAGTAATAATTACGCGCATGCACTCCTACTAAATTTTTCTCGCAAGTCATCTGTCAATGACATTGACAATTACCTAGATAATTGACGTTTTGTTCGGTAGTGACGTGTGGTGCGATCGTTGTGGAAATGGCCTCACGGGGAGATGGGACCCCCTGGGAAACAGGGGTCGAGGCCTATCGAGGGGGCAGTGAATATTTATTTGTGAATCCTGCACCTCTGGCCATAGGTAGAGGTGAAACACCGCGGTTGTTTTAGCTGCTAAGGATCATGCATATACCCCTTCGGCATCCCCATGAAGAAAAAGGCATGATTGTATGTTTATTTCTTAATGTTACGCAGGTGTATAATAAGAAAAACGATCTAAAACATGATGTTAATTAACAAAACTAATAATTATTTCAATTTCAGTATTAGCTTACAAAATGCAAAATAAAACTTTACGTTCTTGAAATCGAGCGTTGTAGGGAGAAAGCAGAACTGATTTTACTAAAATCTGTATCATTTTATTCATGGTACAAGATTGACGCCTGACAGTTCTGGTAAGGAAATCTGTCAAGAATTCAAATTTAATTGTCAAATACAAACTTATTTTAAGTACAAAAGTTTGATCGAATACGCCCTTAGCATAATACAATCACGTTTGATATATATATATAAAAAAAATTACATTATTCTCACACTGATCGGAAGGTCAGCTCAACACTTCTCTCTCACGTTTTAGATTTGTATATATTATAAGTCCTTCTCCGTATGAGAAGAGACCTGTGCCCAGCAGTAGGACGTTAAAAAAGAAGGTTGATGATGAATATATTATAAGTATGACAACGTCAGCGACGGCGGTCTTCTATCAAATCAATCTTGATAATAACAATTTAAATAGGCAAACCGACAGTTTCGTCGTAGAGAAGTGCTCCGGTCCGCGCCCCAAAGCGAAGTGATCGTTCGATCATCCGCACTTTCCAAAGCGACCCTGTTCATGTGCCGCCATTACAAAATAACGTCACAGTATTTTCCCCGCTACTAAATAAATCAAATTACTAACTCTTATTAAAATGAAATTGTTATCCACGACAAGTATATATATTGGTAATAGAAATGAAAACAATTCCTACTCGGACTATAGTCTAAATACTTCGGGATTGATTCTTTCGACCCTAGGTTAATAATCTACTATTCATTAATGGCAAGCTACGCTATTTCTAAGGATGATCTTATAATAGGCTAAATACAGTAGAACCTCGTTAAGTCGAACCTCGATAAGTAGCAAACCTCCAAATCTCAAAAAAAAGGTTTTGTTCCCTTCCCTTAAAACATCAAAAACTCCATTACTCGAAATCTCAGCCCTGAATTAGTCAAAATAATAGTGAGTCCCTTCAAGCCATTTTGGTATGGACGACAGCAGGTCAAACTACCCCAAACTGTCAGATATTCCCAATCAACTTTGAGCCTTAATGGTCATCAGGCAGGATTGCGGTCAAGCGCTAGTTTATAAATTATAAGAAACAGAAAATACCTACTACATAGTAATTTTTCACTTAAATATTTTCACGTCTTTTTGGCTGTTTTATATAATATTTATGAACTTATTTCAATCCATCACTTTGTCTTGGACGGATCTGATCTGGCTGACATCGTATGAATAAATTACGAGGGTAGGTAGGTATCATAACTTACAGATGAGGCGGGAGAAAGCATTGTTTTATATAAAAGCCATTTTGTTGTTAATGGCCTTCAAAGAAAGGAAGATGTTTTCAATTCGACTGTGTTTTTTATGTTGGTAACTCAGAACTTTCGACTGGTACACCGGAATTTGATGATTCTTTTTTTGCTTGGAAGTGGCTTTCCGTGTCCGGTCCCATTTAATTTCGGTTCAGTTCTGAGAATGACATCCATAAGAAAACCCAGTATATCCGCGACAAATAGACTGATAACTCAAAATCAGTCCAACTAATTTCGATAATTCTTGTTTATTCTTTTTAAATATTATAAACTAGCGCTTGACTGCAATTCCGCCTGATGGTAAGCAGTGATGGAATCGCTGATGGTATGTTTATGTGTTTTTTTTTTCCTTTCATATAAACATACCATCAACGATTTTTTACGATATTACATTAACGATATTTTAGTCTGGTCTCATAGACATTATCTAAATATATAATTATATATTTATTAATTATTAAAATCTAATTAAAACTTTAATTTTTAAATCACAATAACGTTTAAAAATTCAAGTTAACAAAATTGTGTCGTTTTCTAGCTACCCTTTTCCCAACTAAGTTGGAGTCAGCATGTAGTCTAACCGGATGGCAAAGTGTAAAATAAAAACTTTTTTATAAATAAAAAGAACCAACTTCCAAAAAAAAAAACAACATCACAAGGTGAAGTCGGTGGCAAAATATTGATAATACAAACACCAAAGACAATGACTTCCGAAATTATTTATTTTTCATTATGTAATGTTATTTGAGGTTAGTTGTTTTGTTTTCATAAAATAAGTTTTTTATGTATTTACTGAAAATTGATAAATCGTCGTTCCGCTTGGCTGTATAAAAGTTACGTTTGCCAATAAATGTGGAAAAAGTTTTTATTACTTATTCAACTTTTTATATTCGAAGAGTTTTACCCAAAAACTGCCTTGGCACGATCAGACTATAAAGTCTCGCCTGCTGAGGCATAGTACTTACTTCCTTCTTCGTATGGAAGTGACTATTAACTTACCTGGTCATAATCAACATTATCATCTCAGCGTTAATCCCAGTCGCATCCGCAGCTTTTTTTTTCAGCTTTGGAGTCTGGGGTCCGCTTTACCAGTCCAACTGCTGATTTTTGGCTAAAAATCGACATTTTCCGTGAAGCGACTGCCGTCTGACCTCCACAACCCGAAGGCGATATCGAAGCATTGCAGTTAGACCAATTGTTAGACTTTTGAGGGCTCCAACAACCCTCGACCATCACCAGATGTTTGTATGGCAACCGGGACCAACGGCTTAACGTGCTTTCCGAGGCACGACCAGACCAGTGAAAATATTCATATTCATGCATACAAACATTTGCACTGCGCGGGGATCGAAACCGCGCCTCCTTGCGCAACGGCCGCGTTCGCTACCGCTACGTCACAGAGGCTGTCAACTTACCTGGTCTCTCGTGGTAAATTAAAGCCCACTCCCATACGAGAAGAGGAGCAAATATACTGCGGGTCGGTTATCCACCAACCACGCATACAAAAATGTATTCAACACTACAAAACACAAAATGGCGAAGGCAATCCCTTTTCATGTTTGGGATGGGAAATCATCAAATGACCTCTCCCGCTTTGGGCGGAGCGACAGGGCGTGTCAGACTTTTACTGACTAAAACACACCCGTTTTTCTTCACTTGCCAATGCGCCAGGGCCACGGTTTCTTTTTTAACCAACCTGGAACCCTGACCTAGGAGGCATCAGTCTTCGTGGACCTCCTCACGATGTGCTGACATATCTTTGAGGCGCACGTGAAACGCGCCGTCGACTCGGACTTGGTCCTTACCGGGCGGCGAACTGCCCACTGCTCACCGCCCGCAAGCCCCGGCGCCTACGGTGGCCGGGAGTTCGACCAGGGCGTCTCCTGCGGCGGCTGTAGGCGTGAGAGCGCTGGGATTCCCGCTGCCTCACGCGCTTTGCCTCCTCTTTTGCCAGCATCACTGCTTTGCAGAAGGAGGTGTTGGCCTGCCACGCTCTCTCGCTCCGGACCAGGGTCGGACACGAGAGATCGTCGCCGATCGCCGCTACGAGGACACGGCTGTGCTCTACCTTAGCCGGGCGGACCTCCGCCATATGTTCCACCGTTTCCTCAGGATGATCCACAAGGCAATCTCTTCCACGTAACCTTAGAATGGACAGAGATTTTCCTGTACATAAAATAGGGCTGTCGTTGGTGGAAATATTATGCATACAATAAGCATAATATAAATAAATAAATATATACGGACAAATCACACAGATTGAGCTAGCCCCAAAGTAATTTTGAGACTTGTGCTATGGGATACCAACTCAACGATTCTATATTTATAATAGATACATATATAGATAAACATCAAAGACTCAGGCTAATCAGGAAAATAACGTGTTCCATCATGACCTGGCCGGGGATCGAACCCGGGGCCTCCATGTCGCAGGCAGGCGTGTTGACCGCTGCGCCACGGAGGTCGTCAATATATAGTTCCATTAAAATACCACTAAAATCGATAAACAGATACATACACAATTACACATGCAAAATTATACATACATAAATACAAAAGTACCAGAAGGGGCAGCGAATAAATTATTATTTATAAAAGGCCTAACAGTATAACCCCTGCAACAAATGTTTTACATCAACAAAATAAAATTCCACGATTACAAACACGTCAGTAAAAAAAGCTACGCCGTAGCACTCGTTAAAGTAGCATTGCGTAGCCTCGTAGCCACATTCACAGCTTCGTAGCCCGTAGCGATAAATAAATAACCAGCATTAATCGTAGCGGCTAAATGTGACCAGAGGGATTGAAGAAAGTGTGAATGTTGGTCCTGTTGTGACAATAATGTATTATAAGGCTGGCCTTATTCACACTTAAAGTGGCTATATCGGTAGGTTCTTGAAATGCTAAAATATAGGATGAAGTTTTTTTCGAGTATCTACTTATTTAAAAAAATATAATGTAAAAAAAGGGAAAACTTTGGGCAAACTTATAAAAAACGAAGTATAAGACCCCACCAGACTCCTTTAATTTTAGATGAGCTACGAGTACCAGTTCGGGCAAAGTATGATAGAATATATTTTAACCGACTTCATGGGAGGAGATCTCAATTCGCCTGTATATAACGTATATTTATTAATAAAAAAAAAACAAAGACAATTCTTATATGTAGTTATTTTTAAAGCACATTCCGTAATTTAAATATGTTTTTTTAACTAATTATGAATACAGAAAAGGTTAGTAAGTTAAAAAGTATTAAAACTATTTTTGGTACGGATGTAACAATTTTTTTATCTGTGCTATAAGGGTTCCTGGCTGAAGGTGAAGGAAAACATCTTGAGGAAACCTGGACTTTAAGTCTGAAATTGCCAGCCCGCATTGAGCAAGCGTGGTGATTACGCTCAATCCTTCTCTGTATGAGAGGAGACCTGTGCCCAGCAGTGGGACGATAAAAAGGTTGATGATGAATGGTTCCTGAACACGATGCCGCACGGCAAAGGCGCGGCGACGGCATCATATGCAGGAACCCTAAGGCGTTGCTTCGTACAGTTTCAAGATTCTGAGTTCATGGGAACTAACCATGTGGCTTTTCATAGTTTTGAAAATTTGCACTTTTCCTATTGCAATTGAAATGTATACAATATTTGTTCATTAGGTAAATTCATTTAAACTACGGAGTATTTTACAGACCATTTTCCATTGTACAGACGACAGCACATTAAGCTATTACAATCTGTCAGATTTCTTTTCATTTTTTATTAGATTTTCAACTTTATTCTAAAGTATTAAAGCTCAAGGTTAATTGGGAATATTTTGCAGTTTCGGGTAGCTTGACCTGCTGTCGTCGTTTTTTTTCACAAAGAAACTAATTAAAATTACAGCCAATATGAATAAAAATCGGACCTATTGCGGTTCACCGCTAACATGTAACCTAAAGATAACTAACCAACTATGTAGCTGTACTAGGGATCACAAAACTAAAAAACAAAAGTGTTTATTCAAATTAGACTAAAATCAGCACTTTTTGAACGTCAATATATAATCATCGTCATAATGCAGTCCCTCAAAAGGCCCACCCTTCGCCATTTCCTAGAGAAGAAAAAAATACTACTCTATACTACTAGGCATGTTTCTTCTTCTTCAGCCTATAGATGTCCACTGCTGGACAAAGGCCTCCCCTAAGGCTTTCCACGTTGACCGGTCTTGTGCTGCCCGCATCCATCGGCTTCCCGCGACCTTTACCAGGTCATCGGTCCACCTTGTTGGGGGCCTCCCTACGCTGCGTCTTCCAGTGCGTGGCCGCCACTCCAGAATCTTTCTGCCCCATCGGCCATCGGTTCTACGAGCAATGTGCCCTGCCCACTGCCACTTAAAGGCATGTTTATAAGCAGCCTATTATGTTCCCATATCTGGGACACCGGCCTCGTCTCGGTGAGAGGGGGTGGGCCGTAATCTACCACGCGGGCCCAGTACGGGTTGGTAGATGTCACATGACTTCATAGTTTTGACTCCAGGACATGTCGGTCTCCTCACCATGTTTTCCTTCACCGGTTTGAGAGCACTGGTGTTGAAAATATTTACAAAAAGTAAAGTGCCTGACGGGGTTCGAACCTACGACCTACAACTTGTAAGTTCCGGCCGATACCACTAGGACACCATAGCTCTATTCTAGGCCGGTAAAATAACTAAAATAACAGAACATTAAATTAAATTATTCACCGTATGTCAGCTGGCGCCAATATATAAGAATAGCCCAGTAAAAAAGAAAAAAATAGCATTAAAATTAAAAATTTAATCAAGTAAAAATACCTAAATAAAAGCTTCAAGGCATAAATACGTCGTCAACGCTAACGTCGTCCTCCGTGACGCAGCAGTCAACACGCCTGCCTGCGACGTGGAGGCCCCGGGTTCGATTCCGGGTTTCCCGGCCAGGTCATGAAGGAAAACGATCTTTTCCTGATTGGCCTGGGTCTTGAATGTTTATCTATTTATGTATCTATTATAATTATCTAGTATCGTTGAGTTAGTATCCCATAACCCAAGTCTCGAACTTACTTTGGGGCTAGCTCAATATGTGTGGTTTGTCTGTAAAATAAATAAAATAATAGCGTGACAGTTTACATAATTATCATTGTGCTAACACAATACACCTACAGGCCTACAGTTACTAATAACTGTAGGCCTGAGAAAATCTCCTTGAGCCCAGTTTGTTAAAGAACATTCATTCTTCGGGCCCATTCTGAATCACATAAAACTTTCTGGTCTCAATTGTTGTTGTGCAAACTAATAAAATTTCTCCCAGAATGTCGCACCAAGTCAAAATGTTTGAGTTGTCAGGACTTGTCACTTTGTAAAGTCACACAACCTCTCTCTTGATTAACAGAGGGTGTAGACTGAAGATGAGTTTGTGTTCATCCGAAGACATAAATTATTTTATCTGAAACTAGCGGCCGCCAGCGACTTCGTTCGCGTGGAGTTAGTTATGCTCCGCTCCTATTGCTCGCAGCGTGATGTTATATAGCCTAAAGCCTTTCTGGATTAATGGGCTATCTAACGCAAAAGAATTTTTCAAATCGGACCAGTAGTTCCCGAGACTAGCGCGAACAAACAAACAAACATACAAACAAACTCTTCGGCTTTATATATTAGTATAGATTGCTTTTGATAATAGTGTCTGTTCGTTTTAATTAAGTATGACTAAGATAAACGTCCAAAATACCGCAGTGTCTCAAGACAAAAGTCTTCGAGGAGTGTGTGCCAGTGATGACGTATGGAATTAAGACGTGGTCGCTAACAATGGACCTTATAAGAAGGCTCAAGGTTGATTTGCAGTTACGTACTAGTTTATAATAATAAGAAAAAAAAAAAGTGAGATGCAATCATCCTAATGGTATTGATAATAGTTAAAAGCAAAAAAAGTTGGTTGACAAACCTTCTCACAAGGCTTATTGAACTCGAATCAATCAATTTTGATCGGTTACTCAATACGTCGCTACTTTATTAAGAGCCTATTAACTCTAGCCTTGGAGACACTTAAATTGAAGTATGAGTTCATTGACCGATTAATCGTAAGTTAAACTAAAACGTCGGCTTAAATTCATTTAAACTTGTTAACTAGTACGTGTGTGCCCTTACGGCTAACACCGACGCCTTTGAAAATTAACGTAAAGTAAGGTCAGTGGATGCGGAGTGGAAAGTTGTATTGCAACTTATTCCCAGCTTGTCGTGCGTAGTTTTAAATGTGATTACAACATGGAGGCATAGCTCTAAAATCATTCAGTTGACCGTCCTGAGCAGTAAAAACTAAACGCAAACAATTTATATTAAACAAATCTTTGTGCATAAGCAACCGCACGTAGCCACGTTCATTTTATTTAGTTTAATTTGGTTTTCTAGTTAGCCCAGTCACTTTAGGCAAAAATGGGGCCAACCTCGGAATTTGAAATAATAAGCTGGAAACTCTTAGCAGCTTCATTTAGGCGTTCTAAAATTGTCTGAAAAGTCTCATATTATCTCGTGTCTGCGCCGTAAGTTCTTCGAGGTCAAAGGTTACGACAATCGGTTTTTTTTGCAATTGTTTCCGTTTGTATTGCTCCAATGATGTTAGCTCCTATTATCAAAATTGTAGATCATAAAATTTGCAACAAATTTTGTTCAAAACATTTTTTTTTATGAAGTCAACCGTTTTTGAGATAGGCTGAGAGCACGCAGCGCTCAGGGACTTATACAGTAATACAAAGTGAACCGTGAATCTCGGTGAATAATACCTTGTATCATCATCATCACAGCGTTAATCCCAGTCGCATCCGAAGCCTTTTCAGCTTTGGAGTCTGGGGTCCACTTTACCAGTCCAACTGCTGAAATGGCTAAACTTCGACATTTTCCGTGAAGCGACTGCCGTCTGACATCCACAACCCGAAGGCGACATCGAAGCATTGCAGTTAGACCAATTGTTGGACCTTTGAGGGCTCCAACAACCCGAAACGACTGCCACTAGATGTTTGTATGGCAACCGGGACCAACGGCTTAACGTGCTTTCCGAGGCACGACCAGATCAGTGCAAGTATTCATATTCATGCATACAAATACTTGCACTGTGCAGCGGCCGCGTCCGCTACCGCTACGCCACGGAGGCTGTCAAGTACAGTTACCAATATGAGGTTTGTAGTGTTATTTTATTAACCTACATATACTTACTTCTTCATACTCATATATCATTCATTTCTGCAGGTCATAATACGCATTCCAGTATTATGAGGCACTGTTCTGATAATATTTTACTACACCAAGACTCATTATTCTGCTTACAGATACGGTCCTCAACTTCAAGCCTAAGTTTCGGCGACTTGGTGATAACTAGGCGTAAGAAGTTGTACCGGTGCTGTGCCGTATTCATTTTTCATATACAACACAACGCTATAATTTAATATGTAGTTATATTTACAATAATATTTTCATTGTTATGACAGTTTTTGACAACGCTGTTGATTATGTCTCTATGACAACCTTTTTCTTCTAAATTTTTAACTGCCAGCTATCTTTCGCTATCGCTTGAAGTTGAGGACCATGTCTGTAAGCAGAATAATGAGTCTTGGTGTAGTAAAATATTATCAGAACAGCGCCTCATAATACTGGAATGCGTATTATGACCTGCAGAAATGAATGATATATGAGTATGAAGAAGTAAGTATATGTAGGTTAATAAAATAATAAAAAGTAAAAAAACTAAAACCCAACTACGACAAAAAACGACGCTGAAAAAGTATAAAACAAGATTTTCAGAATACTGAACTGAACAGAGTTGCTAATATAGTTGCAAGTAAATGGACACAGTAGACTCTACCAAGACCCGCTACCATGCAATATTCACTATTTAGAGATAAATGTTCATGTTTGGAAAACCGCAGTCACACGTTATATATAACGTGTGACTACGCCTTTCCAAACATGAAAATTTATCTCTAAATAGTGAATATTGCATACTTCAAAATAGTATTGTATGACATTATTGTCAATTTACAACGAAGGCATCTTGGTAAAGTCTACTGTGTCCATTTACTTGCAACTATATTAGCAACTCTGTTCAGTTCAGTATTCTGAAAATCTTGTTTTATACTTTTTCAGCGTCGTTTTTTGTCGTAGTTGGGTTTTAGTTTTTTTGCTTTTTATTATTTGTACTATTTTGGTGTTAAAGTGTATTTGTGGCGCATAATATTAACAAAAGTTAAATTAACGAACTAAAAACTAGGTAGTTAACATCCGACATCACTTTTGACTTATGTATCGACGTATAGTAATTTGTAGAGATGTCCTATTTTACTATTTCGTAGCACGTTGATCGTAGCGCGTATAGCAACGGTTTCCCCGTATGAAGCTCCGAAGCCGACCCGAGCTCCGAGCTCGTATGAAGCTGAGTAGGTTTTTCGTAGTAGCGACGCACATTTGCGTCGATGGCAGCGAATGGGTCATGAATTAGTGGATGAGGTCATTAGTATAAATAGATTGGATGTTTTTCTAACGGTGGTAGGCCATAACATCGGCTGCCGGCAGAAGTTACCACCCACCAGACAAAGTCTTGCCGCCAAGCGATTCGTCGTGTTCCGGCATGATGTCTGGTGAAGCCGTACGGAGGACGGGTCTGAGCAGTTGTGTTGCGTTGTGTGGCGGGTACGATGCGCCAAATGTTGTTGTGTCGGGAGTTTGGTCGTGGAGAGTCTCCAGATCAATCTCCCTCTGGCGCAGCATCGTTGGTCGTGTTGGTCTTGGGTTTAACATTGCATCACCTGGCTCAACTGCCGTCATCCTTGCTATTCCTAAGTTTTTAAGTGAATAGGCTTAATAAACTAGTGCGCTTTACCATCAACGATTGCGTCACTGCTTACCATCAGGCGGGATTGCAGTCAAGCGCTAGTTTATAATTATTAAAAAAAAAACATATTAAGAGGACCTGGGAAGATTTCTTAATCTATCTAATTCTGCTAACGATCGACTGTTATGTGGGTTTTTAAGTAATTTATTATGATCCAAGGCACTTATAAATAATCCCTCTATGGTTTTGACTCTACTGAGAGCCTGAGAGCGCCATAGGCCTGTCCTTTAGCAAACAATGACTTTCCTAGATTGATAACTTTATATCTAGAGTACAATCTTGTAATTTATGTACAATACAATCCCAAGAAAGAATCAGCGGGAGTATTTTACGCTGAATTTGCCCAGACCCCCTCAAGCCGTCAAATTCAGTGAGGGAAGGCTTGATTTTGATAAGTCTGTTAATATCTGCTTTTATGGATGCGTCGTCAAATTGTATGAGTACAGCGCTTGGCTGTTCTCCTGTTCCAACTGATCGCGCCGAAGAGCAGGCCATTCGAAGGCCTTCACCACTCCCATCGCTCCGTTTTCCAACCCCTGGTTTACATTCAAATTTCTACGAAGCATTACTCGGGATTATGTACAAACATAAAGTACTCGTGAAGCTCTTTCAGATGATACCAAATACAGTATACCTATTTATTTTAATTTTATATTAACATAGAACTTTTTGTCCGCTAGAGGGCGTAATACTAAATTTGGTGACGAGCTTTATAGCTCATAAGCAACAGAATATCAAGGCCCTTCTAATGGTTCTGCAGTGGTCTTATTCTGATAAGTAGTAAAGAAGCTATCTATGAACGAAAAGATGTGAATTATATGCAATCAGCCCATGAATACAGGTAAAGTCACAAGCAAATGCTAGTAATATATAATATATATATATTCAAAATGTACAAGTAAAGCCCTTTCAAATGATACCAAACACGGCATATTTATCTTAACTTTATTTTTTTACTCTGTATATTTTGTCCGCTAGAGGGCGCCATATTAGATTTTGTGAAACTCTATATAGCCTATAACCAGCAGACAATTAAGACGCTTCTAATGATATGTCATTTGTCGAATTCGAATAAGTAGTTTAGAAGTTACGAGGGAACAGATGAACATACATACATACATACATACATAGCCTGTCAAAATCATAACCCTCCTTTTGCTTTGCCGTAGTCGGGTAATAACACTACAGGTTTAATTACAAACTGTCAAAATCAATGGTCCGTTTACACATAGCTTGAAATGTAGGGCCTGAATCGCACCAAAAATGTTATTACACTACTCTGGATTTAGAATTGCTTATAAGGATTCAGAAAAGAGAATGATAAAGAAAAGGTAACAGGTATTTCAGGCTAATTTTACCCAAAGTTTGATACCCGTGGCATAAAATGAACACCTAATACGAATATAAAACGAATAATACCTTGTATATAGTTACTAAATCATTACAATAGTATCAGCAATAAATAAATTATATTGACTTTGTATTACAGTATATGTGCCTGAGCGCTGGGTGCTCTCTGCTCTCTATCTTAAAAACGGTTAACTTTATAAAAAAATGTTAAGAACAAAATTTGTTATAAATTTTATGCTCTACAATTTTGTTAATAGGTGCTAACATAATTTGAGCATGCATGCATGATAGCATCATTTCGTGAACTTTAACCTTGAATAACTTACGACGCAGACACGATATAATATGAGACTTTTCAGACAACTTTTAGAACGCCAAAATGGAGCTGTATACGAGTTTCCAGCTTATTATCTCAAATTCCGAGGTGAAACCCTAAGACTAAGTGTTTTTCGTTTGTTATAAGATTTATATTAAATGGAGAGAGATAATAAATTATTATATTCATCATTCATCATCATTATCAACCTTTTTATCATCCCACTGCTGGGCACAGGTCTCCTTTCATACAGAGAAGGATTGAGCGTAATCACCACGCTTGCTCAATGCGGGTTGGCGATTTCAGACTTAAAGTCCAGGTTTCCTCAAGATGTTTTCCTTCACCTTGAGTCATTGGTGCCCAAGATATACTTAGAAAGTTCATATAACTTTAGAAAAGTTACATTGGATCTTGCCTGAACTGGAATCGAACCCGCGACAATAATGTACTATTATAATGACAAGGATTGAATTACTATGACAGAGAGGGAAGAGCGTGACCACCTGTGTCTGTTTACAAAAAATAAAAATAAAGAAAAACGAAATCAAAGCATTTATATCAAATAAATCAGTTACAGGCACTTTTGAATTGTCGGAAGGTCGGTCAGTCAGTAAGATGAGGCTAGTCGCCCATTCCAAAGAGTAGGTACCTATGGAGGAGAACGGGCAAGAAACTCCATGGACACTCTTTTAAATTATCAAGCTATTGATACAAATATTTGATTACATCATTCATGTTGAAATCAACCGTGTGAGAACGGTGCAGAAATATATTGTACGCTGAGAGCGTCCATTATGGAAAACACAAAAAATAAAAACAACAATTCAGAAATTAAAATACGCCGTGGCAGCTAAGAGATGATGACGCCTTTGATGGCGTCCGTTCACGAACATGACGTATGGATCAGCATCATTCAGCTCAATCATATTGAAGGGAACCTAATGACCTAACACACACGCCACCAGCAGTGAGACATTTGAGTGATGACATTCTCTTGTAGCGGCTGTGTATTTGCAGCGTAAGCTAACCCCGCCGCTTGAACTAGGAGTGTAGAGACGTGCGGAATGCCTGCGCATGCAAATCGTCCGTTGGGCGAGCCGAGCAGCGGCAAGCCACGTCAGTCTGTTCCGGAGACCCAGTATGGTCGTACACAATGTAATCCTTCTGATATATGTATTAGGGAAATGAGAAAGTAAAAGATAGTAACAGTGCAAATTCGAGTTTTCATACCGGGAGTCACCCACCGCTAAACTCTCAACAGCCAGAGCACACAGTTTATCAACTCCCGCGCCAAAGGCTAGTCTCGGCTGAGATAGGCACCCATGACTGAAATTCGGCCTGGAGGACTATTGTCATAATAACACTTGCTGCGTCCTTCAGTTTCACTCGCATAAGTCTTGTTCCCATGGACTCCCATGTTTTTATCGGAATACTCATCAGGATAAAAACTATCCTATATGTCGATCCTAGTAATAAAACAACTGTGGGTTAAATCGGTTCAGTAGTGTTTTTGCGTGAACGAGTAACAAATACACACATAAACTTACACGTAGATTTAGTAAGTTATAAGGTACTAGCTTTCCGCCCGCGGCTTCGCCCGCGTAAATTTCGGTTATATCGCGTTTTTTAGATTTCCCTCGGGAACATCAAATTTTTCCGGGATAAAAGGTAGCCTATGTCCTTTCTCAGGGTCTAAAGATTGTGTGCTTTCCGCCCGCGTCTTCGCCCGCGTGGTGTTCGGTTATATCGCGCTTTTTAGATTTCCCTCGGGAACATCATATTTTTCCGGGATAAAAGGTAGCCTATGTTCTTTCTCAGGGTCCAAAGATTGTCTGTGCTAAATTTCATCAAAATCGGTTAAGAGGTTTAAGCGGGAAAGCGTAACAGACAGACAGACAGACAGACAGACAGACAGACAGACAGACAGACAGAGTTACTTTCGCATTTATAATATTAGTATGGATTATACTAACTCGTTTACATGGTGGTTCATTTTTTTGGCTATTTTAAAACATTCAGTACGTTTTTACTGTTTAAGTAATGTTACAGAGAGAAAACAGTTAGTGCTCATCGTGAATCAAGTTACACTGGAATGAGGAGGTCCGCAGAAGAACCAAAGTCACCGACATAGCTCTTCGAGTCGCTAAAATTAAGTGGCATGGGGCAGGACACATTGCTCGTAGAACCAATGGCCGATGGGGCAGTAAGGTTCTGGTGTGGCGGCCCGTACCGGAAGACGCAGCGTAGGGAGGCCCCCAACAAGGTGGACCGATGATCTGGTGAAGGCCGCGGCAAGTCGATGGATGTAGGCAGCATAAGACCGGTCATTGTGGAAAGCCTATGTTTAGCAATGGACCTTTATATTCTGAAGAAGAAGAAGAATGTCAATATTCTTCATGATAGTTACTAATGGAAAAAGCTTCGTGCAGAGTCCACACGTAGTTCCTAATGCCGGTATCTATATTGGTTATTTTATATCACAGAAACACATCTGTTCATCTCAGACTTTTATTACGAACTATAACATCATATTTTGAATATGACAATCAAGTCACCATGTGACAGATTATACGCCTAACGGCCAGTAGTGTTCTACAGGAACCAACCTCCAACAGTTACTTTAAATGTACACCCATCTCACCAATTCATCGATAAGTGAACTTGTTGTTAATTAATACCCATAAACAAACCTTACTACTAAAGTCACCATCATCTCAGCGTTAATCCCAATTGCATCCGTAGCTTTTTCAGCTTTGGATTCTGGGGTCCGCTTTACTAGTGTAACTGCTGATTTTGGCTAAACTTCGATATTTTGCGTGAGATGACTGCCGTCTGACCTCCACAACCAGAAGGCGATATCGAAGTAACATAGGACTAAATTGTAAGTTGGTAAATAGCAGAGGTATCGTCGTTGTAATCTGACAATGAAATCCCAAGCACAGACTAACACAAGCAGGCCACAGCAAACAAACAATAAACCAGTAGTTCCTCGTTTGTTTGTATTAATTGTTTACTCTGTGTCCGTTGTACGTCGTCTTGTATACGATGGTTCTGTTTTATTAGGCTGTCGAGAAGATTTACGAGATTAACTGCGGATTTGTAGAGCGTGACTTCAAGTTGTATTGTGATAAGGTGTATTTTTCAATTAGAGGAAGAAGATGAAATACCTTCCAGGAGGCAGTTAATAAAAGATCCTGTATTAAGTTCTTTTTGAAGTTAATCGTCCTCAACATCTGCCTTTTTTTTTTCTTGGGGTGTTAAATCCTCATAGATGTCCACCGCAATGGGGTGGGCGGTGGAGTCTGTCAAACTCTTACTCACTAAAAACCACCCGGTTTTCCATCTCACACCTATGCCGGGGGTTGCGAGAATGAATACTGCTACTATACATTCTAGTTAATTTTAGTCTATGTTCATACATATTTGTCAGCGTTGAGCACCGTCTGATGTCGATATAATTTTAAGTTATCCGATTAATCGATTTTCTAATTTCTGAACGAACTGTAATGTAATCGAGTAGTGATTCCTAAACGTAACATCCGAAACTGGCACAAAAGAAGAAATAACGGGGACTGGTGACAATATTCAAAATTTAATATGCGCGCCGCGCATGCCTAACTCTCAGCCATTGGTTGCAAACTTCCGGTTAAACCGTTTCGATAAATCACGTCCAAAAATCCGTTGCATCACTAGTCCTTACTCGCTCATCTCACCGAGTTAAGTTATGGAAGTTGTGGTGAAGCGGTGGTAATTAGATTTCATTACAAGTCACTTCTAACTCCACGGTCTAAAGTTGAACATATGTATTCACACGTATACAGAGTGGTGCTGACAATACGACAATAAATTAAACATCGTGTACCTCAACACATTCTCAGTCTACACATAAAAAATCATATGAATATATCCATTAGTTTAGTCACAGGAAATTATTTTTCATTTTTCCCATTTTCTACATGATGTACATGTTGATAACGAAGCGCTTAGAGGTTGATGACCGCTGCATCCAGCGCTACTAAAATTTAATAATAATGGCATAGAATAAAGTATTCTATGATAATGGGGGGAAAAAGCAAGTCGATACAGGAACGCGCTGTCGCCCGCTGACCGGAGGTCATTGAACCAATATTTTAAAGGATGTTCTATTCCGTTTGCAATTTTATGCGATTTAATTTGTTTGAAATTTTCATTTTTTTATTTTTGATGCTAGGTGTTTTTCTATGGTTCAGGATTATTTCTATGAACCAGCATGGTCTGTGTTTTCATTTATTGTCGTATTGTCAGCACCACTCTGTATAGACACATATTGCATTAACTGTGCCAGTACGATAAGTTTTTTATTTTAATGTTGCCCCTCAGTAGGAATTAGAATTACTCCTGTGTCGTGGGTACGTTCACAAACATTTTAACTGACCTAGACAAATAGTCAGATTCGAAACAACTACCTGGTAGGCAATACAAATATTTGTTTCTTTCGGGAATCAAACTCGCTATACGTAGCTCAGTTCTAAGGCACATAACGATGGATTGGCTTTGTTCTTTATCCACCAGTCTTCAATTATTTTACAAGTGTACAAAACGTTGGTATGTAGTTATTTCTATTTAGCTAATGTTTAACTATATACGTAATTAACTACAAATTAATAAATAAGTAATAAAATCCTATAATAATAATAACCCACCCTAATAAACAGGTTGTTATTTACAAAGTAACCTAATTTAAGTTCCGGTTTTTTTTTATTCGAGTATTTTTAGTCTCTATGTAATCACGTCTAAAAGGTAGATAGAGTATCTTAGAATGACACGATAAAGTCATTTAATTTAGGACCTAGTATACAATATGTAAAGAAAACCCTGTCCGATCCGTGAAGGTATTTTTAGGTATCGACAACTGATTCTACTAATGACGACAAAGCCGGACTAAAGTTAAAAAAAAATCACCCTAAAAAAATAAATATTATTTTGCAAAAAGAGGTAACTTAATAAATGTGTGGTAGGACACCCTTCCGCGGGCGACGGGGGGCAGGGCACGCGACGCGTGGTCGAATCGCATAAGCGTACAGTCGAAATGGTGAAGTCACTTTTTTAAAAATTACCAAATTTCGGGGAAGTTGGAATTAATTCGTGGGAAAAAAAGATTATTTTAAAATTCATTAGTATTGTTACTATGATGATTACGTAAAATTTTGTATTATAAAATATGGATTTTACATAATCATCATAGTACTTCCCTCCGCGCGCCCGCGCCGTGTGGTTTGAAATTAATACGCTCCGGGTATATTTACGAATATCGCGTTCCGATTGTTAGTTTCCGGCTCGTGTTTTCATTCTAGACTGTGAAATTGTGTCTGGCTTGGTATAGTAAGTTTATTCTTAGTGTTTGTTTGGTATTTATTGTAAATCAAATAATTTCGGTGAGTACATTTATTTTCTTACTTGTGAGGGTAACGTAATTTATTTTTCTTTTCTCCGCGCGACGGTTTTGTTTTTTTTTTTTTCTCTTTTCGTTAACTTAGATTTGTTTTTCTTGTTAATTAATTAGCTATGTCAACTTCCAATGACCCCCCTGATCGTGGGGGGGACATTTTCCGCAGAGATAACAAGACGTTTAGGTCGCCGCCGCAAGCATCCGCTAAGCGTTTGTTTTGTGAAATGTCTCCGACCGACAATTTAATAGATGATAGGTCGAAGCCTTTACAAACTGCACCCAATTCTCCCGAAAAGTCGCCTACATTAAATATTTCCAATCGTAGCGACGGGAACAGTAATTATTGCGATTTGATGACCGAGGCGTCTGTGTACCTGGCCAAAATCAACGAGCTGGTTAATGATAACGGTTCTCGTATAAATGTAGCGAACAAATCAGCAATTATGGATATGACTCAACGAGTTACAAGTATCGTGTCTTTGTTAGCTTTAAAATCTGCGTGTAACGAGACAAAGCTTGCTAACACCGAGCGCGAATTGGAAATAATTAAATTAAAATCCTACGCTAAAACCGTTAATGAGGACAAAAACATGTCGTACGCGGATTATTTGAAACTGCGGTTGCCTAAAGTTACCCCGGCTATTGAATCTAGAGTACCTCTTCCTTGTCTCGTCGCCTATCCGACCCAGGAGCGATCAGCTGACTATGCGTCATCTTCCGCCACTAAACAAGCTCTTATGAAGGCGATTAGACCGAGTGACGATGGTTTTCAAATAGTCGGTATTAAAAAAACCGCCAAATCAGGCGTTGTACTGCGCGTTGCAAATGAAAACCAATTGAAAAGACTAGAATCGGTAGACGCTATAAAGTCTGCGGGTCTTCGTTTAGAAAAACCAAAAGGTCGCCGACCCCGTCTATTAGTCAAGGACATTCCCGCCTCTATGGAAGACAACAATTTTTGCAAGCCATATACCGCCAAAATATTAAAAACGAGTTGCCAATAAAAGAAGACGACTTCATTAAATCCACGAAAATAGTCCGTAGGCGTTCTACCAATAACGGTCGTAAATGGTTAGGAATAGAGATTGAACCTGAGGTACGGAAACATCTTGTGTCTACCAAGGATAAGTTATTTATTGACTGGGCCACGTGCCGTTTTGTTGATGATATCGAGGTAGTTCGTTGCGCGTATTGTCAGCAATTCGGTCACGTGAAAAAGCATTGCGCTAATAAATCACCAACCTGCGCTATATGTTCTGAGGCCCACGAAACCAATGTTTGTCCGCATAAGGACGATTTAAATTTTACCCCGGTTTGCGCGGCGTGTAAACGTTTTAAAAACCTTTTGACCATCGCTGCGGGTCTGAACAGTGCGGTACCTATAAATTAAAACTCGAACAACTTATCCTACATACTAATTACTAATTAAGATGGATAGTCTAAGCATAGGGCAATTAAACCTTCACAACGATAAGGTGGCGACATCAGAGTTAGATAAATTACAACTTAGACCTTGTACTCATTCAAGAACAATATCAAAACTCAAGTTTACGTCACAGGGTAGTGCAGCTGGATTGTAGGGCGCGAGCCGGAATTTATGTTGCGCGGTCTTCTAACTTTACGGTAACGTCTATACGTGACCTCATGACGCCACACTGTGCGGTTGCTGAAGTCTCATCAGCTTCTTTTAAAGTATTCGTTGTAAGCTGTTACTTTCAATATTCAGATCCTGTTACTCCTCATATACATAATCTCCGTCATGTCTTGCGGTCACTCGCGGGCTGCAAAGTGATCGTTGGCGCGGATGTCAACGCGTCATCGTCTCTGTGGTATGGCAAGGTTCGGGCAACCGATACCGAACGACGCTGCGCTGTTGAGGATTTCATTGCTGAGATGAACCTATCGATTCATAATACCCCCGATGCACCACCTACTTTTTGCAGCCAAATAGGCGAATCTTGTATTGACGTCACACTTTCTAGTGCCGACGTACGTTTGGATAGGTGGCGTGTCCTACCGGACGCGTCTTGTAGTGATCATCGCCTGATCGTGTACGAATTTGTTCCTGGTTATATTCAGGGTCCGTCTCATATTCCTGGTAATTTCAGATATAGATGTAAAGGTGCGAACTGGGAATTTTTTGGCTCGCTTTTTGCGTGTCACGCCAAGGAGTTCACTCGGGACGGGCTGTCAGCCGAAGAAAGTGCTGACATTATGTCAGAACCCTTTACCTACTGTGCTGACATCGCCATTGGTCGTGGATCTATGACCAATATTCGTAGATGTGACTGGTGGAGTGATTATTTAGTTGAACAGCGCAAAAGATATCGCAGAGCGCGTAGACAGTTAAATAAACTCAAGAGCCGAAAGATTACTGGAGATCTTCTTACGTCCGCTTTAAATGCTTTTAGAGTTGCCAAGTCACGCTACAAAGCATCGGTGGAAAAATCTAAGGGTAACTTGTTGCGGAAAATCGTTGACAAACTTGACAGGGAGGGTCCGTGGTCTCCCTTATATCACGAATTTAAAGCTAACAGATCGGTCGACCTTGCATACGTTCAAAACATTAAGGTCAATGATAAGCATACCACGGGCATAGAGGAAACAACAAAAGTACTAATTAATACACTTATCCCTGATGATTCACCGGCTAACGATAGCGACTACCACCAACAGATTCGAGCGTGGGCTCCTGTGCCACCTGAATCACCAATGTCAGACGTACCATCTAATGACGAATTTATAAATATTGTTAGAAAACTACCGGTCAACAAATCATCAGGGGAAGATAAAATATCTAATAGGATGATTAAAGAAGCGTGTAAAACAGCGGGTGATGCCATCTTAACTGTATATAACCGATGCATTGCTGAAGGCGTTTTCCTCGTAAATGGCGACGCGGTTTCATACGAATAATACCAAAGTGTGGTGATAAACCACCGGATGATCCGAAGTCATATCGGCCTATCACGCTTCTACCATCTTTGGGGAAACTTCTTGAGCGCCTCATCGTTCCACGGTTACTACCGAACGGTCCAAAATTTCATAGTAATCAATATGGCTTCACCATCGGTAAATCAACAGTCGACGCGGCGCTTTCTGTCAGAAGAACCGTTAACCAGTCGGAACACAAGTACGTGATTGGTATCTTTTTGGATATTTCTGGGGCTTTTGATAACGCTTGGTGGCCTATGCTGTTGTTAAAATTAAAAAACCGCGGTTGCTATAGAAACATATATAATCTCGTTTACTCGTACTTTATAAACGGTTCCGCGGTACTTAAGCTCGGTCATTTTTCTAGTACTAAAGCACTAACCATGGGATGTCCTCAGGGTTCAGTTGTCGGTCCTTATTTATGGAATTTGGGTTTTGATGATTTTCTCGCGATCCCGCTTCCTTGCGGCTGTTCACTTACTGGTTACGCGGACGATGGCCTACTGCTCATTCAATCAAGTACCCGAGCCGGACTTGAGAACTTGGCCCATACTTGCCTAAATCTAATATCTCAGTGGGGTGATCGTAACCGCCTAGCGTTTGCGCCGCATAAAACCTATCAACTTCTACTAAAAGGTAATCTTAAATCATTGCCTACTATTAAATTTAATAACGTTCCCGTTAAAAAACAGCAATCCGTATGCTACCTTGGTATGGTCTTAGAAAGGAATTTTTCATTTATCGAACATATAAAAATAGTTGGCAAAAAAGCTAAAAGGAACTTTTATGCCCTAACTAGAATATCCAAAGCAACTTGGGGTCTATCATTCCTAACTTTAAAAACTATATATGGAGCTACCTACTTAGGATGTATGTGCTACGGTGCACCTGTTTGGGCCGATAGGGCCAGCATAGGGGCGGCGCGACGTAAACTGCTTCAAAGCCAACGTTTGGCATTGATATTTTTATGCAAGGCGTATAGAACAGTCAGTACTGAAGCCTTACCCGTTCTGGCAGGTGTACTTCCAGTCGATCTTGAAGTACAGCGACGTGCTTCAATGTACTACTCCGCGAGGGGGGAGGCCATGGACACTAACTTTGTTACACAACGCGACCTCAATAGAATTTCTAGATTATTTAAACCTCAGACTGACGTCTGGGAGGACCTCTTATCCGAATGGCAAAGTAGGTGGGATAATTCCATCAAGGACCTCCATCTGTTCTTTCCATCCGTTGGCGATCGGCTGGCTAAGACATGGCTGGAGGTTGACCACTGCGTTGCCCAATTTCTCACAGGTCATGGCAACTTTAAAAGTAAACTGTATTCTTTTAAACTTGTTCCTTCGCCTTTGTGTCAGTGTTCTACATCGAACTGTGAATTTGAACAGTCCGCACATCACATCTTGTGGGAGTGTATTCTTTGGCAGAATGAACGCAATATTATGTTGGATAGTGTACAAGTTACATCCGGAGTTGTTTATTATACGGACCTTGTTGAAACTAGAACTAATTTCCGTGCGTTCAGGCGCTTTTGCCATACCTATTATTGGAATCAATTGTAACAGCAAATACCTACTTAGGACCCATTAACTTGATCAAATGTTATTCCGTGGTGCTTGGCAATCTGGGCTTCTCCCAGTTGCAATAATGTCCCTTTGTGCCGATTGGCCTAGTTCTATTCTGTCTCCTGCTTATTATGGAGGGAAGTGGAAAAAATATCTTTTTCTTACTCCTCCGCTATTCTTTTCTGATTAATTTCGTTGCGGGACCCAAGACAGTTGAAACATTTCTCCGGGACTCGTCGAGCTTCATTGCTCGGCGTTTTTCTGGCGGTCTCCACTGTTGATTCTGGCTTTCAGGAGTTGCAGTGGGTTGGGAACAGTGTGGCGGGTTTTGTCCCAAAAAAAATCATCATAGTAACAATAATCTTTTTTTACCACGAATTAATTCCAACTTCCTCATTAATTGGTAATTTTTAAAAAAGTGACAACTCCATTTTCGACGGTATTATGATAAGCGATACAACTACGTGCCGCGTGGGTTGCCTCCAGTCGCCCGCGCATGTATTGCCTATCGCGCATGTACCTATTAAGTTGCCTCTTTTTGCGAAATATTTTTTTTTGGGATACTTTTTAAGTTTAGCTCGACTTTGTAGGCATTAGCAGAACCAGTTATCGATACCTAACAATACCTTTACGGATCGGACAGGGTTTTCTTTACATATTGTATACATAACACAAATGAAGTACCTACTTTAGTTTCAATTAATGAAGTAAATATCTCTTCGCCCTTATCATAGACCCTTCAAACTCATCATCATTATCTCAGCGTTAATCCCAGTCGCATCCGTAGCTTTTCAGCTTTGGGAGTCTGGGGTCTGCTTTACCAGTCTAACTGCTGATTTTGGCTAAACTTCGATATTTTCCGAAAAGCGACTGCCATCTGACCTCCTCAATCCGAAGGTGACATCGAAGTATTGCAGTTAGACCAATTGTTGGACTTTTGAGGGCTCCAACAACTCGTAACGACTGCCACTAGATGTTCGTATGGCAACCGGGACCAACGGCTTAACGTGCTTTCCGAGGCACGACCAGACCAGTGCAAATATTCATACAAATATTTGCACTGTCAATCTTTTAATAAGCCCAGTTTAGCAAAAACAAAAATGCTTCTATCATCGTTGGCTGGTAATAAGTCGTTTTTTCCGTGTTTACCGTAACCAAGAATAATCCTTGACGGACCGAGTAAACAAATGAATCACGATTTACCTTCACCCAATAAGATTTTTCCAAGTTTATGACAACAAGCGTTTTGTAACTGTCACTGTATATCACTGAACTAGCTATTAAGAGGGGACTCTACGAATTCCGCTGTTTTCTTCGTGAATAACGCTTTTATAGCATTTTTTTTCTACAATTTTACACCTTGGTTACACGTGCCCCTATTATGTGATTTTTTCCAAAACTTGGTTAATAAAAGAAATATGATATTTCAAAATCTCGAAAAATAACCCATTTTAACTACGATGTTCAGACGGCTATTAGACAAATGTTATAATTTTTTTCGAAAACAATAGAAGCATAATACTTATGTATACTTTTCCTGTAAATTTTATGTAAAAGTCATTGAGATATGTCGTGTTTTGAAAAAGAAAAAGCAGAATACGAAACGTCGTTTGGTCAACGTTTTTGTAGGTAAAACCAGCCTGAGCTGCAACTATCCCTTTCGCACTTTACAGTGAGAAGTCGGAATTGGCGCGACGACAATAGTTTCTTCAAATACCTATTTTTCAAATTCCTCGGCACTAGAGTCCCCTCTTAAGTCAGAGTGACTCATAAATATTGTAAGTATAAGTACGTTATCTGACTCTTGCCGGGTGCTCTAGTTAGCATAACACATACGTATTGTCTAGAACTACCCTTATCTTCTAGACGGAATGAATGTCTGCAGTGATGAATGTGTAGGGTCTGTAGTGTTTGTAGCCATTTTGTATTCATATTTTCTTTTGTGTCTCAAGAGTTTCAATGAATAATGAAACCACGGAATAGATTATCTGTTCTGTGGATGAAACCGTATATCATTTGAATTCATTTATATATTCTTATTTTTTTTTATATATATATTATAAACTAGCGCTTGACCGCAATCCTGCCTGATGGTAAGCAGTGACGCAATCGTTGATGGTAAAGCGCACTAGTTTATTAAGAGCCTATTCACTCTAGCCTTTAAGACACTCAAATTGTAGTCCGACGGAAACACCGCCGCTGGCAAACTATTCCAGTCCCTCGATGTACGCGGTATAAAGGAGGAGGCGAAACGCTTCGTCCGGATCGTAGTGGTGTTAACAACGTCATGTTTAACCAATTTTTGGCCAAAATAAATAACAAAAGTAGTTAAATATTTAGCCTATAATGTTCTCACTCTTGGGTCACCGGCCTCCTCTCAATGAGAGAGAGTGGGCCGTAATCTACTACGCAGGCTCAGTGTGGGTTGGTAGATGTCACATGTTTTGGAAGTTTTTTTCTAGGACATACGCGATTGGTATAGTCGCTGAGCGATCGACTTCTGAGACGCATGTCGCTGGTTCGATTCCCACACTGAATAAATCAAAATCAAAAGTCATTTACTCAAATTAGGCTGACAACTTTTAAACGGCTCAACCGATTTTCATCAATAATAGCTAAGAACACTCGCAGGTAAGTCACCTTTGAGCTACGATGCCATAGATAAACATACACTTCAAACTTATAACACCGCACTGCTTGCGTCAGTCATTTAATTCTTTTTGAACGTCAATATTACATAAGACAGTCCCCCAAAACGCCCACCCATCGACACTTCCTAGTGCTTTCGCTGGGAAAAAGAAGTGGCGGAAGAAACTCCCCAGCAGCACAGCTGTCTGTTCATTTAGAAAAAACACAATAGTTTATACAATACTATGTAGGTACAGTAACACAAGAGAGAGAATAAAATAAAAAAACAACAACAATGAATTTATTTATAACATCTATCAAGAATATCAATATCTTTAAAGAAATCTCTTAAAGAAAGTCTTACACCGAGCTGGTAAATTGCTCGGACAGCACGTTTTTGGAGAACAAATATATTTTTTATGTCAGCAGCTTTGCCCCACAGTAGAATACCGTAGGACATAACGCTGTGGAAATAACTAAAATAGACTAAACGAGCTGTATCAACGTCAATGTATTGTCTTACTTTCCGGATGGCGTAGGCGGCCGAACTGAGCCTTCCTGCTAGGGTTGATATGTGTGGTCCCCACTGAAGTTTGACATCTACTGTTATTCCCAGAAAAACTGCCGAGCCCACAGTTTCAAGCATTTCTTTACCTAAAACGATATTGGGTCCCAAATTTAATTTAATTTGTATTAAGTTTATTACGGTGTATGGTTTCTCTAGTTATAACTAGATGTGTAATGTTTTAAAATACCTTGTTATCGCATTGGGTCTTAATAACCTGTAATGTTAACAGAGAAAGGATTAATAAATAAATAAATTTCTAACGTTTGGCATTTTTTTTTTTTGATTTGGCATCTCGTAGTTAACCTTGAGAGGTCGTGACTACTTAACCGGACTATCCTGTGGCTGCCTTAATAGAATAGAATAGAATAGTTCTTTATTTGCATAGTAAGTAGATACAAAATACAGATATTAAGTTTTTGAAAGGACCTTATACTGACTACCTTAACTAAGGCATGCAAACATAATCTAAAATTAATAAATATCCGATAATAATCTCCTTCAACACATATTATAAATAAACATTACAGTTTGTATGTTTGTAAACACGATACAGGAGAAGTTTCCAGAGGCAAGGTTTTTTTTAAAAAAAAGGATATCGGTTTTCCTCTCGATATTTTCCTTAGCCGTTTTGAGAGCAGTGGTGATGAAACAATTTACACAAAGTAAAGAGCCTCATGGGGTTCGAACCTACGACCACACACTACTACTTGTAGTCGCGGCCGTTACCTCTAGCCCACCGCTGCCTCACATCCCACGCGGTAATTGCGTCCACATGCCCACGCACTAGCTATGGCAAAAAATATAATTTACGGTACCTAATAAAACTGAAACACTTAATCTGTGGCAATTTAAAAAAAATAGGTACTTCAAATTCAATATTTATAATTCGTCAAGCGATTGCCCTAGTTTTCTTTTTTGTAAAGTTTCTTCTTTTAAAAAAAAAATAAAAAATATTACTGTAACGTCATAAATGATGATGATTAGTTTTAAGGCCATATAAAAAAAAAAAAAAAAAAAAAAAAATTGTCTAGGAAATATAATCCTATAATATTCGCTATAAATATAGCCTATAATATTCCTATAACATTCGCTATAAATATAGCCTATAGGCTATAATATACCCTTTAAGGTGACCAAGCCCACCCAGAGCGAGTTAGTAATAATTACGTTCCACACATAAAGAGGCATTTGATAATGGCTTTCATTTTCAGAACGCGTTCTCGTTTCGTTTCCAAAGTCTTGCCGCCAAGCGATTCGTCGTGTTCCGGCATGATGTCTGGTGAAGCCGTACGGAGGACGAGTTTGAGCAGTTGTGTTGCGATGTGTGCCGGGTACAATGCGCCAGATATTGTTGTGTCGGGAGTGTGGTCATAAAGGGTCTCCAGATCGATCTCCCTCTGACGCAGCATCGTTGGTCGAGTTGTAGGGTGAAACATTGCATCACCTCAACTGCTTTCTTCCTTCCTATTCACTCAGTTATTTTGAGTGAATAGGCTCTTAATAAACTAGAACGATACCATCAACGATTGCGTTGCTGCTTACCATCAGGCAGGATTGCGGTCAAGTACTAGTTAATACATAAAAAAAAGTTATTTACCTATGTTTTTGAGCAGACATTTTTTGCCAATCTATAAAGAAATGGATTGGCAATATCCTTGAAACCTTTCGAATTGGGTTTGAAAGTATGTAATGCAATTATGGCGCTGTAGAGCTGTAGGCAAAACTATCTGTCACATCGACAAAATAGAGCTCGTTGTTTTACGATGTGCAAGGGAAAATCAACCTTACGGCACATTTGCAAGGTCGAGAAAGGATTTTAAGGTGGTATCTCGATCTATTCTATCAATAAAACTTTATTTACCTATTCATAAATAGCATTTTCGGTCGGGACCGCATAAAGAAAGGTTAGATAATAATATTGTAAAGGGTTGAGGTGTGAGATCCAATCCTATTTGGTTTTCCTTTGAAATCTGTGAGGTTCAGTACATCCTATTTCGAAAGTTATTTATAAATATAGTTTACTATAAAAACCGCTCGCTTATAATGAGGACACAAATCTGTATGAACAAATAATAAAAACTTTTTACAAAAAATAGAAACAGACTTCAAAAAAACACTTAAAAGGAAACAAACTAATTCATCAGGAATAGCAAAATGAAAAATTCAGTCCGTTCGGTCACTTAATTGGGTGGAAGTGGGGCATGAGCAACTGACGTTTTATTACCCTAGTTGGTCCTGCTGTACGGCGTAGCTAACTGTTGGTACTATAGACTGAAGACCTTTGAAGGCTTACATCAAAAGGATTCATTCTTGCTACTAACTACTCTTTCCATTACTGAGGAGTTTTGACGGGAAAGCTAAGATGAATGTCACGCGCATTTTTCATTGGACTTTTAAAACTATTTATAGTGTCGTTAACTAAATAAAAACGCGTGATTTATGTAGTAAAAAGTGCATTCAGTAAATAATTCATAATGAACATTGAAATATCGCAGCATAGTGGCCACATCATGACTTTGCCTCAAACCGGGATCATAGATGGTTCACGCGGCGGTCTTTTTCAACTGTCATTGGCGATATCCGCCATTATTTAATACACGTGTTATTGGCAAAACTGTGGTATCTATTCCACAGAGGCCATTGATTAAGAGTTGAGGTTGAATGTGAGATTCAACCTTGAAAAAAGCAGAAGCAGAACTACTCTTTCATTATTACATCCACGCTTAATATTGAGACTCTATAAGCTATGATCTAACTGTGAATTTAGCACAAATTTTCTAGACCCTTAGCGTAGACATCTTTCATCATCATCATTTCAGCTGAAAGTCGTCCATTGCTGGACCATGACCTCCCCCAAGGTTCTCCACGACGACCGGTCCTTCGCCTCCCGCATCCAGCGGTTTCTTGTGACCTTCACCAGGTCGTCGGTCCACCTTGTCGGGGGCCTACCCACGCTGCGTCATCCGGCGCGTGGTCGCCACTCGAGAACCCGCTTTTTCGCGTCCTTTTCGCACTTTACCGGGGGAAGTTAGAAGCAGCGCGACGGCAATAACTATTTATGTACACAACAGAGAGCTGTGTGCTTTACTTTAAGAAGCCCAACATTCTACCACTACCCTCACTATATGTATTTGATGTAGCGGCTATCGTTAAACAAAATCCTCATTTGTTTACTTTAGTATCTGTAGCTCTCAATCGGACCCAAAGGGACGAAAGTAGTCTGTGTATTCCAAAAACGAATACTGCCTTAATGTATAAAAATGTATTTCACATGGCACCAGTTAATATAATAAATTGCCGAAAGAGCTAAAAAATTGCCAGTAAATTCATTTAAAGTAAAACTAAGAAGTGTGCTGTGTCAAAAATGTTATTATAATGTATCGGACTTTTTATTGGACAAATCTTGACTGATAACTAGTGAGAGAATGGACTGTAACGGAGGTTATTTCTGATGAAAACACGTATATTTTAATCACAATATTGTACTCGCCAGCTATAAAGGCAGACTGACTAGACAGACCAAGTCAAATCTATCAAAAACTACTCGTAATTTAAAAAAGGTATAAAAAACATATTTACAAGGAGGCCGGTGCCTGCCAGTAGTCAATATTGACATTGTATAATTAAGTTATTATTATACTATATATATATATATATATTTATATATGTTATAATTTGACTTTGAATTATTTAAGTCCAAATTATTTTGACATTTATTTAATTAATTGTTTTGACTTCATTATGATAACGTTATGTCATTTGCTTATTTGACAATATTGTATTTGAATCAGAATGGTTTTGACATTAACTAAGAGATTATTACGACTTTTTGACTTTAATTATCCCCATTATAATGTAATCATTTGTTTAGTTATTTTTATTATTTTATTTTTTGTATTTGTATTCCTATAATAGGCTGATCATAGCGCACTTTATCCTCAAATATGAATACCGAACCACTGTACTGTATCACAAATAAAATATTTCTGATTTTTGAATAGTTTCTTCAAATACCTATTTTCCAAATTCCTCGGCACTATTCTTAAAGGAATACGATAACAAATTTCACCTCGATTTTGCTGCCACCCTGTAACTTACATATTCTACAGTAGATGCGCCTTGTGGTTTCACCAATGTAAGTTTGGATGCCGTGTTTAACGGAATAAAAAGTACATAATACTAAATTTAAATAAGAAAAGAAAAAGCTATAATATTCGAACAAATGCATTTTTATTCGCATTCGCTTTTGAATTTGTGAAAAAGAAAACAAGTGATATTCGAATTCTTTTTTTGCAACCAGCCAGTATGTCCTCTGGGTCAAAAAAGTTCACATAGATATTACCTACTTGGTGAGAATTGGTATAATAATGGAAAGATATTTTGAATTAGTATGTGCTGCTTTGACTTTTTTGATGTGTGTATATCTTATGTATTAATTCTGGTTATAAACTCTACGTGTGCTAAAATTTATACAAATCCATTCAGTACTTTTTATGCCAAAGAGTACCAAACATCCATACATATGTATGTACAATACATCCTCTCAAACTTTCGCATTTATAAAGTGTAAAACCACTTACCGTTCCCAACTGAGTCTTCTCGGGGTGTCGATGGCAAGATCTTCAGGAGTCCCTCGGACTCCTTGTGTCAGTAACCTGGCCAGCCGGGAGCCTGTGCTCGTACTGCCTGTACTAGACACTGAGCCGCGAGGTGTTGGGACTCTGTAACAAAAGATAAACGGAAGTATAGTCATGACAAATATAAAAATTTACTGAATTACATTCATTACAAAGAGTGCGTAAGGGATTATTTTATAAATAAACTAGCAGCCGCCCGTGACTTCGTTCGCGTGGATTTAGTTATTTGAACATTTTATTTTAACTCCAAAAGA
Organism: Sesamia nonagrioides; assembly: GCA_017933935.1. NCBI lineage: Eukaryota > Metazoa > Arthropoda > Insecta > Lepidoptera > Noctuidae > Sesamia > Sesamia nonagrioides. The sequence goes on along the minus strand of JADWQK010000984.1, from coordinate 473,512 downwards.
GTCGATTTCTATCATCGTTTTTTATGTCATTTTTTTCTTTCGATTCAGATCATAATATATATACAGCATACATCTAAAATTTTTGATATTCTCCGCTCCTATTGGTCGCAGCGTGATCCTTGGACTATCCAACGCAAAAATAATTTTTCAAATCGGACCAGTAGTTACTGAGATTAGAACCTTATAAAGCTATTGTTGGTACACACAACAACTAACAAATAAACACGGTAAACATTAATATAAAAATAAAGAAAATAAAATTATAGTACCTAAATAATAAACAAAAAAATAGAAAAGAAAAAGAGAGAAAAACGTATTTATTGTGACTCGTTCAGGACTAAAAACTAAGTTAAAGAGAATTAAAAAAAAGTATAAATATAAAAATCAGAAAGTCCCTTACGAGACCAAAAGGCTCCTATCTGAGCTAAATGCTTCAACATTTAAAAAATAAACGTCGTAGGGTTGAGAATGATGGCACGGGCAATCAGAGCAACACATAAACATAATATACATTAGTGCTCGTATAAACATGTAAAATATCTATATCCATACTAATATTATAAATGCGAAAGTAACTCTCTCTGTTTGTCTGTCTGTTATGCTTTCCCGTTTAAAACTCTCAACCGATTTTGATGAAATTTGGCACAGGCAATCTTTAGACTCTGAGAAAGGACATAGGCTACCTTTTATCGCGGAAAATTTGATGTTCCCGAGGGAAATTTAAAAAGCGCGATATAACCGAACTCCACGCGGACGAAGCCGCGGGCGGAAAGCTAGTACATATATGTACATAAATAAAGCTGAAGAGTTTGTTTGAACGCGCTAGTCTCAGGAACTACTGGACCGATTTAAAAAATTCTTCTTGCATTGGATAGCCCCTTAATCCAGGAAGGCTTTAGGCTATAATTATAACATCACGCTGCGGCCAATAGGAGCGAAGCATAACTAACTCAACGCGAACAAAGTCGCTGGCGGCCGTTAGTTATTAAATAAAATAAATAGGTCATCTTTACACCGCGCTCACAAAAATATATAGAGTAATTATTTACACTGATGAACGCTGTTTTATACTTTCACGGACTTGTTACAAAGTCAAGCTACTATCGACCCCGACTTAAGCCTTCGAGGCATTTTTTTAATTAAGAACTTTAAACCAACAAAGAAAAAGTTCTAATTACAAAACCTGACGTTAAACACGAGTTTAAGTTATTAGTTTTCTATCAAAAAATTAATTAATGTATATCAAACATTGTTTCAAGCTAAGTATGCTTAAAAGAAAATTTAGAATAAAATAACTATTAACTAATTTGATGGCTTTAGATTGGACTGACTTTAGAACTCGTTCCAAAATAAGATGACAGTGTCGCTGCCAGGTCCAGGTTTGAAAGAAATACAGTAGCACCGGCGCACAGGTCAGTAAAGGTCTTTTTTTTAGCCTAAAGCCTTCCTCGTTTAATGGGCTATCCAACTCTAAGAGATTTTTTCAAATCGGACCAGGAGTTCCTGAGAGATTAGCATGTTCAAACGAACAAACAAACTCTTCAGCTTTATATATTACTAGCTGCGCCACGCGGTTTCACCCGAGTAGGTTGACCCGGGCACATTGCCCGTAGGACCGATTCCCGATGGGGCCGATAGGTTCCTGAGTGGCGACCACACCGGAAGACGTAGCGTGGGTTGACCCCCGTTAAGGTGGACCGACGACCTGGTGAAGTACTGCTATTACTTCACCAGGTCGTCGGTCCACCTTAACAGGGACGCAAGGGTACAATTTTTCGATGGAGTTAATTTTAATTATCTTTCTCTCCGTAGCCAAAATGTCCAATTTATGTTTACACATCACTTGCAATGAAACAGAGTTAACTTAAAACGAATATCTGAATACGAATAAATTCATATAATATATTTTTTCTCAAGTAACCTATTTACAAAAAGCGAGTGACGGCGATCAATTCGTTCGATAAAAATAGGTTGAAACTATCGCAAATTGAACCCTTATCAAGTGCCCGTGACAAGCCGATGATATGGGCAAACTGTGACATGTTTGTCCTTGATTAAACTTGAATTATATGTATGTGTAGGTTTTTCTCGGTGGTGGGCCGTAATATCGGCTGCCGGCAGAAGTTACCACCCACCAGACAAAGCTTTGCCGCCAAGCGATTCGTCGTGTTCTGGCATGATGTCTGGTGAAGCCTGGAGGACGGGTCTGAGCAGTTTTGTTGCGATGTGTGCCGGGTACGGTGCACCAAACGTTCTTGTGTCGAGAGTTTGATTGTGGAGGGTCTACAGATCAATCTCCATCTGGCGCAGCATCGTTGATCGTGGCTCAACTACCGTCTTCCTTCCTATTCACTAAGTTTTTTGAGTGAATAGGCTCAATGAACTAGCGCGCTTTACCATCAACGATTACATCACTGCACTGGGCCTACGTGGTAGATTACGGCCCATTCCCTTGTGTCGAGAGGAGGCCTGTGTTGCAGGAGTGGGGACACTATGGGCTGATTATGTATGTTTTGTAGGGTGTTGCTGGAACAGTTCTGCTGTTGTTGTTGCTGTGCTGTAGCTCGTGTAGATTACTTCTAGGCTACGACGCGATAAGATGTGTCTCCCTGTTGCTCTAGGTGCGGTCTAGCCTGAATATTATACTACGATGAATAGCAAACAGACTGGACTGGATTGTGTGTGAAGTCATGCTAAAAACTTTCAACATCGATGTTGCAATTGTAACAGGGATTTTTATTTAAATGTATGGTAGAGTCTTTTTTACACCCCACTTGCCACGTTCATCCAGGGGCTATCTTTGAATATAGTTGAAGTTTAGCAAGAAACTGATAGATTTTCTCCAGTAAAATTTAATTCGATAAATTTACTGATTACTGTTTATTAATTATAAAAATTTTATTCAAAAACATTCATCAGTTTCTTAACAAAACTTCAATTGTATCCCAAGGCCCTGGTTACTAATCTTCTTTAGTACTATTCATTTTAAAGGGAGAACCCAACTCTATACATATCTCCCTCCGTTTACCTATCTCAGGCGTAGTCACGTACTTTAGTCATACAACAATTCGTTCCCTAGTTTTATTAGCGGCAATAACCACAAATCTTTAGATCGGTTTTTTGCCAAGAGCCAAATATAGGCGAAAGTCAAGTTCGCAATTTGCCGAGTTCCGTGAAGTAAGGGTTACTAATGAAGAAAAGTTTTAATACACAGCCTACATACGTGACGAAGTTATTAAGTTGTCAGACTGCCGAATCATTGGAGATAACGGCGTGTGTATGCATAAGCTGTGGCAGCATAAGTAATCTTTTTGTTATGGAGTTGGTACTGAGCGTAACATCTTGTGTCTAAGGGTAATAACAATCGCGCTCAAAGATCGATGAGGTTAAGCGTCGCTTGGTGTGGTTGGTCTGAAGATAGGTGTCTATCTTAATATACCAAGACCCCTCTGTGTTTCGGAAAGCACGTTATGCGGTTGGTCCCGGCTGGTATTCGTGATCTTTGACAATAGTTACGGGGTTTTCAGTTTATTTCCGAAATGTAGTAGATATCGATATTAGCCAAAATCAGCAGTTAGACTGGTAAAGCGGACCCCAGACTCCAAAGCTGAAAAGCTTCGGATGCGACTGGGATTAACGCTGAGATGATGATGATGATGATGTAGTAGTAGATATTGATAGCAAAGCCTACTAGGAAAAGACGACAGCACATGAAGCTACTACAATCTGCCAGAATTTTTATTGGATTTTCAACTTTATCTCTATTAAAGCTCAAGATTGATTGGGAATATTTGACAGTTTCAGGTAGCTTGAGCTGCTGTTGTCCGTACATACATGGGGACATCCGGCAGGAATAAAGTTCTATCAAACGAAAACGAATTTTAAAATATTTGCAGTTGCCATTTTAGATTTTCATTTTGGTCTTTCGGCGTCAAAACCCTTGAAAATCTTTACATCTTAAGTAATAAAAAGTCGCATATAGGGCCTTACTGGTCTCCGCTACGTGACGATCTCTTCCATTTTAGTCCTGCCGTAAGCTCGCGCAATAGTACGTCATTCTAAAAGGTTGCTACAGTCTGGCTAAATAATTTTTAAGCATATTTGCACCATATAAAGTTAATTCGCAGTGCTATAACCATTTCATACAACGTTCATGATTTCAATAGGATTCATTTTGGAGAGTCTGCGCGGAAATTACACGACTTAATTCCGCAATCCCCGGACAACCCTTCGTAGGGCGAGTATCCCTTACGTTATTGACACCGAAATCTGAAGCGTTTCGCTTCATCTTTTATACCGTGTAAGCGGTAGAACGAAGAACTAGAATAATATGCCTGCGATGATATCCCTGTCAGATTACAAATTAAGTGTGTTCAAGGCTGTAGTGAATAGGCTCATAATAAACTAGTGTGATTTACCACCAACGATTGCATCACTGCTTACCATCAAGTGGGATCGCGGTGAAGCAATATTGTTATATACAACGTTTATTTTTTTATGGGAAACCTGAATATAGTTTGTTCAGAATAAGCAACTGAACCGATTCTAATCAGTTTTACACCATGTTATATATTTTCCCAAATACATTTAGAGTGAGACTGCAGAGTGGTTACCGAGCGGTTACGATAGATCACAGCTGACGCCATAGGTCAACGCCCACGCTCGCCCGCCCGTACGGACCTTTGACCATATTTTTGTTGGGACAACCAAGTAGAATAGCAAGCTCATAACTTAGTGGTTTTTTATTATATCTTTTTAAAATTTTGTACATAGATTCTTTACTTAAAACTACTGGACAAGTGTTTCGGGTTTCGCAGAAACAAAAAATAATGTTAAATATACAACGTGTAACATAAAGGGTATATACATAACAAAGGCATGGCATCTTTACATGATATCAAACGATACTGGAAGGGTTTTTTAATCCTATCTCTTTATGTTAGGAAGTTATGAGGAAAAACACCGCCTGTGATAGGCTACTATCATACTAGTCGCGCAGAGATATTGAAGACATTTATTGGATTTTGGCAAGTAACGAGTAGTTATTAACGCATGTAGTGTGCTGCCACGTTTGTTATGATTTGATTTTAAGAAACACACGAAACCGAAAATTTGGTACCAATTTTTTGAGTATTTTATTTTGAGTTGAAACCCTTCTGATATCGTTTAATATCATCTAAAGATGCCATGCCCTTGGTATGTCTATGTATATACCCTTTATGTTACACGTTGTATATATAAAAAAAATTACAACATTCTAGGTGAATTAAGATGATTGTTTGGTGTGTATTTTACTGTCTACGAATAGTAGGAATATTTTAGTACATGTATTGTTAAGCCTGTAGGTATTATTTAATTGTTCTTCACAAGATATTTAATGGGTGGACTATCCCCACTAAAGGTTGCTAGATATTACACTTCGGTACACTTGTAAGTTGTAAAGTCACCCTTTGTGTGTAACAGGTCTCGTTAAAAGTCGTTTTCTAGTGTAATATTTTACCAACATTATGTCTAACTGACGTGTTATATGTACCTTCTAAGTATATTTTGGACACCAATGACTGAAGGTGAAGGAAAACATCTTGAGGAAACCTGGACTTTATAAGTCTGAAATTGCCAACCCGCATTGAGCAAACGTGGTGATTACCCTCAATCCTTCTTTGTATGAGAGAAGACCTATGCCCAGCAGTGGGACGACTAAAAGGTTGTTGATGATGATGATGATGTCTAACTGCGGGTCGTGATACAAATCTTAACATTTAACTTTTGCAGAAGTGGCAGTGGGCACTTAGGGACACAGTGGGGCATATATCTGTTCAAGGAACGCTGGCGTGGTGGAGGCAACGTATTCGCGAGGATTGTGTGAAACTTTGGCATAGTACTGTAAACCACCACACTATTTTCAAGTTAACCAAATATCAACTTTATTTTAATTACGTTAAAGTCGATTTTTGAAGTGTCGTGGTGGCCTAGTGGTTAAAACACCAGCCTCTCAAGTATGAGTGCGCGGGTTCAATTTCAGGTCGGAAAGTACCAATGTAACTTTTCTAAAGTTATACGTACTTTCTAAGTATATCTTGAACACCAATGACTGATGGTGAAGGAAAACATCTTGAGGAAACCTGGACTTTATAAGTCTGAAATCGCCAACCCGCATTAAGCAAGCGTGGTGATTATGCTCAATCCTTGTTTGTATGAGAGGAGACCTATGCCCAGCAGTGGGACGATTAAAAGGTTGATGATGATGATGTCTAACTTCGGGTCGTGATACAAATCTTAACATTTAATTTTTGCAGAAGTGCCAGTGGGCACTTAGGCACATAGTGGGACATATATCTGTTCAGGGACGCTGGCGTGATGGAGGCAACGTATTCCCGAGGATTGTGTGAGATTCTGGCATACTACTGTAAAGCACCACACTGTTTCCAGTTAACCAAATATCAAATTTCTTTCAATTATAATAAAATCGATTCCAGTATTACTAGCACTGTTGAAAAAGTTACAAAAATATTTGAAGTGTAGCGTAAACTGAACTTTATTATGTAAGAATTAACGTTATTTTACGAATAATTTATATTTGTTTACATTTTTGGTGTCAATCCTTCAAGAGCTGGTTGTCACAATAAGATTCCTCTGTCTGCCTTCGAAGAATTTTGTAATGTTTTGGCCATGTTGTCAGAAAGGATGAAACCTCGAACACCTAGTGGTTACTGGGAAGGTGGATAGTTGGTTAGATGGGCGACGTTTTAGAGGTCGCAGTCCAATAAGCTGGACTGACCAAATTCGTTCATCTCTGGACACCGGCCTGAATGATGCTATATACTCGTGGCCTGGGATCGTAACAGATGGCGGACTATTATAAAGCAGAGGATAATTCCACAGGGACATCACGACCCTCAGTAATGAGGAGAACGACTTGAGGAGGAGAACTATTTTGGAAAATAAGTTGCGAATACAGTATAGATAAACTGGCGGCCTTAAAAAGTCGGCTGTGATGAACTGGTTGCGAAAGGCGGAGGACAGGGCGTAGTGGTGAAGTATGAAAGAGGCCTGTGTGTGTGATAGGTGATTTATTAGAGACTAGCTTTCCGCCCGCGGCTTCGCCCGCGTAGAATTCGGTTAGATCGCGCTTTTTAGATTTCCCTCAAAAATAACATTTTTTTTTCAAATAAAAATTAGCCTATGTCCTTTATCAGGGTGTAAAGATTTTCTGTGTCAAATTTCATCATAATCGGTTGAGAGGTTTAAGCGGGAAAGCGTAAGAGACAGACAGACAGACGGAGTTACTATCGCATTTATAATATTAGTATGGATAAACACTGACAGGCCATAACCGAACACGGTATGGTAAATAGACTTCGGCTGCTAGCGATAAAAACAAAATTATTTAAAAAAAAAATGTTTTATTTACAATCGTTTACCAAATAATTGTCACTCAAAGAGCAATGGAGAAGGCTATGCTTAAGGTCCATTGGGTGATCAAATCAGAAATGAGGAAATTCGCAGAAGAACAAGAGTAACTGGCATAGCCCGAGGAATTGCAACAGAAGACGCAGCTTGGGTAGGCCCCCGTCAAGGTGGACCGACGACCTGGTGAAGGTTTTTTTCTTGGGACAAGTCCCGCCACACATTTCCCACCCACTGCAACTCCTGAAAGTCAGAATCAACAGTGGAGACCGCCAGAAAAACGCCGAGCAATGAAGCTCGACGAGTCCCGGAGAAACGATTCAACTGTCTTGGGGCCCACAACGACCTGGTGAAGGTTGTGAGAAACTGCTGGATGCGAGAGGTGCAGGACCGGTCGTCATGGTGATACTAGGGGAGGCCTATGTCCAGCAGTGGACGTCTGTCCGCTGAAATGATGATGATGACCAATTAGTTTACAAGACTTACCGCTGCCAATATTCAAATAAATAATTTTGAATATTCAATAAATATTATAAAATTAAGGACTATCTAGAAGACAAGTCAATAGAATTTTTGAGATCGCTGCTTGTGAATATTTATTGGCAGAATATGCTGAAGCAAATTTACTGAAAACCCTAATGTAATACCTATATTTTAGCAAATAAATATTTTGATTTGATTTAAGTTGAGTTGGTTGAGGCAAATTCAGCTGTTGGTCTCTTAAAAGTCAAAATCGACATTAATAGACAAAACATATTTCAAAGAAAGAAAGAAAGATAGATAGATAAAACGTTCATTTGCGGAAAAAATGTCGCAAAAGTTTACAAAAGCATAAAAAATAAGAAATAGTTAAGGGAACATGCAACAAAGGGCAATGGAAAGAGCTATGCTAGGAGTTTCTCTGCGTGATCGAATCAGAAATGAGGAGACCGCAGAAGAACCAAAGTCACCGACATAGCTCTGCGAGTCGCTAAACTTAAGTGGCAGTGGGCGCGGCACATTGCTCGTAGAACCGATGGCCGATGGGGCAGCAAGGTTCTGGAGTGGCGGCCACGTACTGGAAGACGCAGCGTAGGGAGACCCCCAACAAGGTGGACCGATGACCTGGTGATGGTCGCGGGAAGCCGATGGATGCGGGCAGCACAAGACCGGTCATCGTGGAAAGCCTTGGGGGAGGCCTTTGTCCACCAGTGGACATCTATAGGCTGAGGAAGAAGGGAACATGCGTCACATCTCCGCAAAACGATTATCGCTCAGCATTTTGCTGCGACCCTATGCAAAACAGAGTCCAGCGCTGGTTTTCAGAGACAGCAAGGGATCAATCACTTATGTATGGAAGTACAGAATCCTCACTAATATTAGGTATAAATCGGAAAGTGAGTTTATTTGTTTGTTCCGCTTTCACACCGTAACTACTGAACCGATTGCTTTGAAATTTTTCACACGTAAAGTTAAAAGTCCGGATTAAATAATAGGATACTCTTTATCCTGAAAAAAATGATATTCCCGAGGGAAATCTAAAAAGCGCGATATAAACGAATTCCACGCGGGCGTAGCCGCGGGCGGAAAGCTAGCCTGTAAATAAATAAAGAAATATACCAAAGCAAAGTACATTTTCTCATATCAATATAATAAAATGCCTCTTTAGGACCAAGGTAACCTTTAAAAGTATTTTTTCTTTCATAAAACAAAGTTTATTTATACAAGCAGGCTTTTATTGTTACGGTTTTAGTTTTTATGAAAAAGGAAACGTATGTAATCTAAATATTAAACTTCTACGCCAAGCCAATCAAAAGATACAGCCGATTATGTCGATATTTTCAACAAATTTTCGACACTCGCAAAGGAATCAAAACCTACAGGATACTTCCCGTAAACTCAGAATCTTGAAATTTGGCATGAAGCATTGCCATATAATGCAAATATAGGAAAAATTATGAAAATCACATTTTTTAGTTTTACAATATAATAAAAATATTTTAGTAAAATGAAACTTACTACCTTATTTCTCACGAACGAATAAAGGTATCAAATTGAAATTTATACCAAATACCTAGGTCTATTTTCCATTTAAGCAGTGAAAAAATCAAACTTCTAAGTTAACGCGATCAAAAGATACAGCAGTTTATACCGACACCTTAGACGAATTTCCGCCACACGCTAGGGTCATAAATTGTAAACCGCTACGTTTGTACGGCGGAACCCTCGGTGTGCGAGTCCGACTCGCACTTGGCCGGTTTTTTTGGTTTAATTTCAAATCAGTATAAGTAGATTTTATTATCACATACACATTTTTTTATTATTATTTAGCTGTGCCCCGCGGATTCACCTCCGTAAGCTTCGCTCTGCTCCTGCTCCTTTTGGTCATAGCGGGATGTTTTATAGCCTATGTCATTTCGCAGGCTGTAGACTAACTGTGTACCAAATTTCATTACAATCGGTTCAGTAGTTTTAGCGTGAAATCTGGACAGACAGACAGGCAGACAGACAGACAGAAATACTTTCGTATTTATAATATTAGTATAGATTATAAACTAGTGCTTGACCGCAATCCTGCCTGATGGTAAACAGTGATGCAATCGCTGATGGTAAAGCGCGCTAATTTATTAAGAGCTTTGTCACTCAAAAAACCTAATTGAATAGGACGGCAGGCGGCAGTTGAGCGAGGTGATGTAATGTTAAACCCAACAACACGACCAACGATGCTGCGCTAGAGGGAGATTGATCTGGAGACCCTCCACGACGCATCGTACCCGGCACACATTGCAATACAACTGCTCAGACGCATCCTCCGTACGGCTTCACCAGACATCATGCCGGAACACGACGAATCGCTTGGCGCCAAGACTTTTTCTGATGGGTGATAACTTCTGCCGGCCTACCACCGAGAAGATTACACCTAACCACAATTATATTAAGGTCTCTTTTGTATAAAAGCTACAGTAGAATATTGACTTTTGAGTCAGTATATAGAAAAGCCCTCTAAATTAGGGGGGCCCTATGACTTAGGAATCAGAGGACTCCCTAGTTTAGAAGGCTTTTCACTATTTATACAACCTTTAATTTTCTCAAAATTCAAACTGTCTTTAATTTATGTAATTGCGATTGTACACAAAGGTTTTCTGTGTCAATAAAGTTATTTTTATTTATCTACTGCGTACCTGGCTAATCTCCATTGAAATTGGCTATCTTGATTGAAATCGGTCGGGAGATTATTATTACGGCCAAAACGTTGGATTTTTTTCATCTAGAATTATTTACTTAGTAGGAGCCTGGAGTGTGGATTTGTGTCCAATTACTGAGAATAAGCTCGCCCTCTGAAATATGGAAGTTAAACAGATCTAGCCAACTACTACAATGTCATCATCATCATCATCTCAGCGTTAATCGCAGTTGCATCCGAAGCTTTTTACAGCCTTGGAGTCTGGGGTCCGCTTTACTAGTCCAACTGCTGATTTTGGCTAAACTTCGATATTTTCCGTGAAGCGACTGCCGTCTGACCTCCACAACCTAACGGCGATATCGCAGCATTGCAGTTAGACCAATTGTTAAACTTTTGAGGGCTCCAATAACCCGTAACGACTGATATTAGATGTTCGTATGGCAACCGGGACCAACGGCTTAACGTGCTTTCCGAGGCACGACCAGACCAGTGCAAATATTCATATTCATGCATACAAATATTTGCACTGCGCGGGGTCGAACCCGCGCCTTTTTGCGCAGCGGCCGCATACGCTACCGCTACGCCACGGAGGCTGTCCTACAATGTATACAACGTTATTTTTTCTTTATACGAATCCTGAATATAGTTTGTTTAGAATAAGCAACTGAATCGATTATAGTCATTTTTACCTACCATGTTTTATTTTTATTAATTGCAGTTAATTGTTGCAGTGTGGTCGCCGACCTGTCAACTCAGGGCCTATAGCCAATGTAACATTGCTTCATAACGAAACGAAATCGAATACCAAACCAACCAATAACGAAAACGATTGACCATTTATCGCGTCACGTGGTCAATCGTTTTCGTTATTGGTTGGTTTAGTATTCGATTTCGTTTCGTTATGAAGGGATGTTACATTGGCTAGGGCTAGGGTTGCCAACTTTATTTAGCAGAAATAAAGTATATCTGATTTTAAAGGAGGCAAATAAAGAGTACGGACTTACAAAAAAGAGTATCATTTAGTTTTTAATTTTAAAAAGGTATTTTTTTGTAATTTTTGCGGTTTATTACAGACGTGCACTAGTTTTATTAAACAACTAAAACTAGTGCTTTTTTGTAAGTCCGTACTTTTTACGTGAACTAGTTTTAGTTGTTTACTTAAACTAATGCACGTATGTAATAAACCGCAAATAGTAGGTACAAAAATACCTTTTTAAAAGTAAAAAATAAATGACACTCTTTTGTGTAAAAGAGAGCATTTTAGCGTAGGTACTTTATTAGTGTTAAAGATTATAGATTACTCCCACATCATATAGAGGACAATACTCTATTTTAGAGTACGGTTGGCAACTCTAGCTAGCGCCCCTGTTCACGGCAGATTATAGTAATACTTACTAGGCGCGTGCGCACAGCGAGATAGCGACTCTGTGCAGGGGTACTTAAAACATGTTATTTTTACTGAGAACGTATTGCTCAGTAAAAATAACATGTTTTAAGTAAATTATACTATATTTAATTTTATCACTTATGGCTGAATTTGTCAGTAAAGTACATTAATAATATCTAGCTACACTTGACCGTTATGACAGTCTAGCTCCATGGTCTAGCCTGCAAGTGTGACAATGAACAGATACAGAAATTATTATCAACTAGCGGCCGCCAGCGACTTCGTTCGCGTGGAGTTAGTTATTTTAATATTTTATTTTAACCCTAAAATATACATACATTTTAAATTTTTGCTATGCTCTGCTCCTATTGGTCGCAGCGTAATTTTATATAGCCTAAAAACTTCCTGGATTAATAAGCTATCCAACGCAAAAATAATTTTTCAGTAGTTCCTGAGATTAGCACGTTCAAATAAACAAACAAACAAACTCTTCAGCTTTATATATTAGTATAGATTAGTAACAACAACAACTCGTTTACCCCAACACAACCGTTGTGGTAAACGAGTCCTCTAGTGGAGACCGCGTCACGGCAAACGTAGTGTGGGACGCCCTTGGGCGAGATGGAGCGACGACATCTAAAAGGTGACTGGTAGTGACTGGCGGAGAACTGCTCGGGATCGAGCTTGTTGGCGTGCCATGAAGGAGGCCTATGTCTAGCAGTGGACGAGTAGAGGCTGATGATGATGATGATGATAGATTAGTATAGATTAAGAAAAGGACAGAAGATAAATATTAATTAATTGACGTATAGCATTAATCACGTCTAAACTGTCTATTGAATATCTTAATAATCATCATCATCATGAACATTTTCATCGTCCTACCGCTGGGCACATCTCTCCTCTCATACAGAGAAGGATTGAGCGTAATCACCACGCTTGCTCAATGCGGGTTGGCGATTTCAGACTTAAAGTCCAGGTTTCCTCAAGATGTTTTCCTTCACCTTATAATCAGTCATTGGTGTCTAAAATATACTTAGAAAGTACATTATATCTTAATATGCCAGGACTAAATTAAGATTTTATTTTCTGTCCTTTTTAAAATAAATAGACAGAAAAAGATGGACTGAATTCATATTTAGTTTCCGGCATGATGTCTGGTGAAGCCGTAAGGAGGACGGGTCTGAGCAGTTATGTTGCGATGTGTGGCGGGTACGATGCGCCAAATGTTGTTGTGTCGCGAGTTTGATCGTGGGAGTATCCAGATCAATCTCCCTCTCGCGCAGCTTCGTTTGGTCGTGTCATGGGTTTACATTGCATCACCTCGCTCAACTGCCGTCATCCTTCCTATTCCTTAGTTTTTTAAGTGAATAGGCTCAATAAACTAGTGCGCTTTACCATCAACGATTGCATCACTGCTTACCATCAGGCGAGATTGCAGTCAAGCACTAGTTTATAATTAAATTATTAATAAAAAAAAAGTTTAGTTTGGGAAGAAGGGAATCGGGCCAATGTATACCTTTGCCCTAATTTATACCTAAATTCACTGTGCAATATATCCTTTTGAGCTCTAGATCAAGTTCCCAAATCCCTCAGTATCGCTCCAAGGACCCAGCAGAATCTAATATAGCTAGAGGCATCCACAATGCTTTAATATAACACACCTTGGTCGTTTAAAAGGATTATTCTAGCCTAAAACTACTATTGTTATACCATGGTAATAGTATAGTACACACCTTTAATCAAAACTATTTCGCCTCTACTATAGTGACATTTGCTTGTAGCTAGTGAAAATAAACTAGGTTCTATTTAGGTGAAAATGAATACCATGTTTTCTAACTAACATAATCCTTGTTACTGCGAAGGAAAAGGCAGAGATGTGCCTAAAGTTCAACTTCTGGAAATGATTCCCCGATTTCACCGTGCTTGTAGTCACAAGACAAATGAAGCAGTTTTTAACTACTTGCACATTATTGTAAAACTAGCGGTCGCCAGCGACTTCGTTCGCGTGGAGTTAGTTATGTTTCGCTCCTATTGATAGGAGCGTGATGTTATATAGCCTAAAGCCTTCCTGGACTAATGCAAAAAGATTTTTTCAAATCGGACCTGTAGTTCCCGAGATTAGCGCGTTCAAACAAACAAACAAACTCTTCAGCTTTATACAACGTGTAACATAAAGGGTATATACATTCCAAGGGCATGGCATCTTTAGATGATATCAAACGATATGGGAAGGGTTTCAACTCAAAATTAAATATACCAAATTTTCGGTTTCGTGTGTTTCTTAAAATCAAATCATAACGAACGTGGCACTTCACTACATACGTTAATAACTACTCGTTACACGTCACATTACTTGGCAAAATCCGATAAATGTCTTCAATAATTCTGTGCGCCTAGTATGGTAGTAGCCTATCACAGGCGGTGTTTTTCCTCATAACTTCCTAAAATAAAGAAATAAGATTAAAAAAACCCTTCCAATATCGATTGATATTGTGTAAAGATGCCATGCCCTTGTTATGTATATACCCTTTTTGTTTGCACGTTGTATATTAGTATAGATATAGATAAATAACCGAATCACGCTGAGTATTAGAGCTATCTCTAATCACTATATTTCGTCTCAATCGAGTGACTTATGCTAATGCTTCAGGATTGACACTGGAAACAATTCACTCTACGCTCACTGCCCCCACATTTTTACGGAGACATTTTTATATTATAGAATCAATCAGTTGTACTATCAATTATTGTACTATAATATTTTTTTTTTTAATTATAAGCTAGCGCTTGCCCGCAATCCCGCCTGATGGTAAGCAGTGACGCAATCGTTGATGGTAAAGCGCACTAGTTTATTAAGAGCCTATTTACTCTAGCCTTGAAGACACTCAAATTGTAGTCCGACGGAAACACCGCCGCTGGCAAATTGTTCCAGTCCCTCGATGTACGCGTTATAAAAGAGGAGGCGAAACGCTTCGTCTGGAGTGTAGTGGTGTTAACAACGTAAGGGTGGAAACTCGCCGTACGACGGGTCGTCTTAATACTAATAGTCCAATTACCTTTAAGATATGGAATCTTTCATAAAGCTGAAAATTTTACGTAATCTGAACAGTGTCAAGTGACGCTTGCGTTTCGTGATATACGCCCCTCTCTCCTTCAAGTCGGTTCTAGGGGAGAGGGCCAGGTGACATTGGCTTGAAGATGAGCCTGAGCTCTTCTATTGAGCCGACTGTTGTTATTGTTAATTTTATATGGATTTATTCATGACGGTTGTGGAGGCATGAGGAACAGGGAGTAAAGTTCACTCATCCTTCATAGAAAAGGGAGAATCCTCCGACCAGACGGGTGTTATCTCTGGCGGGCACTTGCCCAATGTTTGAAATTGGGAAGTTGTATGTATGCTAATTGTGACTGGCCTAGTGGTTAAAACATCAGCCTCTCAAGTATGAGTGTGCGGGTTCGATTCCAGGTCAGGCAAGTACCAAAGTAACTTTTCTAAAGTTATATGTACTTTCTAAGTATATCTTGGACGCCAATGACTGAAGGTGATGGAAAACATCTTGAGGAAACCTGGACTTTATAAGTCTGAAATCCCCAACCCGCATTGAGCAAGCGTGGTGATTACGCTCAATCCTTCTTTGTATAAGAGGAGACCTGTGCCCAGCAGTGGGACGATAAAAGGTTGAAATTGTATGCTAATTGCACGGTAAACTCTGATTGCGAGATGTAGAATTCGTGTGACGTCAGTCAGACGCGTTATTCCATGTGGCGTTTGTAGGTACCGCTACACGATTATAACATCATCATATGGGAGAAAATTGAGAAGAATTTAAAAATAAAACGTCCGTTTAGTTGCAACCTTTTCCAGAAGCC
Organism: Sesamia nonagrioides; assembly: GCA_017933935.1. Lineage (NCBI taxonomy): Eukaryota > Metazoa > Arthropoda > Insecta > Lepidoptera > Noctuidae > Sesamia > Sesamia nonagrioides. The sequence goes on along the minus strand of JADWQK010000984.1, from coordinate 457,682 downwards.
TTGCGAATACTTGACCAACTAAAGCCGATGGAGAGCCTTTCAGTCTAGCCTATATAGTGTACAAGCTATTGGACGCGGTCTAGATTTGTTAGCTAGGGTTGACACAAGAAAATGAAGTCTCGGGATCGATGTTTTACAAGTAATATTTATAACTTCAAGGTGTCTGTACGGACGACAGTAGTTCAAGCTACACGAAACTGTTAAATATTCGCAGTCAACTTTGAACCTTAATTCTTCAGATATAAAGTTGAAAATCTAATAAAGAAATCGGACAGATTGTAGTAGGCAGTAGTAAGTCTTTACATACTAAAGATCCTCCAAGCTTTGGAAAGCGCGTTTCTTGCGCCTGTCATTCGTGGTTTCATACATTTTACAAACAACCGAAAGTGAAAGAAGATATAAAGGAAATTTCTCATCATAAACATACAAAAAAAAAAAAAAATTGAATGGAATCTGCTTTTATGAAGAAGATTTTTTAAAGCCTACATTGTGTTCCACGGCTGGGTAAAGGCGTCCCCTTTTTCCTTCCATACCTCCCTGTCTTGTTAGATCTCTGGCCATGTCGTTATCAGATCGTTACTCCACCTTTGCCGTAGTTTACCTCAAAGGCTATGCCCTCCCTCAGGTATTCAGTAAATGACGATTAAGCTCATTATTTTCTTTTCCAGAAAACTGTCTCAGAAGTAGCTCTAACATAATCGTGGGATTCTTACAACCATCATCGTCATCATCATTAGCAACCATGATCCTGCAGCTACAAACCTTCTCCCCTTTGGATAATAATTCACTGCTTTTGGATAATATTAAATTGAACAAAATGCAATTCTAGAAACTTCCACGTCCAAAAGAACTAGTAGTTTTCTCATAGACACAGAAACGTCAAGAAAGGAGCTTACTTTTTGGAAATAAAAATGATGGCCAATTTCTATAATTTTTATTATGTTTTCATAACTTTCAATATTCAATAAATGTATGATAATGACGAATTTTACAACATTTCTGCCAACTTCACAATTGCCCTACATTTTATTTTATTTATTTAATCATACACTTACTACCATTACCTAGGTTGCTTAACCTAATGCGGCAGAAAGGATACATTTCACGACATACATTTTGGAAACTTACACATATAATAAATAAAATATAATTAAAACAAATCTAATAAAATTTAAACAATAAAATAAAAAAAAAAACATGTACTATCCACATGCACCATTTTTTGTCAGGTTTCAAAAAAGGTCCAAAAATGTATAAGCCTCCTTGAAATGTTTACAAAAATCCATAGCCTCGTAAAATTTGTAGTAAGTATCCAAATGCGTGTTCAGCTTCCCTCTTTAAAAAATTCTCCGTAGCAACCCTATGTATAACAATTTGTCGCTGGTTCCAACTCAAAGCGTCCGCCGTGCTCGACTTGATTTCTATAGACATTGCATGTGGGCGCATCGGGTAGCCTTATTCTGGAAAAATGTAGCGTATAATTTGGTGTGCTATGTGGCCAACGTGGCAAACGGGTGGTAGATAATTGTGGTTGAATTATGGGTGGTAGATAAGGGTGGTTATAATATAACCCATTCGTAACAGTAATCAGTCACGTGTTACCACTTTTGAGACAAAGAACTCCTCTTTGTAAGAAGGAGTGAATAGGAGTGAAGGAGTTCATACGGGTCTAACATGGGCTTTTTAGGGAGAAATAGTGGCCCAGTGCGAGAACAGTGATGGCTCAGTACGAGAACATAGGTGGCCCAGTAGGAGAACATAGGTAGCCCAGTGCGAGAACACTAGTGGCCCATTGCGAGAACACTGGTGTTGCAGTGCAAGAATAGTGGTGACCCAGACGTACAGACAGGTGCAACCACAAATTCACAGACATGGGACATCTGCCAACCATGCAATAGTTTACCATGCCATGCCGGTTCAACCGCATGGGTTACGGCCCTTTTTCTCCATTTTCTCTCATGGGCCAGAATACACATAGTAAAAAGTGCATTCAGTAAATAATTCATAAAGAACATTGAAATACCGCAGCATAGTGGCCACATCATGTCTTTGACTGTTTTTGTGCCTAAAAACTTGCAGCAAACCATGTATCATGAGTTGTAATAACTATGAGTCATTTTACATAAAATAGTGATTTCCATGAACTAAAGACTCCCAAAGGCAATGAATTTGTAATTGGTACTTTGTGCTAGTATAACTATCCATAATTGATACCTAACCAAAGTTATTATTAAATCAGAGAAGCATTGTGTCTATGTTTCTTAAGGCTCTGTCAGTGACCAGTGACGTCAGTAGGCGTCTTTCTTTCTTTTCTTTAGAGTGAATACTACTTCAACTCTCCAATGGCTTCTGTGGTTAGATACCACAATTTTGCCAATAGCACATGTAACAAATTATAGAAATTCTTTAAAAAAAATATTTCACAATAATGGCGGATATCGCCAATGACAGTTGAAAAAACGGCCGCGTGAGGCAACTACTAGGAGATTTGATGCAAAGCCATTATGTGGTCACTATGCTGCGATATTTCAATGTTCTTTATGAATTATTCACTGAATGCACTTTTTACTACATAAATCACGCGACTAACGAGACCCATGCATTAGTAAAAACTAACTTTTAACCTCACAAAACTGAGACGTGGTCGCTTACAATGGGCCTCATACGAAGGCCCAAAGCGCAATGGAAAGAGCTATGCTCGGAGTTGCTCTGCGTGATCGAATCAGACATGAAGAGATCCGCAGAGGAACCAAAGTCACCGATATAGCTCTTCGAGTCGCTAAACTTAAGTGGCAGTGGGCGGAGCACATTACTCGTAGAACCGATGGCCGATGGGGCAGTAAGGTTGTGGACTGGCGCCCACGTACAGGAAGACGCAGCTTAGGGAGGCCCCCAACAAGGTGGACCGATGACCTGGTGAAGGTCGCGGGAAGCTGACGAATGCGGGCAGCACAAGACCGGTCATCGTGGAAAGCCTTGGGGGAGGACTTTGTCCACCAGTGGACTTCTATAGACTGAAGAAGAAGAAGAACGTCACAAAACCTTAAACTTATGATCGCCTAGCACCACGTGGTAGTATAAAATTAATTCAAGCTCTTTTTGTTTTAGAGAATCTGCTTACTCCCATGTACTCATACACGTACCACGTACCACGTACTAGTATCGTATATGCTATCGATATGAAAGTGTGTTAATTTGTGTACTCTTACTTGTTCACGGTTCTATTTGAACCGTGAACGGTGTATCTCAACAGGTTTGGTCGTTTGGAACAGATGATAAACGACTTTTTGACATAACAAGATCCAGTTAGGGCGGATCTTTGAATTGAAAAATAATTTTTATTCGTGAAAGAAAATTGACGTCTGACAGTTTGTGAGAATGTAATTTTGTATGGAAGACCTGTCAACAATTCAAAATGATTCTTCCGATCAAATTATCTGCCGTTGGAAAAAACAGTCCTAAGTGAAAAATATTAAGTTATGTTTGTAAGTAACCACGAACGGACAACAGTAAGTCAAGCTACTCCAAACTGTCAAATATTTCCAATCAACCTAATGAGCCTTAATGATTTAGAGATAAAGTTGAAAATCTAATAAAGGAATCTGACAGATTGGACTGAGCTGGATGTGTTGCCGTCTGTACAAACATTAATCAGTTATGGCGCAATTTCATTGGTCGTTAACTCGTTCGGTATACAGCATACGGGGAGTCACCGCAGGCGAGATAACAACCAATGAAAGTTACAAGTCGATACACAACCTGCGGGGATACCCGGCTTGCTTTATATCGATCGTGATATCGACCAATGAAATTCATCGGTCGATATGCTGCTTGCGTTTTCTTTATTCAATTTCATTCGTGAGTCGTGAGTGCTTGATGGACTAGAAAGACGCTGCGCAAAATGGAAGTATGAATGTAAGAATGTAAGAATCTCGCCATGCCTCTTTCTATTTTTTAGTAAAGTTCGCATCCAAAATCTTTTTCTTTTTCTTCAGTGAGGCTAATAGTTTCTTCTGTAATAAGACACAGAGAGTCAAAATTACTCCACATACCATTAATTATTGATCTATGACAAGAACGTCTGTTTCAGTGCCACTCTTGTTAATAACTGGCGACGAACATGGATGTTCTCTTACACCCCGCACGCGGACCCTATCGACTAATGAAAACGTTTCCCCGAATGCGGGCCCCGTGGCACGCGTTCCAGAAATCTCTCGCACCTGGCATGCGGGCCCAATTGACTAATGAAATTGCGCCATTAGTTTAGAATTTAGATCATTAGTGTTTGTCGGATGTATTGTGAAATGTCAATGTCAATTGTCAAATGATGTGTGTTGCCTTTGACCCTGGTTCTGACATAGGGCCAACATTTTTTACCCGACTACGGCAAAGCAAAAGGAGGGTTATGATTTTGACAGGCTATGTATGTGTATGTATGTATGTATGTATGTATGTATGTATGTATGTATGTATGTATGTATGTATGTATGTATGTATGTATGTATGTTCATCTGTTCCCTCGTAACTTCTAAACTACTTATTCGAATTCGATAAATGATATATCATTAGAAGCGTCTTAATTGTCTGCTGGTTATAGGCTATATGGAGTTTCACAAAATCTAACGTGGCGCCCTCTAGCGGACAAAATATACAGAGTAAAAAAAAAAAGTTAAGATAAATATGCCGTGTTTGGTATCATTTGAAAGGGCTTAACTTGTACATTTTGAATATATATATATTACTAGCATTTGCTTGTGACTTTACCTGTATTCATCGGCTGATTGCATATAATTCACATCTTTTCGTTCATAGATAGCTTCTTTACTACTTATCAGAATAAGACCACTGCAGAACCATTAGAAGGGCCTTGATATTCTGTTGGTTATGAGCTTTAGAGCTTGTCACCAAATTTAGTATTACGCCCTCTAGCGGACAAAAAGTTCTATGTTAATACAAAATTAAAATAAATATACCGTATTTGGTATCATCTAAAAGAGCTTCACGAGTACTTTATGTTTGGACATAATCCCTAGTAATGCTTCGTAGAAATTTGAATGTAAACCAGGGTTTGGTAAACGGAGCGATGGGAGTGGTGAAGGCCTTCGAATGGCCTGCTCTTCGGCGCGATCAGTTGGAACAGGAGAACAGCCAAGCGCTGTTCTCATACAATTTGACGACGCATCCATAAAAGCAGATACTAACGGACTTATCAAAATCGAGCCTTGCCTCACTGAATTTGACGGCTTGAGGGGTTCTGGGCAAATTCAGCGTAAAATGCTCCCGCTGATTCTTTCTTGGGGTTGTACTGTACATAAATTAGAAGGTTGTACTCTAGATAAAAAGTTACAGATCTAGGAAAGTCATTGTTTGCTAAAGGACAGGCCTATGTCGCTCTCAGTAGAGTTAAAACCATAGAGGGATTATTTATAAGTGCCTTGGATAATAATAAATTACTTAAAAATCCACATGACAGTCGATCGTTAGCAGAATTATATAGATTAAGAAATCTTCCCAGGTCCTCTTAATATATGTTTTTTTTTTTTTTAATAATTATAAACTAGCGCTTGACTGCAATCCCGCCTGATGGTAAGCAGTGACGCAATACTTGATGCCTGCGCACTAGTTTATTAAGCCTATTCACTTAAAAAAACTTAGGAATAGCAAGGATGACGGCAGTTGAGCCCGGTGATGCAATGTTAAATCCAAGACCAACACGACCAACCATGCTGCGCCAGAGGGAGATTGATCTGGAGACTCTCCACGACCAAACTCCCGACACAACAACATTTGGCGCATCGTACTCGCCACACAACGCAACACAAAGTGCTCAGACGCATCCTCTGTACGGCTTCACCAGACATCATGCTGGAACACGACGAATCGCTTGGCGGCAAGACTTTGTCTGGTGGGTGGTAACTTCTGCCGGCAGCCGATGTTATGGCCTACCACCGTTAGAAAAACATCCAATCTATTTATACTAACGGCCTCATCCATTAATTCATGACCCATTCGGTGCCATCGACGCAAATGTGCGTCGCTACTACGAAAAACCAGGAGCTTCATGCGGGAAAACCGTTGCTATACGCGCTACGCTCCAAGCGCTACTAAATAGTAAATAAAATAGGACATCTCTACATATTACTATACGCCGATACATAAGTCAAAAGAGATGTCGTATGTTAACTACCTAGTTTTTAGTTCGTCAATTTAACTTTTATTAATATTACGCGCCACAAATACACTTTAACACCAAAATAGTACAAATAATAAAAAGTTAAAAAACTAAAACCCAACTACGACAAAAAACGACGCTGAAAAAGTATAAAACAAGATTTTCAGAATACTGAACTGAACAAAGTTGCTAATATAGTTGCAAGTAAATGGACACAGTAGACTCTACCAAGATGCCTTCGTTGTAAATTGACAATAATGTCTTACGATACTATTCTGAAGTATGCAATATTTGTAGCACTTTCATAACGTGTGACTGCGGTTTTCCAAACATGAAAATTTATCTCTAAATAGTGAATATTGCATACTTCAGAATAGTATCGTAAGACATTATTGTCAATTTACAACGAAGGCATCTTGGTAGAGTCTACTGTGTCCATTTACTTGCAACTATATTAGCAACTTTGTTCAGTTCAGTATTCTGAAAATCTTGTTTTATACTTTTTCAGCGTCGTTTTTTGTTGTAGTTGGGTTTTAGTTTTTTAACTTTTTATTATTATAGGTTTTCGTGTTTGAGTACGAGGCTTTTGTCTATATTACATTTAGCTTTTTTTTTATTAATAATAATATTTATTTGATATGTAGGGGGAGGCGGGGTACATTGATACAAGGGGCACATAGATACAGTCAATATTCGTCGAAAACAAAACGCGTTAGAAGAGCCGTACGCCACTGATAAGGAGGTATATAGTAAAGCCTACACGCACACTAGCGCAGAGCAACGTTAACTCGACGACTAGCGACTAGCACGTAAAAAACTGTTTCTGATGTTCGCAACAAAATTTTCGTACTTTTCTTTCGGATGTAATTCTTCTAATGTATTTAGTGTTACCTGTGTTATATTAAGACATTTGGTAAGTACATATCTGTCATTACATTAAATAGACTTAAATTATTTAATTATTTATTGCTTTAATTTTTATAAAATGTTGATTTCGATTGTAGTAGGCAGGGGCACATAGATACAAGTGGTCTTGGGGCACATTGATACCCCAATATTTTGTTGAATATACATGTATGTGAGACTTAGGTAATATATTTTATTTTCTTTATAAAAAAATGGTTTGAACATTTAAACGCAAGATGAATAGAAGTTCCATCAATGAAATATCCGTGGCTTCTGCGATATCTGATGTGTTGGAAGAAAAATTATCAATAGCAAAAGCAGCGAATAAATATAATTTAAAAAAATCAATAAATAAAGGTCAGAAAAATCAATAAAACTTGTTTAATTTATATGAATATTTCTATGAACCAAAGTACCAGTGTATGTACCAATGTACCCCGCATGTGGGGTACATTGATACAAATTTCATTTTTTAGTAAATGGGCTCTAACACGTTTTGTGATTCAATCTATCGGTTAATTTGTTTGTAACAAGTTAACTGAATATATATTGAATATATTATGGTTATTAAATTGGATGTAACTTTCATTAGATCGTCTTTTATTGGGTCTAAGTAAAAACTGTATCAAGGTGCCCCACTTCCCCCTACGTTTTGTAAATAACTTTTATTTATATAGTTCTTTTGTTCTTTTACTTACGTTAAAGTTGAAATTAAATTAAATGTTAATTAAATGGGGTTGTAGTCAAAATCATGGCCGAAGGGCATAATAACGTGCTAATTGACCCTCCAATTGATTCCATTAAATAAATTAACGTAATTAGTGACGAGCCCTAAGGGCGATGACCCAATTACATGCAGTTTGGTTTGGCAATTATTTATTTGACTACAATGCGGTTACTTGTTTACTTTATAATTAACTAGCTGTGCCCCGCGGTTTCACCCGCGTAAGCTTCGAACCGAAAGAGTTCAGTTGATATAAAATAAGCGCCTGTTAAAATAATGGGAGCAATATGTACGTCCGCGTTTGTTCCCATTTTCGCAACATTTTTTGTTCCTGCTCTTCTCCTATTGGTCATAGCGGGATGTTTTATAGCCTATGTCCTTTCTCAGGCTCTAGACTATGTGTGTACCAAATTTCATTACAAACGGTTCAGTAGTTTTGGCGTGAAAGCCGGACAGACAGACAGACAGACAGAGATATTTTCGCATTTATAATATTAGTATGGATTATGTTTGAACCAGCAGCGCCCCAAACAGTGAAGGAAAACGTCGTGAGGAAACTGACATGTCCTAGAGCCCAAAAACTTCGAAGTCATGTGACATCTACCAACCCATACTGGGCCTGCGTGGTAGATTACGGCCCACTCCCCGATAGTGCCCCACTCTGTCCCAATAGTGGGAAAAAATATAGGCTGATTATGTTATGTTATGTAGCAGCGCCGCGCGGTTTTGCCCGCTTCAATGTTAATTCCGGAAGAATATCAGGTTAGTATCCTATGTGATATCTTAAGGTATAAAAAGCTGTAAAGTTTCATAAATATCTGTTTAGTTTTTGTATGAAAGAGCAAAAACATCCAACCATCGACCCGCCCTCACAAACTTTTGCTCTTATAACGTTAAATAGGATTAATGGAATTGGTTTAGTTAGCTTTAAAAACTAACTGAGCAGCATTTATTTCATTAAAGCAGACAAAGCTTTGTCTGGCTCCTTGGATAACGATTACGGGTGAAAAATCGCCGTCTTTCACTCTGTTCTTGAAATGACCGTAGGTTACGGGAACAATTTGTGATTACCGCCCTTAGGCTTAAGAAACAGATTTATAAAACAATAATAATAATTATTTATTATAATTTGTGTTTATTTTTTATTTGTTCCTTTTGTGACGCAACATTTTTTGAAACGTTGCTCTACTAGGGCATTTTTCATGTATTGTGGGTGCGTTTACAAACATATAAATTCAAATACACAAACAGCCAGACCCGGAACAACTACTCGTAGGGAATGGATCCTTAGATACATCGCCTTCAGCTTTTGGGTGTTGAGATTTCCTCGAAGCTAATCTTTGGGCGGTTCATCGAGTCCAAAGTCAGGGTGGCTGCCAGGAAATTTGGCGTTATTGCAAAGGTCCGGCAGTATTTCACACCAGCACAGCTGTTGATGTTATACAAAGCACAGATCCGTTCGTATGTGGAGTACTGCAGTCACATTTGCGCTGTGGATGCAAAACATGCCGAACAGGCTAATTGGCGACCCAGATTTAGTTCAAAATGGTCTCTACTGTCGACGAGTAGTTAGCCTGTCGATGTTCTATAGGATGCATTTTGGAGAGTGTGCGAGGGAATTGCATGACTTAACCTTCCGTAAACCACGTGGGGTTTTATAAACCCCAGCGAAACAAAAATTGTCGTATCTTTTTCAACTATGGCGCGAATTCCACGAAACCTCGTGTAGCTGGAATTGTGACGTTGCCAAATCGCATCATAATATTGATTTAGTAGTGGCATCGCAGGCGCAGAGGACGGTCGCCTGCAAAGTGAGGTCGGGTGTCACAAACCCCACCTAGACGTCGACGTCGTCTAAAAGGTAAGCAGTATGGACATGGAAAATATATGTATTTCTACATAAATATTTGTTTAATTAGTTTTTATGACTTATTATAACTGTATATTCATTTATTTTCTAGGACTCATAATGGCTCGACGTACATCTTTAAATGAAAATGTAATAGCAACTTGATTTATGAACGATAGTGATTACGAGACAGATGAGCTGTTTTTACCTGGAAGTGAAGGTGATTCGGAACATTTGAGTATTCAATCTGAAAGTGATATTGAAGAGGAAGTTGAGGAATCTATTTCAGTTGGTGAGTCTTCTATTTCGCAAGCCTTTTATATTAGTAAAGATGGTAAAACATATCCGCACACATCACATTTTTTTTGTAAAAATTGTTCAGTTTTAAACCGACTGAGCTCCAAAGAAGACTAATTATATTTAGTTATTTTTATTTAATTTTTGTTTTTATCTCATTAGGCTCTGAAATAAAGGGCAATTAGAAGTTAGTAGATAAGTTTTTTTTTTTATAAAGCTAAGCCAAAGAAGGTTGTCTCCTCTTAGTAATAGAAGTACTATTTTTGTTATAATGCCTAGAGATATTAAAAATGTTTATTATATTTAAAAAATGGTTTTATTTGTATCCCCTAATAGTCAATAAATAATAATAATACATGTAAAATAAACTTTAATAAAACGTTAACTTATCTATTTAAAAATGGAACAATATTGGGGTACGAGAAACCCCACATAGTGCAGGACGTAAATTTTATCCACGTGGTTTACGGAAGGTTAATTCCCCCATCTCCGTTCTATCATCGGATGACCCGTCGTACGGCGAGTATCATCCTTATGTTGTTGACACCACTACTTACGATCCGGACGAAGCATTTCACTCCGTCTTTTATACCGCGTATATCGAGGGACTGGAATAATTTACCACCGGCGGTGTTTTCGTCTGACTATAATTTAAGTGTTTTCAAGGCTAGAGTGAATAGGCTCTTAATAAACTAGCGCGCTTTACCATCAGCGATAGCAACACTATTTACCAACAGGCGAAATTATGGTCTAGCACTAGTTTATCATATATAAAAAAACATTGAAAATGGAAATGTAAGAAAGTAAAATTACTTTATTATATTATACTATTTACTTTAATCAAAATCAATCAAAATCAAAAGTCATTTATTCAAACTAGGCCGAGAATCAGCACTTTTTGAACGCCAATATTACATAAGACAGTCCCCCAAAACGCCCACCAATCGACACTTCCTAAGTGCTTTGGCTGGGAAGAAGAAGTGGCGGAAGAAACTCCGGAGTAGCACAGCTGTCTGTTCATTTAGAAAAAAAAAACACAATAGTTTATACAATACTAAAAGACTAAGTAATTAATTAAGTAATAAAAGACTGCAGGCATAAAAGTCATAACAGCTTACATACATATTTATGCATTGTATAAAATTGACAATTGCATGAAGTTAAATAACCTACCAGTAAGCTACTTCTGGCGGAGGAGGAGGGTTAAAGCCTTTATTCTGTTTAAATGGAAGGTATTCGGTCTTTTTAAGATCTCTTATATCTTACTGCAGAGAGCTGCAGCGTAATAAAGCGAATGTTAAGTACAACATTACTATGCACGAAGCAAAACTCGCTGAATTAGCTAAGCTAAAGCGCACAGAAATTCTTGAGTGAAGACTTAATTAAGTAAACAACTTGATTACTTAGTTAAATGCGTCTGACGTGGTACACTAGAAAACTAAAATGAAGACGAAAGTAAAGGTAGAAATTCAACTAATTAATCCGAGTTCTGCGCGCTTATTTTATTTATTTGGGACAAATAACAGTTATACTGTAGTACAGCATTTACATAAAGTAGATACAATTACAGTTGTGAATATGTATAACCCACACTATTGTCCACGACGTGACATCGGAGTAAGAGAACGAAAGCATGCAATAGAAGAAAAGTTAAAAGGTAATTTATAAAAGTAAAACACTGAATTGAAAGGACAGATTGACAAGAACAGCCGACCTATAGGTAACTTGCAAGAGATTGTGAAACCATTTTTTTAAATTTAGCTTTCGATAGCGCGAAAATATCAATTGCAGAAAATTGAGAGTTATATGTTTCAAACAGTCGGCGGAGAGGGACCAGCACCCCAACCTTCGTTCTACATTGCGCAGTATAGAATAGCTGAGGTGCACGCACCTCCCGGCGCACAACAGATCTAGGAACAACGTAACACAATCTATTCGAGAGCTCAGTACAATTAAATTTGTTATTGCATATACCGTGCAGCATCACAACCATGATCAGTAAACGTCTAGAATTCAAGCTCAATACTTTATAGTGTGCTAGCAAATCTGCATAGGGAATCCTTGTACGGAAGCACTTTTAATGCGTGGCACGAAGAAATTTTTCTGAACCATTTCTATTGCTATCTTATATTTATCATAATATGGGCACCAGACGGGTACGCGTATTCCAACTGTGAACGGACTAGTGATTTATATAAGAAGAGAAAAGTAGAAGGCTTTTTAAAGTCATTACAAGACCCCATTACAAAATCATACATCTGGAAGGCCTTGGTAATTATGTTGTCGATATGGGTATCCAAATGTAATTTGCAATCAAGCAGTACGCCAAGATCACGCGTGCGATTTTTCGTGCGTTCGTTTTTTTCAATTGAGTGCCATTCAAGGTGTACGGGAAGTCAATAGTATTTTTGTATTTAGTAAAACAAATGAAATGACATTTTGGAAGACTAAGATGAAGTTTGTTGACTAGACAGTATTGTGAAAGTCTGCATAAGTCCTCTTCAAGTAGCAAACAATCCTGAGTATTGGCACAAGCCTTATAGATTTTAATGTCATCAGCGTACATTAGGAATTGAGAGTTGACTATGCAGGATTTTATATGTATAATTTATGAATAGGACAAAAAGCAATGGGCCTAATACCGAACCTTGGGGCACACCTGATTCGACGACCACGCAATCAGACTCAAAACCATTGATGACAACCTTTTGGGTCTTAAGGGGCAAACCACCTAAGTAAATTGCCTCTTATGCCATTGAACGAGATTTTATCTAGAAGCAATTTATGGTCCACCCTGTCAAAAGCCTTCCGAAAATCAGTTTTTAAAAGTGACAACACCATTTTATACAGTATTATTAGAGTGATGCGATCACGTGGCGAGTGCCCTGCCCCCCTTCACCCGCGCATGTATAACCTACCTTGTTGCCTAGCGCACATGTATTAAGTTACCTCGCTTTTTCGAAATAATATTTATTTTTTCAGGGGGATTTTTTTTTAAGTTTAGCCCGGCGTTGTAGGTATAAGTAGAATCAGTTATCGATACCTAACAATACCTTCACGGATCGAACAGGGTTTTCTTTACATATTAAATAGTTACTGTTTTTTTAGGGTTCCGTAGCCAAATGGCAAAAAACGGAACCCTTATAGATTCGTCATGTCTGTCCGTCCGTATGTCACAGCCATTTTTTTTCCGAAACTATAAGATCTATAGTGTTGAAACTTAGTATTCTGTGAATCGCATTAAGATTTTGATGCAAAAATAAAAAATAATAATAAATATTGGGGGCGCCCCATACTTAGAACTGAAACTCATTTTTTTTTCATGAAACACATACGTGTGGATAGGTCTGTATGGGTCTATGGATCTATGGATAGGTCTTCAAAAATGATATCGAGGTTTCTAAAATATGTTTTTTTCTAAATCAAATAATTTGCGTGACAGACGCTTCCAAAGTGGAAAAATGTTCTAAAAAAAAAGAAAAATAAAATGAAAAATCTAAAGAAAAAACATATGATGTCATTACTATAAAAACTACCAACGAAAATTATTTTGAACGAAATAGATCCAGTAAGTAGTTTTTTTTAATACCTCGTAAATCGTAACCCGCTCATTACCGCGTAATCTATATCTACATATACAACGTGTAACATAAAGGGTATATACATAACAAAGGAATGGCATCTTTACATGATATCAAACGATATTGCAAGGGTTTTTTAATCCTATCTCTTTATGTTAGGAAGTTATGAGGAAAAATACCGCCTGTGATAGACTACTATCATACTAGTCGCACAGAGATATTGAAGACATTTATCAGATTTTGGCAAGTAACGTGACGGGTAAAGAGTAGTTATATCGTATGTAGTGTGCTGCCACGTTTGTTATGATTTGATTTTAAGAAACACAAGAAATCGAAAATTTGGTACCAATTTTTTGAGTATTTTATTTTGAGTTGAAACCCTTCCGATATCGTTTGATATCATCTAAAGATGTCATGCCCTTGGTATGTATATACCCTTTTTGTTACACGTTGTATACTAATATATAAAGCTGAAGAATTTGTATGTTTATTTGTTTGTTCGCGCTACTGCTCCGATTTGAAAAATTTTGCGTTGGATAGCCCATTAATCCAGGAAGGCTTTAGGCTATATAACATCACGCTACGACCAATAGGAGCGGAGCATAATTAATTCTACGCGAACAAAGTCGCTGGCGGCTGCTAGTCTTTCATACAAATAACTTAAATCCTTTTTTAGATAATGTAAACAATCACTACTCAGTCAACAAACTGTGTCATCGACAACACTCAATACTAAACTTTGTTGTAACTCAGTCATCTAATAATAAAGGAGCCAACCTGACCCTTATCAAGCTTGTAAACTAAGTTTAAAGTCGTAAACAACATACCTGAACTCCAGTTTAACTACTGCCTCACATGTTCGCCTCACTGGGTCACGCTGATTATAACTTACGTACTTCGATCAGTTACAAAGTTTTAAACGAGAGATGTTTTAAGATACATTTTACCCACAGGTTTAAAATCTATACTTATATATAAAGCTGAAGAGTTTGTTTGTTAATACATCATCGTCATCATCACCAGCCCCTACTCATCCACTGCTGGACATAGGCCTCATTCATGGCACGCCAACAAGCTCGATCCTGAGCAGTTCTCCGCCAGCCACTACCAGCCACCTTTTTGATGCCATCACTCCATCTCGTCCAAGGGCGTCCCACGCTACGTTTGCCGAGACGCGGTCTCCACTCGAGGACTTGTTTACCCCAACGGCTGGCGGTCCTGCGGCATATGTGACCAGCCCATTGCCACTTCAGCTTGCTAATCCTCTCAGCTATGTCGGTGACTCTGGTCCTCTGTCGGATCACCTCATTTGTTATGCGGTCCTTCAGAGAGACGCCCAACATAGCCCGCTCCATAGCTCGCTGAGCGACTTTAAACTTATGGACTAGTCTGACCGTTAGTTGTTAATACATACTTATGATTAATATTTAAATCTAGAAGGCGAACTATTACCAACCACCTCAGTCGTGTTATGGGTGCAGGTCTATTCATATAAGTGCAATAACTTTAACTGAAGTGTACCTTTGCGATTGGTTTTATTTCCAGAACTGAGATTGGGTATTTTTATCGGACTGGGCGCCCTAAAACAGTAACTTAGAGAGTCGGGACCTATTAAAATCTAAAACGGCTCACAGTCGTCATGGGTCCCAAATATCTAAGTTACTATAGACTTAATGTTTCATTTAATTACCTTGGTGTCTTTTCAGTCTTATTTTTAACTAGCTGTGCCACGCGGTTTCACCCGCGTATGTTTCGATATGTTTTTTACATGCTCTGCTCCTATTGGTCGTAGCATGATGTTATATAGCGTAAATCCTTCGTGGATTAATGGGTTATCCAAAGCAAAAAGATTTTTTTTATATCGGGCCAGTAGTTTCTGAGCTTAGCGCGTTCAAACCAACAAACAAACTCTTCCGCTTTATATATTAGTATAGATAGGTTCGTAGTTGGTGTACTTTTTTCGCAGTTGGGATTTTTTAATTTTTTAAATAATTTATTATTTATATGAACTTTTCATTAGGTATAAATTCAATTTGTATCTTAGTGATGGCATGGTTCACATCCAACTACATGGGCCTTGGAAATTACTGGACAGATGTGAGTTTGTGGACACTGCCAAATATACAAGGTGTTTTGTTGATAAAGTCACCAATTCATCTTCCATCACAAAAAATATCTTCTAAAATTCTCTCTCATACCATTGTTGATCTACAGTTTACAAGAAAAACTTTATTGAATAGAATGACTTAGTCACAAGCCAAGCTCATGAGACATCATCGTTTTGGGTTAATTATCTCAAAGTTGAAACATAATTAATATTCTTTCCTTCATAATATCCGCGTTGAACTTCTGGTGAAAACTTTTTATTTGATAACGTAGTGAAAGGGAATATAAAGGTAAAGAGTTTTTATTTCGCAATATTTTTTATCTGTGGAACAGCCGATTGGATTAAAAAATACAAAGGCACAACGGCCAAGGAGCCATTCCACAAAAGTATAAAAAAGATGGATTGTGCGGGGCTACAAACCGGCTTTTAGCTTGACTTTTAAATATCGAACATGCACTTTTATGTGATTTGAAGCGTATATATGTATAGCACAAACTATGTTGGAGCCTACTTCCAATCTAACTAGATGCATGCTGATCATGGGTTTTCTACTTGGAGTGACTGCCTGCCTGAATTTTACAACCTAGTTGTTGGGTAACACTATACTCCATAATAAGAAGAAACATTCATCAGCATCATCATCATTTCAGCCGATATACGTCTACTACTGGACATAGGCCTCCCCAAGGTTCTCCATGACGTCCGGTCCTGCACCTGCCGCGTTCAGCGGTTTCCCGCGACCTTCACCAGGTCGTTGGACCACCTTGTCTTGGTCCTATCCACGTATTGTCTTCCGGTGCGTGGTCGCCATTCGAGAACCCGTCGGCCCCATCGGGCATCGGTCCTACGGGAAATGTGCTCGGTCCACTGCCACTTTAGTGTTGCAAATAAGGTTGGGAATCAGTACTTTTTTCAATATAACATAAGACAGTGCCTCAAAACGCATGCCCTTCGCCATTTACTGCCTTCATTGTGAAGAACAAGTGGCTGAAGAAACTGTCCAGCAGCACAGCTGTCTGGTCATTTAAAAACACATGACTTTAAACAGTTCTATGTATATAAAGTAAGTAACATAACAAAACACAGAACAATAAATTAAATTATTTACCATATGCCAGCTACATACAAGCAAAGCAAAATCTCAAATTGTCAAAAACTAACCTCAAAGATAAAAGTTACAAAGGAAGTGAATCGCTTTGAATTCATCTATATTCCTCTCAGCATTCTTCACAGTGGAAAGAATAATATAATGTACGGTAGTCCATACATCATACGTGTTACAGGCTGTCATACGAAGGAACTCTGGCTAGAGTCCAAGACGAATACAA
The DNA here is from genome assembly GCA_017933935.1 of Sesamia nonagrioides. Lineage (NCBI taxonomy): Eukaryota > Metazoa > Arthropoda > Insecta > Lepidoptera > Noctuidae > Sesamia > Sesamia nonagrioides. The sequence goes on along the minus strand of JADWQK010000984.1, from coordinate 440,718 downwards.
AGTCTTTTGTGAAAGTTGATAACTTCATTGTCAAAGACTTTGTGCGCGCACAAAGTCTTTCAAACGAAAAATTATGTTGTGGAAAATGTGGTGATACTTTCGTGCGAAGATTTAAAAAATAAACATACCTAATTTTAGTTTCATGAAATCTAATAACATTTTCTATGGAAAAGTCATCGTTCGATTTCTTCATACATTTTCATCTGTTTAGCCTTTTCCCCCCTTTTCCTTGTGTTGGGTCAGCTTCGAGTCTAACTGGTAAGGGTACAGGTTCTGAACAATACGATAAGGCCCTTTTCACATGCACACGGCCACGGCAGGGTTGCTGTGCCGTGTGAAGTAGAACCAAAATTCTCTGTATGAGAGGAGACCTGTGCCCAGCAGTTGGACGATTAAAAAAGGTTGATAATGATGATGATGACAGCCTCCGTGGCGTAGCGGTAGCGGACGCGGCCGCTGCGCAAGGTGGCGCGGGTTCGATCCCCGCACAGTGCAAGTATTTGTATGCATGAATATGAATACTTGCATTAGTCTGGTCGTGCCTCAGAAAGCACGTTAAGCCGTTGGTCCCGGTTCCCATACAAACATCTAGTGGCAGTCGTTACGGGTTGTTGGAACCCTGAAAAGTCCAACAATTGGTCTAACTGCAATGCTTCGATGTCGCCTTCGGGTTGTGGAGGTCAGACGGCAGTCGCTTCACGGAAAATGTCGAAGTTTAGCCATTACAGCAGTTGGACTGGTAAAGCGGACCCCAGACTCCAAAGCTAAAAAGGCTTCGGATGCGTCTGGGATTAACGCTGTGATGATGAATGATGATGATGACATATATGCTAGTTGCTCGGTAAACTCTGATTGCGAGATGTAGAATTCGTGTGACGTCAGTATGACGCATGTCTCTTTGTGGAGTTTATAGGTACCGCTACAGTCCTGTCGAAGATCTACAAATAACAACTGGGACTGGGTAAGCACCCAGGCACGGAGTGGTATGTAAAGATGGTCACCTACCACAAACCAATCGCGGTAAGCGTAGCTTAACCTAGTCAATCGAGCTGTGTGCCTGTTATTATTTATCCACTTTCGTTATCTTCATACATTAGATACAGTCATAGCGATAAGTAAGTAATTTTCAGAGAACTTTTCAAATTACAAGCCCAAATAACTTATACACTTTGCCTCTATGAATAAACCTATCTAATAAACCGATATGGCCACCTATGAAGCGTCAGAAGCTAGACTCTACTCACTGCTGCACACCAATCATTTTTTAATAAATTACTAGTTTTCCGCCCGCGGTTTCGCCCGCGTGGAATTCAGTTATAGCGCGCTTTTTAGATTTCCCTCGGGAATATCAATTTTTTCAATAAAAGGTAGCCTATTTCCTTTCTCAGGGTCTAAAGATTGTCTGTGCCAAATTTCATCAAAATCGGTTGAGAGGTTTCAGCGGGAAAGACTAACAGACAGAGTTACTTTCACATTTATAATATTAGTATGGATTAACTAGGGCTTGACTGCAATCCCGCCTGATGTTAAGCAGTGATACAATCGTTAATGGTAAAGCGCGCTGGTTTATTAAGAGCCTATTCACTCCAGCCTTGAAAACGAAAGTATAGTCCGACACGGAAACACCACCGCTAGCAAATTGTTCCAGTCCCTCGATGTAGACGTTATAAAAGAAGAGGCGAAACGCTGCGTTCGGATCGTTGTGGTGTCAATAAAGTAAGGGCTCAAACACATAAACACGATACGACATCGCGTCGTACAACGAAGCCGCTTTATTCTTCGTCAGAATATTAGGACGTTGACCAGTTGTAACACATTCAAAGTTAAAGCTCGGGAATACTTACGCAAGAAATGGGCACATATGAATCAACATGTTATTTATTCTTTTTCTATATCTATATTTTTTTGTAACTCTCTCTACTAATTATATTTTGTATGTATGTATTATATTTTTTTAGTTTCTCTTTTAACTTTAATATATTTTATATCTTTGCACCTACCATGTTTTATCTATAGTATAGATTCTATACAATATGTAAAGAAAACCCTGTCCGACCCATAAGGATAATAAAGGTTAGGTAAACACTTGACCAAATATAATATAAAATTTTACATAATCATCATAGTACCAATACTAATGAATTAATTCCAATTTCCCCGAAATTTGGTAATTTTTAAAAAAGTGACAACACCAGTATTATTATGAGTGAATAGCGATGCGACCACGTACCGCGTGCCATGCCCCCCGCCGCCCGCGGAAGGGGTTGCTTAACGCACATGTATTAAGTTAACTTTTTTTGCGAAATAATATTTATTTTTTTAGGGGAATTTTTTTTAAGTTTAGCCTGTCTTTGTGGGCATTATTAGAATCAGTTATCGATACCTAACAATACCTTCACGGATCGGACAGGGTTTTCTTTACATATTGTATATAAACTAGTGGTACTTTCTCTATACAAAAGTATTCCGTAAAAAAAAATTATTGCTCTAAAAGCATTATCCACGAATAAAACATTATTCGTGGATAATGCTTTTAGAGCAATCATTTCTTTTAGAGCAATCATTTCTTTTAGAGCAATCATTTCTTTTAGAGCAATCATTTCTTTTAGAGCAATCATTTCTTTTAGAGCAATCATTTCTTTTAGAGCAATCATTTTTTTTTTGTACAATTAAATTATTGCCTGCCTATTATTTATTATCTGCCTTGATTATACGTGCCCCTATCATTTGATTTTTTCGGAAATTTAATGAATAAAAGAAATATGATACTTCAAATCATCATCGCTAAAAATAACCCATTTTTTTCGTGAGGTTCAGACAACTATAAGACAAACGTGATAAGTTTTTAACAAAAAGAATATAATGGAAGTATAGGTATACTTTTCCTCTAAATTTTGAAATAAAAATAATTGAGATCTGTCTTGTTTTGAAAAAGAAAACAGCGGAATACGGCACAACAGCGGTGGACGGGTCTGAGCAGTTGTGTTGCGATGTGTGCCGGGTACGATGTGCCTAATGTTGTCGTGTCGGGAGTTTGGTCGTGGAGGGTCTCCAGATCATCCTCTGGCGCAGCATCGTTGGTCGTGTTGTTGCGTTCACCTCGCTCAACTGCCGGCTTCCTTCTTATTCGCTCAGTTTTTTTGAGTGAATAGGCTTAATAAGCTAGTGCGCTTTACCATCAACGATTGCATCACAGCTTACCATCAGGCGGGATTGCAGTCAAGCACTAGTTTATAAATATTAAAAAAAAAAAAAACATCTTTTGGTCAACTTTTCTGCAGGTAAAATCAGCCTGAGCTGCAACTGTTCTTTTCGCACTTTACCGGGAGAGGTTGGAAGCAGCGTGACCGCAATAGTTTCTTTAAATACCTATTTTCCAAATTCCTCGACACTAGAGTCCCCTCTTAAGGTAGACTGATAGAAAATGCCCAAGGCATTAAGTCCGCCATTGTGTAATGCTTTTCTTTGTGCATGACGTTTTAATAAATAAACAAATAATCACGATACGAAACTCGAAACTCGCCGGACGACGACGGGTCATCTGATGATGGAACGGAAATGGGGGGAATTAAATCATACAATTCCCTTGCACACTCAATAAAATCCAGTTTTTGTTGAACTCACACTGTATAGGTTCAATACAAGTGAAGCTAATAATTTATAGCGTCGATAACTGACGTTAAATAATGTTTTTAAATTACAGTGTTAAGAGGTATTTATAGCTTCACACATTAAATTACCACACATATCAACATATAGAAGGATAAAATTTACTTTCAATTTTTTTTTTACAGATATTATTTCCAACATAACCCATACTTAAATACTATTTACAACCCCCACACACCCTCACCCCCTCACACACACACACGCACCCCCCCCCCGCACACACAAACCTACACGTACACACATACCCTATTCCCTTATGGGTAGGCAGAAAATAAAAACCGGCCAAATGCGAGTCGGACTCGCCCACGAAGGGTTCCGTACCATTATCTTCTTCCATACTATTATGTTTCATGAGATACAGTCTGGTGACAGACGGACGGGCAGAAGGACAGACAGACAGCGAAGTTTCATGAATAGAGTTCCGTTTTACCTTTTAGGTAAGGAACCCAAAAAAACCGCCACCTGCTATGAGCCTTGCTTATTTTACTTCCTTTTTTCGCTTCCGTTCACTTAAAACGGCAAAAAAAAACAAACATTTTCTGAAGGAGACTTTAGATGTGTCTGATGCTGGCAGTAGGTAGGTATGATTAAAATTAATGGCACATTCTGTCGGCATTTCCTTGAGAATGTTGTTTTCGATTTATTTCAGTTGGGGCATACCTCCACTTTACACAAAGCCATTTAAACTTGGTTACTTACAAACCAAGGAAAGTTTAGCTGGAAACTACTGTGTGTGTGTGTTATATATGCTTTCTGATAATAAATAAGTTTTACTCACTGTATGAAAGTTTAAAGAACGAACGAATGAATGAACATAAGAACAGTTCCCTATACTCTTTCCCTATACAATATGTAAAAAAGACCCTGTCCGACCCATAAGGATAATAAAGGTTAGGTAAACACATGCCCAAATATAATATTAAATGTTACGTAATCATCATAGTAACAATACTAATGAATTTTGAAATAATCGCGAATTAATTCCAACTTTCCCGAAATTTAGTAATTAAAAAAAAAAAAGTCACAACAGCATTTTGATGGTATTATTACACGCGATGCGATCACGTGCCACGTACCCTGCCCCCGTCGCCCGCGCATGTATTGCCTACCGCACACGTATTAAGTTAAGTACCTCTTTTTACGAAATAATATTCATTTTTTTTTAAGTTTAGTCCGACTTTGTGGGCATTATTAGAATCAGTTATCGATACCAAACAATACCTTCACGGATCGGACAGGGTTTTCTTTACATATTGTATATCCCTGTTTATCATCTACATAACGTATCCAACTTAAAATATTTCTCACTGTTGGAATACAGGCCTTCTCTTTTGGGCTATAATATACTCCGCGGGCCCAGTGCGGGTCGATAGATGCCTCCTGTCTTAGAATATTTGGTTCTAGAACATGCCGGTTTCCTCGCGATGTGTTCCTTCACTGTTTTAAGAGTAGTGGCGATGAAATTATTTACAGAAAGAGCCTGGTTGTGTTCGAACTCAAGTTCTGCAATACAGCTATTGCCGCGGTGCTATCACTGCTCTTATACAATATGTAAAGAAAACCCTGTCCGATACGTGAAGGTATTGTTAGGAATCGATAACTGATTCTACTAATGCCGACAAAGCTGGACTAAAGTTTAAAAAAAAATCCCCCTAAAAAATAAATATTATTTTGCAAAAAGAGGTAACATAATACATGTACGGTAGAACACCCTTCCGCGGGCGACGGGGGGCAGGGCACGCGACGCGTGGTCGAATCGGGTAAGCGTACCGTCAAAATGGTGTTGTCACTTCTTTAAAATTTACCAAATTACAGGGAAGTTGGAATTAATTCGCGGGAAAAAAGATTATTTTAAAATTCATTAGTATTGTTACTATGATGATTACGTAAAATTTTATATTATATTTGGTCATGTGTTATACAATATGTTAAGAAAACCCTGTCCGACCCGTAAGGATAATAAAGGTTAGGTAAACACATGGCCAAATAAAATATGAAATTTTACATAATCATCATAGTAACAATATTATTGAATTTTGAAATTATCTTTTTTTCCCGCGAACTTCCCCAAAATTAGGTAAATTTTTAAAATGTGACAACACCATTTTCGGCGGTATCATCGTTTGATTTATTGTTGGATATTAAATGTATAAATTTATGTTCAATATTTGGCGGTCTCGTTTGTGATGCCGGCGCGCGGCGAGTTTGTCGGTGTCCTCAAAGGAAAATAGTAGGTGAAACTAGGGATGTACTATTTTTTGCGCAATAACGTTTTTTTATCGCTATTAATCGAAACTTGTATCTGGTTGAATGATTTGTTAAAAACACAGATTACCCAATGGTAAAAGTACTTTTGTTTGTTTATCGATTAATTACTAATAACATTATTATAACACAAGTATTAGTAAGCAGAAACGAGAAGGACTTATGAAACACAATTTTAGTAAAATTTTACAAATATTTTAACGGTCAATATCATCGATTTTGAGACAGAAACTGAAATTAAAAATTTGGCATGATTTTCATTTACAGCAGTGTACTTAACTAATTTAAGTTTTGTAAAAGTTCTAAACAATTCCATGCGATGTTGAATCTAGAATGAGAAACTACAATACTAAATCGATAACAAAAATAGACGAGTAAATTGTTTCCATCGAAAATCAATATTTTGATTACTTACACATCCCTATTTACTCAAAGGATGCCGCGAGGCCAGCCCCGTAGGTACAATTCTAAAAAATAAAAATCATTTTTACTTTAAATTATCAGTTGGGCGTAAACATCGCTCTAGTGAAGACTATTCGTGTATTGTGTGATCATGTCGTTTCCTAATGTAGAGTAATGTAACATGCTGATGGAAGGTAGCAACTGCTGTTTTGTGATCAGGTGATTGTGGTCAATGTGGTTCCAGTATGACGGTGCGTCACCATATCTTTGTCCTGTACGTGAGAACCTCCATTATCAGTTCGCCGAGCAGTGGATTGGTAAGGGTGGACCAACTGTGGCCAGCGCGGATTTGACACCACTTGATTTTTATTTGTGTGCATGTCCGTGCTAATCTCGTGCGGCGGTGCCAGCTGGGCCTGTATCGTTATTAGTGAACGAAATTGGAACAACATCTCCGCCACAGCCAATATGCTCATCGAATGAAATGATACATTTGGAGAGTCAGACGACCTTCCTACTTAAAAAAAAAGTTCTTTTCACGAGCTGCCTAAGTATCATTATTTCTTTCGAGACTCGATAAACGTGAATAAATTACCTATACCTACATGCATGAGGTCAACTGAGGTTATGAACTGTGCCTGTGTTGCCATGAAATTACCTATTTATTTTATTTAAGTTATTTATTTTTTAGGGGGAATTTTTTTTTAAGTTTAGCCAGGTTTTGCAGGCATTAGTAGAATCAGTTATCGATACCTAACAATACCTTCACGGATCGGACAGGGTTTTCTTAACATATTGTTTAGCTAAGGTAACCTTTATTATCCTTATGGGTCGGACAGAGTTTTCTTTACATATTGTATATTATCTCCCTTAAAGAATTTTCCTAAGTATGTATACACAACACACACAGAAACACACAATCACTTAAAACACTTCTGCCGCCAGCCGATGTTGTGGCCTACCACCGAGAACCATCCTTTTTTTTATCCTGGTGGAAAATCCTCATGGATGTCCGCCGCCCTGGGGCTGGCGATAGGGTCTGTCAGACTCTTACTGATTAAAAACCACCAGGGTGTTCCATCTCACACCAACACCGGGGGTTGCGAGAACTAATACTGCTTCCGCAACCCCCGGATTGGTGCTGGCCCGCCAACGTGGGCCTCCTCGGGTCAGGGGGGGAGTGAGGTGTAGGACCCCCCCATGACGTCTAAGAGTGACGCGCGTGGAACACTTCGCGCCGCCACCTCGGGTCGTGATGTTTGGGGGGCGACAGATGTCCCCGAGTCTATCGCCCCTGGACCCAACCGAGAACCATCCTAAACTAAAATGTTATATGGAGGCTGTTCAGGAAGTTGTTCAAGAAAACATTTTTCCTTATACAGCTATACGCAAATTCAAACGCATTGCATATTGTTGTTACCTATCTTCCTTTATATTTCAGTAGGAAAATTCTCAGTGGATTTATTATACATTCAGGAGACACTCGGGAGGGTAAAAGAAATATGAGTCGGGTTTGCTCGTTACACTTCGTTAGCACAAAGATTGCGAGGGTCTCTTGGTTACTATTATTTTAGACGTTCTTTTTCAAGTTGTATTTTTTACTGAGTTAGTTAAGAAAATCGCTTTAGTTGTTATACATAATCCATGAATTAATAATGGATTTATTTAAGTGATCAACGCGATGCGGGCGATTACTTCGACACCTAAGTGACCAAAAGGCAGTAGAATTTTCTGTAGGTATTTATTCTTCTTCTTCTTCAGCCTATAGAGGTCCAATGCTGGACAAAAGCCGTTAGTTGCGTCATATAAAGAATTCCTATTTATGAAATAACTAGCTGCGTCACGCGCCCGCGTAGGGTTCAATTTGCTCCGCTCCTATTGGTCCTTTCTGGATTAAGGGGCTATCCAACGCAAAGTGAATTTTTCAAATCGGACCAGGAGCTCCTGAGATTAGCGCGTTCAAACAAACAAACAAACTCTTCAGCTATTATATATTTAATTTATTTAAGTATTCAAAAAATTCACTTGATTTATCGTTAAAAAATGCTTTTAGACCACAAAAGCAAGTTTGAGATTAATTTTTGATTGAAAATTGTAGGTATCATATAGATACAAAGCTCCTACCAAGGTTCATTAAGTCTGACAACACCACAAAGCATTATGCAAATTTCTAAACACACTTGTTTGCACACAGTACATGGTAGAGTACATGTACACTTGGTACACAGCCTAATTTTATTTACATTATCTTTAAGGCTGACATCATTCAACAGAACAGAACATTCTGACTGTCGCTTCACAATATATATTTGAAAATCTGATGTATGTTTATAAAAATATCTCGAATTTTAAGAAAATAACCGATATTCATAATATAAATACCAGGAACAAACACAATCTTGCTGTACATCACACTCGTCTCCACAGAGTAGGCAACTCGTTCATGGGTCAATGTATACACTTTTACAACAAGCTTCCCATGAACATTTGAAACTTACCCATTAAACGATTTAAAAACCATATAAAGGCCAAACTTTGCAAAAAGGGGTATTATAAAATCACAGATTATTTAGAAGCCAAAAAATCTTTGGACTGAGCTGCTCGCTCTGTTAAGCATTGTTATTAAGCAATATGCGTAATTATAACGTAAATTATTGTAAACATTTTAATTCAAGTTTCAATTTCAATTTTTTTTTCAATTTCAAGTCCAGGCATTAAATGCCTGGACTTGAAAAAAGACGATGATCCCTGAGTTTGTTTCGGCTATTTCTTCTCAGAGGTAGTTAGGAAATGCCGGCCTCATCTCTATTAAAAAAAAAAACATGACGTATAAAAGTGATCAGTGATCCTACTTGCTTAATAAACGATTTCATTTCATTGCCATTGCCAACAGTGCACTGTGTTTAAAATCACATATGAATAATGAACACACTACTTACTGTACTTTAGAAACATTTAATTGGATACAACATTTGAAATTGGAGTTTTGGCGAGAAAGTTAATCTGAGTGTCACGCTCATTTTTCATTGGACTTTTTCAATTATTTATAGTGTCGTTTAGTAAATAAAATTGCGTGATTTATGTAGTAAAAATGCATTCAGTAAATAATTCATAATGAACATTGAGATATCGCAGCATAGTGGCCTCATCATGACTTTGCCCCAAACCTCCCTCGTAGACGGTTCACATGGCCGATTTTTTTCGACATGAATAATTCATTGACATTGACATAGACATTGGCTAAATGCACAACCCGTGCGAAGCCAAAAAAAAAAGAAATATTGATTACTTCTGAATAAAAACTTTACCTTTTACTTGAAATTGGCACAAAGTCATATCTAGTGCCACACTACGAAAAAAAAACAATTGAAATTGACAAATCAAGCGTATGACGTTTCTAGAATTTAAATCAGAATTCTATAATCGATTAGTAGTGCATTTTCTGACCCTTGAATAAGGACGATGGCTCATTTAACTCACTGAGGTTTATTCAAAGGAATTAATTGTTTAAGCGTTGTTCAATTACCTTACAGTTCAGAATTTATTCGTTCAAGCAAATATTTGACGGATGTTACGCGTACGTAGGACGGGTCTCAGCAGTTGTGTTGCGATGTGTGCCGGGTACGATGCGCCAAATGTCGTTGTGTTGGGAGTTTGGTCGTGGAGGGTCTCCAGATCAATCTTCCTTGCGCACTATTTTTGGTCGTGTTGTTGGGTTAAAAATTGCATCACCTCGCTCAACTGCTGTCTTCCTTACTATTCACTCAGTTTCTTTGAATGAATAGGCTCTGAATAATGTCCGGCTGGATTGCGGTCAAGCGCTAGTTTCTAATTATGAATAAAAAAATAATGGCAAAAGAACCAATGCGTATTTGAACCATAGTTGAACTTAATATCGACTGGCTAAGAAAATATAATAGTAAAATTAGTCAGCAATTACTAAAGTTTAAGTAAAAAAGTGGTGAAGGTCGCGGGAAGCCGATGGATGCGGGTAGCACAAGACCGGTCATCGTGGAAAGCCTTGGGGGAGGCCTTTGTCCAGCAGTGGACATCTATAGGCTGAGGAAGAAGTAAAAAAGTGAGAATAAAATACTCTTTACACACTGACACGGTGATGACAATACGACAATAAATTAAACATCTTGTACCTCAACACATTCTCAGTCTACCCATAAAAAATCATATAAATATATCCATTACTTTATTCACAGGAAATTATTTTTCACTTCTCACATTTTCTACATGATGTACATGTTGATAAGGAAGCGCTTACGGTTGCGGACTTGCGGTTGATGACCGCCGCATCCAGCGGTATTAAACTTTAATAATAATGGCGCCAAAAAATAGCAAGTCGATACAGGATCGCGCTGTCGTCGATCAGAGGTCAGTGAACCCATATTTTAAAGGATAGTCTATTTCGTTTCTAATTTTATGCGATTTAATTTGTTTGAAATTTTAATTTTTTTTTTGTTTTTAATGCTAGGTATTTTCCTGTGATCTATGATTATTCCTATGAACCAGCATTGTGCGTGTTTTCATTTAATGTCGTATTATCAACACCACTCTGTATACATAAATTACAGAACATAAATATGAAGATTTTACAAAAGGTGACACAAGGGACGGTCTTATCGCGGTCTCAGAATAGTTTAATGAAATGATCACATCAGCATGTATATTGCGGTCGGTCAACTGAAAGGTTATGCATTGAAGACCGTATATTTGCGGGTTGGTTAAACAAAAAACCGTGGCCCTGGCCGACGCACAGGCAAGTGAAGAAACACGGGTGGGTTTTAGTCAGTAAAAGTCTGACACTGAGCGGGAGGAAAAAGACCGTATATCACAAGACGTAGCGTTGGGAAGCCGACGATATGGCGACGCGTGGAGAACATCCTTATTCATCAGTATTCGACTTTCGGCTGATATGAAGACGTCCAGAACGTGTGTAAAGAGCCTATGACACTAATTTCAAATAACTATCAAGTAGCCTCTCCCTGCGAATTTGTCCGTGTACAATTCATCATCATCATCATCATTTCAGCCGAAAGAGATCCACTGCTGGACATAGGCCTCCCCCAAGGATCTCCACGATGACCGGTCCTGTGCCTCTCGCATCCAGCGGTATCCCGCGACCGTCGTCGGTTCACCTTGTCGGGCCTACCCACGTTGCGTCTTCCGGCGCGTGGTCGTCATTCGAGAACCCGTTAGCCCCATCGGGAATCGGTCCTACGGGCAATGTACCCGGCCCACTGTCACTTTAGTATTGCAATTCTTCGGGCTATATTGTTTACTCTCATTTTCCTGCGGATCTCCTTATTCCTGATTTGATCACGCAGTGAAACTCCAAGCATAGTCCTCTCCATTGCCATTTGAGTGACCTTGAGTGTGCCGATAAGACCACGTCTCAGTTCGTGTACAATTGGATCAGAGGTATTCTTGTTACTCGACCCACCTCGTCGCATTACATCGCCTGTCCGCTATTGGTCCTGTTTTACTTCGCGATCTCTCAGACATTTTGTTCAGGCTGAGTTTCTAAAAATCGTCAGGAATTGGGTTATCAAAAGAAGAAACCGTTTTTTGAAATCCGACTAGAAGTTTCAGAGATTCAAGTGAGATTCACTGGTATTGCATTTATTCAGTGCGTTGAACCAAAAATATTATAAAGTCTTTAGTTTTATTATTAGTATTCTTAAATTTAACGTTCCCCATAGTTATCCGCGTCACCCTATCATACTATTCCGGCCCTTTTTCCGCAAAACTGTTTCGGGATCCAATTCACCCATCCCTGGAATTTGCAGGCTCTTTAATAATATATATTTTTTTATATATTATAATCTAGCGCTTGACCGCAATCCTGCCTGATGGTAAGCAGTGACGCAATCGTTGATGGTTGAGCGCACTAGTTTATTAAGAGCCTATTCACTCTAGCCTTGAAGACACTCAAATTGTAGTCCGACGGAAACACCGCCGCTGGCAAATTATTCCAGTCCCTCGATGTACGCGGTATAAAGGAGGAGGCAAAACGCTTCGTCCGGATCGTAGTGGTGTTAACAACGTAAGGATGGAAACCGGCCGTACGACGGGTCGTCCGATGGTGGAACGGAGATGGGGGAATTAAATCATGCAATTCCCTCGCACACTCCCCAAAATGCATCCTATAGAACACCGAAAGGCTGGCTACTCTACGCCTGTGCTCTAGGCTTTGGAGACCATCTCGAGTTAGATCAGGGTCACCAATCAGCCTCTTCGCACGCCTCTCCACTGAATCCAAAGTGGCCAGGTGACACTTAGCAGCACCAGCCCAAATGTGGCTGCTGTAATCCACACACGAACGGACCTGTGCTTTGTATAACATTAGAAGCTGCCCAGGTGTGAAGTACAGCCGGACCTTTGCGATAACGCCAAGTTTCCTGGCAGCCACCTTGGCCTTGGACTCAATGAACCGCCCAAAGTTAAGGTCCGAGGAAATCTCAACTCCCAAAAGCTGAAGGCGGTCGGAACACCCTGCAATTCGAATGAGTTAATTGATATATTTACCACAATACTTCAAAAATTCAAGCGCTAAGTCCTAAAAAACAAATAACAACATTTCTGTTTTTTTTTTTTATTCATTTTTATTTTTTCTTTGCTAACTTCACATTAGATGCTGCATAGTTATTTTTGCACTTTTTGTAACTTTAATTTGTGCCATAATTTTTGTTTCTGCATGCTGTGTCTATTGCATCATATTGTGCACTATGTTTGTATCTTGCTTGTTTTGATATTAAGTTATTGTGAACCAATTCAATTATTTATTTATACAATATGTAAAGAAAACCCTGTCCGATTCGTGAAGGTATTGTTAAGTAGCGATAACTGATCCTACTAATGCCTACAAAGCCGAGCTAAACTTGAAAAAAAAAAATCCCCCTAAAAAAATAAATATTATTTCGCAAAAAGAGGTAACTTAAAACATGAGCAGTATGCCATACAGGTGCGGGCGAAGAGGGGCAGAGCACGCGGCCGCATCGCTATTCGCTCAGAATTATACCGTCAAAAATAATGTTGTCACTTTTTAAAAATTATCAAATTTGGGGGAAGTTGGAATTAATTCGCGGGAAAAAAAGGTTATTTCAAAATTCAGTAGTATTGTTACTATGATGATTATGTAAAATTTCATATTTTATTTGGTCATGTGTTTACCTAACCTTTATTATCCTTACGGGTCGGACAGGGTTTTCTTAACAAATTGTATATTCTTTATTGTACACCAATCAAACATCGAACAAAATACATTTAACACAAAAACGTACAAAGGCCAATAAATAAAACAAAATTAGTGAAAAAGTTTCATTGGCAATAGAGTCTAGTTATTATCGATATAAGGTACGGTCGAGTGAAAGAAGCCTTGTGCTATATACCCCCATTCTATTTCTTCTTCAGCCTATAGATGTCCACTGCTGGACAAAGGCCTCCCCCAAGGCTTTCCACGATGACCGATCTTGCGCTGCCCGTATTCATCGGCTTCCCGCGACCTTCACCAGGTACGTGGCCGCCGCTCCAGAACCTTACTGCCCCAACGAGCAATGTACCCTGCCCACTGCCTCTCAATTTTAGCGACCCATTCTATTTGAAGTTGAATAAAGCAACTATATTTTAATGAAAATTAAGTTGATTTCAGAGTTATTACGAAAACATGTAAAATGTTATAAAAACATTCAAAGTTGTAACGTAAACTGTGTTATGTAGGAGTTAAAGCTATTTATTCGAAAAAAATATATTTGCTTACATTTTTGAAGAGTCGTGGTGGTCTAGTGGTTAAAACACCAGCCTCTCAAGTATGAGTGTGCGGGTTCGATTACAGGTCAGGCAACTACCAATGTAACTTTTCTAAAGTTATCATTGCCTGCACTAATATCTGATTATAAAGTGAAGGAAAACATCTTGAGGAAACTTGGACTTTATTATTTCTGAAATCGCCAACCCGCATTGAGCGGTGATTACGCTCAATAGGGATGTATCGAAGGTATGAAAATCAAAAAAAATAATTAGTCACTGTAATAGATAATTAAAAAAAATAGGAGCCGTATTTTTTATTTTGTCGAAATTACCAACAACTACTGAGACATAGCGTAATAAAGTTACGGAGTGGGCCACGGCGTGACGTCATGTGACATTTCAAATCAATATATATTTCGAAGTATTTGAATCAAATAAAAAATACGTGTTCAATCCATACTAATATTATAAATGCGAAAGTAATTCTGTCTGTCTGTCTATCTGTCTGTCTGTCTGTTACGCTTTCCCGCTTAAACCTGTAAACCGATTTTGATGAAATTTGGCACAGACAATCTTTAGACCCTGACAAAGAATATAGGCTACCTTTTATCCCGAAAAAAAAATGATGTTCCCGAGGGACATCTAAAAAGCGCGATATAACCGAACTCCACGCGGGCGAAGCCGCGGGCGGAAAGCTAGTATTTTTTATAACTCTACTAGCTTTCCGCCCACGGCTTCGCCAGGGAGAAGTTCGGTTATATCGCGTTTCCAAGAGAACTCTTCGAAAGTCCGGAATCAAAACTATCATATTATTATGTTACTAGCTTTCCGCCCGCGGCTTCGCCCGCGTGGTGTTCGGTTATATCGCGCTTTTCAGATTTCCCTCGGGAATATCAATTTTTTCCGGGATAAAAGGTAGCCTATGTTCTTTCTCAGGGTCTAAAGATTGTCTGTGCCAAATTTCATCAAAATCGGTTGAGAGGTTTAGGCGGGAAAGCGTAACAGACAGACAGACAGACAGACAGACAGACAGACAGATAGACAGACAGACAGATAGACAGACAGACAGACAGACAGACAGATAGACAGACAGACAGATAGACAGACAGACAGACAGAGTTACTTTCGCATTTATAGGTAATATTAGTATGGATTCCTCAAGGTCAACTCTATCTTTGTACCAAATTTCAATACCATCAGTTCAGTGGTTTAGACGTGAAAGCGTAACAGACAGACAGACAGAGTTACTTTCGCATGTATAATATTAGTAGGGATCTGATGGACATTAAATTATTTTTTAGGATACAACCCAATTCTTATCTGTATGAGAGGAGACCTGCGCCCACCAGTGGGGCGATAAAAGGTTAATGTTGATGATCAAGTACATTTTTGGCGAATTCTGTAGATGTAATCATTTATAGTCGTGGTGGCCTAGTGGTTAAAACACCAGCCTCTCAAGTATGAGTGCGCGGGTTCGATTCCAAGTCAGGCAAGTACCAATGTAACTTTTCTAAAGTTATATGTACTTTACTAACGAGCTCAGCGGGCTGTTCTCAAAGTTATTTATTTCCGTAAAAGGGACTACCCCACAGCTCAGCTGTACTCAGATGCTCAAGTGCTGACAGTGAGAAAATTATATATCCTCCGATCAGTCTTGCGCCAACATTCCACGATTCCACTAGATGGCAAGCTAAGTAATCGACGAATTGGCTTTCCTGTCTGTGAGTCTGTGCAATGCCGTACTGCACTTACGCGACGACACTTTCGTGCCCAAAGCGCTCTAATGTATAATAAAATAAATAAAAAGCTTTTAATTTATAAACTTACCTTACATAAAGTCAAACAGACTCTCAAATCATGGCTACTGTCACTGAACTATGACGAAACAGAGGAAGTTATCATATCTATTTCATAAGATTATAATAAACCCTACTGGTAAGTAACTGCTACACACACATATACATACATACACACGTGTGCACATTTGCAGACACATCCTCACACACGCACGCACGCATACACACACACACACACATACGCACGCACATAAACACGCACCCCCAAATACTCAATACAGGCTTCTTTTAACCCCTTTAGTCTAGTTTAGGTTACTCTTGTTACGTAAATTCATCTATGTTTTATTAATCTGTTTGCATAAAATTCTGTAACATTTCCTTTTGGGAGAGGGCACTGGCTCCTGTAACACAGGTATATCACCTAGCACAGGAGTCAGGGACTTCACACTTATTTGTACCAATTTTTTTTGTGTAATAAAGATTATTATTATAGATTATTATTATACTTTCTAAGTATATCTTGGACATCAATGACTGAAGGTGAAGGAAAACATCTTGAGGAAACCTGGACTTTAAGTCTGAAATCGCCAACCCGCATTGAGCAAGCGTGGTGATTACGCTCAATCCTTCTCTGTATGAGAGGAGACCTGTGCCCAGCAGTGGGACGATAAAAGGTTGTTGATGATGAATCATTTATCAGAATCCCTTCTCTGTATGATAGGAGACCTGCGCCCAGAGTGGGACGATAAAAAGGTTGATGATGATAACCTAACATATAAATGTTACGTGATTCTGATCATCATCATCAACCTTTTTATCGTCCGTCGTCGTTTATGTTGAATAAATTCTCAGTTAACTGTATTATGTATCGCGTCTATTTCCATCAAACATGCCTTGCAGTTGACAGACACGTTATAAACGTAGAAATCGTTCAGAGCCATCGTGATAAGCTAATCCCGTACGAGACGGATTGCAATATGCAATATGTAGTATGATATTGAAGCCGCAACCTAGTAATAATATTTGCGCCAATAGCTTCTGTTTAGATGCGTTACACAGTTTCATCTTAATCTTATCGAATACTAGCTGCGCCGCGTGGTTTTACCCGCGTAGGTTTCAATATGTTTTTTTATATGCCTCGTTCCTATTGGTCGCAGCGTGATGTTATATAACATCACGCCATTAATTAATGGGCTTTCCAACGCAGAAAGAATTATTCAAATCGGACCAGTAGTTTCTGAGAAAAGCGCGTTCAAACAAGTGTTTGCTTGTTCAGCTTTATATATTAGTATAGATTCAGAAGCCCTAGTCTACTATTATAGTAGTATCAGAATGGTTGATAAATTTTGTCAATGTTCGTAATCTACTAACAAAATGGTGTCATTATGACTATCCAGTGGTCAGTCACTGACTCTCCACACCATATTAATAAATATTCAAATTACATAGTACTTTTTAGAAAATCATTTCTATTAACAAGTTTTAAAAAAAGTCGTGTTGGCCTAGTGGTTAAAACACTAACCTCACAAGTATGAGTGAGCGGTTTCGATTCCAGGTCAGGCAAGTACAAATGTAACTTTTCTAAGTTATATGTACTTTCTAAGTATATCTAGGATAGCTCATTAATCCAGGAAGGTATAATGAAAATCATGATATTTTTATTATTTTTTTTACCAATCATCATCATCGTCAACCTTTTTATCGTCCCACTGCTGGACACAGGTTTCCTCTCATACAGAGTAGGATTGAGCGTAATCATCACACTTGCTCAATGCGGGTTGGCAATTTCAGACTTAAAGTCCAGGTTTCCTCAAGATGTTTTCCTCCACCTTTTAATCAGTCATTGTTGTCCAAGATATACTTAGGAAGTACATATAACTTTAGAAAAGTTACATTGGTACTTGCCTGACCTGGAATCGAACCCGCGCACTCATACTTGAGAGGCTGGTGTTTTAACCACTAGGCCACTCACAATTAGCATACATACAACTTCAACATATAGCTGTAGCTACTCTAGGAATATCTAGTTCGACAGCCTCCGTGGCGTAGCGGTAGCGGACGCAGCCGCTGCGCAAGGTGGCGCGGGTTCGATCCCCGCACAGTGCAAGTATTTGTATGCATGAATATGAATATTTGTACTGGTCTGGTCGTGCCTCGGAAAGCACGTTAAGCCGTTGGTCCCGGTTGCCCTACGAACATCTAGTGACAGTCGTTACGGGTTGTTGGAGCCCTCAAAAGTCCTACAATTGGTCTAACTGCAATGCTTCGATGTCGCCTTCGGGTTGTGGAGGTCAGACGGCAGCCGCTTCATGGAAAATTTCGAAGTTTAGCCATATCAGCAGTTGGACTGGTAAAGCGAACCCCAGACTCCAAAGCTAAAAAGGCTTCGGATGCGACTGGGATTAACACTGGGATGATGCTGATTGTTGTCCAAGATATACTTATAAAGTACTAAGGAAAGTAAGTACGTAGGAAGTAAGTTTCTATGAAATTAATGTTTCTCATAAAACTATTAAGTAAAAGCATAAACTTCACACTCTCACTCTTTTTGAATCTCTTCCAACAAATCTCTCTCATTTAACAAATCTATCTTTTCAAATTAAAGTGTAATGGATATCATTTTAGGCTACCCCAATGAATAAACTTTAAGTATGTCAACCCCAAAAGAGCAATAAAAGCTTTTAGGCAAATCAAGTATAAATTGACCGAAGATCTTTGGGGAATGTCCATTAGGGGTTGTAATAGTTCAGCTGAAATTCATAATTAGCCTCCACTTCCCCGTGCCATGTATCACTCTATCACGGCCGCACTGTCAAACTAATTCAGTTAGGGTGAACTACACTATTGATGAACGTGGGCTTGGTAATACATTAGTAATAAGTCCTCCATAATAGTAACAATGCAGTAGGTACCTCCATAATGGAAGCAGGTAGTATTTATATAGTTATATATACACTAGCTTTCCGCTCGCGGCTTCGCCCGCGTGGAATTCGGTTATATCGCGTTTATTAGATTTCCCTCGTGAATAAAACTAATTAAATGACGATTGATCAGTTTTCGACCGGAGACGAAAAATGATTAAATTACTAAAATGGCTATTAAAAAATAAGGGTTGATCGTAGAAGGGTGATAATTTAGGATTGTGTGTATTTTTGTATGTTGTATCATAAAAAAATAGAAACTAAAATTTTTGTCTAAAAATAAAAAAAATAAAATTTAGGGGTTGACTACCCCTAACATTTAGGGGGATGAAAAACAGATGTTGGCCGATTCTCAGGCCTACTCAATACGCTCACAAAATTTCATGAGAATCGGTCAAGCCGTTTCGGAGGAATAAGGGAACGAAAACTGTGACACGAGAATTTTATATATAAGATACTAGCTTTCCGCCCGCGGCTTCGCCCGTGGCTTCGCCCGTGGCTTCGTCCGTGGCTTGGCCCGCGTGGAGTTCGGTTATATCGCGCTTTTTAAATTTCCCTCGGGAACATAAAATTTTTCCGGGATAAAAGGTAGCCTATGTTCTTTCTCAGGGTCTAAAGATTGTCTGCGCCAAATTTCATCAAAATCGGTGGAAAGCGTAACAGACAGACAGACAGACAGAGCTACTTTCGCATTTATAATATTAGTATGGATATACGTCTATCCCTTCTCTCGTCTATATAGTCTTACTCTTAATATTTAATTTGTGTGTGGATCAATTAGGATTTCATGAAATATAGTAAAGTACTACTACTTTAACACAATCATAAAAGGATTATAATTATAACACCTTCGAATGTCTTCCGACTAACGGCCGATCCTGATTACCTATCTATCGCCAGTCCACCGTGTAGTTCCAGCACACCGGAGGCAAATAAACCAATCTATCTCTGGTTTTAACTTTCCTATAATGTATAACAGTAGCATATACTGGCTACTATTGGCAGCGATCTGTCTTTAACTGAAAATATATAATATACTAGCTTTCTGCCCGCGGCTTCGCCCGCATGGTGTTCGGTTATCTCGCGCTTTTTAGATTTCCCTCGGGAATATAATTTTTTTCCGGGATAAAAGGTAGCCTATGTCCTTTCTCAGGGTTTAAAGATTGTCTGTGCGAAATTTCATCAAAATCGGTTGAGAGGTTTAAGTTACTTTCGCATTTATAATATTAGTATGGATTGCTAGGTTCAGGTCGTTTTCTAAATCAAAATTATTGCCAAAGTCATTTATTCAAATTAGGCTGAGAATCAGCACTTTTTAAACGTCAATATTAAGTAAGACAGTCCCCAAAACGCCTCTTACGCTTCCTAACGCTTCCTAGTGCTTTCGCTGGGAAGAAGTGGCTGAACAAACTCCCTAGCAGCACAGCTGTCTGTTCATTAAAAAAAACATGACTTTATACAATACTATGAATTTCCACATCGTTCTCACATATAAGTAGTAAAGGTAAGGCAATTACAAATTAAACATTTATGAGGTAAAAACGTATTTCGTAGAAATACGTTTTTTTTGAATGGGCAGCATTACCTATATGTTTAGTGACCGCGCCTTTTTCAATTCAAAAGTGCCTATAAATGGTACAATTGAAATTAATGACAGAATTCAATTTGATACTGTCTCTTTTGATAATAATTAAAGCGGTATTATGTACAGCTACGCTATTAAATTGTAGTAATTTAACCAACAAAATATAGGTCAATCAATTTGTTTGTCGTTTCGGTATTTATTTCATAGGGAATTAAAACATTAAAATATTTTTTTCTCTTTTTTTTTTCGTAGGTTTATGGTTTGGTGACTTATCATTATGTATTTATTTTACTTCACGTACAAATAAATAAGACTCAAACATTTTCAAGTCAACTTTAGGGTGTTACAGAGATGCCCTGGTTGGGAGACAACATCGAACAACAGGCCGCCGTGGGCGCAGGCTTGCGGGCGGTGAGCAGTGGGCAGTTCGCCTCCCGGTAAGGACCAGGCCCGAGTCGACGACGCATTGTGTTTCACGCGCGCCTCAAAGAGATGTCGGCACATCGTGACGGGGTCCACGAAGACCAGAATTGCGGGTTCGTTAAAAAAGAAACCGTGCCCATGGGGAAACGGGAGTTGAAAATGACTTTAAAAGACAAGAATAAATACGAATACATATAAACAAAATGGGCTGTGACGAAAAACATGATTGGCAGAGGAGAAAACCAATGAAGCAAATCAACGCTGGGTGTTACGGCCAAATTCTAATGGAATCATCCCGACCGCTTCTAATGTTATACAAAGCACAGGTCTGTTCTTGTGTGCAGTACTGCAGTCACATTTGGGCTGGTGCTGCAAAATGCCACCTGGCTACTTTGGATTCGGTGGAGAGGCGTACGAAGAGGCTGATTGGCGACCCGGATTTAGTTCAAAAGTTGGAGAACAGGCGAATAGTAGCCAGCCTGTCGGTATTCTATAGGATGCATTTAGGAGACTGTCTTAGGGAATTGCATGACTTAATTCCGCCATCTCAGTTCCATCATCGGACGACTCGTCGTACGGCAAGTATCCACCCTTACGTTGTTGATCCGGACGAAGCGTTTCGCCTCATCTTTTATACCGAGTACATCGAGGAACTGCAACAATTTGCCAGCGGCGGTGTTTCCGTCTGACTACAATTTAATTGTCTTCAAGGCTAGAGTGAATAGGCTCTTAATAGGCTCATCGGGCAGGATTGCGGTCAAGCATTAAAGTTAATTTTAGATATTCTCGCGATAAAGTTTGTTCACCCCTCCTACTAATGTATCCCAATATTCCCACAAGATACAACAAAAAAGAAAAAAATAAAAAAAGAAACACTTTTGAACTGAAGAATTTTTAGGATTCGGTACCCAAAAGGGTAAAAATGGAACTCTATTACCAAGATGTCTGTCACGAGCCCAATATAAAATAATCATCATTCTCCTGCCCTTATCCCAATTTATTTGGGGTCGGCGCAACATGTCTTTTTCTTCCATGCATCCCTATCAGAAACCATCTCGGCAGTCACCCCCTTCTTAGCCATATCATCCTTCACACATTCCATCCCAATATAAAATAAAATAAATATATTATAAACTCACACTTCACTAGATATTCCTAATAACAATATAAAATAAATATATAAAATAAATATATTATAATATAAAATAAATATATTATAAACTAATAATTAAAAATTAATTAAAAAATATATTATAAACAGCCCAATATAAAATAAATATATTATAAACTCCCACTTCACTAGATATTCCTAGAGTCATCATCATCATCATCATCTCAGCGTTAATCCGAGTCGCATCCGTAGCTTTTCAGCTTTGGAGTCTGGGGTCGGCTTTTACCAGTCTAACTGCTGATTTTGGCTAAACTTCGACATTTTCCGTGAAGCGACTGCCGTCTGACCTCCACAACCCGAAGGCGATATCTAAGCATTGCAGTTAGACCAATTGTTAGACTTTTGAGGGCTCCAACAACCCGTAACGACTGCCACTAGATGTTCGTATGGCAACCGGGACCAACGGCTTAACGTGCTTTCCGAGGCACGACCAGACCAGTGCAAATTTTTATATTCATGCATACAAATATTTGCACTGTGCGGGGATCGAACCCGCGCCTCCTTGCGCAACGGCCGCGTTCGCTACCGCTACGCCACGGAGGCTGTCGAACTAGATATTCCTAGAGTAGCTACAGCTATATGTTGACCAAGAAACTTTATCTGCCAAGGTAATATTACAAAAAGTCTACGAGCCAAATCATTTTTCACAACATTATTTATGAGGCGAATGTATGAATAAAAGCGAGACTTATTCCGGTTTTTCTTTCTATGTAGGTTACGTGTAAAAGTGAACAAATTACAGTCTTCAACGTATAATCAATCACACAGAAATTGGAAGGGACAATGACCCACAACCTGTTAGGTACTTATTTCTTTAATTTGTTTGGGTGGTAGGCCATAACATGGCTGCCGGCAGACGTTACCACCCACCAGGCAAAGTCTTGCCGCCAAGCGATTCGTCGTGTTACAGCATGATGTCTGGTGAAGACGTAAGGAGGAAGGTTTTGAGCAGTTGTGTTGCGACGTGTGCCGGGTGCGATGCGCCAAATGTTGTTGTGTCGGGAGTTTGATCATGGAGGGTCTCCATATCAATCTCCGTCAGGCGCGGCATCGTTGGTCGTGTTGTTGGGTTTAACATTGCATCACCTTGCTCAATTTCCTTCTTCCTTCCTATTTACTCAGTTTTTTTTTTTGTGAATACGCTTAATAAGCTAGCGCTTTTTATCATCAACGATTGCATCACTGCTTACATCAGGCGGGATTGCGATTAAGCTCTACTTTATAATTAAAGAAAAAAAAAAACATCTCCTCGGTTTTGTGGGTGGAAAATCAACTATAATTTCTCCCACTCTGGGCGAAACGTGTCAGATTTTTACAGACTACGGGCATACGGGTGGGTCCCGTACGCCATCAGTTGCCTGTGCCAGGAGCCACGGTATATTTTTTGAGCAACTCGCGGCTCTGATAGGCATCGGCCATCAGGGGATTCCGTCACTTTGTACTGGTAGCCAGTGGAATACAAAGCGTTGTGAATTCATTATTCCAATTTATGCGTCTGTATGTAACTTATGTTATTTTCTCACTATTTGTGAGACACATATTGAATAAATAGTATTAAGAATCATCTTCATCATCTCAGCGTTAATCCCAGCCGCATCCGAAGCTTTTTCAGCTTTGGAGTCTAGGGTCCGCTTTACAAGTCTAACTGCTCATTTAGCTAAACTTCGATATTTTCCGTGAAGCGACTGCCGTCTGACCTCCACAACCCGAAGGCGATATCGAAGCATTGCAGTTAGACCAATTGTTGGACTTTTGAGCAACAACCCGTAACGACTGCCATTAGATGATTCTCTATAGAGATCTACGCTTTGGAACGTGCAATTTAGCTTCACTTTTCTTGGACTGACCGACATTGACTGTTCAACAGTACCCCAAGTGATGGTTAATTTGAAATAAACAATTTTGATTTTGCTGTTCGTATGGCAACCGGGACCAACGGCTTAACGTGCTTTCCGAGGCACGTCCAGATCAGTGCAAATATTCATATTCATGCATACAAATAATTGCACAGCGAGGGGATCGAACCCGCGCCTCCTTGCGCAGCGGCCGCGTTCGCTCCCGCTACGCCACGGAGGCTGTCAAAGTAGTAGTAGCAGTAGGTATCAAGAATATTTAACGGTTAATAAGATTTCTTTTGCTGAAATTATTTTAGCAGGATATAAGGTTATCATTTCTAACTACGTATCTGTGAATGTATTTTGGTGATAGGGATGTATCCAAGGTATGAAAATCAAAAAAATAATTAGTCCGTCTTATAGATAATAAAAAAAGGCTAAGACACGTATTTTTTATTTTGTCGGAATTACCAAAAACTACTGAGATATAGCGTATTTAAGTTACGGAGTGGGGGCTAATTTGTCACGTCGTGGTATATTTTGTAGCACGGCGTGACGTCGTGGGACTATTCAAATCAATATAACTTTCTACGTATTTGAATGAAAGAAAAAATAAAAAAATATTTAATATTTTTTATAAATCTATCTGATGGATATTAAATATTTTTTTAGGATACAACCCAATTGAGAAGCTTCTACTAGGAGTTTCCCTATATTATACATTTCCATCATATCTTATCATTATCATTTGCTATCCTGTCTGCTTATCTGATCTCCACATCTCAGTTACTAGGTAATATAATACCCCTTTCTCACTCATATCCACCTATTCTATAACATAACGCTCAGTGAAATGCATGACATCAACATCTAAAAACATTTAGATTGATAATTAGCCTCAACTTTTTTTTTATAATTATAAACTAGTGCTTGACGGCATTCCAGCCTGATGGTAAGCAGCACGAACAGAGTTGCACTGAGAACAGACCCCTGAGGAACACCGGTATTAGTCGACATGGGCTCCGATGAGCAACCGTCGACAACAACAGGAACAATTCAATATTGCTAATTAAATTTACTTCCTCTTCTCTTCTCTTTATTTTCTTTCAAAAGTGCGTTGAGTTAGTGTATTTGAAATAAATATTTTAAGTTCCATAGACCTCTCTCGCTTTGGGCAGAGCGGAAGGGCGTGTCAAACTTTTACTGACCGTTGACCTGGGTCGGCGTTGACGCGGGCCTGGTCCTTACCGGCTGCTCACCGCCCGGTGAAAGCTGCGCCTACAGTGGCCAGGAGTTTTATGTTGTCTCCTAATCAGGGCGTCTCCTGCAGCGGCTAGTGGCGTGAGGGTGCTGGGATTCCCGCTCCCTCACGTGCTCTGCCTCGGATGAAGTGAACGTAGACACTCCTTAGGATTCCCAACAATTTTCTTTTAAACGAATCGCTCATCTTCGATATCTTACTCCACACCCTCTACGTCCTGAATTATTTATACAGACTGGACGAGTTGACGAGCAACTTATTTATGAAAGTATGTATGTTAAGGGGCGTAAATAATAAGCAAATGTGATATTGATTGTGAGGGCGCTGGGATTCCCGTTCCCTCACACGGTTCGCCTTTTACGTATACTCATGAATTGGGTTGTATCCTAAAAAATAATTTAATGTCCATCAGATAGATTTATAAAAAATATTAAACATGTTTTTTTTTATTTTTTCTTTCAACCAAATATTTTAGGAAGATTTATTGATTTGAAATGTCGCATGACGTCACGCCGTGGTGCAAAATATATCACGACGTGACGTAATTAGCCCCCACTCTGTAACTTTAATACGCTATATCTCCGTAGTTTTTGGTAATTTCGACAAAATAAAAAATATGTGTCTCAATTTTTTTATTATCTATAAGACGGACTAATTATTTCTTTGATTTTCATACCTTGGATACATCCCTAATGCGTAATCAAACGAAAAAAATAAAAAGCAAATTTAACTGGTAGTTCCAGAGATTACCACCTCCTTACCTCTTGAAATGTAATCA
The DNA here is from genome assembly GCA_017933935.1 of Sesamia nonagrioides. Lineage (NCBI taxonomy): Eukaryota > Metazoa > Arthropoda > Insecta > Lepidoptera > Noctuidae > Sesamia > Sesamia nonagrioides. The sequence goes on along the minus strand of JADWQK010000984.1, from coordinate 414,854 downwards.
ACAACCCAACGTAATATCTTACGTAATATTGTAATTGCTAATTTCGAAACACCTACAGATTAATCAAAATTTGCTATAGGTGGTTGTTTGTTAACAATTACGACTGTGTTGGAGCAGGCTTAGCGCTGAAATCCATAGGCCACTGCTGCTAGTGGCTTTAATTACAGGTTTCCTATTATCTAACCGCAATCTACACGACGTTGCTCGGTCTTAAGCCCCTTTGATTAGCATTAATAACAACCTAGATAGTTATTATATTAATAATTAAGTGGGATATTGGAAAGGTTTTCATCCTATCGTTACTTGTTCGGAAGTTACGACTACCCGACGACGACGAAGCTACCGCGTTATTAGGTGTGAATACCTTGGGGGAGGCTTTGTCCAGGAGTGTACCTCTATAGGCTGAAGAAGAAGATAAAGAAGTTAAGAAGAAGAGTTATGAGATTTTTCATGATATTGGCAAGTAACATACATAATAATATAAGTAATATAATAATAAATACGGACAAATCACACAGATTGAGCCTCAAAGTAAGTTCGAGACTTGTGTTATGGGATACTAACTCAACGATACTATATTTATTATAGATACGTATATAGATAAACATCCAAGACCCAGGCCAATCAGGAAAAGATCGTTTTCCATCATGACCTGGCCGGGGATCGAACCCGGGGCCTCCACGACACAGGCAGGTGTGTTGACCGCTGCGCCACGGAGGTTGTCAAATATATATAATTGTTAACCTACGTAGTACCTACAGTCACATATTTGTTATGATTTGAATTTAAGAAATATATGAAATAGGAAATTTAGTATTTTTTCTTAGAATATTTTATATTAAGTCGAAATCCTAATACTTTCTAAGTTTATCTTGGACCCCAATGACTGATTACAAGGTGAAGAAAAACATCTTAAGAAAACCTAGACTTTAAGTCTCAAATCACCAACCCGCATTGAGCAAGCGTGGAGATTACGCTCAATCCTTCTCTGTATGAGCGGAGGCCAGCCCAGCAGTGGAATGATAAAAAAGCTTGATGATGATGAAGTCGAAATCCTTCCAATATAGTTTCATATGTTCCAAGGAAGCATTTGGCATTTGGTATGTATACCCTTTCCTTTATACATTGTAGATAATTTTGTCCAGCTGTCACGATTAATGAGATCCAGCTTGGTGACAGACAGATGACCAGTGGAGTCTTAGTAAAAGGGTCCCATTTTCAGGCTTTGTAAAAGGAACCCCTATAAGTGGTTTCATTAAACTATGATTATCATGAGAGCAGTGGCAGACATTTTTCTGTTATGCCCCTGTTTTTCATAATGGTGTCGAGAACTTAGAACAAAAAACTGAAAGACATGGAGACGTCCTGGCTACGGGGTGGATTATGAGCCAGTCCCTCTCACAGAGCTGGGTCGTGTATCCCATCAGTGAGAACTCTTCTTTTTCTCCTTCTTCAGCGTAAAGAGATCCACTGCTGGACAAAGGCCTCACTCAAGGCTTTCCACGATAACCGATCTTGTGCTGCCCGCATCCATCGGCTTCCCGCGACCTTCACCAGGTCATCGGTCCACCTTTTTGGATACCTTGTTGGTTCTATGCTGCCGGCACGTGGCCGCCACTCCAGAACCTTACTACCCCATCGGCAATTGGTTCTACAAGCAATGCACCCCGCCCACTGCCACTTAATTTTAGCGACTCGAAGAACTATGTCGGTGACTTTGGTTCTTCTGCGGATCTCCTCATTTCTGATTCGATCGCGCAGAGACACTCCGAGCATAGCTGTTTCCATAATTCTCTTTCTAGCAGTGAGAACGTTATAGCCTAATTATGCACATGATCACAATTTGGCCTTTCAATATTTATTCCAATTCTACTGTCAGGATTAAAAATACAACGCCACGTTTATTTTAGTGCGCGTAGTTCTCGTAAACAAAAACACAACAACAGAGAATCGATGCGGCATGAATAAAACATTAGATCTACGATAGGTCGATAACGAATTGACAGCTTTGGAACATTGGTTCAATGACTCACTGGACAATAAAATTAGGGTTACAAATATGCAGGAGGATTGGTCAAGAATTGTAGAAAGAAAGAAAATACAAATGTGTTTATTTGCGGTTAACGTGACGGAAAAAGTACAAAAAAGGGGGTTGAGAATATATGCGTCAGATTTCGCTCGGCGTAATGCTGCGACCTTATGTGTGACAGAGCCCCAGCGCTGGTTTTCTGCGACAACCTCTGCCGATGTACTAACGTCGGGCAGTGTAGTACCTAAACAATTATTATGACACTGAACCAATACAGCGTACTAGAAATAGGGCAACTTCAGGGTTGATAAAAATCATGATTTTTTTTTAATCAAAATAATACGATTAATTTGATTTGAATCAGGTTTATTTGATTTGAATCAATTTTTTAAAGTTTTTTTTTTACTTTCTTGTCTTTTTTTAAATTTAATAGTCAGTTCTTCATTAAAAGGAAAACAACATATTTTCGTTTAAGCGGTATTTGACCAGCAATCTATAATTTGAAACACTTTCTGAACCCTTACTATTTGAATAAGAAAGATAAAATAAGGCTTTTATGAGTCCTCGGTCTTTTTCTATTTCTATCCATTCTTCACCTGCCGATGGATTCTATAATAATTTCAGCGTGAAAATTCGAGTAATATAAACTAAAAGAGAGCTGTCTAAGGTATCAATCGCCTAGCATTCATTGGAATGACTACTCACTCCAATTACTGTATAGCACTGGGCGTATAGCATTGAGTGATATCGTGAATCTATCTTTTGTTACATCTACGATCAACTTTTCAGTTTCCTTCGGGTTTTACGGCCTTATCACCATTTTTCTCGGTGGTAGGATATAATAACATCGGCTGCCGGCAGAAGTTATCACCCACCAGACAAAATCTTGCCGCCAAGCGATGCGTCGTGTTCCGGCATGATGTCTGGTGAAGTCGTACGGAGGACGGGTCTGAGCAGTTGTGTTGCGATGTGTGCCGGTTACGATGCGCTAAATGTTGTTTTGTCAGGGGTTTGGTCGTTGAGGGTCTCCAGATCAATCTCCCTCTGGCTCAGCATCGTTATTCGTGTTGTTGGGTTTAACATTGCATCACTTCGCTCAACTGCAGTCTTCCTTCCTGTTCACTCAGTATTTTTTGAGCGAATAGGCTATTAATAAACTAGAGCGCGTTACTATCAACGATTGCATCACTGCTTACCATCAGGCGGGATTACGGTCAAGCACTAGATTATAATTATAAAAAAAATTTAAAGCAATGTGACCTGAATTATATCCCATGATTATTATTTAACACTAGCTTTCCGCCCGCGGCTTCGCCTGCGTGGAGTTCGGTTATATCGCGCTTTTTAGATTTCCCTCGGGAATATCAAATTTTTCCGGGATAAAAGGTAGCCTATGTTCTTTCTCAGGGTCTAAAGATTGTCTGTTCCAAATTTCATCAAAATCGGTTTAGAGGTTTAAGCGGGAAAGCGTAACAGACAGACAGACAGACAGACAGACCGACAGACAGACAGACAGAGTTACTTTCGCATTAATAATATTAGTATGGATTGTACCACAACATTGGTCAAATTACATACAATTTTATTTTTACTTGTTTTATAAATTACTAGCTTTCCGCCCGCGGCTTCGCCCGCGTGGAGTTCGGTTATATCGCGCTTTTTAGATTTCCCTCGGGAACATCATATTTTTCCGGGATAAAAGGTAGCCTATGTTCTTTTCTCAGGGTCTAAAGATAGTCTGTGCCAAATTTCATCAAAATCGGTTGAGAGGTTTAAGCGGGAAAGCGTAACAGACAGACAGACAGACAGAGTTACTTTCGCATTTATAATATTAGTATGGATAAACTAGCGCTTGACCGTAATCCCACCTGATGGTAAGCAGTGACGCAATCGTTGGTGGTAACGCGCACTAGTTTATTAAGAGCCTATTCACTCTAGCCTTGAAGAGACTCAAATTGTAGTCCGACGGAAACACCGCCACTGGAAAATTTTTCCAGTTCCTTCAATGAATGTATATCAATGTACCGATGATCTGATTTAATATCTACCAAACACCTACTCTTAGATACCATCCACACCATTATATCGATAATATCGTATACGCGTTTGAACAATACCCAGGTATCCTATCGGTACTACGATAGAGGTTTGATGAAGCAAATTAGGTTTGCTTCAAAGAGATTTCATTAGCGATAAGGCCGTCCATTGTATATTTTGTAGCATTGAATATATTTTTTTTAAGTAATGTATATTTTTGGTGTACAATAAAGGATATGTATTTCACACAAACAGATACCTAAATACTTTTAAAGACAGACGAAATCATAGCAACACATGTATCTATGTGTCAATTTAAATAAAGCTTTCCGCCTTGTCAGTGTTATTTTCTGACATGGACTGACATGCACCTTAATTTAGTTATTTCGCTTTTCTATTACAAACCGAATCATTGCGAGTCAATTATTTTATATTATGTTTACAAAATTCGTTGTTCAGTACCGAAAATAGCGCAATAAATGCTGTTGAACTGTCAAAAAGAAAGGCATTCCCGTTGCAAGTGTTTTACAGAATGTTTTCATCTGATGATGTATCTAAGTTTAATAATCGGAGTCTGAAATCGAAATCGGAAAATCTGATCTTCCCTTGACACTACCAATAGGGATGTATCCAAGGCATGAAAATAAAAAAAAAAATAGTCTGTCTTATAGATAAAAAAAAAAAAATTAAGACCCGTATTTTTATTTTGTCGAAGTTACCAAAAACTACTGAGTCCTCACTCCGTAACTTTAATGCGCTATGCATTAAAGTTACGGACTGAGGACTAATTACATCACGCCGTGGTATATTTTGTACCACGGCGTGACGTCATGCGAAACTTTCAAATCAATATATCTTCCTATACTTGGGCCAAATTCGATAAAGAATGGAGGTAAACAAACCGTTGCTAGGCAACGAGTAGTTTACGCTTCAAAGACAGATGTTAACAACCTTTTTGTACATAGATGATTTTCATAAAAGTAATAATCCTCCTTCGTACTAATGTGAAAAGTTTATTTATGTTTAGATATTTATGATTTGCATAGAACGCTTAACCGACTTGAATGAAATATGACACACATATAAGTTAATAGGTTAAATTTTTTGATACATAGTATATATTATACTTAGTCCATACTTGAAAGTATTACAGTGCATGTGTTATGCAGTTGATATTAATGTAATTAAAATACCCAAAATTACATTGACAAATGCCTCAACTTTATTCATTGGTTGAATTCCACAAAATGTGTATAATATCTGGATTTCATCCATCTTTCTGTTTTTGTAGGGCTATCACGTAAATTAATGTCGACTTTTTAATGGTTTTTCGAAATAAGATGTTATTGTGCATGTTATTTTAGTGATTCTATTGAAATATGCTGCAATAGGAATTGGTAATAAATAGTTAGCATGTCAAAGTCTATAATCATGTAAAAAACAGGAGATTTGTAAAACGTGAGTAGTGATAACCCTAAATTGGTTTGTTTACCTCTATTCTTTATGGAGCTAGGCGATGGTATAAGTATATGAATGATAGAAAAAATAAAAAATAGGTACGTGTTCAATATTTTTTATAAATCTATCTGATGGACATTAAATTATTTTTTAGGATAGAACCCAATTCCTGTGCGTCTGTCTTTTATTCTGAATGACGATCAATAACAATATTATTTTTGAATTATAGGCTGATATTATGTTTATTTGACCAGAACCGAAACATCTGGCGAAAAATGACGAGGAAAGCCGACATCAAATGGAATGGCATAAAGGTAGGTAAATAATGAGAGAGGGATGGAAAAGCTACTGAATTCGGTTCAAATCAAATCAAATCAAAATTGTTTATTTCAAATTAACCAACAGTTGGTGCTTTTGAATGGTCAATGTCGGTCAGTCCAAGAAAAGTGAAGCTAAATTGCACGTTCCAAAGCGTAGATCTCTATGGAGAAGAACATGCAAGAAACTCCATGGACACTCTTTTAAAATCATAATATGGATTACATGTCTTCGTTACATATTTCTGTTGCTTCTATCATGTGAGCACAATGTATAATTATAAAAAATAACGAAAAGATAGAAAATTAATCAAGCCCACTGGCCTCTAAGAGATGACCAGTCTCCACTGACGGCCCCCGTTCACGAGCATGACGCGCGCATCAGCCCCACTTAGCTCAACCATTTTGAAGGGAACTAAATGACCCAACAACACGCGCAACCATCAGCAAGACATGTGAGTGAGAATGACAAACTCTCAACTGCCATGCTCGTAATGTCAAACAAGTTATATATATATAAAAAAAAAAAACAAACCGTAGTCCACGGTGCCTCACATTCACAAACTTGGAAAGTGCTTTTACATTATACAATACTATATTATTTGCAAAATCATGGCAGCAAAATCCCGTGCACAATTGAAATAAACAAATAAATACACTGGTTGCACTGGTTACACTGGAAGCCGACTCAACACAGTCGGGTAAATTTTAGACAGACGATGATTGGAGGCGTACGATAGGCAAACCAGAGGGGCAATCGCGGCAAATAAAACAGTAGCAGTTAAACTCTTTATCATCATCATAATCAACAACCTTTTTATCGTCCCACTGCTGGGCACAGGTCTCCTCTCATACAGAGAAGGATTGAGCGTAATCACCACGCTTGCTCAATGCGGGTTGGCGATTTCAGACCTAAAGTCCAGGTTTCCTCAAGATGTTTTCCTTCACCTTCAGTCATTGGTGTCCAAGATATACTTAGAAAGTACTATCAGCTGTAGAAGTCCATTCCCACCTTAAAGACTACTGTCGCCTGCGCTAAACCGGCCACGCACACTACCGCATTATTTTTTATCGCAGTCTTCGTCTTTCTTTAAAGTAATGCAAAATTTCGTTACTTCATTTGAAGTTAAGTTAGCGGCCGCACTTAACAATGGTCTATCATAAGCGGGCGATTGTGGGTTCGATCCTTAATAACGGCAAATCTTTTTGTTGTTTCATATAATTTAAAATTATGATAACTGATTTGTATTTTAAAATAAAAATGTTTGCAAATAATATTTAAACGAATAGGAAAATTTACTGAATATTTATACCCAAATAGGTTTTTATTATATGTTTTAATTTACTATAGATGTAATATAATAAATAATATAATGCAATATATTATAAAGTTATATATTATTCGGTATAGATATACTTATACTAATAAATGAAACAAACGTTGAAATGGCAGCATTGTAATATTTTATATAAAAGTAATCCTTGACAAACTTATGATATTATTATGGTAAAAAATATAAAAAACATTTTTGGTTTTTTATATGAAAGTTATAGTATTATAATTATGTTATCATTAAAGAGGTTATAGCTTAATTATTCATTTTCTTAAAGAAAAGAGGATTAAAGCTTAACCTGAATATTATTACAATCATAAAATAATCTATACTTAGAACACAAAACAGTGCTTGTTACATTTACAATTTTTTGCGTGTATAGCATGCCATCCTGCAGTGCCTTTTTTCGGAGTCTGAAGGCATGAGATTATAATCTTCAAGCGCTTTCTTAGTTCAAAAGTAAACGAACTTATTTCTTATCGAATTCCGAAATTATTGTTTTTATAATTTACCAAAAGTAATTTGTATTGAAATTGCAAAAGGCAACATCTGTTAGCCATTAAGCCAACCGAACATATTACTGTCACTTAGCTAAATTACTTTACGAGTTGGTTTAGAGTCCGTTATTACGATATATAATGACATATATTTAAAACACTTTGTAGGACACTTCTGCACTGTGATTGTTATAAATTGTTTTTTTTTTGTTTAGCTCGATAAGTCTCCACCAGTATCGCCAGTTTATTTTTAAACCACAAATGCAACCTCTCTTCTTCGCAAGATTCAAAGGTTTATTCAACGGTAAATATTGTTGTTTCGTTCCACTTGTCTCGACACATAAGCCACCTTCGTCCTCCAACCTCTTGACGTTGGCTTACAGTATTCCTCTAAAACAATAACAAATTTATTACACACTTTCAACAAGAGATTGGTTTGCACCTTACCCAAATAATAATAAAAACAACTTACACAAAAGCCGGTTTCATATTATGATATTTGAGATATATTGCTGCATATGCCTGCATATTGATTAAAAAAGTAAAACTAATAACACGAACTCGTAACTACACACATCAAAAGTGTCTAGGGATCAACATATATTTTTGCAATAACTTTTCTCCTGATTGATATTAATTAAAATTTTCTTTAAGGATTCATCAAATAAAGTGTTTTCGTTTGTCACAGTAACGATAAACCAAGTCACCTTTGCATTAATAAAGAAATTTGCCATTTTCCTAATAAAGGGATATTTGACATTTGAACCACTAACACAAAAGTTCGAAAAAAAGACTGAAATAACAGTTTTCTCTAAAATTTTATTGGGTAACTTAAACAATTAATAATCCGTGTTTCTACCGCGAACACTAACAACACAAGAACATCGGTTTGGCATACTCAAAATGAGTTCATCCAAATCACGCTGTGGAATGGCCGCCCATGTTCGTTGCAACAACAAAAAAAGGTCTTCTTGCGACTGGATACCCTCCATATTCGGCAGAGCTCTTCTCTGTAGCATATCCCATGCATGCTCAATCGGGTTCAAGTCTGGCGACTGAGCAGGCCAGGGCAGGACATTGATGTTAGCTGCGGCGAGAGTCTGTCTTACAACTCTTGCGGTGTGCGGTCGTGCATTATCATGCATTAACTGAAATAAGGGACCGATTTGCACTTGTAGAGGAACGATGACGTCTGATACAATCGTTTCAGCATAAATTTGAGCGTTGAGGTTGCCTCTGATCCAAATCAACTCAGTTCTTCCGCCGATCCAAATACCCGCCCATACCATGATGGTTCCACCACTATAAGGATGGACTTCCTGGCAGGATTTTAATCGCTGTTGGCGTCCAGGGGTTCTCCAGTGTCGTATACGTCTTGTATCCGGTCTCATACCAAAACGAGACTCATCAGAAAAGCACACGAAACGCCATTGTTCTTCTGCCCAATTTCTGTGTTCAAGAGCCCATTGATATCGAATCCTACGATTGTGCATTGCTATAGGTGGTACCCGTAGCGGTCTTCGGGAATGAAGGTTCACTTCATGCAAGCGGTTTCTGACTGTTTGGTCGCTAATTAAGTTCCCTGAAGAGTGATGAAGCCTCACGGCTAACATCATGGCGGTTATTGTTGGAGCTCTTCGAGTTAAGATTTGAATGTATCGGTCTTGTCTCCGTGTGGTGCAGCGATACCGTCCTCCATGGCGCTCAGCCACGGTACCAGTGCTTCGGTAACGTGTCCAAAGTCGACTGATAACACTCTGACTTGTATTCAGAGCTAAAGCCACAGTACGTTGCCGGGAACCAGCTTCTATCATTCCCACGGCTCTGAGCATTTCTTCCCTGCTTAAATGACGTCGCCGCTCCATAATAACGTTGGTTTTAATCAGTAGTAGGGAAACAGTAGCACTAATAATGTCTTCAATGCGTTGTATGTTTTTATAGGGAAAATATTGACAGCTGATTTTCATCTTTTACTCGAATTTGATTCACAGTTCCTGATTCAAATTATGAAATGCACCAAAAAGGATCCATATAAATTTATAAAATCATAAATTTATTACAAAGCCACATCTCAATCTCAAGAAATCCGCATAAAAATGCTTGATCCCTAGACACTTTTGATGTGTGTATATGTTCACCAACCAACAACAGCTAAGTAATATTATTTGAGTTATTGTAGTTAATAATAGTTATTGTAGGTAGTGGAATATTTTTTGTTCAGTTTATTTCAAATCTACCCTCATCTTTTTATAATGACTCTAATATAGAAAAAATCTTAAAATAAAGTAGGTATCATCGTTAAGTTGCGGATCGGTATTTTTACATATTTTTGTTGTCAGCATTCATAACTCACCAATAAACATTTCAAAAATATTTTGTAAGTTATTAGATTTGAACTCGAACCACCTTGAACGCCTATCAAGACGAGAACCGCTAGGCTATTTAAACACTTACTGTGAGCGTTGAAATTAGTAAGTAGTACCTAACAATCATAAGCGGGCAGCAAGTTGTCAAAGTGTATAAGTATGTATCAAACTTTATTATAGAAGAAGGTCGTAACTACAACTAGTATTGCTAGGCCATAGTTTTGTGAGATTGTAACTCGACTTTTGGTCTTGACTGTACATATAACTTTAGAAAAGTTACATTGGTACTTGCCTGACCTGGAATCGAACCCGCGCACTCATACTTGAGAGGCTGGTGTTTTAACTACTAGGCTACCACGACATACTAGGCCACCATGAATTAGTTTAGATTCCATTTCGTATCGCACTAAAGTTATAGCTTTGATTGAAGTAAAATCCAGTGATTTCTCAGTGGTTTTTCTTAGTGGTTTTTAGTGGTTTTTTTTTGTCACTCATAACTGTATGAGTGATAAATTTCGTCAGACTAAAAGATAATTAAAACTAAATAAATTAAAAGTTTTTCGTCGCCCATACCCCAATGCGTGAAGACTAAAATTTTCAACCAATGCGTCCTACACGTCATGACTTACGGAGCCGAGACGTAGACACTAACGGTCAGATTAGTCCATAAGTTTAAAGCCGCTCAGCGAGCTATGGAGCGGGCTATGTTGGGCGTCTCTCTGAAGGACCGCATCAGAAATGAGGTGATCCGACAGAGGACCAGAGTCACCGACATAGCTGAGAGGATTAGCAAGCTGAAGTGGCAATGGGCTGGTCACATATGCCGCAGGACCGACAACTGTTGGGGTAAACGAGTCCTCGAGTGGAGACCGCGTCTCGGCAAACGAAGCGTAGGACGCCCTTGGGCGAGATGGAGCGACGACATCAAAAAGGTGGCTGGTAGTGGCTGGCGGACAACTGCTCAGTATCGAGCTTGTTGGCGTGCCATGTAGGAGGCCTATGTCCAGCAGTGGACGAGTAGAGGCTGATGATGATGATGATGAAATTATAAGTACATCCAATCGTTTAGGCGTAATTTTGATAAATGGCACACAGAAAGTCAACTTTGTTTCAACTTTTTCATTTGACAGCGGTTACGTTTCAATTGTGATACAATTATGGTTAAACCGTCTGTCAAAAGGTTAGCGCGATGCGAAACATAACTAAAGTTTTGGTTTGGTTGCGATCCAATTCTGTTTTGGTTGAATCATTTTAGCGCGATGGCCCCTTGATCGCAATTAAAAACCATCTTGAGGATGATCTTCGTAAATAAAAAACTTCACATATGTAAATAGGGTATTTGACTAAAAAAAAAACTAATTAGTCCATCAGTCAGATTTGCAAAAAAAACTAGACACGTATTTTTTCTTTTTTCATATAACTAAAAAATTAAGACGACACAGCGCGTTGAAAACTCGTGTGACATCACTGCACGCTACACTTTTTAGCGAGCAGTGACGTCACCAGCCACCACTCCTGATCTTTGATGCCTTTTATATTTGTCAATTTTTATTGCTTTGTTATAACAAAATATACATATCCAATATTTTTCTATAATCTGAATGACGGACTAAATAGAATCAATTTGTTTTTACCCAGGAAACATCCCTATTCTAACACTGATCTTATGCGATATAAACACACCCTCCCTTACAAAAATGCACTACTACACACACCAGTATTCGTCTGTATCTGGTTAGACTTAAAGCTGACCCCAAATTAGTAGGGAAAATTCTAGGCAGGTGAAAATATCTAAATATCCAATACAGACACCTATATTCATCCATTACGTTAACTGAACAAAATAAGCACACAGTTTTACGATTCCATTTAATGTGGCTATAAAACAATTTTACGGCAGCCCTGATGTTTTATCAAATAGACTAGTGTTATGGTACATTATATTTGCGCTCATATTATCAGATGTTTCTATAGTGTATGATGTGGATGACTTAATATCCCTAGTCACTGAAAACAAGGGTATAAAGATGTTAGGAGTCGAATAATGAAGGGGCAAATTGGTTTGAAGGACCGTCAATTTAGAGGGTCGAAGCGACTCCTTTTTTACAACCTTTTTATTAGCTTCACTTGTATGTTTGCTTACTTGCTTGTTTGCTTGCTTGCTTGTTTGCTTGTTTGTTTGTTCGTCTCTAACTCTTTGGACTACGAGTGAGCGGCTAATTACTGTAAAATGTCCCACCGTTTTCAAAACGTTCGTTCCTTCCCGTTTTTTAAAAAAAAATATTGAACTAAAAAGTTGGAAATAAATATAGTTTAAAAAACTAAGAAAACATGCTTTTAAAAACTATTAAACTAAAAAGTTAAAAATAATTTAAAAAAAAAGCGTGAGGCGCTTAATATGCAAAAATTATGGCACAAAGCGCCTAACGCTATTTTTTTTTTAATTTAACTTTTTAGTTTGATATTTTTTAAAAGCATGTTTTCTTAGTTTTTTAAACTATATTAATTTTTATTTATTCTGGATGGGAAATCGTCAAATGACCTCTCCTGGTCTGGGCGGAGCGGAAGGACGTATCAGAATTTTACTGAATAAAACCCACCCGTGTTCCTTCACCCCGTCCCGACCACGTAACGATGTACTGACATCTTTTTAACCAGGTCCTGATCCTTATCGGGCGGCGAGCTGCGCGCTACTCGCCGCCCGCAAGCCCGCGCCTACGTGGGCCGGGAGTTAGATGTTGTCCCGACCTGGGTGTCTCCTGCGGTGGCTAGAGGCGTGAGGGCGCTGGGATTCCCACTCCCAAGCGCGCTTCGCCTCCTCCTTTGTCAGCATCACTACTTGGCAGAAGGAGGTGATGGCCTGACATGCACTAGACCAGGGCCGGTCGCGAGAGATCGCCGTCGAACGACGCCACGGCGGTGCTCTACCCAAGCCGGGCAGACCTCCAACATGTCCTCAGGGTGATGCCCACTGTGGTGACGACCCCTAGCGATTCCTCCCGCCTTATACGGAACAGGAAGCTCCCGAAACAGCCGTATCCGATGAGGACCTGCGTCAGGCGGAAGGTGAGGGCGCCGTGGCGCCTCTCTAGCCACTCCTCAAAGAGGGGACTTACCGCCGCTATTGTGGCGTGCCCAATCGAAACGCCTCCTGCCCGAGTTAATAGTACATTATGATATATGTTGCTAGAAAGCAGGGACTGTAATTATAGCCCTAGCCATGTTGCTAGAAAGCAGAGACTGTAATTACCAAAGCGCACGTATGTCATGCGACGATTTATAAAACATTTGCGAGGAAATAAATGTAACTCGGACTTCCTCAACCGATAATTGATCAGCATGACATCGGTGTAGGCACGGTGATTTAAGATTATTTACATTATTATGGTGTAAATAATGTAAATAATCTTAAATAACCGTGCCTAATGTTTTATCTTTAATCAGCGACAGACTCTGTGGCGTAGCGGTAGCGAACGCAGCGTTCGATCCCCGCGCAGTGCAAATATTTGTATGCATGAATAGGAATATTTGCACTGGTCTGGTCGTGCCTCGGAAAGTACGTTAAGCCGTTGGTCCCAGTTGCCATAAGAACATCTAGTGGCAGTCGTTACGGGTTGTTGGAGCTCTCAAATGTCCAACAATTGGTCTAACTGCAATGCTTCGATATCGCCTTCAGGTTGTGGAGGTCAGACGGCAGTCGCTTCACGGAAAATATCGAAGTTTAGCCAAAATAAGCAGTTAGACTGGTAAAGCGGAGCCCAGACTCCAAAGCTGCAAAAAAAAAAAGCTTTGGATGTGACTGGGATTAACGCTGAGATGATGATGATGACACCATCTTTAATCATTTTTTAAAGAAGTTAACATTTTTGTGTTTTTGTTACAGATAAATGGTTGAATTTAGATAAAATTAATTTAAGTATGGAATTAAATGATTAAATTATTTAATATCTTTTATATCCCAAAGTTAATTTTAAGCACAAAATGTTGACCACTTTTCTGACATAAAAACTCTTTGCTCAAATTTTAAAAAGTACCGTTCGTATTTAGGCGGAGTATCTTCATAAACCCTGCATATTACATTACAATAACGCACAAGTACGTAATGAGTTAAAACACGATATTAAAAGTGGTGAATTAAGAGATTATTTACGAGCAAATCTATACTAATATATAAAGCTAAAGAGTTTGTTTGAACGCGCTAATCTCAGGAACTACTCCGATTGATCGGTCCGATTTGAATAATTCTTTTCGCGTTGGATAGCTCATTAATCCAGGAAGGCTTTAGGCTATATAACATCACGTTGCGACAAATAGGAGCGAATTATAAATAAATCCATGCGAACGAAATCTCTGGCGGCCGCTAGTGTGTTATAAAAAAAGTATTAAGACATGACAATTACATAAGTACATCATTTGTGGAGGTAATTTTCTTCAGTTCTATGCACTTTAGTACTGTGGATGTATAATTACGTATATACCTGACCACAAGCTGATTACGTGCTTTGCTGAGGGAACTTAATTAGCATTAAACCGTTTGTGGTAACACATCTACGTGCGATAATTAATTCACAGTCGAAGCGGTACGCCACATGTCTTGCGTTCATTTATAAAACATATATTCAGCGTCCCAAGTAGAATATAAAGGGTAGCAAGCACAAAGACAGACAGCCTGTTACCATGGATTTAGTAAGTACATACTTTATGAGCTTGTACTGCGTAACACATTATCAGTTGTGGGTTTGGGGTTCATTTTAACAGTTCAACAAAATTCATTGCGTTATTCGCGTTGTTAAGCAGACACATTTTTGGAAGATATGCACAAATGGATCAACAAAATAAAAAATAAAACGTATGTGTTCCGCAATCAGAGGTCGGATCGCACTTATACTAAGTTCGTTGTCAAGTGTTACATACACTTGACAACGAACTTAGTATAAGCCACCCCTTATTTTTATAAAATAACTAGCAGCCGCCAGCGACTTCGTTCGCGTGGAATTAATTATGCTCCGCTCCTATTGGTCGCAGCGTGATGCTTTATAGCCTAAAGCCTTCCTGGATTAATAGGCTATCCAACGCAAAAAGAATTTTTCAAATCGGACCAGTAGTTCCCGAGATTAGCGCGCACAAACAAACAAACAAACATAGAAACAAACTCTTCAGCTTTATACAATATGTAAAGAAAACCCTGTCCGATCCGTGAAGGTATTGTTAGGTATCGATAACTGATACTACTAATGCCCACAAAGACAGGCTAAACTTAAAAAAAATCCCCCTAAAAAAATAAATATTATTTCGCAAAAAGAGGTAACTTAATACATGTGCGGTACGCAACCCCTTCCACGGGTGGCGGGGGGCAGGGCACGCGGAACCTGTGACGTGTCGCGTCGCTATTCGCTTATAATAATACCGGTGTTGTCACTTTTTTAAAAATTACCAAATTTCGGGGAAATTGGAATTAATTCCCAGGGAAAAAGGATTATTTCAAAATTCATTAGTATTGTTACTATGATGATTATGTGAAATTTTATATTATATTTGGTCATGTGTTTACCTAACCTTTATTATCCTTATGGGTCGGACAGGGTTTTCTTTACATATTGTATATTACTATAGATTTATCACAATAAGTTCATGTAGGTAATAAGTTTATTATATAACGTTATTTTATGTTTATGCGAAACCTGAATCCATACTAATATTATAAATGCGAAAGTATCTCTGTCTGTCTGTCTGTTCGGGTTTCACGTCAAAACTACAGAACCGATTGAAATTTAATTTGGTACACAGATAGTCTAGAGCCTGAGAAAGGACATAGGCTATATAACAGCCCGCTACGATCAATAGGAGCAGAGCAGTAACAAAAATGTTGTGAAAATGGGACATGACAGGCAGACGTCTGTCTGTTAGGCTCTCTCAACCGATTTTGATGAAATTTGGTATAGACAATCTTTAGACCCTGAGAAAGGACATAGGGTACCTTTTATTGAAAAATATTGCCAAGGGAACTCTAAAAAGCGCGATATAACCGAATTCCACGCGGGCGAAGCCGCGGGCGGAAAGCTAGTACAGAGTATGTTCAGATGAAGCAACTGAAGCGATTCCAATCATTTTTGCACCATATAATATATTTTCCCAAAATACATTTAGAAATTGTTACAGTGTGGATAGTACTGCGCACGCCCGCGCAATAGCTGACGTCAGAGGTTAACGCACCGGTCGAGCGGAGCGTGGACCATGTTTTTATTGGGACAGCCAAGTAGGATAACAAGCTCATAACTTTGTGGTTTTTCATGATATGTTTTTTAAATTTTGTACATAGATTATTTACTTAAAAATATATATAATGTTGTATACTAAAAAGTAATAATAGCCTCTAAAAGTATTCAGTGACAATATTATAAAGACGAACGTTTGTATGGACATTGGACGTTCAAACTCTTTCACGCCAAAACTGTTTAAGGGATTCCTCATCCAACGACGTCCTTACATGAACACGACGCGCGTATCAGCACCACCAAGCTGAATATTCATAAAGGGAACCGAATGACCAACACGCGCCACCATTAATGAGACATTTAAGCATGGCCTTGCCCTGCTTCTTGCCTGCATAAACGAACTCATTAGCGACCTGTGTAGCTACCATGAGTTTTCATTCATCAGCATCATCCTCAGCCCCTACTCGACCACTGCTACATGCTGCTATGTACATAGGCCTTCTTAATGGCACGCCAACAAACTCCTGAGCAGTTCTCCGCCAGCCACTACCAGCCACCTTTTTGATGTCGTCGCTCCATCTCGCCCCAGGGCGTCCCACGCTACGTTTGCCGAGACGCGGTCTCCACTCGAGGACTCGTTTACCCCAACGGTTGTCGGTTGTTATTATTACAAGACTCGATCGTCGATATCGAGCGCATTTGGCGCTTTCATTGGTTGAGAGTTCTTACAACCTTGAAGCGGGCCAATCGATGAGTCAAACGCGGTCGATATCGACGATTGAGTTTGGTGATGCAAACTCATGGTAGCCACACTGCACCCTAATTGCATAATACACTCGTGACTCTTAATTTGAATCATTTTGAAGCATATTGCTAATCCATTGCTCCATAACAATGACCCCACAGAATAAACGTGTAAGTCAAAAACGACAATTTTCAGGAAAAAATAAAAACGATAAAACTTGAATAATTGTTGTTTGGTAGTATATACAACGTGTAACAAAAAGGGTATATACATACCAAGGGCATGGCATCTTTCATTTCTATCAAACGATATCAGAAGGGTTTCAACTCAAAATAAAATACTCAAAAAATTGGTACCAAATTTTCGGTTTCGTGTATTTCTTAAAATCAAATCATAACAAACGTGGCAGCACACTACATACGTTAATAACTACTCGTTACCCGTCACGTTACTTGCCAAAATCCGACAAATGTCTTCAATATCTCTGTGCGACTAGTATGATAGTAGCCTATCACAGGCGGTGTTTTTCCTCATAACTTCCTAACATAAAGAGATAGGATTAAAAAACCCTTCCAATATCGTTTGATATCGTGTCAAGATGCCATGCCTTTGTTATGTATATACCCTTTATGTTACACGTTGTATACAGGGTTTATCTGACATCGTAACGCAAACTTCGCGAAAAGGCTAGACCGCATGCCACTAATATAATTATGATAGTCATTTATGTCGCTAATGAACGGTTACAGAATACACAGTGTTTAAAAAAAAGTGTCGGCTCGGCTTTTGAACATTGAAAGCGTGCCGCCGTGCGAGTTTGTAGGTATGGCGTTGATCCCTAATGTGAACTCTATTAAATCAACTGATAAGATCGTTTTTCGGGTTTTGTTTTCATTGCGCTTTTTTATGTAATTAGCGAATAATTTAATTTTGACTTTAAAATCTTATTGGGTTATAAAAGTATAGCAATTGTGAATGGTCTGAAGTGAAAAAAACTGCATTTATTTTTTAAATCATGAAAAAGCCGACGAAAAGTTCCACCACTGGGGGGTTCAGAATCATGTACTGGATCCATGGTACTCGTTTGTGCGTCGATGTCAGATACACCCTTTATATAGGGTTAAACAAATTATACCGAATTAAAGATAAAAATATATTGTCACATTGGATATAATAATATGTATAGATATATTTTAGTTTAAACCGTTTTCTGAAAATACAAGAAAAATCATTTTATGTTTTTATTCTTGTGAATTTCTATGACTAGATCACAGTACCTCATCATCATCATCAACCTTTTTTATCGTCCCACTGCTGGGCACAGGTCTCCTCTCATACAGAGACAGATTGAGCGTAATCACCACGCTTGCTCAATGCGGATTGGCGATTTCAGACTTATAAAGTCCAGGTTTCCTCAAGATGTTTTCCTTCACCTTCAGTCATTGGTGTGCAAGATATACAGTATGTTAAATAACAGAGGGCGTTCCCTTAAACTCGTTAATATATATCATTAATAGATTTAAATAAAATGAATATTTTCTTATTGGAAAATTTTTTTAAAAACATTTTGTTTTCGAATGGAAATATTTTTTTTAGCATGTATGTATGCTATACTATTTCGGGTTAACGGGAACGCCATCTGTTAGTTAACATACTGTATATACTTAGAAAGTACATATAAGTTTAGAAAAGTTACATTGGTACTTGCCTGACCTGAAATCGAACCCGCGCACTCATACTTGAGAGGCTGGTGTTTTAAGTTTAACCACTAGGCCACCACGACATATCATCATAGTACCTAAACTTTCATTATACGGTTTTTCGTGTTAAATAAATAATCCGATTAAATACCGTAGGAGGCAATGCAATACTTTAATTAATAATAAATAAAATAAAAATATTATTTAAAAACAAAAAACCCGCCTGCATAAAACTCTAAGGAACTGTAAAGGTAGAAACAAGTTGAACAATCGCAGTTGGGGGACTGTTCTATGGAATACTTGTTTATCTAGCTAAGAAGTCCCCCAACTGCGATTGTTCAACTTGTTTCTACCTTTACAGTTCCTTAGAGTTTTATGCAGGCGGGTTTTTTGTTTTTAAATAATATTTTTATTTGTATCTTTTTAGTTTTAACAAATTATGTTTCTTATGTTGGAAAACTTAAAAAAATTGTTTAATTTCTTTTTTCATCGTTCCATTTAATATTAAAAGTGCACGTTATATACATATTTTCTAATGAGTATTTTAAATCCTTCATTTTAATTACCTCATAATTATGGCGTCAAACATCCGCCATTCTTTTTTTTTTTTTTAATGTCACCCTCTAAGACAAGTCTAACGATACAGATGTCTCAAATGTGAAAATCCGTTAGCCGGTTCTGGAGATACAAGATAATAAAGAATATTACATACATTCATATGTACAAGATACGCGCTTTGCGCATGCCTCCGAATGTAACTGTTTATAATTTTGCAAAAAATTGAAACTGACTGACTTTTGTGCTGAAATTTCTAAGTGTACATTAATTACGTAGGTACGGACGACATCAGGTCAAGCTACCCCAAACGGTCAGATATTTCCAATCAACTTAGAGCCTTAATTCTGTAGAGATAAAGTTGAAAATCTAATAAGGAAATCTGACAGATTGTAGTAGCTTGATGTGATGTCGTCTGTACATAGGTTTGGTACTGTTTCAATGTAGGTTTCTGGATTTATCATTGTTATTTTTTTTAAATGCTTATCATTGAATTTTCATCTTGTTTTAATCTTTTCAGTTGATTTTTGATTGTCATTGTTATCCATGCAAGTGGTTTTTTTGTTTATTTAATTATTAATAAATTTATGTCTTTTTAGTTATGAAATATTACGTAACCGGATTAATTCCTTAAATGAGTTTATGTCATGTACTTGATTTAGCAATTTGTTAGGGTTAAGAAAACTGATATCAAGTCCGGAAAGAGTCCTCACTCTACTCAAAGCAACGTAAGCTTGACCTTTGCAAATAAGTTTCTACTTAAATCTACAACTGCTGGGTCTAAAGTTGTGACCTGTAGTTTATGCACCGTCACTGCCCAGCATAAAATTAAGGGAAACATTCGTCGCTCAATCTTGCCTTTACCACGTAAAGCATCAAATTCCGTAGCACGAGGCTGGATCCAGACTCCAATACCAGGTAGGTTCCCTGTTATACTTGTGTTATCGAGCTCCACAAATACCGCTTGTGGTAGTTTTCCTGGCTTCAACTGCTTTCTGCGTAGTGGTAATGCCACAAGTTTGGCATTGCCCCATTCGGAGACTGCTACTTGCCTCTCGTCCAGCTGATTTCTTTAAGAATCAATAAACTGCCACTGTGTTGGCAAAAATACATTGATTGCATGGGTAATTAGGTAATTACTTCAATTAATACAAAAGATTTTTTTCCTATTAAACGGCAATTTTATATTTAAAGACTTTTTTATATAAAATATATTTAGAATCAATATTTTTATTATAATCAGTGATTAAAATCCTTAATTTTGATACCCAACTCGATATGCTTGGCATAAAAAACATGTAATTCTTTTTTTTGTTCCATTTAATATTAAGTTTTATACATATTTAGAATCAGTGTTTAAAATCCTTCATTTTGATATCCCACTCGATATGCTTGGTAGAAATTTATTTCTTCATATCTCACAATATGGCGTCATACATCCGCCATTTTGGATTTTTTTAAATGTCACCTAGCTAGTAGCAGTTGGGCAATTAAGTCAAATTTAACGATACCTCAAATGTGAAAATCCGTTCAGCGGTTCTAGAGATACTAGGTAATAAAGAATAATACATACAAGATAGGAGCTAAAAACATAACCCTCCTGGCAGTCGGGTAATAACCCTCCTGGCAGTCGGGTAAAAATATGTTAACACTTTCACTTTGTTTCACTTTTCACATTGTATGCTTTATCAACATGAATAAACGTGGAAGCTGCTATTATACAATATGTAAAGAAAACCCTGTCCGATCCGTGAAGGTATTGTTAGGTAGCGATAACTGATTCTACTAATGCCTACAAAGCCGCGCCAAACTTAAAAAAAAATCTCCCTAAAAAAATTAATATTATTTCGCAAAAAGAGGTAACTTAAAACATGTGCAGTATGCCATACAGGCGCGGGCGAAGAGGGGCAGGGGACGCGGCACGCGGCCGCATCGCTATTCGCTCAGAATTATACCGTCAAAAATAATGTTGTCACTTTTTAAAAATTACCAAATTTTGGGGAAGTTGGAATTAATTCGCGGGAAAAAAAGATAATTTCAAAATTCACTAGTATTGCTACTATGATGATTATGTAAAATTTCATAACATATTGTTTATATATATATATATATATATTTTTATATAAGTTATAAACAATTTACAAGTTTTACAAGTTGTAAGAAGTGATGCGATCGTTGATAGTAAAGCGCGCTAGTTTATTATGAGCCTATTCACTCTAGCCTTGAAGACACTCAAATTGTAGTGTGACGGAAACACCGTCGCTGGCAAATTGTTCCAGTCCCTCGATGTACGCGGATATATACTCGAAGAAGCGTACAAATCTTCTCAACTAGGTTTGCTTGTTTTAACACATTTATTCGTATGAACTCGGGGACTCAAAAAGCTTTTAACAATAGCATATTCTTTTGTACTTGTGATATAATTCCATGATTTTTCCATGAAATAAACAAATCAAATGATATAACAGGCGTATTTTGAGTAAAAAAATTTAGAAGGTGCTGCATAGGTCAATGAAACGTAAAATGCAAGTGTTAAATACCCCGATGGTATTTAGGTAGTATGACCTGTTGGTACACTAGTGAGGGTTGTAAATAAAACCACTGTGTACTGATCTGATTGCTCTCGATAGCTCGATCTCTTTCACTCGATCTCTCTCTCTCTCGAACAATCTCATTTATTAAAAAAAAAAACTTAACTTATATACTACAGGCGGTAACGAAACCATAGCGATTTCTAAATCGACGCCAACGCCATCTATCGAGCGCGCCGACAACTTTACAATTAATTATGTCTTGAACAGCAAGAAAAAATAATTTGTGTAAGAGCTCTTGCACGTTTATTCTGTGGGGCTATCGAATTATGTTCCAAAAATGTGTCTGTTCAAGAACGTATAAATTGCAAAGAATTGAACCGTCAAAGAAGCCCGTTGCTACTGATAGTGTTATGAAATTACCCTGCAGGTTCAGTTAAAATAAAAAAAGTCTTTTTACACGTGCTATATAAACACCAGCCTCTCAATTATAAGTGCGCGGGTTCGATTCCCGGTCAGGCAAGTACCAATGTAACTTTTCTAAAGTTATATGTAAGTACTTTCTAAGTATATCTTGGACACCAATGATTGTGAGGAAACCTGGACTTTAAGTCTGAAATCGCCAACCCGCATTGAGCAAGCGTGGTGATTACGCTCAATCCTTCTCTGTATGAGAGGAGACCTGTGCCCAGCAGTGGGACGATAAAAAGGTTGATGATGATGCTGATGATGTACAGACGACAGCACATCAAGCTACTACAATCTGTCAGATTTCTTTATTACATTTTCAACTTTATCCCTAAATCATTAAGGCTCTAGATTGATTGGGAATATTTGTCAGTTTCGGGTAGCTTGACCTGCTTGTCCGTACGTAGTTACGTGAGTGTGGGTTTTCTTCTCAGCATTCCGTGAAATTGGAATGGGAAATGTCTTAGGCACCTTTTTGGCGTTAGGCCACTTGTTTTTTATAAGGTCGTAAAATTGTTACAACTCCGCTACTCCGATGATCGAAACTGAACGCACGAACGCGCTAAGTTAACTTTATGTAAATTCGAACGTTCCTTGAATCGAAAATATAACTTTCGTAATTTGCCTTGAAATGCAGCAGGCACAATTAGTATCCATAGGTATGAATAAAAATGAAATACAAAATGTTTTGAGCAGACAATTTGAAAACAACTTTCTTTTCGACATTGGCAACTTTTGGAAGGACATTTTCTACTCAACTGTTCAAAAAAATAAGGCTCAGATCACACAAAGAGCGATGGAAAGAGCTATGCTCGGAATTTCTCTGCGTGATCGAATCAGAAATGAGGAGATCCGCAGAAGAACCAAAGTCACATCTTATTAAGACATTAAGTGTTATAATGGCAATCATGTAACTAGATTTTAATAGGTTCATATATTTTATCTATCTTTCTTATATAGATTCTTCTACATTTTGGAAATGTGACGACTTCGTAGGCCTTGCAGCCTTTAGATGTATAGACCATTTCTCATTTTAATAAGTACTTGTTACTTGCAGACAAGCCTACTCTGTTCTCCTATACCCACATTTTGTTTCAAAAATATGCTAAAACCCAATTATTTCTCAAGAGAAAGAAAACACGGGTTGTGTTTTCTTGAGAAATAATTGGTGTAATAATTCTTCACATACTTCATCTATGTCAGTAATATCCAAGATTAACTCAGAAAGTACTATGGAGGCAGCATTTTAGAGTAAGAATAAGTTGTTTAATGAAACAACGTGAACATAAATAGCAAATGGTAATTCCGTTGAGTGTAATGTTGTTATAAAGCACTTGTTAGCCAATCAGAGCGTGTTGTCAGGAACATCGTTTCAAATGCTATGCAATAACAAAGTTTATGAGAGGCACTTTACTGTCATTTTTACTACCTGTAACTACGGTAAGGTATTCCAAGTTTTCTACACTGATATAACAATGTTTATAATAATATCTAAATTTAAAAATGCAATTTTCATCGCCAGATGATGTGGTGTCAGCGTTCGAGCAGGCTATAAACGAGATAACTGCGGCGGACTGGAAAAAGTGTTTCGAAAACTGGTTCAGACGCATAAGACTTTGTATAGAGGCTGGTGGATAGATGTTATAAAAATATGTTTATCTACTCTCATATCAAAAAATTAAAAATATAAAACCAAAAAGGAGTTTATATTGACGTACTTTACAAATAGTATATCGAAAGGAAATTAAAAAATTAAATTATAACATTATTTCTCTAATAAAATAATATTATAATTATATTTTTTTTCATTACGGTACAAACCATAGACAGCATTGATATAATATTAAACTAAGGTAGATAAGTCACTAGCGCATTAAACTTGAAGCGTACAAAATATCATATCTGTTTAATATTATATCAATGTAGACAGTACTATTTTATTTTTTATCTGTGGCTGCGCGCGCTTTTGCGCATGCGCTGTGATGCAGGGTGCATAAGTGTTAACAAATATGAAACTGAATAAATGGAATTGTGTTGCGTTGGCGTTAGACGCACTGAGATTAGATAAAGTAGTGTATGAAACTGTACATAATTAGGTATTACACACTCGTGTGATACTATTAAAAAACTCGCTTCGCTCGTTTTTTAAACTCACACTCGTGCTTATTACCCCTCATTATGTAGCAGTATCATAAACTACTATTACCTATAGAGTGTAGAGCTTTTTTTTACCATCGCAAAACTTCCGGAATGTCCCACGTATATCACCTGGCTGGGATTGAACTTAAAACTAAGTTGCGACTGATACTACTCGGATTTACTGCTCCTGCTTCTTTTTGGCTATTTGCATCAACACGCATTTTATTAGAAAATAGACGACGATTTTTCTTTTATACAGATCATAAATACTAAGTTTGCGGTTCATAAAAATAATAATTTAGGTATTTATATTTCGCTGGCGAAGCCCAAATATCTCAATTTCCATTTGAACCAATGAAGTAAGTTTTTTTTATATAAGTTATAAACTACTGCTTGACCGCAATCCCGCTTGATGGTAAGCAGTAGTCCCCTCTTTGAGGAGTGGCTAGAGAGGCGCCACGGCGCCCTCACCTTCCGCCTGACGTAGGTCCTCACCGGACACGGTTGTTTTGGGAGGTTCCTGTTCCGTATAAGGCGGTAGGTAACGCCAGGGTGTCACCATTGTGTGGATCGCCCTGAGGACACTGTGGATCATACGGTGGAGGTCTGTCCGGCTTCAGTACAGCACCGCCGTGTCCTCGTAGCGGCGATCGGCGCCGATCTCTCGCGTCCGACCCTGGTCCAGGCCATGGTCCGGAGCGAGAGTGCATGGCCGTCACCTCCTTCTGCGAAGCAGTGATGCTGGTAAAGGAGGAGGCGGAGAGCGTGAGGCAACGGGAAATCCCAGCGCCCTCACGCCACTAGCCTCCGCAGACGCCCTGGTCGGGAGACAACACCAAACTCCCAGCCACCGTAGACGCGGGCCTGCGGGCGGTGAGCAGTGGGCAGCTCGCCGCTCGATAAGGACCCGGCCCAAGTCGACGGCGCGTCGTGTTTCACGCGCATCTCAAAGAGATGTCAGCACATCGTGACGGGGTCCACGAAGACCGATGCCTCCTGGACCAGGGTTGCGGGTTGGTTAAAGAAACCGTGGCCGTGGCCGTCGCACAGGCAAGTGAAGAACCACGGGTGGGTTTTGGTCAGTAAAAGTCTGATACGCCCTTCCGCTCCGCCCAGAGCGGGAAGAAAAAAAATGGTAAGCAATGATGCAATCGTTGATGGTAAAGCGCGCTAGTTTATTAAGAGCCTATTCACTCTGGCCTTGAAGGCACTCAAATTGTATTCAGATGAAAACACCGCCGCTGGCGCTGGCTCCGTCATACCTAAATCATACTTAAATCCTGGCAGTGAAGAAGGCTTCGTCATACTCAATCGCATTGAAAATCAATTTCCAATTCTATCTGCACAGAAATAAAGTTCAAATTGTCTTTTAGTGCCAACGGAAACGTTTCCTCACGTCTCAGGATATTCGGAAGGAATTTCGTTAACTCAGGTATCACAGGAACATGGTTGCATAAGTAATGTAAAATAGAACCAGTATACGTAGATCTATTACGTTGGACTAGAAAGATCGATTTGAAGTCTCAGTTATCCGGCGACATGAAATTGAACCTTATGTAAACACATCTAAAACTTGTTTCAACATAAGCGAAGGCGTCGGAGCCTTCGCTTCTTCTTCAATATTGAACTTTGTGCCTTTTAGTTTAATGTTGATTTTAAGTTAGTAGTTATGCAAACCGATAGCGAATGCAATAGGTATTTCCCTAGGGCATGCAAATCAGTCGTGCAAGCTATTACCGTAGTAATACAACAGATCATTTACTACCGAGGGAAACCAGATTGAATGTGAAAATTTCTCCGTGGTAGACAACAACATCAGCCGCCGGCATAAGTTACCACCCACCAGACAAAGTCTTGCCGCCAAGCGATTCGTCGTGTTCCGGCATGATGTCTGGTGAAGCCGTACGGAGGACGGGTCTGAGCAGTTGTGTTGCGATGTGTACTGGGTACGATGAGCCTAAAGTTGTTGTGTCGGGAGTTTGGTCGTGGAGGGTCTCCAGATCATCCTCTGGCGCAGCATCGTTGGTCGTGTTGTTGCGTTAAACATTGCATCACCTCGCTCAACTGCCGTCTTCCTACATATTCACTCAGTTTTTTTTTTAAGTAAATAGGCTTAATAAGCTAGTGCGTTTTACCATCAACGATTGCATCACTGCTTACCATCAGGCGGGATTGCAGTCAAGCACTAGTTTATAACTAATAAAAAAAAAGAAATATCATTTGAATCAATTGCATTGAACATCTCTGAACATGGATAAGTTTGTACTAATGGTACTGTTCTAATGCCAATAATATAGCTATGTTGATCTCTTTGCAATGAGAATACTTAGTGTCGTGGTGGTTATATGTAATATAGGTTTTAAGAGGGGACTCAAGTGCCGAGGAATTTGGAAAATAGGTATTTCAAGAACCTATTGCCGTCGCGCTGCTTCCAACCTCTCCCGGTAAAGTGCGAAAAGGACAGTTGCAGCTCAGGCTGATTTTACCTACAAAAACGTTGACCAAAAGACGTTTCGTATTCCGCTGTTTTCTTTTTCAAAACACGACATATCTCAATTATATTTATATCAACATTTAGAGGAAAAGTATACCTATGCTTCTGTTATTTTCTTTTTTTATCAAAAACTTATCACGTTTGTCTAATAGTCATCTGAAAATCACGGTAAAAATTCTTTTTTTTTATCGTATTTCTTTTAATAATTAAGTTTCGGTAAAAATCAAATTATAGGGGCACGTTAAATCACGGTGTAAAATAGTAGAAAAAAATTGCTCTAAAACCATTATCGAAAAAAAAACAGCGGAATACGTTTGTATAGAGAAAGCACCACTAGTGTTCCCTCTTAATAGGCGAGAAGACAAGTTGTGGTAGAAGTGACTGCTGTATGTACCAGAAATTCACAGTAGTAGCCTCAAAGAATAAAAGTTGTCGACATAGCTCACAGAGTAAGCAAACTGAAGTAGAAATGGGCCGGCCATATTGGCCATAAAACCGATGACCGCTGTGGTAGCCGTGTTCCTCAATGGAGACCGTGAATTGGTAATTGTAGTTCGTGTTCCTATGACCCCCGCCGTGGTGTGAGATGGTACACCGGGGTGGTTTTTAGTCAGTAAAAGTCTGACGGTGGTGAACATCCATGAGGATCTTCCACCCTGAGAGGAAAAACCAAACTGGAAACCAAACATGTTCTATGAGCTTTTAGTACAGACGATAGCAAATCAAGCTACTACAATCCTTCACATTTCTTTATTAGACTTTCAACTTTATCTCTGAAGCATTAAGGCTTAAGGTTAATTGGGAATATTTGACAGTTTCGGGTAGCTTGATCTGATGTCGTGTGTACCATATGAGATATGGTCGAAGTCGGAAAAGTGCATTTGTGTGTGTGATTTATATGCTGACGATAATCGCCTGCACGCATACATTCACAATCTGTATGTACTCTTGGTTACCACAAGCAAGGCACGCGCGTCCTAGTAAGATAAAAAAAAATTATACTTGAAAAGTCTTTACGTTAACTAAACCTTCTGGATCAACTCACATCAACTAAATGACATACAATTTCCACACGACTGGCTTAATTTCTGATCGTCGCAAGTTTCCTTAGGGAATCGAAATTGGCTTCTCTAACGATTAAAACTATTTGATTACAAAGTAATAATTACTTACCAATTAATTTAATAGCCCTCATAGGACAAGAATGTCAATTAAACTAACAGTACGGTTTTTACAGAGACGACTTAGAGAAATTAATGGACATGTAGCGAATATGCTTAGCAATCTCCAGACATATTTTTTTTCCACACATACCTAAGCCATCTTTTTGAACTGTCATAAAGGCTGTATCTGACATCGACGCACAAACAAGTACCATGGATCCAGTACATGATTCTGAACCCCCCAGTGGTGGAATTTTTCGTCAGCTTTTTCATGATTAAAAAAAAATATATGAAGTTTTTTTCACTTTAGACCGTTCATAATTGCTATACTTTTATAACCCAATAAGATTGTAAAGTAAAAATTAATTAATTTGCTAATTACACAAAAAAGCGCAATGAAAACAAAACTCAAAAAACTGTCTTATCAGCTGATTTGATAGAGTTTACATCAGGGATCAACGTCATACCTACAAACCCGCACGGCGGCACGCTTGCAACGTTCAAATGCCGAGCCGACTTTTTTTTAAGCACTGTGTATTCTGTAACCGTTCATTAACGACATAAATGACTATCATAATTTTATTAGTGGCATGCGGTCTAGCCTTTTCGCGAAGTTTGCGTTACGATGTCAGATACACCCTGTATATTAGTATAGATTACAACTATACTATTGTATTATGTAAGCCTGTACCTAATGGTAGTTTTGCGTTTTAATATAAATAATAATATAATTAATGTGTACCAAATATTGTGAAACATTTTTTCCTTTTTGAAAATCATTATCCCACACTAGGAATTTATCATTTCGTTGTTGCATTTACAAACATATAAACTCATATACACAAACAGCCAAACCTGGAACAACTACTTGTAGGTCATACAAATATTTATTCAATGCGGGAATCGAACCTAAGC
This sequence comes from Sesamia nonagrioides, assembly GCA_017933935.1. Lineage (NCBI taxonomy): Eukaryota > Metazoa > Arthropoda > Insecta > Lepidoptera > Noctuidae > Sesamia > Sesamia nonagrioides. The sequence goes on along the minus strand of JADWQK010000984.1, from coordinate 385,891 downwards.
AGCAGTCAAAATCTTAACCACTGCTCTAACCGTGAAGGGTAACATTGGAGTTTCCCGTCCATTATTTTCTATTGAAAAGTACTTTTGGAAGGGGTGACTAGAATCTATTCAATGTTTTGTAAAGATATTCAAAAGTACCTTTCATGTGCCTATTTGGAATAAACGCTTTGACTTAAAATTTGAATAGGAACTGTTTTCCTACTCCCCGATTGTTCAAAATGAACAGTAAACATATTCAGTTAACATATTATAAATAAATAAATAAATACAGTATGTTAACTAACAGAGGGCGTTCCCGTTAACCCGAAATAGTATAGCATACATACATGCTAAAAAAATATTTCCATTCGAAAACAAAATTGTTTTTAAATTTTTCCAATAAGAAAATATTCAATAAAAATTTTAAATTGACATGTGAAAGAAACACACTGTACACGCGAACTTGAAAGACGGCAAGGTCGCAATTTGTTTATGATACTACGCTACTATTTTGATTTAAAACAGGAGGTTTCAAATTTATTTCCAATTAGAATTTTTTTTTTACTCGGATTATTTTATGCTTATTTTTCTATGCTGATATTTTTATTTTAATCTATTAATGATATATATTAACGAGTTTAAGGGAACGCTCTCTGTTATTTAACATACTGTATATACGGACAAATCACACAGTGTGAGCTAGCCCCAAAGTAAGTTCGAAACTTGTGTTATGGAATACTAACTCAACGATACTATATTTATAATAATAGATACATATATAGATAAACATCCAAGACCCAAACCAATCAGGAAAAGATCGTCTTCTATCATGACGCGGCCGGGGATCGAACCCGGGGTCTCCAATTCGCAGGCAGGCGTGTTGACCGCTGCGCGACGTAGGATTATTTGTAAAATGTTGGATGTTTTTATATTTCATTTTTCCGTTCCTCTTTCTTTTCGCTCTTCTCTATCTTTAGGCAAAATAATCACAATTGCCACTCAGCAATGCTGTCAGCCATTTTGGTGCAAAGCGGAAGAATTACTTGATTCCCTATAAATCTTTCACACATTAAGTATCTGGAGAATGTCGTGAGGAGAGTTTTAATTATGAATGTCGATGGCTATAAGAGTAGGGGAAGACCAAAGAAACGATGGATGGAATGTGTGAAGGATGATATGGCTAAGAAGGGGGTGACTGCCGAGATGGCTTCTGATAGGGATGTATGGAAGCAAAAGACATGTTGCGCCGACCCCAAATAAATTGGGATAAGGGCAGGAGAATGACATTAAGTATCTGTCAAATAAACACTATAATATACACAATTGAGAAAACATGAAATAAATTAAAAATCTAGTCAAATAAGACGTCGGAAATATAAAAAAAGTAACTATTTGTTTCAAAAAATTGAAATAACCTCCGGCCTATAAAAAGGCATATGACCAACAATGGACTCCATTCATCTGAAACGATGATAGAAGAACCTGCTCTTTTCATAAATAAAAATTATGTAAAAGGCTTCAAACAAATCCGGGATTACGAAAAATCAATATCGCCCAACAAAAGCATTTTATTTTGATGGGAAGAATTACAAAGAGATTTAGGGTAAGAATGTAGGAAAATGTAGCAATATGGGACAAGTGCCCGGGGCTATGTGATCATCTCAGTGTATCGACGGATATGACAGGGATTCAGTGGCGGCGTAGCATAGGTTGGTACCCGGGGCGACTTTCTATTCGAGCACCCTTTTTTTTTTTGTTAGGACGGGAAGTCATCAAATTACTTGTCCCGCTCTGGGCGGAGCGGCGTGTCAGACTTTTACTGACTACAACCCACCCGTGTTTCTTCACTTACCTGTGGGATGGCCAAGGCCACGGTTTCTTGTTTAACCAACCCGAAACCCTGACCCAGGAGGCATCGGTCTTCGTGGACCCCGTCACGATGTGCTGACATCTCTTTATGGCGCGCGTGAAACACGACGCGCCGTCGACTCGAGCCTGGTCCTTACCGGGCGGCGAGCTGCCCACTGCTCACCGCTCGCAGGCCCGCGCCTACGGTGGCCGGGAGCTCGATGTTGTCTTCCGTTGCGGCGGCTAGTGGCGTGAGGGCGCTAGGATTCCCGTTGCCTCACTGTCTCCTCCTTTGCCAGCATTACTGCTTCGCAGAAGGAGGTGACGGCCTGCCATGCACTCTCGCTCCGGACCATGGCCTGGACCAGGGTCAGACGCGAGAGATCGCCGCCGATCGCCACTACGAGGACACGGCGGTGATCTACCCAAGCCGGGCAGACCTCCACCGTATCCTCAGGGTGATCCACACAATGGTGACACCCTGGCGTTTCTTCCCGCCTTATACAGAACAGGAACCTCCCGAAACAACCGTGTCCGGTGAGGACCTGCGTCAGGCGGAAGGTGAGGGCGCCGTGGCGCCTCTCTAGCCACTCCTCAAAGAGGGGACTTACCGCCGCTATTGTGTCGTGCCCAACTATCGAGCACCCTCAAAATAAAACGACAAATATTAAACGTGTTTACGTGACTTTATTTTGCAAAAACACTCAATGACATTATCATCGGAACTCCCTCCGAACCTTGGATTTATGCCCCCGATGACACCTGAGGAAATCCAAACTGCTCTTCGTCGCATGGCGAATCGGAAAGCTGTCGGAGCTCACGGAGTCCCCATTGAGGCCTGAAAGGGGATGGGTCCTCGCGGTGTACGAACTTTCTGAACCGCGTGCTCCTGTACGGCAAAATCCAGAACCAATGGAGGCTGAGTATTATCACTGCAGTCTTCAAAGGCAAGGGCTCGGTACAGGAGTGTGGTAATTACCGCGGTGTAAAGGTCATGTCCCACACCATGAAGATATTTGAGAGGATTTTAGACTCCCGGATCCGGCAGGAGTGTGCTGTCTCGACGTGTCAATGTGGGTTCCGTCCAGGTTACGCAATCATGGAGCCTATCTTCTCCCTTAAGATCACCATGGGGAGATACAGATCGAAGATCACGCCTCTGCATATGCTGATCTGGTGGGCACTGAGGTCCAAAGTGGTACCAGAAGCCTATGTTGACATAATTCGAGACATGTCAACACAATCGGAATTGAGGTAATTTCGATTCCGTTGTTAGGACCGCTGTTGCCGCCACTAAACCCTTCCCCATTACCGTCGGAGTTCACCAGAGCTCCGTCCTTAGTTCGTTTCTGTTCAGCGTGATATTGGACGTCTTGTCAGACAGCATCAAGAATTCACATGAGCAACCTCCCTGGCTGCTCATGTATGCTGATGATATCGCGCTGGCAGACGCGGACAGGGAAAGGTTGGTGCGGCGGGTGTATGTGTGGAAGAATTCGCTTGAGAACAGAGGTCTTAAACTCAATGTGGCGAAGACGGTGTACATGGTCAGCAACACGACAGATCCTATGTCTTTGTGCATATTCGGAGCCATGGTTGAGGTACAGACCAGTTTAAATACTTGGGGTCTGTGCTCCACGCATCCGGTGAGATTGATTGCGACGTTAAGGCACGTAATTTCGCAGCTTCGCAAAATTGAGGTGACAGGTGTCATTTGTGACTCCAAAATAAAGCTAAGCTAAGTAAAGCTTAAGGAACAGGTCTATAAGACCATCATTAGACCTGTTCTTTTGTATGGCAGTGAGGCGTGACCTGTGCTTGAGCGAAACAAGCAGGAGCTGCGTGTCACGGAGATGAATATCCTGCGGTCGATTTGTGGAGTTATGCGGAAAATCCGCATCAGGAACTCCCGCATCCGTCGCATTCTTCGTGTCCGTGACATAGCAGACAAACTGCAAGAGGGTCGCCTATGCTGGTACGGTCACGTCTTACGAAAACCGAATGTTACGTGGGTAACAAATGTCTTGACATGGTCCGGAACAAGCGTAGGGTTGTAACGGAGCTTCGCCTCCGCTTCCGTTACTGCGGAAGTTCCGCAAGAAATCGTATCTTTGCTTCCGCCTCCGCCTCCGCACAATTTTTGGCGGAGTTATAACGGAGGTTTATTTACGTATTTACAAAATAAATAACGCGCAAGCTGCGACGCTCGACAACCGTCCGGCCGCGTTTGAGCGCGAAATGGTCAAGAATCAACTAGTGCGAGGCGGGAATGCGGCAAACACAATTTGTTTCTCCTTAATTTTTATTACAAGAAGGTAATATTTTTTTCATCCCACCATCTCGGAAAGAGTATTTTTAATCTTCAATATCTGACTGGAAAAGCCGTTTTTATTCTCTAGAGGATAAAGTAAATTGAATTTAGAACATCGTGTGCACTAAGTTTGTAAATTAAAAAAAAACATTAAACCTATTTACTGTTACCTCTATGGTGCCGAATATATCATACAACTTTTTTTTAATTTGTTAAAAACTCAGACTCGGAACCTTCTTGGTGTTCTTTTTTCAATTTTCTTTGTACGCGGTTCTTTACGCGGCATTTTTTCACGTCATTGTTAAACCTTATATTAAAAAAAAGAAACTTGAAAACAAGTGAAAAACTAAAATGAGTGATTCTAGCGACGAGGAAGTTTGTTTGACGCCAACAGAATTGACTGAAACTGTAAATAATGCGCAAATGAGCTTTCTACCTCAACAATCACGCGAGAAGTATTTAAAACAGTACGATATGTTCAACACGTGGCGACTAGCAAAAGGAGCCAAAACTTTCTCAGAAAACGTTTTGCTGGCATATTTTATAGAATTATCCGAGAACAAGAAAGCAAGCACTCTATGGAGTACGTATTCGATGCTAAAAGCAACAATAAAGATGAAAAAAGACATACATATCGATACCTATCCTAAATTAGTAGCATTTTTAAAAAGAGCCTCATCTGGTCATCATCCAAAAAAATCGAAGGTTTTCACAGTATCTGATATTGAAAAGTTTCTTAACGAAGCACCCGATTCCGTATATTTGGCGGCAAAAGTAAGTCAGTTGCACATTCAGTATCTACTTAAGTACATATATTAATCTCAATTAAATAGTTTACTTAGTAAATGTTGATAGGCATAATTATGCGTTCATATAAATTTTATTCATTTATCTACTACAATACTCTTTACATTGCAGGTTGTTCTTATTATTGGAATAAACGGAGCATGTCGAACTAATGAACTAACACAACTTAATGTAAAAAACATTGAGAAACATTCACATGACTTACTATTAATTAATTTACCTAATACAAAGACAAAAAGAGACCGCAACTTTGTCATTCGCAAGGAATACGTAACGATTGTTGAGAAATATCAAGCCTTACGGCCGCCTAACACTCCAATCAATCGTTTTTTTCTAGAGTATCGCAATGGAAAGTGTGTTAGACAGCCTATGGGTACTAATAAAATTGGCAGTATCCCACGAGAAATAGCAACATTTCTTGAACTTCCAGAACCCCTGTTGTACACGGGTCATTGTTTCCGACGAACTTCAGCCACACTTTTGGCTGATTCCGGAGCTGATCTCCTGTCCCTTAAGCGCCACGGAGGCTGGAAGACCAATGCAGTTGTAGAGGGATACATAGAGGATTCCATTCAAAATAAGTCTAAAATATGTGAAGGCATCGTAGGAGCCATTACACTGAAAGAGCCTCAATCGGAAACTTGGACTGGCCCTTCTACATCAAAAATAAGCCGTTATGAAACACCTAACCATCTCCCTCTCTCTCCAACATTCACGCCAAGGGAATCCGATGAATCGGTACAACTATTAAGTATGACAGACAGTTTACCGAAAAACAGTACACAAGTGACTAACACCAATATTACAGTACCAAACAAAAATATTACACTCAATTTAAATAACTGTTGCAACGTTACTTTAAAATTTTCTTAATTATACTTTAGTATTATTTTATTATAATTTAAAGATTATTCTGTAATACTTACCTGTCATAATGTAGTAATTAATACCTAAACTGAAATAAAAGTGTACCTATCTTGTGATTGTAAATATTTTTTTATTGCATTTAGTCATTTCCTCGCTGAGTTGGAATGAAAAGTTACGTGTTGCACTCGAGTGCAAAGATTTTTCACCTCGTGTCCTTTTGATTCCCTCGCTAACGCTCAGGATTCTAATTTTGAATCACTCGCTGCGCTCGTGATTCAATTTTAGAATCCTTCGCTTGCTCGGTCATCAAAATTGAACACGCGGTTAAAAAGCAACTTTGCATTCTTGTATAACAAATAACTATTTACCAAGTATACTACTGTTAATGTACGTATTTAAAATAAAAAAAATTGTTTTAATTAACCATAAATTTCAATTTTATCTATATGTACTTTCACCTCCGCCTCCGTTAACCTCCGCATCCGCGGAGGTGAGACTCGTCGCCTCCGCATCCGCCTCCGCCTCCGCTAACAAGCCTCCGTTACAACCCTACTGAAGCGAGGTGGATCAAAAAAGTGTTGGCTTGACGTTGTTAGAGATGACATGCGTGTCAACAATCTCACCCCACGGGATGCCAGAGATCGTGCGAAATGGAGGAGTAAGTGTAGGAAAGCGGATCCTGGGCTCCAACGCGAAAGCCGCGGATGCAACCGGGATTATACGCTGAGATGATGATGACTCAATGACATTATCAAAATTTACTTTCGTCTCCTTTTCAATGGACAATATGGATAGACTGTCTGACTGAAAGTCGTGTTTGGCTCATTGTAGATCTTGAATAAGATTTTGTCACCCCCTGATGCTTGGCACCCGGGGCGGACCGCCCCCACCGCCCCCCCCTTTACGCCGCCACTGCAGGGATTCAATTTGTATGTATGTTTCCTTTACTATCAGTCCGATTTTATCAATTCTTATTGCATTTGATAGCTCAATTCTTGAAGACGACTATTTAACATCATACTATATGACTTAAGAACTCAGCAGAAATAAAAAAAGACAGGAAGTTGAGGGTAGACTGTCGACAAGCGAACATCAAAGTAAAGTGCTCCGTGTATTATTTTTAATAAAAATAGATTATAGTGTTTATTTGTGATTAATTCTACGTAAATCTGGTCATTACAATATTAACTGTTTGGACAAGTGTTATATCCTGTGTAAAAAGTGAACTTTTTGAACAAAAACGATAAATAAAAATATAATCATAACGAAGTGCATTAAACGTCTTATACAAACTAATACATTAAAGTCTTAAATACTTTCTAGTGACAATCGTTAAGGTGTTAAATCAATTGTAATTAACTTCAATTGTAGCAAAATAGCACAAAATAAACAAAAACTATATTTACATTAAACTATATTTACATTATATACTTTAAATATTCACAAACTTTTTTCTATAAACTTGGGTGTTTATTAGTGAGGTGAAAAGTTTCATTTAAAGCATATGCAAATTCTGAACACAATAGTTACAAAAAAACTGATATTGTGGAAAAATAGTGCAAAAATAATTATAGCATGAGTCATCTTAACGGCTTTTTTAAATTTTAAAGTGAATATATGTCGAATAAGAATCATTATTTCGTTTAAGAACGTAACTGTACAGTTGGTCTCGAGGTAGCAATTGCGCCTGCAATATTGCGTAGGCGGCGTGTCGCGAGTTCGATCCCCAGAGCTGGCGATACTTTTTTAAAGTTTATATCATATTTTAAAGCTATCGCGTAGAAATCAAACATGAATTTTCTGGATAATATCACGTTCCGCCGTACGAGAACCAAGTCTGACTCAATATTAAATGACAGTGAGGTAATAGCCGCCACACCAACATTAAATGAGACTGTTACGAGTGTACCAGAAATGTCCGATGACGAAGACGATGTAATTAAGAAACTACGTGAACAAATTAGTAATCTTACATTAGAACTACAGAGCGCTCACTTAGAAATTGAATCTTTGTCTTTAGAAAACAGTAATCTGAAATCTTTAAACGAAAAATTGAGTAAAAATAATGATCTTTATAAGAAAGTAACTATAACACCCACAAAACTAAAGTCATCCAGCTCAAAAAAGAAAAAAAGCAATAACAATAAAACCAATAAACAAACACAAACAGAAACGATTAAACCGAAGATTAATAAACCAGAAGTACAAACAGTTAATACAACGAAAACATATTCAAAACGTAACAAAATATGTATAATAAGCACAGACAATAAAAATAACTTGCTTGATATAGCAGAAAACGTTTTTGAGAATTGTGAAATCTGTCACTATATCACACCCCATGCAAATATACAAGTTTTGCTAAAAGGTATTAGAGAAAAGTTAGCAAACTTCACTTTATTAGACTTCTGCGTTATTCTACTAGGTGAGGAGGACTTTAAAACTACGAATAGGTATTATGATGGTATATTACAGATTAGACAAACCTTGCAAGAAATCACAAATACTAATATAATTATTTGCACCCCAACGTACAAGTTTTTTACAAACAACTATTTGTACAATTCAAGAGTAGAAACTTTCAACAATTTATTATATTTAGATACCATTACTCACGAACATGCTTATTTTTTGGACAGTAATAAGAATTTGGTATATGACGACACTATGTTTAACAGACGTACTGGTGCGATAAATAGTTTTGGAATGAAGTTTTTATTCAAGGATATTTATAGAATGATTGTTTGCGTAGAATCTTCCATCACTAGCTGCAAATATGAAGTTGACCAAAACATTGAAATGTCACCGACTCATAATGACATCTTGAAACCTACTCCGCAGAAGCTTTTTCGGTCATAAATATATCACCATAATGCACCAAAATATTGCAGGTTTGAGAAGCAAGTTGGATGCATTAGCGATCTGCTTGCAAGAACTATCAGATAATAATAATGATATTGATGTTATTTGTCTGACTGAACATTTTATGATGACAGGCTATGAAGGTACATGTATAATACCCAATTTTTACATAGCTGCCTACTTTAGCAGAAGTAATTCTAACAGAGGAGGGTCGTGCATCTACGTGAAGAAAGGTCATCATTGGAAAGTGATTCCAAAATCAGTGTTATTCACTGAGTGCTCAACTTTTGAATGCTCTGCAATAGAACTAGTAGACTACAAGGTTATTATTATCTGTTTATATAGGGTTCCGGTTGGTAGTAACTTAATTAATTTCTTTGAAAGATTAGATAAGATGCTTAAATATGTAAGTACAACCTATAAAAAGCACAATATTGTAGTTGCTGGGGATTTCAATATTAATATATTAAAACAAAATAACATCACATCCGAATTTGAATGTTTGCTTCTTAACTATAACCTAAGACTTAAGATAACCGAACCAACCAGGCAAATTAGCAAAACATGCATAGATAACTTTGCTCACAACTACCACAATAAGTGTAAAGCAGAAGTGATTGACTTTGCATTATCAGACCACACGGCTCAGATATTGAGGTGTCAGGTCAAAAAAGTGTGTCTAATAAAAAGCTGGAAAATTAAGCGTAGAGATTACTCTGAAGAAAATCTTAAGAAGTTTAGAACTTGTATAGAGAAATTGTCTTTTTCGGAAGTGTACTCAGCCTCTGACCCAAATATAGCCTATAATGCTTTCTTTGATTTGTTCAAGTTATTCTATGATCTTTGCTTTCCATTTAAATATATAACAATTAATACACATCGTAAAGCTAAATGGATAACGCGAGGAATTAAGGCTTGTAGTATCAAAAAACGTGATCTTTTATGGCAATACAGGAAAAAACCGAGCCAGGTTAATAAAACTAAACTGACACAATTTTCTAGAAGATATAAAAAAGTAATCAAATTAACACAGCGTGCACAAAATAATCATTTAATTAGCGTGTCAGATAATAAAAGTAGATCAGCATGGAAGATCATAAACGAATCTAAACAAAATGTACCAAATGACACTATATCTAGCATTAAAATAAATGACAAAATAATAACTGACCCTTGTGAAATATCTGACGCTTTTAATAATTATTTCATAGATAAAATTGTACCCAGAGATGATTCACTCAGCATGCAGTATAAGTTTTTAACGTCTACTAAGCAAAAGTCTATGTTTTTGAAGGCATGCTTACCACATGATGCATTTCAGATCATTAGAAGTTTAAAAAACACGAACAGTGTAGGTTATGATGGGATATCAACTAAAGTCTTGAAGTATATTGCTGCGAATATTTCTACTCATCTTTCCTATCTGATAAATATATCTATTGAAGCTGGAATTTACCCCGACAAATTAAAAACTTCTGTCATAAAACCAATCTTCAAGAAAGATAATAGTGAATGTCTAGAAAACTATAGACCTATTGCCTTGGTTCCGGTTATATCCAAAATATTTGAGAAGCATATTTACAAAGAACTAAATAACTATTTAGAGAGTAACAATATTCTGGCACAAGAACAAAAAGGTTTCAGACAAAATAAGTCAATAAATATGGCCATATATGACTTTCTGAATTTTGTTATGGTTAATGTTGATAAAAGAATACCTATCTGCTCTATTTTGATGGATATGACGCAGGCTTTCGATCATGTTGAACATAATTTATTGTTAGGTAAACTTAATAAATATGGAATAAGAGGTAATGTTTTAAAATTATTTGAATCTTACCTCAAAGGCCGTCGCCAATACACTGAATTGACTCGAGTGAATGTCATAACAAGAAAAGAAGAAACTTTCAGATCATGCGAACGTCAACTAAATTACGGTGTTCCTCAAGGAACAGTTTTGGGGCCACTATTTTTTATATTGTATATAAATGACTTACCCAATGCCACTGATAATCCTGTAACTCTTTTTGCGGATGACAGTACAGTAACTGTTAAGTGTAAAGATCTAAGTTCTTATGAAGATGACATAAACAACACATTGAACTCAGTCATGAATTGGCTTAATATCAATAACCTTAAAGCCAACTTAAGCAAAACTAAATTAATGTACTTTAGACAACGTTTACCGGCACCAAATAACCTAAATATAAATTATAACATGCAAAAAATAGAGGAAGTAGACAATTATAAATTTCTAGGCCTATATATTGATGACAAAATGACCTGGAAGCCACATATTCAACAACTATGCAAACGCGTTAGTAAATCTGCCTATGCTCTACATACACTTGCATATAAAATAAATTCCGGTGCCCTTATAATTGCGTATCATGGGCTGGTGGCATCTGTTCTCAGATATGGCATAATTTTTTGGGGGAATTCCACCGACAAAGATATTGCCTTTAAAGCCCAGAAACGTTGCATTCGAGCTATGTTTGGTTTAAAGTCAACAGAGAGCTGTCTGCCTTTCTTTAAGAAGCACAACATTCTACCACTACCCTCACTATATGTATTTGAAGTAGCGGCTTTCGTTAAACAAAATCCTCACTTGTTTACTTTAGTATCTGTAGCTCTCAATCGGACCCAAAGGGACGAAAGTCGTTTGTGTATTCCAAGAACGAATACTGCCTTAATGTATAAAAGTCTATTTCACATGGCACCAGTTATATATAATAAATTACCGAAAGAGCTAAAAAAATTGCCTGTAAATTCATTTAAAGTAAAACTAAGAAGTATGTTGTGTCAAAAATGTTATTATAGTGTATCGGACTTTTTATTGGACAAATCTTGACATTGTATTTTCTTTGACTTTGTATTATTTAAGTCCAAATTATTTTGACATATATTTGGTCAATTGTTTTGACTTCATTATGATAACATTATGGGATTTGCTTATTTGACCATGTTGTATTTAAATCAGAATGGTTTTGACGTTAACTTAAAAATTATCATGACTTTTTGACTTTAATTATCCCTATTATAATGTAATCTGTATAATGTAATTTTATTATTTTATTTTTTGTATTTGTATGCCTATAATAGGCTGATCATAGCGCACTTTATCCTCAAATATGAATACCTAACCACTGTACCTATGTATCACAAATAAAATATTTCTGATTTCTGATTTCTGATTTCTGACTAGTTATAATGTTACTCTGCTTAGAATTACGGGAAATAATATGTAGATGCGGAAATATGGTGTGACGAAATAAAGCGCACAAAAATGTATACTCAAAGAGCTTATGGAAAAAGATAATAGAGAAATATTGCTTCTTAACTTCATTTATATAGTCTTTATTGTACTTCAATCGAATATCGAACAAAATACATTCAACACAAAAACCATAAAATGGGCGGCCTTATTGCTAATACGATCTCTTCCAGGCAACCAAAGAATAGACAGTTTCTCAGAGAAATGGGACTGTCGTTGGTGAAAATATTATTAATACAATATACTAAAGTAGATACATAAACATAAATAAATACATAGATACTGAACATAACAGGTAAGCGAATAAATTAGCCAAAAAGTGTTTGTTGAACAAGATCATAACGACAAGTAGTATTCCTTCACAAGTCTCTTGAATTCCTGCAACTACTGCGCACGTGCCTCATAATCTTTTAAAAAAGTGTACCTACAAAACTTCTTGTTAATATTAACGAGATTTTTTGCAGGTATACTTCTGCATAGCAAGCAGTCATAAATAATGAGAAAGTTAGTTTTATAGGGGCGGCCGTTTGAGGCAGCTTGCCAACTTCTGAGCTTCGAGATTGCCCCTCGGATTTAACCTTGGCTGTGGATTTGACCTTGGCAGTGAAAGAAAGTGTAAGACAAGTGTACCAAAAAAGTATGTGGTGTTCTTTATTAGGTCAGGTGTAACTGAGGCTAAACTTTCCTATTAAATGTTATTGACGCCATATGGCGTCAGCGGCGTGAACCTTACAGGATATCTGCAATGAGCTTTTACATAATATCCTGCAAAACTGTATAAGGAAAATCTTTAGTCGATTTGCTATTTCTCTTGCTGAAACCAGCTGAAATTTTTCGGTGGTAGGCCATAACATCGGCTGCCGGCAGAAGTTACCACCCACCAGACAAAGCCTTGCCGCCAAGCGATTCGTCGTGTTCCGGCATGATGTCTGGTGAAGCCGTACGGAGGACGAGTGTGAGCAGTTATGTTGCGATGTGTGCCGGGTACGATGCGTCAAATGTTGTTGTGTCGGGAGTTAGGGTGTGGAGGGACATCTATCTCCCTCTGGCGCAGCATCGTTGGTCGTGTTGTTGGGTTTAACGTTGCACCACCTCGCTCAACTGCCGTCTTCCTTCCTATTCACTAAGTTTTTTTTAAGTGATTGGGCTTAATAAACTAGCGCGCTTTACCATCAAAGATTGCATCACTGCTTACCATGAGGCGGGATTGCAGTCAAGCGCTAATTATAATTATTAAAAAAATAAATAAAGAAATGTTAGTTTTGAAAAATTAAATAAATCTGTAAAGGTTATTTATAGGTACTCGTACGACAATCATCCTACTTCCTACTAAATTTACTGATATAATAAATTCGAAAGTTTCTGAGGACGTACGAATGTGTTACTTTTTACACAAGATACACAAACTCTTATCAAAAATGGCGACAAGTATTAAGCAGTCTAAAATAGTCAAAATAAATATACTTTAACTAGCTTTCCGCCCGCGGCTTCGCCCGCGTAGAGCTCGGTTATATTGCGCTTTTTAGATTTCTCTCGGGAATATCAATTTTGTCCGGGATCAAAGGTAGCCTATGTTCTTTCTCAGGGCCTAAAGATTGTCTGTGCCAAATTTCAACAAAATCAGTTGAGAGGTTTAAGCGGGAAAGCGTAACAGACAGACAGACAGATAGACAGACAGACAGACAGACAGACCGACAGACAGAGTTACTTTCGCATTTATAATATTAGTATGGATTTATAAAGTTCTTATCACAAAGCAGTGTACAAAAACCCATTATTTTTTACTCTGTGGTATATCAAACATCAAAGCAAATTCAACCTTACATGCATGCATTAAAGTCAGAATTATAAAGTAAGTACTAAATGGAAGAAGCACCCAAGTGCTGTGTTGTGGGCTTGTTCAGTTCAACCATTTTTTACGCTGATTGTGAATCTAGTGTTTAAGTGATCAATATTTTTTACGCAAAAAACTATTGAATATATTTTGATGATATTTTTCACACAGGTGGCTGCCACACACACCCACTAGACACACTCCCACCATACCACACACACACACGCACACGCACCCCCACACACACACACCCCTGTTTGTAGGGAGTCCTATTAGAGGACTTTAATTTTAGGTCACCTATGCGAGGACTGTCGAAAAAACCTGTAAAACAACATCGTACAGTTTTTTTAATAAGATATAAAGAGACAAAATTTGAAATTACATTTGACAGCTATCTTCCTGCTCTGCTATTGCACCATTTTGTTATTAAACTCTTCTTGACCAATGCGAGAACCTTAATATACACAGTTCATGCTCCTAGCGATACCCTTCCGAGGACTTTTGTGTGAACTTTCCGAGGACCCAATCACCTGACTAGACATGACAAACTGAGGACTCACTTTCACACATATTTTCTTTAGCCATATACAGTGCGAGGACCTTGTGTTATACTTTCCAGGAACAATCTGAGGACGTTTTACCCAGTCCCAAATGTCTAAATCGAGGACTTATATCTTCTTTTGTACCTAACTTTTCTCTACATTTAATAGCAGATATATTTATATACTTAGTAATTCTAATACAGTTTCTGCATGCGCATTTCGTATCTTGAGTATTATCCGAGGACTTTGTTTTTGATTTTCTTCTGTAACAAGTAACATCAGATTAATTTATAAGGAATTTTGTAGACATTTTTAACGAATTTTCGCATTAGATCTTTACAAAGTAAACTTTAAAAAAAATATCTAACCTAACAATTTTGTAGGATAGGCCAGGTTGTTCAACCACTTTCAGCGGGCTGTCGACGCGCCTGCTGAAGGCTGCGGGAGCCCTCTCGTGGCTGATGCCAAACCTGGGGGGGCCCAGCATGCGGTGCCGGCGTCTATACGCCGGCATACTGCGGAGTATGGCCCTTTATGGGGCCCCTATTTGGGCGGACTCCATCAATAGGAGGGAGAACCTCACCGCCCTTCGGACGCCCCAAAGGGCCATCGCCCAGCGGGCATCGCGGGCCTACCGCACGGTGGGCTTCGCAGCGGCGTGCGCTCTGGCGGGCACCCCGCCTTGGGAGCTCGAGGCGTGGGTGCTCGCCAGAGTGTACGAGTGGACGGCGGGGCGCAGGGCGCTGGGCGAGCGTCCGGCCCCAGAAGTGAGGGAAGCCGTCCGCCGGGAGGCGAGGGACGCCATCGTCCAGCATTGGACGCGGGACCTCGCCTCCGCGGTGTTCGGCCGCCGTACCCTCGACGCCGTCGGGCCGGTCCTGAAGGACTGGCTCGACAGGCGTCACGGATTCCTGTCCTTCCGTCTGGTGCAGGTGCTCTCCGGTCACGGCTGCTTCGGCAGGTACCTGCACCGGATAGGACGAGAGGAGACACCGTCGTGCCATGGTTGTGGCGCGGCGGAGGACACGGCGGAACACACCCTCGCGGTGTGCCCGTCGTGGGCCGTGCCGCGCCGCGATCTTGTCGCGGCGGTTGGAGGGGACCTCTCGCTGCCCGCCATCGTCAGAGCGATGGTGGGGAGCGAGGAGGCTTGGGTGGCGATGGCCTCCTTCTGCGAGGTCGTGATGTCGCAGAAGGAGGCCGCGGAGCGCGAGCGGGAGGAGGATCCCCTCGCTCCGGCGCTCCGCAGGCGGCGTAGGGGGAGGAGAAGGCGGGATTTCGCCCGCTTTCTCCCTCCCTGAGGTGAGCGGCGGGCGTGAGGCCGACGCCCGCCTTACATCGCTCATCACGCGGGAGCCACGGCCCCTCCCCAGGAGGGACAATTGAGGGCCCGCCTTAGGCGGGTTTCGCCGGCGGGGGAGAGGTAGCTCAGGCTGCGCTAGTTTCCCACTCCCCCGCCACTATGGCGATGCCGGAGTGTCGCTGTGGGTTTAGTGGGTATTCCCGGCTTCGGCTGGGCGAGTCCCACACACGCCCTTCGGGGTACGGTGCGTAAAGGTATTCCCACAGCGTCAAAAAAAAAAAAAATGTCGCGCGGTGTTCCACAGGGATCGGTCTTGGGACCGCTCCTATGGAACATCGGCTACAACTGGGTGTTGAGAGGCGAGCTCCCGACGGGCGCCGACTTGACGTGTTACGCGGACGACACGCTTTTCACTGCCCGGGGGAGCTCGCACAGGGAAGCGACGTTGGTAGCCACGGCTGCGGTGTCACAGGTGGTGAACCGCATCCGGCGCCTGGGCCTGAAGGTGGCCCTTGACAAGTCGGCGGCCATGGTATTTCATGGCCTCCGGCGTGCGCCAGCGCCGGGCTCACATATCGTGGTCAGCGGGGCCCGGATAGCTGTCGAGCCCACCATGAAGTATTTGGGATTTGTGCTGGACAGCCGTTGGGAATTCGGGCCTCACTTCCGGCGGCTGGCACCCATGCTGATGGGTGCAGCAGGCGCGCTATCAACGTTGCTTGCCAACATGGGAATGCGCCGCCTGTAGGCGGTTGTACCTGGGAATCGTGCCGTCCACGACCCTGTAGGGACCCCTGTGTGGGCGATGGACCTGACGGCCGGAACTCTCGCCATTCTGCGTAAACCGCAGAGGGCGATGGCCGTCAGGGTCGTCCACGGGTAACGCATGATTACTTACGAGGTAGCTTGCGTCCTGGCCATATCCCCGCCTGGGGACCTAGAGGCGAAAGTACTCGCGTCATTGTACCGATGGCGCGAGGAAGAGCGGACACGGGGCTACAGTCCTGTACAGCGGCAGATCGAGTTGCGCCGAGAGGAGCTCCGTCAGGTCCTGGTGGCGGACTGGCGTCAGAGGCTTATGCGACCTACCGCCGCCGGCCTCGCTACCGTCGAGGCGGTCCGGCCAGTGCTCGATGACTGGCTCGGGAGAAGGCACGGCTTCCTGTCGTTCAGGGTGACGCAGGTACTGTCGGGGCACGGCTGCTTCGGCAAGAACCTGCGTCGCCTAGGCAGGGAGCCGGACGCTCGGTGCCATCACTGCGTCCAATGCGGGGAGGACACGGCGCAGCACACGCTCTGCGAGTGTGTAGCTTGAGAGGAGCAGCGCCGTGTCCTCACAAATGAAGTAGGAGCCGACCTGACGCTGCCGGCAGTAGTGCGGAGGATGGTCGGTAGCGCAGTCGTGGGACGCCGTGGTGTCCTTCTGTGAGGACATGATGTCGCAGAAGCAAGCTGCGGAACGGGATAGAGAGATCTCAACTCCCTTCCCGGGCCGCAGAAGACGCACCGGGCGCCGAAGAAGGGCGGGGACGTGGGGAAGTCCCCGTCCACTATCTGATAGACCCCGTGCAGGAAGCGAGGCCCGGACAGACCGGGCCAGCACGAGAGTGTGGGACCGCGGCAGAATTACCACTTCCGCGGCTCCGCGCGCACGTGTCTGGAGAGACACCGGGGTGGTTTTTAGTCAGTAGGAGTCTAACAGACCCCGTCGCCCACCCCAGGGCGGCGGACATCCATTGAGGATTTTCCACCCCGGAACAAAAAAAAAGGTTGTCCAACCAACACACACGGTTCGTCATCCGGAGATAGATTGCTAAAAAAGAACATCGGTAAGTATAAAAACCCGATGCTATTACTTCATAATAAGTAGTAAGTTAATGCACTTCAATAACTAGCCGAATCTATCGCGCGATTTGACGGTAGCAAATACGTAGTACCTGAACAACATTGTAGTGATTGCGTATCAATAGCTCTTTATAAGCAACAATGGTAAGCACTGCAACTCGTTTGTATCGCTGAATATGAAGTCAGTAATATGCTGTCAATATTCTGCGGAGTCATGATAAGATTTAAACAAATTTAAGTAAGTCAGCCTCGCCTTGTTTGGGCGGGCAGATATCCTCGACCTTGTACCACTGCCTCTACATGACCTCCGCGAATGCTTCGGCTGCCATGACGTCTGTAGCAGCCAGGACCACTGCGGCTGCTACAGCTCCCGGGACAGCCACGGTTTCCACGGTTGCCATAGCTTCGGTGTCTGCCACGACCTCCGCGGTATCCAGAGACACAGCAATTGCTACGGGCTCTCCGCAAACCACGGCGTACACGGCTCCCAAAGCCAGACAATTCACCGTTGTCTTTCCGTGATCTTCATATTTTAAATAATAATTTGATAAAAATTTCAACAGAAATCAATGCACGAAGCACCCAAATTTAAAAAAGCAATATTTAAAAATTAAATTATGTATAGATTGTGTTCTTAAAACAAGGTTCGTCAACATCATATTTAATACACAACTCGAGTAGATATTTACGAAATAATGCACACGCTCTCTAAAGACAGTTACGGTTGGGCGTCAACTGAAGGAAAATAATATTTCCTCTGCGACCAAGCACCACAAAATGCTCTCTGGTAGATTTATTTAATAACTATTTCATTCACAATCGGACTTAAAATCAACGTTTTCTTATTCTTATAGCAATTGTAATTTCAGATACAACCTGAAATTGTACCCGATAGGAGGACCTCAACACACTGACTAGTTCAAGTACTATTCCGAGGTCTTGAGTGTAACATTTACACACTAGGTCCTCGGATAGTATTATAAACATGAGTCGTGTGTTTATTGAGTGTGTGAAAATCACTAGTGGCGCCGTCTAGTGGTCACACACGGTCGAAATGTGTACATGAATGATCACCACCAATCCGAGGATTTCTTGAGTTTTCCTTATCAAATATACAGTATCTAATGTTCAAAATTGCGTGAATAATACGATACAGTAGTCAAGTCAAATCGAGGACCCACAAAAATGTCCTCGGATTGAAAAAGTCCTCAGATGTGCCTTGTGTATTCATGCCGATGTCCTCGAATGGTACTTAAAACAAACACACACACCCCCACGCGCGCGCACACACACACACACACACACACGGTTGTCAGTTGTCAATACTAACTCATAGAACTTTTTATCCCGAGATTAATATTGATATTGCTGGTGAATTCTCGGGGCGCAGCTAGTAATTACCGAATTTAAATTAAAAAAATACAACAATTTAAATACACTTTTTTTTTTTAACTAAAAAAGAAACTTTTGAATGTATTATATCAGTAGATTTAGTAGGAAGTTGGATGATTGTCGTACGAGTACATAGAAATACCTTTACAGATTTATTTCATTTTCCAAAACTTACTATTTATTTCAGCTACTTCCAGCAACAGAAATAGCAAGTCGACTAAACATGTTCTATCGAATGCATTCACATAAATATTCTTTGGAATGATATATCTATTCACTATTCCTCACACTATGAATGGAGCAGATAGAATTGCGCCAAGGGATTCTCCAGCAATATTTGCGGTGCACTCCCCAGGCGAATGATCTGCGATTTTTCTAGAAGCTTCTTTTTAAAATTCTTTGCAATATGTGAAGACGCGATAGTATAAAATATGTATTTGCTGCAGTAGGTGTAGACCAACCTACCTACCTATTTATTATAGTGACTATTCTTACAAAAAAAAAATATTTAAAAGTCATATAAAACAAATTACATTACAAGTTTTGCAAGTTACCACAAACTTTTTTCTTTAATAATTATAAACTAACGCTTGACTGCAATCCCGCCTGATGGTAAGCAGTGATGCAATCGTTGATGGTAAAGCGCGCCAGTTTATTATGCCCATTCATTTAAAAAAACTTAGTGAATAGGAATGAAGACGGCAGTTCAGCGAGGTGGTGCAATGTTAAAACCAACAACACGACCGACGATGCTGTGCTAGAGGGAGATTGATGTGGAGACCCTCCATGACCAAACTCCGGACACAACAACATTTGACGCATCGTACGCGGCACACATCGCAACACAACTGCTCAGACCCGTCGTCCGTACGGCTTCACCAGACATCATGCCGGAACACGACTTGATTTATTCAAATAAGGCTTAGAATCAGCACTTTTCCAATGTCAAAATTACAAAAGACCGTCCCCCAAAACGCCTTTCACCATTTCCTAGTGGTTTTGCTGGCAACAAGCTCCCCTGCAGCACAAATGTCTATTCAATTAGAAAACTTTTGACTGCATACAACACTAGACATGGAAAGTAACTAACATTACATGATAAAAAACATTAAGTCAGCTAACCACGCCATCAAAGCTAAAAATATAGTAAAATTTAAAAAGAAATATGCAAAAATTAACTACCTCAATAGACGCAGCGCCAATCAAGCCTCAATCACGCCATTTTTGTCTTCAAGGCTTATAGAGCGTGATTCTTAACACATTTAAAAAACATAAACAATTTCCTATGAGAATTTGTGTAACCTGTCGTCAGTAAGCTAATTCTGAAGAAACAGAATAAATATTCGTTTTGAGTTAATCGGGGCGACCAAATATTCTTATCATAACATTGTACTTTCATTCATTTCAGCCGAAAGACGTCCACTGCTGGACTAAAGCCTCCCCCAAGGATCTCCACGACGACTGGTCCTGCGCCGCCCGCATCTAGCGCTTTCGCGCGACCTTCACCAGGTCGTCGGTCCACCTTGTCGGGGGCCTACCCACGCTGCGTCTTCCGGTGCGTGGTCGCCACTCGAGAACCCGTCCGCCCCATCGGGCATCGGTCCTACGGGCAATGTGGCCAGCCCACTGCCGTGCAGTGTTACAATTCTTCGGGCTATGTCGGTTACTCTGGTTCTTCCGTGGATCTCCTCATTCCTGATTTGATCACGCAGTGAAATCCCAAGCATAGCATATTGCACATATCATAATAAACTTTTAAACTAGCGCTCTCTTCCATCAACGATTGCATGACTACTTACCATCAGGCGGGATCGCGGTCAAGCAAGTTTACAATGTTAAAAACATACATAGAATGCAAAATGGTAGGTATATGGAAGTCCATTAAGAGGGAACTCTAGTGGTGCTTTCTCTATACAAACGTATTCCGCAGTCTTCTTCATGGATAATGCTTTTAGAGAAATTATATTTTTCCTACAATTTTACACCGTGATTATACGTGCCCCTATTATTTGATTTTTTCCTAAACTTAATTAATAAAAGAAATACGATACTTCAAAATCGCGAAAAATAACCCATTTTTACCGTGATGTTCAGACTATTAGACAAACGTGATAAGTTTTTGACAAAAAAAGAAAATAATAGAACAGGTACAGGTATACTTTCCTCGAAATTTCGATTCAAAAATAATTGAGATCTGTCGTGTTTTGAAAAAGAAAACAGCGGCATACGAAACGTCTTTTGGTCAACGTTTTTGTAGGTAAAATCAGCCTGAGCTGCAATTGTTCTTTTTGCACTTTACCGGGCGAGGTTGGAAGCAGCGCGACGGCAATAGTTTCTATAAATACCTATTTTTCAAATTCCTCAGCACTAGAGTCCTCTCTTAAGTACAATTTGGTTTGGTTCGTTGGTTTTGTGTTACATTTATAGGTCAGACAAAATATTATTGGGTTGTTCCCTTAGGGATTTCTTAGTAACACAGTCTGTAGTTTGGAAGTTCACGGAGTTATCCGTATCTCCCCGTCAACTTCTAAGTACCCTTCTGCTTCGGGAAGCACGTTAATCTGTAGGTCGTACGTCTGATCTCTCTTCAGTCGTGTGGGATTACGAGACATCCCATCTGGTTATTAGATTGTGGGGAGAGTGTATGTGCACTTATTTGTATACTATAACTAGTTGTGTTCAATGGTTTTACCCGCATAAGTTTTGATCCAGTGGGAATATTGGGATAAAGAATATCCTATACCAGGTCACTCAGAAAGTCATCATCATCATCTCAGCGTTAATCCTAGTCGCATCCGAAGCTTTTTCAGCTTTGAAGTCTGGGGTCCGCTTTGACAGTCTAACTGCTGATTATGGCTAAACTTCGATATTTTCCGCGAAGCGACTGCCGTCTGACCTCCACAACCCGAAGGCGATATCGAGCATTGCAGTTAAACTGCAGAAAGTATTGCGACAAAAAGTTTTTATATATGAGAAACTGGCCATTTATAATTACTTATTTAATAAATCGTCGTCGCGGGAGGCCGATGGATGCGGGCAGCACAGGACCGGTCAGCGTGGAAAGCCTTGGGCGAGGCCTTTGTCCAGCAGTGGACAAGTATAGGCTTAAGAAGAAGAGAGGAGATTTAATAAATATGATTATTTATAACCATTAATAGGTACGTTCCAAATTCAAAGCGTCCCTCCACATTTTTTGCGAGCAATATAAAAATATCGGGACTTTTTGAAAAATGGATTTACGTGGAGACGATTTCCGCGCTATGATTTTTTACAATATCAAATGTCGCCTGAAACCAGACGAATTGTACGATAGACTTTAAATGGCATTCGAAAACTGGATCAAGGCTTTCGAAAAGTGGTTCAGACGCATGAAACTTTGTATAGAGGCTGGTGGAGAGTACTTTGAAAAATAGATAGTATTATTCGCCATGGTCAAAATTAGAGTCCAGTGGAATAAGTCTATAAGTAAATGTAAGTGGCCTATAGAGAGAATTATCCTTTCCACCAGCGTTCCGTGATTTCCTTAAAACCTGTTTACCTACTGTCCGAAGTGCAAGGTAAATGTTTGCGATAACAAACTCAGAAAAACCTCGATTTCTTTGTCAAATGAAATGTCTTCTAAAAATATATAGATGTGACATTACACGCACCTTTGTTTTCTTTGTTTATTTCTTAAAATAACCAACTAGAAAATTTAAGAAACCGTTCGTACAAATAATAAACATATTTTAAAAATCATTTGATCTTGAATTAAAGGTAGGTACTTACCTAAGTGCTATGCCATCGGTTCTATCCTCACTAGCAATGCTACTCCTAGGCGAGCTTCCAAGGCGGCTGCTCGCGGATTTCCGCCGCAGTTCGTGCGGATCTGGTTCATCCTTACTGGTGAACGATATCCGTGGTGCGTGAGCTCGGAACCCGCCCACTTTGTGGCCTGATACGCCGCGGCATAGCATCTGACTTTGGGTTATATCTGGAACAAAAAATTTTTTGACTATATTATGATTTAGGTGTGGGGCTCTGCTAGTAACTTCAATCTTGACATACTACAAAAATTCCAAAACGTGGCATTAAGAACAATTTCAGGTGCACACTGGTTTATTTGTCACACAGAAATACACAATTGTCAATTACATTAATATGCCAACAATCAAGGATGTGTTAAAGCAGATCTGAATAAGATACAAGTAGCGGTTGACTCAACATGATAATGAGCCAGCTAAAGGCCTACTGAATGGACAAGAAGATATAACTCGGTTGAAAAAATGGAGAATAGGTACTCAAATTAGATGAAAGACATTAAATAATTGTCATCATAGAACAGCATCGGTGAATATTTAATGAAACATCGCCAACATAATATAAAACCTATAAAATCTGATCACGGCTACAATAGCTGAATGCAGATTTAAAAAAAATAATAGGATTTAGGATACACTTCTCGACTATGCGTTATGTACTGGAAAACCATTACCGAAGGATTCGTCTTTTCAATTTTACGATAAATTGATATTTAAGTAACATATTGTAGCGGTACCTTCAACGCTACATGGAAACAACGCTTCGTACTGACGTCACACATATCCTACATCTCGCAAGCAGAATTTACAATGCAACTAGCATGCGTCAACTGGTTTCGTTCACGACATCATCTTCTTGGAGGATCGTCCCTTTTCTATGGAGGATGAATTTTCCCTGTTCCTCATACCTCCACAATATCATTACAGGAGAAACCGTGGAACTAAATTCCAATCGAGTAACATAGTTCCGGTCCAAAGGAATTTTCTAATCTAATACTGTTGTTTGAAAAATTCGTGTGCTCATTTGCTCAATAACGTAAATAAAAGTGCGTAGATATTGTTCAATTGTAAAAATGAAGATGTTTCTCTATAATTGTAAACTATTGCTTGACCACTTTCCTCTTGATGGTAAGCAGTGATGCAATCGTTGACGGTAAAAGGCGCTAGTTTATTAAGAGCCTATTCACTAAAATAAAAAAATGAGCGTATAGATAGGAAGCCGGCAGTTGAGCGAAGTGATGCAATGTTAAACCTAAAAACACGACCAATGATGCTGCGCCAGAAAGAGAAATCAATTAGAAATTAAATCTGGAGACTCTCCACGACCAAGCTCCCGACACAACAACATTTGGCGCATCATATTTGGCATACATTTCAACACAACTGCTCAGACCCGTCCTCTGTAAATCTTCACCAGACATCATACCAGAACCTGACGAATCACTTGGTGGCAAGACATTGTCTGGTGGGTGGTAACTTTTACCGGCAGCCAATGTTATGGCCTACCACCGAGAAAATGACATGGCGATGTGTTTAAATGACTTATACTGAACGTGTGTGTGCGTAAACTTACACATCTGTATATACAATATGTTAAGGAAACCCTGTCCGATCCGTGAAGGTATTGTTAGGAATCGATAACTGATTCTACTAATGCCCACAAAGCCGATCTAAAGTTTAAAAAAAAATCCCCCTAAAAATATAAATATTATTTTGCAAAAAGAGGTAACTTAATACATGTGCGGTAGGACACTCTTCCGCGAGCGACGGGGGGCAGGGCACGCGACGCGTGGTTGAATCGCATAAGCGTACCGTCAAAATGGTGTTGTCACTTTTTTAAAAATTACCAGTTTTAAAATTCATTAGTATTGTTACTATGATGATTACGTAAAATTTTACATTATATTTGGTAATGTGTTTACCTAACCTTTATTATCCTTATGGGTCCGACAGAGTTTTCTTTACATATTGTATAATTAACAAAGTTACATGAGGCATTCAAGTCATTACTGTTGGGATTGGAGTGTTATGTAATTACCCTGCTCTATTAAGCAGCGTAATTACACAAACAGCACCTAATAAAACGTAATTTCTGAATATCCAAATTCAGGTGGTACAAAATTACCAGTTTGTGTCCCAGGAGTCAAACCTTTATTAAACTAGTTTAATAATATCATCCATTAAGGCAACTTGCTTAATCTACATAACTTTCTTTCTGTAGTAGGTATAACACCTTTAAGTTAGGTAACTTAAAGGTATTATATTACAGATTAACAATTACTATTTCTCTGTCGGCTTACGAGGCTCTGTAGTTAGTTAGTTAGTTAATAGAATCATTAGTGGTTATTGTTAGACCCAATCAATCAGTAGAGTCATCTTGAGACAGTTGGATTGCTTGATAGATGATTCATAGAGGAGATAAGAGGTTTCACAGGCTTAGGTAAAATTAATAGTTATTCATAAACAAACATTATTTTTTGTTTATATAGTTTGTTCAGAATAAGCAACTGAATCGATTCCAATCATTTTTACATAATGTTATATTTTTTACCCGACTACGGCAAAGCAAAAGGAGGGTTATGATTTTGACAGGCTATGTATGTATGTATGTATGTATGTATGTATGTATGTATGTATGTATGTTCATCTGTTCCCTCGTAACTTCTAAACTACTTATTCGAATTCGATAAATGACATATCATTAGAAGCGTCTTAATTGTCCGCTGGTTATAGGCTATATGGAGTTTCACAAAATCTAATGTGGCGCCCTCTAGCGGACAAAATATACAGAGTAAAAAAATAAAGTTAAGATAAATATGCCGTGTTTGGTATCATTTGAAAGGGATTTACTTGTACATTTTGAATATATATATATATATTACTAGCATTTGCTTGTGATTTTACCTGTATTCATGGGCTGATTGCATATAATTCACATCCTTTCGTTCATAGATAGCTTCTTTACTACTTATCAGAATAAGACCACTGCAGAACCATTAGAAAGGCCTTGATATTCTGTTGGTTATGAGCTATAAAGCTTGTCACCAAATTTAGTATTACGCCCTCTAGCGGACAAAAAGTTCTATGTTAATATAAAATTAAAATAAATATACCGTATTTGTTATCATCTGAAAGAGCTTCACGAGTAGGTCTACTTTATGTTTGTACATAATCCCTAGTAACGCTTCGTAGAAATTTGAATGTAAACCAGGATTTGGTAAACGGAGCGATGGGAGTGGTGAAGGCCTTCGAATGGCCTGCTCTTCGGCGCGATCAGTTGGAACAGGAGAACAGCCAAGCGCTGTTCTCATACAATTTGACGACTAAATTTTCATGTTTGGAAAGGCGTAGTCACACGTTACATATACCTACCTACCGTAGCACTTTGATAACGTGTGACTGCGGTTTTCCAAACATGAAAATTTATCTCTACATAGTAAATATTGCATACTTCAGAATAGTATTGTAAGACATTATTGTCAATTTACAACGAAGGCATCTTGGTAGAGTCTACTGTGTCCATTTACTTGCAACTATATTAGCAACTTTGTTCAGTTCAGTATTCTGAAAATCTTGTTTTATACTTTTTCAGCGTCGTTTTTTGTCGTAAGTTGGGTTTTAGTTTTTTTACTTTTTATTATTACCAAATACATTTAGACATTGTTGCAGTATGGATTCCGAGTGCGCGAACGCAGTTTACGATAGATCATAGTACTTGCGCGCGGCCAACAGCTGACGCCGCGCTCGCCCGCTTGAGCGGAGCTTTGACTATATTTTTGTTGGACAACCAAGTAGAATAGAAAGCTCATAACTTTGTGGTTTTTCGTTATATCTTTTTGAAATTTGGTACATAGGTTATTTACTTAAAAATACTGGACAAGTGTTTCGGGTTTGTCATAAACAAAAATAATTTTGTTTATTTATATTAAGCGAGAATCAGAACTTTGAAAATTACATGACACAGTCCCCAAAATATCCGCGGTTGAACAGTTCCTAATGCTTTCCCTGGAAAAAAGAAGTGACACAACAAACAACAACAGCACACCTATCTGGTAAGTTAGAAAAACTTTTCGAAGTGCGTAATCTTCGCCGTTTTGAGGGCAACAACGGCGAAGGAAAAATTGCGACGAAACCAAGAAAGAAAAAAAAAAGTCATTAAAACCCGCTTCGCCCGAACGGTATTAGCAAGTGTGCCTTATATTCATTACCTTCAACATCAAACTTTTTAACTTTTTCATGTTTAAAGCCTTTTGAAGAGAAGCGAAAATGAAACTGCGAACTTTTTTCGTTTAAAAGAACATACTGGTAACTTCCAGAACAGCAAAAAATAATTTGTTTATTTATTCAAAGAACCCTTTTAAGTAACTCAGTACCATAATCTGGAGCAATACGCGGGTAAATAAAATCATACCAAACCACTTATGCAATGGGCATATTGGGTACCATTACCCCGAACATTTTGGCATACAAGACAAATATTTGGGACGGCGAAAAAGCGAAGGGAGGAATTTTTTTATTGCGTTCGCCAAATAGATATTGGGATAGTTGTTGGATTCGGTTGCGAAAAAGGATTTTATCTGAAGTCCCAGGGGTAGAATAAGACCCTTTTATTTTTAAGAACAAACTATCCACAAAGGTCAATCCTGAAGATTATGTGGGCTTCGGTTATAGTTCCATGTTTTTCTTTGTATCTGACATTATTGTGACCATACGTACCAATTTGTCATTAAACTGTGGAACTAGAGATGATTGGGGATAGCACCGATATTACCCGTAATTGTGTTTGTGTGAAATGTGATTTATTTTTTGAAAAAAAGAAAAAAAAAAAAAACTGGTAATCCATCCTTAAATCTCATCCTTATAAAACGAGTTACCATTCCTATTCCTTCTCTGTCTATGCTGTAAGATTGTGAAACTCAATCCCTCATAATATTCGTGATTTAAACGCTATTGCTATATTTAAACATCGATTAAAAGATATATCATCTTTCTTATATACCTACTGTGATAATTTGTTTATTATACAATATATAAAGAAAACTCTGTACGATCCGTGAAGGTATTGTTAGGTATCGATAACTGATTCTACTATTGCCTACAAAGCCGGGCTAAACATAAACTAATCCCCCTAAAAAAATAAATATTATTTCCCAAAACGTGATAACTTAATAAATGTGCGGTATTCAATTACACATGCGCAGGAGAAGGGTGGCAGGGCACGCGACACGCGGTCGCGTCGCTCATAATAATACCGCGACCGTCGAAATGGTGTTGTCACTTCTTAAAAATTACCAAATTTTGAGGAAGTTGGAATTAATTCACGGAAAAAATAGATTATTTTCAAATTCATTAGTATTGTTACTATGATCATTAGGTAAAATTTCATATTTTATTTGGTCATGTGTTTTACCTAACCTTTATTATCCTTATGGGTCGGACGGGGATTTTTTTTTAAATGGTATTTAACAGTATTAAACTTGTGATTTTTTGTAATAATACTATGAAGTCGATGTTGATACCTTAGACTCGTGTATCATGTGTCATCAATTAACTTCGGTGTTCGGACGAGAACTGGTGTATTCAATGTAATAATAATAATAAACGTTTATTTGGAACAAGTTTTAGGACATAAGTTTACAAAGAGAAACGAAGATAGCTACGAAGTTAAAACTGTGGCGCAGCTATCGACGCCTACCTAAACAATAAGTTACATTGTAGTTCCAGACTAGTAATAAAGTTGATAATTAAACTACATCCCTAAGTGTGTATATGTATGCGCGTGTGTGTATTCGTCTGTGGGGGTGTGTATGCGCGTGTGTGTGTGTGTGTGTGTTTGTGTATTATTATATTCAAGTAGGTAATAAGATTGATGTTATGGGAATCAGGAATGTAAGTATTATGTTAGTATTGTGTTACCACAAGTTGTTCTGTTGCTTCGTAGGAGAAGGATTTAAGCAATTCTGGCAGTTTTTTTCTGACTGAGGCTCTTGTTAATGGATAAATTTTAAAAATTCTATTTATGTTATTGTAGAGTTTAGGGTTAAGGTAATTGTAGTGTCGTTTTACTAATGCCAGTCTGGAGAAAGGTGTCTTACAAATTAAATCGGAAAGTCGCTTCTTGGAGTGGTATTGTGGATCATATTTCGTGAGATCGTGTCTCTTAAGAACGGTTTGTAGAATAAATAATTGTCTAAAAGTGAGGACATTACAGAGCGAATAAAGCTCCAACGTCGAGAATCTAATAGGTTTCTTGGCCGCACCGCTCTTTGTGCTCTCTCCAAACGCAAAATCGTAGTCTTGTGGGTACCTCCCCATACAGTAACGCAATAACCAAGGACTGACTGGACGAGTGCCTGGTACATTAGTATAAGGCATGGGAAATCTACGATCGACCTTAGCTTTTTGAACACATACATAAGTCTTCTTACACGGACCACCACTGAGTTAACTTGTTTTTTCCAGATTAGGTTAGTGTCCATGTGGTATGGACATGGGCTCATGAAGTTTGTGTTGGTACCATAGACCCATGCGTGTATCTTATAATCAAAGGGCTAATATTGACCTCTGAGTTTGTTTCGGACGTTTCGTCTCAGAGCTAGTACTAGGAAACGCCGCGGTCATCAAACCGAATTAAAATAAAACTTCGATACACAACTAATACAAGACAAGGCTACTATTTCGTAACCAATACGATACCTAAAGTTTATTTAAAAAAACTCAGTTTTACTTATTTTTTATTTTATTTAAAGAGACTGATAACGATTTGTAATAATTACTTTACTATTCAATGTAAGGTAGGTACGGCCAATAAGGCATGTCGGGTAATAAGGCCTAAATTACAAAAATACAACTTAAAATTACCGCTGTCACTTGTGGTTACAGTCGTAGGTAGCTAATAGTCTTAGACGGCGTCCCAAACGTGGCACGACTCGCTAGCTTGCTTGCTATCACCAGTGATGCCATATTCATCGTGGTCTACGGATGCTCAGTTTAAATTATAATACGGCAGGAAATCTAAATGTAAGTATTTTTTGTAATACTATATTTTTCCACATCATTTTATTGTTTAATTTTCAATTAGTTCATGCTTCAGTACACTGTGGGGTTACAATAGTATAATGTAAACTGAATTGTTTTATTTTTAACTTTTCTTTGCAAAATTGGCCAACGGTTATTAAGGCCTACAAAATTCGTGTATAGGCCTTATTATACTCCTTAAGCAGCTCATGCTTACTACAGTTAAGAACACTGAAAAGACACCAACAGTAAGAAGAGAGGCGTTCAATTACAGAGGAACTCCAGTGTCAAAAGACCTGTTCTACAAAAAGAAATAAAAAAAAAAAACACCAAAAAAATAAAAAAAAAATAGAGATAATATTAGCACTAAAGAAAACCATGAGAGTTGCTACTGTCAAGGATGTAAGCAGGACGAAAAGGCTGCTATGAAGCAATGTTTTAATTGCAGAAAATGTTACCATGGGGAGTGCGTTGGTTTGTCAGAGGAGGGCATTGGCAATTTTGAGTGTCCTGAATGAAACTAATAAAAAATTGTGTTGTTTTTAAGTCTGAACACTGTGATTATTACTTAATTATTAATTATTGATCCCGATCTCCAAATATAAGACGAATATTTTGTTTAGTTTTGTATGTTAAACTCTTAGGCCTTATTACCCTATCATATTTTAACTAGGCTTAAATAAAGTGTTTTTGACTATTTTTTTTTCTTTTTGTAAAATCCTCCAGTTTTTTATTTATAATGGATGCTGATTGCTATAAATGTTTCATAAACATTAAAATTTGTTGATTCATGTTAATAGTTTTTGTTTTATTTCAATTCGCGCTTAGCTAGGCCTTATTAGCCGCACCTACCTTAATTACCTAATCGCCACTCCGTATAGTTAGTAAGTCTGTTAATTTAGTACATAATGTAAATAGCCATAACAAAATCATCCCTTTCAATAAGAATTTACACGATGCGATGCGATATTATACTCGTAGTTATGTTGGGACTTGGGAGACAAGTACGAGTATAATATCGCATCGCCTTATCGCTTTATTTTCACAAATAAAGACGTAACATAATTTAAGACTAAGTAAGTAGCTTCTCTCTTTCATTCAAGATTAAGCAGAAATAAATACAATTACTGTTACAGACTATTTTGTTCACGAAACTGTCAAGAGGCACTTAATAAACTAACTTATCTGGAGTACTCCAATACACGATCTTCTAAGTTTTATCTTTATTTTATATACAATATGTAAAGAAAACCCTGTCCGACCCATAAGGATAATAAAGGTTAGGTAAACACTTGACCAAATATAATATAAAATTTTACATAATCATCACAGTAACAATACTAATAAATTTTGAAATAATCCTTTTTTCCCGGGAATTAATTCCAATTTCCCCGAAATTTTATAATTTTTAAAAAAGTGCCAACACCGGTATTATTATGAGCGAATAGCGACGCGACAACGTGCCGCGTGCCCTGCCCCCCGCCGCCCGCCGAAGGGTTGCTTACCGCACATGTATTAAATAAATAAATAAATAAAATGTTTATTCAGCAACTTAAATAACTTATGCTAGTTACATTTAGGAGCATCCTTTTAAACAATTAATTTGCTTGTGTTAGGATTAAGTTACCTCTTTTTGCGAAACAATATTTATTTTTTTAGAGGGATTTTTTTTTAGGTTTAGCCCGGCTTTGTATCCATTAGTAGAATCAGTTATCGATACCTAACAATACCTTCACGGATCGGACAGGGTTTTCTTTACATATTGTATATACTAGCTTCTGCCCGCTACTTTGCTCGTGTTAAATTTTGGTTTAAAACATCGCATGGCTCGCTCGAGAGTTTACTTCGTTTTCGCTTGGCTTTTTTTCCTTCTGCTTCCCTCCTAAGGGGCATAGCGTGACGCTAAAAAGTACCTCTATCACCTCTTTTAAATGAATTTGCTTATCAAATGAAAAAAGATTTTTTCGAATCCGATTGGTACAACTAGCCTTTAGCACCCTAATAAGTACCCAATTAGGGTGCTGAAGAGAAGAATTACAGACTATTACTATCAATTTGAATCAATTTGAAACTTATTGCTAATATAATGCTTCACATTTTTTAGAAATTTGTCAGTAACATAAATAGCGCAGTGAACGTTGTTGAACTGTCAAATTGTTACCGAGATTATAATAGTGTCAGAATGGTCGATTACTAATCGCATAATGATCGATTTTAACAAGTTTCGTAATCTACTAACAACTGACACTCCACTCCATATTAAGAAATGCTCAAATTGAGTTTTTCGGGTTTTATAATAATGACAGTACTACAATGTTATTCTATCACCATTCTATTACGAGACAACTAACCTGTAAATTAAACAACGTGTTGGCTCGTTCTTGGGCACAGAGTGACGTTTTTAATTGTCCTTCATACAAAACAGTACAGTAGCTGTGACAGTCCAATAGATGGCGTTAGTAGGTACATATTTTGATACTATACTAACACCCCCACTTATCAAAATAATATAGGTATACATAGCAACTTGCACCCTATAAAATAAACAAAAATAATTACACAGCTCTTATATCCTGTATTCCTAATAACTGCATAAAATAATAATGCTTAGTACTACTCAGACCTTTCGTAAGGAGGTCTGCAGGCATTTCAGCTGTATCCAGATATTTAAGTTCAATAATTTTATCAGCAACACATTCTTTACAAAAATGGTATCGTATGTCTATGTGTTTGGTTCTCTTATTAAAACTATTACTTGAGGACAGCTTAATTGCACCTTGGTTATCATTATACAATACTATAGTATATGATTCATTAATTATTTCTTTTGACAAATTATGCAAATAAATAGCTTCCCTACAAGCATCAGTCATACCCATGTATTCTGCCTCTGTGCTTGAGAGGGCAACGGTTTTTTGTTTCTTTGCCTCCCATGAAACTGCACTTCCAGCTAACATAAAACATAGACCCGTGTAAGACCTTCTGTCTATACTATTATTTCCCCAGTCTGCGTCAACAAACCCTTTCAATTCAGAATTACCAAATCTAGTATATTTTAACCCAAAATATCTAGTTTTCTTAAGATATCTCAAAATGCGCTTAGCATATGCCCAAACTTCATTATTATAAGAGTTATTGAACTGGCTTAGAAAACTTACTGAATAAGCAATATCGGGTCTAGTCAACACTGCTAAATACATAAGCCCACCAATCAATTGCTGATAAGGTATGTCTCTGTCACAATCTTTATTTTCTAAGTTAATATTCAATTTAGACTCTAAAGGTGTGTCAGCTGACTTACAGTCTGTCATATTGAATTTATTTATTAACTGATTTACATAACTTTCTTGACTTAGTGTAACTGTGCCATTAACTTTATCTATATTAACAGACATCCCTAAACAATTTTTGATTTGTCCTAGATCCTTCAGTTTGAATTTCGATGACAGTACCTTTTTCAAACTATCACATTCAAACTTATCATTTGTAAATACAAAAAAATCATCAACATACAATGTAATTATTGTTCTCTTTTTGTCCCTAAGCTTAGTGTACAAACACGGTTCTAATTTAGAACGCTTATATCCATTGCTCACAAGGCAATCATCAACTTTCTTGTACCAGGCCCTTGAGGATTGCTTAAGGCCATAGATAGCTCGATTTAATCTAAGTACCTTATTATTACAATTTTTAGTCTTTGTTAAACATTCTGGTATTTCCATGTATATTGTCTCCTCAAGGTCCCCGTTTAAGAAGGCCGTAGTTACATCTAAATGTGTAATATCTAAGTTTAGCTTAACAGATAATGCGAACAGCAATCTCAACGTTGAATGTCTTACTACAGGTGAGAAAATATCAGAATAGTCCACATTTTGCTTCTGCATAAAGCCCTTTGCTACTAACCTAGCACGATAACGAACACCTGCACTAGCACTGTCTAGTTTTTTACGCAATACCCATTTACACTTCACTACGGTTTCTCCACTTTTTGGCATGTCCACTAACTCCCATGCATTGTTATCTTCGAAACATTTAAGTTCATCTTCCACCGCCTTCAACCATTGTTCCTTTTCCGCTCCTTGTAGTGCTTCATCGAGACTTAGTCCACTAGCATCGTCAAATATTTCTTCTGGAACACACATATTTGACATCCCGTATCTTTCTGGTTTCCTTCTGATTCTGCTCGGTCTTTCACGCTGCTCAGAGGAGTCATAAGCATCCTCGTACTCACTAGGAACATAAGTTTCATCTGAACTATTTGAAGTTTCAAGCAGTGAATCTTCATCTATGGTAACATCACTTAATATTGGTGAATCCTTAACAACTGTATCCCCCACTGAACATGAGTCTTGATGGTTTTCGATGATCGGTATACTTATCCCAGGACTCTTCTCATCTTCCATGACAATAACATCTCTACTTGTCGTAATACGTTTTGTTCTAGGGTTATATATTCTGTAACCTTTAATGTCATCTGAATAACCGACCAGTATGTGCTCTTCAGACTTTCGGTCCCACTTTTGGCGCTTCTCCTTAGCAACATGTGCCATTACTTTGCTACCAAATATACGCAGGTGACTTATGTCTGGTTTGCACCCAGTCCAAATTTCATAAGGAGTTTTTTCATTCAAGGCAGGTAGAACTATACGATTTTGTAAATACACGGCTGTGTTCGTAGCCTCTGCCCAGAACTCCTTCCCTAAATTGGCATCAAATAATAGGCATCTGGCCTTTTCAACTATTGTTCGATTATTCCTTTCTGATAAACCATTCTGTTCAGGGGTATATGGGTTACTTCTTTGGTGTATGATACCTTCTTTCTTGAGAAATGAGTTAAATTCTTTATTGCAGTATTCACACCCATTATCGCTTCTCAAGATTTTTATTTTCTTAGCAGTCTGTTTTTCAACTTTTGCTTTAAATTCTACAAAACACCTCAATGCTTCACTCTTATTTTTAATAAAGTACACATGTATCATACGACTGTAGTCGTCAATAAATAATACAAAATATTTGGAACCTGCCAATGATTCATGCTCCATTGGCCCACAAATATCTGTGTGGACTAGGTGAAGTAATTCTTTACTTCTTGAACCTTCAGCTGTGAATGGCAATCGACACTGCTTACCTTCGCAGCAAATTGTACATGACTTCTTGTCAAAATCAATCCTTTTTGTTAAATTCATACCTTCCACAGCACTGGTCATTTTATTCAAGTATTTGCTATTGCAATGACCTAAACGACGATGCCATGTAATGTTTGATGTAGCTAAATTAGCAACAACACTCTCTGGTACTATCAACTTGTATACACCATTATTCAACACAGCTGTAGCCACAATTTCATTTTGTTTGTTGTATACTTCGCATCCATTTCTTGTAAACTGAACTTTATTACCTGATTTTATTAATTGGCTCACTGACAGCAAGTTCGTAGTCAATCCTGGAGCACATAATACATCCTTAACTGGTATTTCAAATTCACATTGGTCAGTTTTAGTTATAATGTTCACATCTCCTGAACATAAAACTTGCAACCTCTCACTGTTAGCAACACATATATTTCTCATTTTGTGATACGTAGCATTCTCAATCCACTGCTCATTAGCTGTCAGATGTGTGCTTGCGCCTGAGTCAATGTACCAGTCATATTTATTAAATTGGCCACTTAAAAACACAGCACTAAATGCGTTACTTTGTTTACGTTGACTCTCTTTTGAGTTGGAAGTTGTATTTTCACTATTTGTACACTGATTCTTGTAGTGACCAGTTTGTTTACATCTGTAACATTTGACATGACTTTTACCGAAACCATTGACATTTGCCATGGCTTGATTTTTATTCTGCGCGCTGTCCATAGACAATTTATTTTTCTTAAGTTGCCATTTCTGTGAGCCGCTCGCGAATGCACTCACTTCATTTGATTGAGATTGACTATTACCATTCACTTCCGGATCCATATCCATGAGTTTGGTTCTAATGGCGTCGGTAGTAATTTTAATGCCCGAATGCTCGATAGCCATTATCATCGGCATAAATTTTTCCGACAATCCCGCCAACAACAAGCAACCAATCCACTCTTCACTGATATGAAATCCTGTCCCATTTAGTTTTTGTCCAGTTTCGACTATTTGCGTTACATATGACTGCATAGAAACGCAGTTTTCTAGGCGAATTGATATCAAATTACGTAATAGTGATATTCTTCTTGTAAAACCTGAATCATCAAATAATGCCTTTATCTTGTTCCATAGCTCCAACGAAGTTTTCACCTCTTTGATGTGGACATATAACGCACTATCTATAGTCATAATTAACTTTGCTTTGGTCCTCGTATCATCTGCGGCTTCTATATTCTTCCCAGAGTCTGGTTTAATGCAGTGCACCATATTTTCTAGGACTAGAAAGTTCTCCGCGGCGAAGCTCCACTCATTATAGTTCTCACGCCCCTTTAATTTAGGAACATTTACTATATAGTTCGTCATTCTTGCAAACTTTTATTGCACACACTGAATAACGCGTCACTAACTATATTTCAACGACTTTTCACTCGAGA
Organism: Sesamia nonagrioides; assembly: GCA_017933935.1. Classification (NCBI taxonomy): domain Eukaryota; kingdom Metazoa; phylum Arthropoda; class Insecta; order Lepidoptera; family Noctuidae; genus Sesamia; species Sesamia nonagrioides. Next base: position 349,654 of record JADWQK010000984.1, on the reverse strand, counting down.
AACTACAAACTTAAAAAGCAAACTTAAAGCGCTGGGCCCATAACCTGTAAATTAAACAACGTGTTGGCTCGTTCTTGGGCACAGAGTGACGTTTTTAATTGTCCTTCATACAAAACAGTACAGTAGCTGTGACAGTCCAATAGATGGCGTTAGTAGGTACATATTTTGATACTATACTAACAATAATAATAATAATAATAATTGATCGATCAGTTTGGATTTAGCAGATTATGAACTTTTAAGCACAATGACAATGGAATCGTCTTGATATCACAAAATTATAAAAATAGCAGATTATGGCCCCTGATAACTATTCTTTATTTTTTGTGTTTTTTGTAAACTCTTATTAGTCATGTAACTCATGTTTACTGCAAATAAACGTTTTTTGTTTTTTCCTACTTTTCGGAATGTGTCCTTGGAGTGTTCCGACCGCCTTCAGCTTTTGGGATTTGGGATTTCCTCGAACCTTAACTTTGGGCGGTTCATTGAGTCCAAGGCCAAGGTGGCTGCCAGGAAACTTGGCGTTATCGCAAAGGTCCGGCAGTACTTCACACCTGGGCAGCTTCTAATGTTATACAAAGCACAGGTCCGTTCGTGTATGGAGTACTGCAGCCACATTTGGGCTGGTGCTGCCAAGTGTCACCTGGCCACTTTGGATTCAGTGGAGAGACGTGCAAAGAGGCTGATTGGTGACCCTGATCTAACTCGAGTTGGTCTCCAAAGCCTAGAGCACAGGCGTAGAGTAGCCAGCCTTTCGGTGTTCTATAGGATGTATTTCGGGGAGTGTGCGAGGGAATTGCATGATTTAATTCCCCCATCTCCGTTCCACCAGCGGACGACCCGTCGTACGGCTGGTTTCCACCCTTACGTTGTTAACACCACAACGATCGAGGGACTGGAACAATTCGCCAGCGGCGGTGTTTCCGTCGGACTACAATTTGAGTGTCTTCAAGGCTAGAGTGAATTGGCTCTTAATAAACTAGTGCGCTTTACCATCAACGATTGCGTCACTGCTTACCATCAGGCAGGATTGCGGTCAAGCGCTGGTTTATAATATGTAAAAAAAAAAAAAAAGTTTATTAATAGTATACAACGTTATTTTTTCTTTATACGAAACCCAAATATAGTTTGTTCAGAATACACATACATACATACATAGCAACTGAATCGATTCCAATCATTTTTACACCATGTTATATTTTTTTACAAATATATTTAATAAATTATACAGTGTGGTTACCGAGTGCACGACACAGGTCACAGCGGTTCATAGTGTCCTACCGCCCCGCCGCGCTGTAGTAGGCGTGAGTGAGCGAGAGGCGCGTTGACCATATTTTTGTAGGGACAACCAGGTAACATAATAAGCTCATAACTATAGCTTTTAGGAAATTTGTTTATAAATTCTTTATACATACTATCCATACTAATCCATACTAATATTATAAATGCGAAAGTAACGCTGTCTGTCTGTCTGTCTGTTACGCTTTCCCGCTTAAACCTCTCAACCGATTTTGATGAAATTTGGCACAGACAATGTTTAGACCCTGAGAAAGAACATAAGGAAAAGTTTGATGTTCCCGAGGGAAATCTAAAAAGCGCGATATAACCGAACTCCACGCGGGCGAAGCCACGGGCGGAAAGCTAGTATTATATATGCGAAAGTAACTCTGTCTGTCTGTCTGTCGGTCTGTCTGTCTGTCTGTCTGTCTGTCTGTCTGTCTGTTACGCTTTCCCGCTTAAACCTCTCAACCGATTTTGATGAAATTTGGCACAGACAATCTTTAGACCCTGAGAAAGAACATAGACTACCTTTTATCCCGGAAAAAATTGACATTCTCGAGGGAAATCTAAAAAGCGCGATATAACCGAACTCTACGCGGGCGAAGCCGCGGGCGGAAAGCTAGTATAAAATACTGGACACGTGTTTCTGGTTTCACATATACATAAAATAACGTATAAGTATAGATGGATATTACGTGGGGGTGGTGGTTACGTTCAATCCTTCTCTGTATGAGAGGAGGCCTGTGCCCAGCAGTGGGACGATAAAATCTTGATGATGATGATGGTGATGATAGATGGATAGATGACGTGTCTGTACTAGAGAAAAAAGTCTTTGATCTCTGGACATACATCTTTATGTGCTCCCAGACTTTTATTTAAGAAAATTCGATGTAAGAAAATGCTTTCAACAAGCGTTTATTTCATCGTCGGTTTTATAGACCAGTTTTATTCTCCTATTTTTAGTAGCATATCTGAATGAATTGCACAGAAGGAATGAGGTAGGTACTCAATAGTTACGATAATGATTCTTTGGGGAATTTTCTAGGGTTTTTGTTCTAAAACTGTATCTTTTATCTAATAACCCTTCCTGGCAGTCGTGTAAAAATGGGTAATATTCTTTGGAACTTTTGGAAGCTGAGATTTCCTCGAACCTAAAGTTTGGGCGGTTCATTAAGTCCAAAGCCAAGGTGGGTGCCAGGAAACTTGGCGTTATTGCAAAAGTACTTTACACCAAGACAGCTTCTAATGTTAGGTGTCAAATTACTTAAATATGAAGATGGGAGAGAGAAATTTGGAGGGGAACAGCAGTATATGGAATCAGATATAAATGAGCTCATTAGAAGCTGACGTGGTCTTGAATCATTATGAACATCCTACGCACGTAGGGCTGTCTATTCAAAAGCCAAATTATCCCACTTCTAATATCAGCCTTGATCACTGAATTTTTCGGATCATCGCCAAGCGGTTAGTTGACTCAGCACGTGACCATAGGACTGACCTACTTTTAGCCCAAAGAATCAGCTTTGCTGTCAAATGAAGTAATGCTGCCAGTCTTTTGGACACTTGTCACATTGATAGCAATAGGTACGGAGGGATTTATTGATATCCTCTGTTTGTCTCCCGTCTCCTTTTATAAATATGTTCATGTTATTATTTTAACAGTCACTGATTTAGATTTTGACTGCACAGTTGGCGCGGTGTTAAGCAATAGGGATGTATCCAAGGTATGAAAATCAATAAAATAATTAGACCGTCTTATAGATAATAAAAAAAATTGGGACCCGTATTTTTTATTTCGTCGAAATTACCAAAAACTACTGAGATATAACATATTAAAGTTACGGAGTGGGGGCTAATTACATCACGCCGTGGTATATTTAGTAACACGGTGTGACGTCATGCGACATTTCAAATCACTATATCTTCCTAAGTATTTGAGTGAAAGAAAAAATAAAAAATACGTGTGCAATATTTTTTATAAATCTATCTGACGGACATTAAATTATTTTTTAGGATACAACCCAATTGACAGTTGTGATGTGTATTGTGAGTTCAAAATCAAAAAATCAAAATTGTTAATTTCAAAATTAACCATTCATTGGTGCTTTTGAATAGTCAATGTCAGTCAGTCACAGAAAAGTGAAGCTAAATTGCACGTTCCAAAGCGTAGATCTCTATGAAGAAGAACGTGAAAGAAACTCCATGGACACTCTTTTAAAATCATAATATGGGCTGGTGGATGTTCAATTCCTGCATGGATAATTATTCGTATGACTTACAAGAACTTGTTCCAATTCATTTTAAAAATGTCTATATACAGTCATTCACACATTTAAGAAATAGGAGATTATTGTAGTTTAATGTTGCGATGAACAGTTTACGTAATCTATACTCATCATCATCATCTCAGCGTTAATCCCAGTCGCATCCGAAGCCTTTTCAGCTTTTGAGTCTGGGGTCCGCTTTACCAGTCCAACTGCTGATATGGCTAAACTTCGACATTTTCCATGAAGCGACTGCCGTCTGACCTCCACAACCCGAAGGCGACATCGAAGCATTGCAGTTAGACCAATTGTTGGACTTTTGAGGGCTCCAACAACCCGTAACGACTGCCACTAGATGTTCGTATGGCAACCGGGACCAACGGCTTAACGTGCTTTCCGAGGCACGACCAGACCAGTGCAAATATTCATATACAATTATACATGCATACAAATACTTGCATTGTGCGGGGATCGAAACCGCGCCATCTTGCGCAGCGGCCGCGTCCGCTACCGCTACGCCACGGAGGCTGTCCGTGTTACGTAATCTATACTCTATACTAAAATATAAAGCTGAAGAGCTTGTTTGATTGAACGCGCTAATCTCAGGAACTACCTACTGGTCTGATTTGAAAAATTCTTTTTGCGTTGGATAGCCCATTAATCTAGGAAGGCTTTAGGCTATATAACATCACGCTGCGACCAATAGGAGCGGAGCATAACTAACTCCACGCGAACGAAGTCGCTGGCGGCCGCTAGTCTTAAAATATTATAAGTTACTAAAATAGGAGCATTTTTGGCGCATTTCGCCACTAGGAAGGAATTCCTTCTGTACCGTGGGTCCGTTTAAACATATAAACTCACATACACGATAATCGATACAGGTCAGCAAAATATACTTACAAGAATATCCACCCAATTTTGTTTTATAACAAAACATTTCTCTGCACATATCGTAATAAGTACCTAAACTGGCTAGAAGTGTCATCTGTTCTCCAGCTGTATGTATTCTTAAGATCTCTTGGGAAATAAGCGGCCAACAGACGGAAGAATTACCCTTATTTAATATTGTAACAGTTATTGTTTTTTCTAATATATAAATGTAGCTTTGACTTATCTATGTGGAGGCATGAGGAACAGGGAGTAAAGTTCACTAATCCCCCATAGAAAAGGGAGGATGCTTCGACCAAACGGGTGTTATGTCTGGCGGGCACTTGCCCAATGCTTGAAATTAGGAAGTTTTATGTACGAGTATGTTAATTGCACGGTAAACTCTGATTGCGAGATGTAGAATTCGTGTGACGTCAGTATGACGCGTTGTTCCGTGTGGCGTTTGTAGGTACCGCTACAATCTATAATAGTACTAGCGACCCGCCAGTGTTTCATAAGTTTTTTACAACTTGACTACACATCGAGTTTTCTCAATTATTACAAGTAAGTTTAATTTATATAAATGATTAGCTGCCTCCCGCGCCCTATATATATTTTTTAAATTGTAAATTAGTGCTTCACTGCAATCCCGCCTGATGGTAAACAGTGATGCAATCGTTGATGGTAATGCGTGATAGTTTATAAAGAGCCTGTACATTGAAAAAAAAAAAAACTGAGTGAATAGGATGGAAGACGGCAGTTGAGCGAGGTGAGGTAATGTTAAACCCAATAACATGACCAACGATGCTGCGGCAGAGTGTGATTGATGTGGAGACCCTCCATGACCAAGCTCCCGACACAACAACATTCATGACGCATCGTACCCGGCACACATTGCAACACAACTGCTCAGACCCATCCTCCGTTTATTGTTATAAACCAGGTTTGCGCCAAATTTGATCCAAATCCAAATGACCAGTCGCTTCAACAGAGTCCATACTCTTAAATAATTAAATGAGTGGGCGGGAAGTTTATATTTTTAGATTATACGGCATTAAACCATTGGTGGCCTAGTTATAGAATCCACTAGGTAGGAACTTTATTAGTCTTACGGATTCGGAACCGTCTATCAATTAGACGAGAGCCAAGATTATTAAAATATGGTAAGGGATTGAAGTTTAAATACAAAGCAGAACAGTTTATCTGACGTACTTACTTATTTACCAAAAATATCCGCTGAAATAATAAGGGCCCAATTATAAACCAAACCAATAGAAAATTTCTAACCCAAACTGTAACAGAAATGTTTTGAAATAAATTCTAAAACGAATCAAATTAAAGCACCAGCCTAATAAGCTACTTGAGGTAAAAATACAAAAACCTTTTTGCCTTTCGAAGTGCTTAGAATCCACTCCAAAGGGTAACAATACATATCGGGACCTTTTAACGAATTGAATAAGTTTTCAACCGATATTGGTAACACAGTGTGGTTCGTGTGTGTTTTTTTTTTTTTTTTTTATAAATTATAAACCAGCGCTTGACCGCAATCCTGCCTGATGGTAAGCAGTGACGCAATCATTGATGGTAAAGCGCACTAGTTTATTAAGAGCCTATTCACTCTAGCCTTGAAGACACTCAAATTGTAGTCCGACGGAAACATCGCCGCGGGCAAATTGTTCCAGTCCCTCGATGTACGCGGTATAAAGGAGGAGGCGAAGCGCTTCGTCCGGATCGTAATGGTGTTAACAACGTAAGGGTGGAAACCAGCCGTACGACGGGTCGTCCGCTGGTGGAACGGAGATGGGGGAATTAAATCATGCAATTCCCTCGCACACTCCCCGAAATGCATCCTATAGAACACCGAAAGGCTGGCTACTCTACGCCTGTGCTCTAGGCTTTGGAGACCAACTCGAGTTAGATCAGGGTCACCAATCAGCCTCTTTGCACGTCTCTCCACTGAATCCAAAGTGGCCAGGTGGCACTTGGCAGCACCAGCCCAAATGTGGCTGCAGTACTCCACACACGAACTGACCTGTGCTTTGTATAACATTAGAAGCTGCCCAGGTGTGAAGTACTGCCGGACCTTTGCGATAACGCCAAGTTTCCTGGCAGCCACCCTGGCCTTGGACTCAATGAACCGCCCAAAGTTAAGATTCGAGGAAATCTCAACTCCCAAGTGTGTGATCAAAAATGTTCCTTCGAATCGGAAATTACACAGCGAAAACATTTTGTCCAGATAGAACGCTGGAATTGTAACATTTAAGTGCAATTCCGAAGAGTTTGCAAGAGAGTTTTCGTGGATAAACATTTTATAAAACTCTATTTTGCCAGATGCCTAGGGTTATATTGTAAGAAATCATAAACACGAATAAAATAACTTAATAAAGCTTGCCAAAAATTCATTGCACTTTCCATGAATTACTTGATTAACGTAAAAAGGGAAAACTCGCAGAATGAGCCTAAATTGTATGTATGCATTAAGTTGAAACAGAAAAATCATGGTTATATAAATATTCTGTATAAAATATATTATAGACTATTACTTAAGTAAAAGTCTTCCCTTTATAAAAGACATGTAATTCTATCCTCAATTTAAACAAGAAACGGAATAATTTATCCAAAGTTAACATCGGTGTCCTTTCTGTTTAACTAAACCTAGCCTAAATCACTTAAAACTTGGGACAATGATAGACACGTTCAAAACCGTCCAATGCCGTCAACGGTCTACGAACGTAAAATATCTTGTACTTCAAGATAATAAAGTTTGTCTCTCAACTAGTCTCTTGAGGCCTTGCTCTGTTATATCATCAATAGTTTCTTCTACCCTGATGGATTCGACTTTTCCAACTGACATTCTGTATTTGAAAATTCATTTAAAAGTCTGGAACTTTTTGTGGAACCAATCTTTCTTTTTTGAGGTTTAATGTCTTGGATATTATATTCCCACTGAGCAACGAGACAGGACAAAAAAGGTGTCAATCTCTTTTGCAAAAAATTCTACGTTTCAAGATATTGCACTGGACATAGGATTCTCCCACACAGCATCACGACACCTTACACATCCAGTCTACCCCTGCCAACTTCGTTAGGTCTTCTGTCCATCTAGCAGGGGGGCCTTACCGCCACGTTTACCCTTGAAGCTTGAGCTTGGAACTGGTCTACTCTATCTTCATCGGTCCTTCAACCAGTCAGGCCAGCCTACTGTCATTTCAGTTTGTTTAGTCTGGAAGTTATGTCCCTAACTCCACCACCAGCCTGTTCTAGTTCTACTAAAGGGCTTGTTAAAGACGTCTTTTGTCCATTTGAGACTCATGTTATTTAATCATTATGATCCTACAGCAGCTTACTGCATGGAATAATTCAACTGCACTATTTTTCACTCGATTTTCATCTCGTGTAGCTGCTGTTAGTCACTCTGCAAAGATTTCAGAATTGCAGAAGTACAGATTACGTTTATCGATTCGTGGTTTCCACTCAAGAATATGTCTACCGAACAGTCGTCGGTTCTACAGCAAATATTTGTTTCAGCGATGCGTCGTATTCCGGTATGATGTCTGGTGAAGCCGTACAGAGGACGGGTCTGAGCAGTTGTGTTGCGATGTGTGCCGAGTACAATGCGCCAAATGTTGTTGTGTGGGGAGTTTGATCATGGGGTCTCAGATCAATCTCCCTCTGGCGCAGCATTGTTGGGCCTCGCTCAACTGCCGTCTTTTTTCCTATTCACTAAGTCGTAAATAGGCAAGAGCCTCGTTCGTATCGTTGATGATAAAGTGCGCTAGTTTATTAAGAAATAAACTAGCGCACTTTACCATCAACGATTGCATCACTGCTTACCATCAGGCGGGATTGCAGTCAAGCACTAGTTTATAATTATTAATATAAGGTTGCTTATTTTTTAAGCTATATCGACAACTTTGGTATATTACACTACTTTCCATATTTTTTTACCCATAGGTAGATGAAACTAATGTGAATCAGTGGGTATAGTGAAAGAGCCTATGTTATATACTAAACTAGAAAAAATAGGACTCCAAGTTTCTTAAATATTTACTACAAATATTTGTTTTAATAATTTTTGTGTGACCTTTAAAAAACTCAAAAATGATACAGATCACTTCTTCTTTTGTACTGATTACTATCAGTTTCTCGTAATATATTATGTAGACCAGAAGTAATCCCCAAGCATATTTTGGTAAACCTTGGTACTTCTCTCCATAAATCTTCCAATCTTGATGAAAACTTTTATTATGTTCATCGCTTACGCTTTCCAGGTCCCCAGGAAGAAAATCCTGGTGCGAATGTAAAAAAAAATATTTTAATAAACTATTCACCCCTAAATTATGGTAATTCTATGGTAAATTGTAAATAATTTCTTCATAATCATCTGATATATGGTTGCTCAAAATTTTAACTACTGCTTTAAATGAATACCAAGCATCTTTTTCACCACTGGATAAATAACCAAAATTATATGCTTGGACGCATATATTTCGACAAAAAACACTCAAGATTTTATTAAAGATACGTATTTATTTGCTGAAGCTGCAGAATCACTAATTGTACAAGCTTTTAGAGACATCGTTTGCTTCTCAACCAATAAAGTATTTCTAATGCAAATTCGACATCAAAGCACTCGTCTAATTCAAAGTAAATATTTTTAGGTATTGTGGAAAACCGCGCTATTGAGGTCCAGTGTGGCGTGCAAGGTCTTGGGCCTCGCATAATTTTGTCACGTTTCTCGATAAAAAATGCAGAGTATGGCCCATCGGCTTTTTATTGGACGCAGGGTTGCTGCGCAATAGATTTAAAAAGATCATACTTCCAAACCAAGAAGTCATCTCTCGTCCACTCCGTTTACGATCACACATCTGAATCCTAATTGGGTGACACCCTATCAACAACATCTAAGTCATTTTGAAGAATATTGCTAATCTATTGAAAACATTGCCTGCTCAAGAAAGTAAATAATACGATAAATGTATTGTACTCTTAAAATGTAAATATTTCTTGTTGGTAGTGTATTTCCCACGCAATTGCCCTACTGATCTTACATGCACGTTTGTGAATAACATCACTGCATGCATGCCATGGGCCACTGTATGTATACAGAGTGGTGCTGACAATACGACAATAAATTAATCATCGTGTACCTCAACACATTCTCAGTCTACCCATAAAAAATCATATAAATATGTCGATTTGTTTAGTCACAGGAAATTATTATTCATTTTTCACATGTAAATGTTGGTAAGGAAGCGCTTACAGGCGCTTAACGGCGCGAAAAAAGCAAGTCGATACAGGATCGCGCTGTCGCCGATTGGAGGTCAGTGAAACAATATTTTTAAAGTATGTTCTGTTCCGTTTGCAATTTTATGCTATTTAGTTTGTTTGAAATTATCATTTTTGATGCTAGTTCTTTTTTTCTATGGTTTAGGATTATTCCTATGAACCAGCATTGTTCGTGTTTTCATTTATTGCCGTATTGTCAGCACCGCTGTGTATACTTCTCCTACTTCTTCTTAATGGAGAGTAGGGAGGAAATTGCCCAGCTGCGGGACATTATTGGCTAATAAAAAATGAATTTCCAAGGCATGCCATCCAGCGTTTCTTATCTATATCTCTTGATACTCTCCTTCCGTTCATTTTACTTACGTCTTCTTTTAAACACCATCATTCCACAGCTTATGGTTTTCAATGCATGTGTATTTAACATTACGTCTAAAATATAGGAGGCATATTCCACAATCACCAACGGATTGTGCTCGGATGAGTGACTTTATTACGTCACTACTAGCGTATGGCTGGATGGATTTCGGCACGACGCATGCGAGTGTGAAACTTTACAACCTCTACATAGATTGCCAATAGTACGACTGATATAGTAGCGATACGACATATCATGTCATATCGCTTTTCAATATTAGAGGATCTCGCATTGTTATTATGTCGTTGTGCGTCTACGCTTATAACTTTTTATAATAAATGTCAAACACTTTTTTACAAAAAAAAAAAAAAAACAGCCGACTTTCAAAAACCACTGCAAAGTGAAAAATAACTAATTTGAAGACCTTAGGCAGTCGAGAGAATTCTTCAAAACTACGGGTAAAAATTAAAGTAAACAAAATTACATCGATTCCTAACTATATTTGCGTCAGCTTCCAGTCTAACCGGATGTAACTGAATACATAGTACCTACTTTTCACAACTAAAAAGTGTAAAATAAAAACTTTTTTACAAAAAAAAAACAACCGACTTCCAAAAACCACTACAAAGTAAAAAATAACTAATTTCGGAAGGTCGGTGTCTTTGGTTTTTGTATATTAGTTTTTGACACCGACTTCCGAAATTAGTTGTTTTTTAGACTGGAAGCTGACGCATATATAGTTGGGAATCGACGTAATTTTGTTTACTTTAATTTTTACCCGTAGTTTTGAAGAATGCTCTCGACTGCCTATGGTCTTCATCATCAGATTTACTGCAGACCATTATTTTAACCCAAGGGGTGCAAAGTTCTCATCAATATAAATGAAATAAGTCCAAACACAAAGGAGCTACTGGAAACCGTTGAGGAGTTCCCGGTTCTTCATCACCAGAGCTCTTATGACAGTCACAACCCATCTAGGTGTAAAGTTCTTATCAATACAAATTAACCAAGCCCAAACACAAGGTAGCTGCTGTGAATTGTTGAGGAGTTCCTTCGATTGTCTCCCGGCTCCTTCATCGGACCTGCTCCAGACCTTTATCAAATTGTAGTGCTTTAAAATACGTAATGAAAATACTAAGAAATGCACTAGTCGCTCCTACGATTTTTGAAAGTTCCCTTTGATTTCTCTGGTCTTCCATCATCAGACCCTAATGTCCTTATCATGGGACCACTTTGGGAATGTCTTCTTTCCACCAAAAAAGAATTATCAAAATAGGTTCATAAACGACGAAGTTATCCGCGAACAACATAAAAAAAAAAACATATATACGATCGAATTGAGTAACCTCCTCCTTTTTGAAGTGGGTTAATAAAAGAAATCGATTAGGACGACCATTATCTTGTTCGATGAAGGCCAGCCCGCACCTTGTCCGATGAAGGCCAGCCCGCGCCGCAGCTGAGCCAGTAATTATAATAATGTCCCAACAATGACCTCTGAGTTTGTTTCGGCGTTTCTTCTCAGAGCTAATACAAGGAAACGCCGCGGTCATCAAACCATTAAGTATAACTTTCGATCCAGCCGTCCCTTGCTGTCCTCTCTAGCGACGCCCTAAGCCGAGGTTCGTACCCCACAGGGGGTGCCCTTAGTGCGTAGTCGCCTAATTTTAAGTTAGTTTTAAGTGCCCCTGGCTGGAGGCTTTAATTTTTAATTAAGGCATCCACAGGAAAGTCCGGTTAAGTATTTACGGCCTCTAATGGCCACCTACGAGATGCCATATCAAAAAAAAAAAAGAAAAGAAAAAGACGACTATTATTTTGTTCCAAAATGAATTGCTTATAGACTTACTTAGACTGATTTACCGCCCTGGCCCAGTGCGGGTTTGTAGATGTCACATGTCTTTGAAGTTTTGCCTCTAAGACATGCCGGTTTCCTCACGAAGTTTTCTTTCACCGTTTTGAGAGCAGTGCTGATGAAATAATATACACAAAGCAAAGCGCCTGATGAGCTTCGAAGTATTTTGTACATATTAAATACTAGCTGAGCCTTGCCTGTAGGTTTCGATAGATTTTTTTTTATACGCTCCGCTTCTATTGGTCTCAGTGTGATTTTATACAGAGTGGTGCTGACAATACGACAATAAGTGAAAACACGAACAATGCCGGTTCATAGGAATAATACTACACCATAGAAAAAAACGCTAGCATCAATAATAAAAAAAATAAAAATTTCAAACAAACTAAATCGCATAAAATTACAAACGGAATGGAACATCCTTTAAAAATATTGGTTTACTTACCTCCGATCGGTGACAGCGCCATCCTGTATCGACTTGCTTTTTTCGCGCCATTATTATTAAAGTTTAGTACCGCAGGATGCGGCGGTCATTAACCTGTAAGCGCTTCCTTATCAACATGTACATCATGTAGAAAATGTGAAAAATAATTTCCTGTGACTAAACTAATGGACATATTTATATGATTTTTTATGGGTAGACTGAGAATGAGTTGAGGTACACGATGTTTAATTTATTGTCGTATTGTCAGCACCATTCTGTATAACCTAAAACCTTCCTGGATTAATGAGCTATATAACGCAAAAAGAATTGTTCAATTCGGACCAGTAGTTCCTGAGATTAGCGCGTTCAAACAAACAAACTCTTCAGCTTTATATATTAGCAAGGATACTGAACCAAGGATACTGTGTTTATATCTTTATTCAGTAAGGCATGCATTCAGATTTACAATCGCAGATATGATGTATAGAGCATATGCAGATGAACTTGGTTTCTTGCAAAGCAACTCAATGTGTTGTTTCAAGCTAAGTTTTTCATCTATTTCTAGCCCTAGAAATTTGGTACTAACGACCTCGTTATTTCTTTATATGTAATATATATTTGTCTACATAATTATAAACTCCTAAGTCAAGCTTGCGTAGCACATAAAATTAATGAATTCTTTTTAAAAATAGTTCTGTTTTCGCGACAACCCTAGGTAGTGGATCTCATTAAATTGTGCCGCGCCATCGATCCTGTTGTGCATTGTTCCCGTGTCTGCAGGGTTCCTCCTGAACCTCAAGTATACCCACACCATTCAGAGGTCACCTATTTACCCTTCAACTTAATTTTAATTATTTTTTATTTAAAGAGTCGGAATTGTTTGATTAAGTCTATGTATTTGTAGCTGCAAAACAAAAATTTATTTTTCACATCCGTTCGTCTCCATTACCCTTGGACTTTGATCTTCATGTATGCGGGTTGCGGTGCTGCATCACCGCAGAATCTACGACCAGCCATGAACACGACGACGACCAGCGCGCCACCTCACGGATTTTTGTAGTAATAACCAATTACTATTAGTAGTCGTGGTGACCTAGTGGTTAAACCACCAGCCTCTCAAGTATGAGTGCGCGGGTTCGATTCCAGGTCAGGCAAGTACCAATGTAACTTTTCTAAAGTTATTTATAACTTTCTAAGTATATCTTGGACACCAATGACCGAAGGTGCAGGAAAACATCTTGAGGAAACCTGGACTTTCTGAAGTCTGAAATCGCCAACCCGCATTGAGCAAGCGTGGTGATTACGCTCGATCTTTCTCCGTATGCGAGGAGACCTTTGCCCAGCAGTGGGACGATAAAAAGGTTGATGATAATGATGATGATGAACCAATTACTTTCCTGGTTGTTTTAACGTTTTGAGTACCCACCCTACTACTTTTACTGTTTAGTTTAAGATACTACATCAAAGACCTGTGCATAGTGTGTAAGGAAAATATAATATTCTATATACCTCGCTCGTTTGATTTTTAAATATACTTTCGACTTACATCTGAAGTATCATCTCACACCACCCAAAAGCTACATATTATTCATGATTGCCGATCAAGATTTCATAAACAGGCTTTTTTGTGTGGCAAGTAATTATCATCAAACGACTTCTCGCTCATGTTACATGTTTTACTGAATAAAAAAAAAGCTCATGGGTGGGCCCATATTCTTTCATTTTGTCTGTGCGGTACCTGTTTCGAACAACCCCTGACAGGCATCGGTCCAAGTCCACTACAGGATGTGCTGACATCTCTTTGAGGTGCGCGTGGAACATTACGCTATCAGGGCCTGGTCCTAGTCCGTTGCTCGTCAAACCCTTACCAAATGGGTTGGTTTTTACATATTTGCTGACACTAGTGCATAAGGCATTAAGTTTCAAGGTTGATTGGAAAAAAAATAACAGCTTTTGTAAGCTTGATTTGCTAGCGATTGCACAACTAAATAAATATAACAGTAGGTATAAACAACAACAGGGTTAAAAACTGAAAGCCCGTAATAGGTGGCAGTACTGTGCACCGTCTACAAACCGCCATGTTTTGTTCATTTTGCTTTGTATTAATCGTAAAACAAACCAACCAACAAATAATATAGTACTTTTTAATACCGAACTAAGGAAAGAGGAAGCCGCTGCTGAAAAGCAGGTGAGGTGAGAACATTTAATATTTTTTTTGAGTGAATTAGAGATGAATAATTTTCTTATTGAAGATTTGTGCCTGGTCATCGCTCAGGTTAAGCTACGCTTGCCGCTGTTATTCTGTGGATTGGTGACCATGTTTACATGTTCAGCTGTTAGTCCTGGCTGTCATTCGTAGATCTTTGTCAAGCGTTACGGCTTGGCAGAAGGCCAAAAGTCTGATCACCAGTATTACCAAGGGATATCGTATTACCCAGTAAGCGAGTTATGGAGGTCAGATATGCAGTCGCTCCATATGAAATACTGGTATTCAGCTGAATCCGGTAAGACTGGAAGCTGACCCCAACATAGGGTAACATTGGGTAGATGACCATAGTCTGGGCAGATGATGATTGGAGTAGTACGAAGCAAAACCTGATCGTAGTTGAAAACCATCTCGAGGATGGTCTTGGTCTTTATAACTAACAACTTTATAATTTTACTTTTCCTGTTTAATACATATACTTAATTATTTTTTTTTTTTTTTTTGATATGGCATCTCGTAGGTGGCCATTAGAGGCCGTAACTACTTAACCGGACTTTCCCGTGGATGCCTTAATTAAAATTAAAGCCTCCAGCCAGGGGCACTTAAAACTAAATTAAAATTGGGCGACTACGCACTAAGGGCACCCCCTGTGGGGTACGAACCTCGGCTTAGGGCGTCGCTAGAGAGGACAGCAAGGAACGGCTGGATCGAATGTATTCTTAATGGTTTGATGACCACGGCGTTTCCTAGTACTAGCTCTGAGAAGAAACGCCGAAACAAACTCAGAGGTCATTGTTGGGGCATTATGATATTACTGGCTCAGCTGCGGCGCGGGCTGGCCTTCATCGGACAAGGGACGGGGGAGGGGATTACTACGTGGAGCGCGTCGCGATGGACCTCGGCGGCGAGGTCGGTAGGTCGGTCTGTTTTTGTGTAATGTGCTGGGGGCCCCATTGGCCGCTTGGAGGAGGGTAGTGGGGTCATCGGGGTCTGTGAGGGCATGCCGAGGGCGGCGAAGTCGGGAGATGGTGGAGGGAGTGTAATTGGCAGCCGCTGCTATAAGAGGATTGCGGTGCTTGGCAGCAGTGTCAAAGAAACGCTTGGAAAGGCGTTTCATGAACTGCAGGATGGTGGGGATTTTGAGATCAAGATGGAGGATCTCATTACGAACGAACCAAGGGGCGTTTGTGACTTTACGGAGGAATCGGTTTTGGACTACTTGCATCCTATGGATATGACGTGGCTTGGCATGTGCGAAAACTGGACAAGCATAGGTCATAATCGGGCATATACATAATTAATGATTGTTTTGTTATGTTCACTATGTTACTGGTGAAAACAGTCTTTGTATGACATTTCATCATTTGCATATGTCTACTCACATGGAATCACTGGTTCCCAAGTCACAGGCTATAAACCTAGTTTGGGAGCCAGGAGATATAACCAATGCACGTTTTGTTGTACCATACTACTGTACTTCTAAGGTATGTAAGATTTTTTACTGGTAATAAAACATTATTATTATTATTATAACAAACAAACGACAACTACTAACAACAACAACCGACTTCCAAAAAAACAAACACTACAGAGTGAAAAATAACTAATTTTGAAGACGGCGTCTTTTTTTTTCCAAAGTTATTTTTCAGTGTTTGTTGTTTTGGAAGTCGGTTGTATTTTTTTTGTAATTTTTTTTTAGCTTACACTTTTTGTTGTGAAAAGTATTGTTCAGCTGCATCCGGTCAGACTGGACGCTGACGCTAACATAGTTAGGAAAAGGCCTGCAAGCAAGCGACGGTCGAATTGAGTAACCTCCTCCTTTTTGAAGTCGGTCAAAAAACTTCAGAGTTGTTATCATTTCTAGCACTGATCTTATGCGATATAACCATATACTCCTTTACTAAAATTTACATAATATTGCACTACAAATACTTGCAAGTAATGAAAATGGGTTTATTCTCTTGGGAGCATCACCTACTTAAGAATTTCTTACAGAAAAGTCTTCAGGTATAAAAAGACAGCGCATGGTCTCCACGAAATATCGGGTTAACAATTATCTTTTTCGGAAGATTTTCTGCCTCATATTTCGTCTATTGTCTAACATTTTGATTAATACATACATGAGACTTAGTATTTTTGCAACCAACAGACCGCGCTATTGGGTATGTTGATTAATAATGCGTAAACGAAGTACTTAGAATAGTACCCAACCATATCATCCCGTGGGTGTCGTAAGAGGCGACTAAGGGAACTGTCACCAGGGAAGCAGGCAGCAGCGCTTCTCCTGTGGAATAACAAATTACTGCGATTCCCAACCGGCCTGCCAAACTTGGGGATTATGGCAAACCCCCCCTACGAAAGCCTTAAGAGAGGCCTTTCTCCAGCTCTAAAGGCAGAAGATGAACAAATAGAAACGAATTCGACAGTTTAAAAAAAAAAATGGCTATTGACGTGGATTCTCTTGTTCTCAAACTAATTTTAAATTAAGTGCATATTTTTCTTCCTATTTGACGAAGAAAAGGATAGAAGAAAACATTTTAGTTCAATCCTGTCAAATTAAGATATTCCATAGACAATTTAGACGCAATTATAAACATGGTGATTAAAAACATAATTTGACAGGTCTAAATTAATATATTATCTTCTTTTCATAATCTATACTAATATATAAACCTGAAGAGTTTGTTTGTTTGTTTGTTTGTACGCACTAATATCAGGAACTATGGGTCCGAACTGAAAAATTCTTTTGGTCTTGGATAGCCCATTCATCCAGGAAGGCTTTAGGTTCTATAACATCACGCTACTACTATTAAGAGCGGAGCATTACTAACTTCACGCGAACGGAGTTGCTGGCGGCCGGTAGTGAAATATAAAGATAAATATTACATATTATAAACTAGCGCTTGACCGCAATCCTGCCTGATGGTAAGCAGTGACGCAATCGTTGATGGTAAAGCGCACTAGTTTATTAAGAGCCTATTCACTCTAGCTTTGAAGACACTCAATTGTAGTCCGACGGAAACACCGCCGCTGGCAAATTGTTCTAGTCCCTCGATGTACGCGGTATAAAGGAGGAGGCGAAACGCCCCGTCCGGATCGTAGTGGTGTTAACCACGTAAGGGTGGAAACCAGCCGTACGACGGGGCGTCCGCTGGTGGAACGGAGATGGGGGAATTAAATCATGCAATTCCCTCGCACACTCCCCGAAATGCATCCTATAGAACACCGAAAGGCTGAAGATAAAGATCCGCTGAAATTAATTGATTAGTTTGTGAAGAAGTTTTTTTTTGTAAACCTGCGACTTCATTTCTTCTTCTTCAGCTTATAGAGGTCCACCTCTTTCTTCAGTTCAGGGCATTTTTTTCTTTATATTTAATTAAGAGAAGAACAGAAGATAACCATTAGTTTAGTCGAATTCAGATAAAGAGACAATGATTATTATTATTATTATTAATCTATTTATTTCGAGCAACCAGACTCATAGTGTTAGTTACATGTGCCTACAAACTATGTTAGTAATACATTTACAAACAATACAAAAGCAGCAGTGGTTCACAAACTGACAGTCCAAAACATTTCTTGTTAAAAACCCCACAAGTGGTTTTAGTGTGTAAGCATTTTTTGTGTAAACAATTGTTGGCAGACCTAATAAATAAATAAATAAATAAATAAATTTTAAAATTATTTCAACAGCGCAATTGATGGCCCCGATAAGTGTCCCAATTTTGAATTATCTAAAATATTGAAATCGTCAAATCGTAAAATAAAATGTTAATTAAAATGTCAAAATATAAAATACAAAAATACAAAATGTCCAAATTCAAAACAAAATAATAATAATGTCAATTCTACCTGCCCCAAGATTGATAAACGGGTGCATGTAAGGCCTGCCAGTGCTGCATGAAAGGCCCGTCCAATCTGCTGGCAACAACGGTAAGAAGACTGTTGCCGTTGTCCTGCACTCTACTCGCCATCGAGGACGCCCTCTTGCGCATACTGGCATAAAAACAGTCTATGCGGACGCTCGCGAACATTCCAACTCAAAGCGCATTAACTGCACATTAGCGCATTAGCTCATTAACTGAAAGCGTATTTTAATCCTATCTCTACATGTTCGGAAGTTATGAGAAAGAATATCGTCTGCGGTAGGCATAATATCCATTAGGAGCGCAGAGTAAAGTGACGTGTAACGCGTAAAGTTTTTTTTTTTTTGCCAACAGTCTAAATCGACTATTCTGCCAATGTCATGTGGAGACAGTCATGCAACGCGTAGTTATTAGCCTACGTGGTGCGGTGACGTTTGTTATAATTTAAATTTAGAAAACGTCAAACCGAAATTTTGCTATCAATTCTTCCAGAATTCTGAATTCAAATCCTCCTTAAATCTTTTGATATTATCCGAAGAAGCCGTGTCCTTGTATGTAGCTTACATAATACCCTTTCCCTTACACATTGAATATGCATGATAGTATTTAACGGTACTTTATCAAAAAAACCATTCATAACGGGACTTTCCCTGTCATCCTAGCTGACGATATAAAGTGTAATTTAAGGTAAGAAAAAAAAAAAAAACACTCGCTGTTACGATTCCGCGATTGCAATTTCTACGTAAATCAAATAATATACAGTGACCACAGCATCAAATATATATCCCCAGACTGCATCAGTCAATGAGACTGTGCGTGATTTCAACCACAATCATTATTACATTTACATAGCGCACCGTTCAATACTAAGGCATTTATATCGAAATTTTTGATAACTTTTTTGAAAATAAAAATTTATTATTATTAAATTGAAACAATTTTTAAGACATTCTTGCTCTATCAGTATTTTTTTTAAGGATGGGAAATCGTCAATTGAGGTCTCCCGCTCTGGGCAGAGCAGAAGGGCGTGTCAAATATAACTGACTAAAACCCAACAATGATCCTTCAATTGCAAGTGCGTCATTATCCAAGGAAACTTATTCGAACACCCCACAGCCCTAGCAGTGGTAGATCAGCCTGAAGAATTAATTATGTTAATGTATTAAAGGTCGGCCAATGACCTGGCTGAGCAGTGGTGGCCCAGACGTATCGGCTACGACTTACTAGTTGTAGGTTCGAACCCCATAAGTCGCTTTCATCATCATCATCACCAACCTTTTTATCGTCCTACTGCTGGGCACAGATCTCCTCTCATACAGAGAAGGATTGAACGTAATCACCACGCTTGCTCAATGCGGGTTGGCGATTTCAGACTTAAAGTCCAGGTTTCCTCAAGATGTTTTCCTTCACCTTTAGTCTTCACCTTAAGGCGCTTTCTTTGTATAAATTATTTCATCACCACTGCTCTCAAAACGGTGAAGTAAAACTTCGTGAGGAAACCGGCATGTCCAAAAGCAAAATTTAGAAGACATGTGACGTCTACTAACCCGTACTGAGCCCGCGTGGTAGATTACGGCCTATTCCCTCTCACCGAGAAGAGGCCTGCGTCCCAGAAGTGAGAACATTATAGGCTGTTTATCTATATATGTCATGGTGGCCTAGTGGTTAAAACACCAGCCTCTCAAGTATGAGTGCGCGGGTTCGATTCCAGGTCAAGCAAGTACCAATGTAACTTTTCTAAAGTTATATGTACTTTCTATGTATACCTTGGACACCAATGACTGAAGGTGAAGGAAAACATCTTGAGGATACCTGGACTTTAAGTCTGAAATCGCCAACCCGCATTGAGTAAGCGTGGTGATTACGCTCGATCCTTCTCTATATGAGAGGAAACCTGTGCCCAGCAGTGGGACGATAAAAAGGTTGATGATGATGATGTATATATGTATGATGACCTGGTGAAGGCCGCAGGAATTCTGTGGTTGAGAAAAGCAAAGAACTGGTGGTAGAAGTGACGGTAGGTACTTCGGGAAGCCTGTGTCCAACATTTGACGTATTTCGGCTGATGTTATGAAGATGATGATGATTTCGGTATTTGCTTCGATGGTCTAGCTAGGTAAATAGTAACAAGCGGTAGCTACTGCCGACCGATTAATATATTTAAAGAAATAGTTAATGAATGAATACTTAACAATTAATCCATACTTCCATACTAATATTATAAATGCGAAAGTAACTCTGTCTGTCTGTCTGTCTGTTACGCTTTCCCGCCTAAACCTCTCAACCGATTTTGATGAAATTTGGCATAGACAATCTTTAGACCCTGGGAAAGAACATAGGCTATCTTTTATCCCGGAAAAATTTGATGTTCCCGAGGGAAATCTAAAAAGCGCGATATAACCGAACTCCACGCGGGCGAAGCCGCGGGCGGAAAGCTAGTATAATATATATTATAATATAAAGAGATAGCAATTGAATAAATACTCACTCTAATACAATTAATAAAAATAAATGAATAAGAATTATATAAAACTAAATAAATAATAAATAAATAAATGGAAACATGAAGCGCTCTTCCTCTCTCTACTTATTTAAAACTTGCTGTGCCCAACAGGGTCCATAATTGTTTCCAATATTATATTATTATATTTACCACCTGTAACTGTACATTATGGATTGCAATAAACGATTTGATTTGATTTGATTCTGTACCTATTAAGCAGTGAAAAGTGAGTTAAGAGCGAGTTGTCAATAGTTGGATCGAAACTTACTCTTCGCTCACGTTAACAAGTTTCCACGGGGGTTTGGGTACCTACATATCGTACTGCTGCTGATTTGAGGTCCTAGTTTGGGTTCCTTCGGGCAAAATGTGCCCGGTTTTTTGTTAACTTGCCCCATGTGAAGCGTAACTTGCCAAATGTACTTAAGAGGGGACTCTAGTGCCGAGGAATTTGGAAAATAGGTGTTTGAAGAAACTATTGCTGTCGCACTGCTACCAACCTCTCCCGGTCAAGTGCGAAAAGGACAGTTGCACCTTAGGCTGATTTATTAAAATGGATTATTTTTCACGATTTTGAAGTATTGTATTTCTTTTATTAAATAAGTTTCGAAAAAAAAAAAAACAAATTATAGGGGCACGTCTAATCACGGTGTAAACTGCTGCGGTGGATGTGTGGAGTTACGCGGAAAGACCGCATCAGGAACTCTCGCATCCGTGGCAGTCTCCGTGTCCGTGATATAGCAGACAAACTGCAAGAGAGTCGCCTGCGCTGGTACGGTCACGTCTTACGAAAACCGACATGTTACGTGGGTAACAAATGTCTTGCCATGGCGCCTCCGACGGGCCGGAACAAGCGAGGTAGACCAAAGAAGTGCTGACTTGACGTTGTAAGAGATGACATGCGTGCCAACAATATCACACCACGGGATGTCAAAGATTGTGCATATTGGAGGAGTAATTGTAGGAAAGCGGACTCTGGGCTCCAACGCGAAAGCCGCGGATGCAACCGGGATTATACGCTGAGATGATGATGATGATAATCACGGTGTAAAATTGTAGAAAAAAATAATTGCTCTAAAATCCACGAAGAAAACAGCGGAATACGTTTGTAAGGAGAAGAGTTCCCTTTTAATATTCAGTACTAAGGTACACTTTTAGGAAATCCTTTTAGGAAAAAAGAGGCTTCAATTTACACGTAGTATAGTAAACCCCAAAGGTTAAGGACCAGTGTACCTATAAGTAGTATACCGGTCATACAAGGCGTGAATAAATTTTATGTTATTAACCTATATCTACCTGCAATATGTTTAGGTGTACTTATCTAATCAAGCCTGAGAAGACCTTTATTTGATGATATTATAATAGAGTTAGAGGGAGTTCTTGACAGCTCAAATGGATCGCTCTGAAAGAACGCATTAACTCAATTCATTCATTCACGATGTACGAACGAGTTGAGAATGTAATCGCTTATGCCGCGTCAGGTGTTATGAAGTTAATTATGGATGATATAACGTGTTGCTATGGTGGTAATTACCGAGGTTTCCTTGAACATTACACAATATGTAAAGAAAACCTCGTCCGACCTAAAAGGATAATGAAATAATGTTAGTAACTAATCTCCTTTTTCCGCGAATTAATTCCAAATTCCCCAAATTTTGGTAACTTTAATAAAGTGACAACACCATCTTAAACAGTATGAATGAGTGATGCGACCATGTGCTGCGTGCCCTGCCCCCCTTCGCCCATGCATGTATGTGTTGCCTACCGCACATGTATTAATTTACTTCGCTTTTTCGAAATAATATTTATTTTTTAGGGAGATTTTTTTTTTTAAGTTTAGGCTTTAGTAGTTATCGATACCTATCAATACCGTCAGGGATCGGACAGGGTTTTCTTTACATATTGTATATGTTGTATAACTTACAAAGTTTTTGGTGGCTATCCGCAGGATAATTTGCGCAACACACTATCAGCACCTACCAATGCGTTTCATTTTGACAGTTTAACAACATTCATTGCGTTGTTTATATTGTTGAACAAAGACATTTTTCGAACATATGGAGCAATGGATTAGAGATATATGTAAAATGAAACTATTTTTACTTTTACTTATTTATTTACTAAGTTTTTTTTTTTACATATTATAAACTAGCGCTTGACCGCAATCCTGCCTGATGGTAAGCAGTGACGCAATCGTTGATGGTAAAGCCCACTAGTTTATTAAGAGCCTATTCTAGAGTGAATAGACCTTGAAGACACTTAAATTGTAGTCCGACGGAAACACCGCCGCTGGCAAATTGTTCCAGTCCCTCGATGTACGCGGTATAAAGGAGGAGGCGAAACGCTCCGAAGGTGGAACGGAGATGGGGGAATTAAATCATGCAATTCCCTCGCACACTCCCCAAAATGCATTCTATAGAACACCGAAAGGCTGTCTACGCCTGTGCTCTAGGCTTTGGAGACCAACTCGAGTTAGATCAGGGTATGTACGAAATTTCATTAAAATCGTTTTAACCGTTTTAGTGGAGTTCGAGGACAAACACTGTCACAGGATAATTTATATAATCGACTAGTTGGGTAGGATAGGGTAGGACTAGGTTTCACCGGATTTGGGCTATCCAACGCAAAAAGAATTTTTCAAATCGGACCAGTAGTTCCTGAGATTAGCGCGTTCAAACAAACAAACAAACTCTTCAGCTTTATATATTAGAATAGGTTTATTCTATTACCATCGAAAGATACATTACAATTATCTTTTACAAGAAGTTTTTCAGAACACATAATCCTTTAACGCAAACTTACTTACAGGTAACCACCGTGTGTATGCCATTATTCATTTATAATGACAGGAACTTACAACGTTTACAACTACTAAAAGTGATCTTTACAACCACTAAAAGTGACCTTTACAACTACTAAAAGTGACCTTTACAATCACTAAAAATGATCTTTACAACCACTAAAAGTGACCTTTACAACTACTAAAAGTGACCTTTACAACCACTAAAACTGACAAGTTGTAGGAATTTAACAATCATATGAACTCCAGAAAATATGAGTAATAACATCTTTTTCCAAATAATATTCAGTAAAATCTCACTCCTAACTCAAGACTTGAGTAAACACAACCCAGTATAACCGCGCTCAGCGAAGCAGACACCAGCAATTGAGGATGTCAACGAACATGACAAGATGAGGGGCGCCCATCCGATGTGAATACGGAATGACTATAATTAGATCATTGGTAGAATCATTGTTCTGGATTTGGTGAACGAAGGCAAATATGCGAGAGAAATATAAGAATGAATACGATTAAGTTGAAAAATGAAGCTTATTAAAGGTTAATAAGGCTCAAAGCGTTTTCCGGATTGTAATGAATCGATTTTTATTTTTAGAACTTGTAAAAATATTAAAGGAGGATGGATCTGAGCAGTTGATTGCGACGTATGACGTCAAATGTTGTTGTGTCGGGAGTTTCGTCATGGAGGGTCTCCAGTTCAATCTCCCTCTAGCGTAGTATCGTTGGTCGTGTTGTTGGGTTTAACATTGCATCACCTTGCTCGACTGCCGTCTTCCTTGCTATTTACTCAGTTTTTTTGAATTGCCTCTTAACAAACTAGAGCGCTTTACCATCAACGATTGCATCACTGTTTATCATCAGGCCTGAATTGCGGTCAAACACTAGTTTATAATTATATAAAAATAATAAGAAATGACTGGGTTATTTAAGGTATTAGTACTATAGCCTGCGAGGAAGCGCTAGTCACCGCCTTAGGTAAGCGGGTTGTGAGACGGGTGACTTCACAATTGACAGATTCACATGTGATATTATTATCACTAGTTAATACTAGTGATAATAATATAAGTAAATATAAGTGATATTCACATGTTATATTATTATCACTAGTTAATACTAGTGATAATAATATCACATTTGAATCTTGTCAATAATACTAGTGATAATAAAATAATATCACATGTGAATCTTGTTAATTATGAACTCACATATTTTTTTTTATATTCCTACATAATTTGATATCACGACATATATTTTCATGTCGTGAATTCAAGTAAAATTAGTTCACCGAAGACGTAATAAGATAAAGACACCAAAAAAATAAGCAAACATAAAAAAGAACTGCTGCTTACGTATGTGTTCTATTTTCAAATATAACTGAAGAAAGCCGGCTGAACAAAGACCAAGTTCTTTGCCACATCATTTAAAATAACACATTCTACGAGAAAATCACGCAAATGGTGACGAGTCTTTGTATTAATAATTCATAAGTGCGCCTGAACAGAACGCCTGGAGATAAAATTCTTTGAGTGCCTATTCGTGCCTTAAGTCTGCCGTAGACAGTCATGACGCGATTTTAGTAGAACCATCTCTCTGAAACTGTTTCATTAAAATTCATCATCATCATCATCAACCATTTATCGTCCCACTGCTAGGCACAGGTCTCCTCTCATACAGAGAAGGATTGAGCGTAATCACCACGCTTGCTCATTGTGGGTTGGCGATTTCAGACATACAGTCCAGGATTCCTCAAGATGTTTTCCTTCACCTTGTAATCAGTCATTGATATTCAAGATATACTTAGAAAGTACATAAATAACTTAGAAAAGTTACATTGGTACTTACTTGGAATCGGCACACTGATACTTGAGAGGCTGGTGTTTTAACCACTAAGCCACTACGAATACACATAAAAATACTGTTTCATGAAAGTTGTTCTACAAAAAATTGCGTCGCACTCTGGCATTATGCTTGTCTGTGGAAGTCTTCAGGAGACTCTTTCTTGATTATTAAACAGCAGCTCTAATCCATTAAACAGCGCGAATAATTTAAGGCGTCGCGGTTGATCCGAGAATGTGAAGCCGTTTCATTCATTTCCAGTAGAGTAATTGCGAAACACTCTATCTTATCACTAACTAGGCTTTCATTTTGACAGTTCAATTAAATTCATTGCCTTGTTTACATTGTTGAGCAAACACTTTTCTAACGTATGAAGCAATGGATTAGGAATAATCTTCAAAATTATTTAAATTTAGAATAATAAGCGTATTACGCAATTAGGTTGCTGTTTCATTAAAGGCTTAGACGAAGAATAACTTCGACAAAGCAATTATTTTTTAAATTCTGATTGGATGACAGATCCTGTTGTGGAGCATCAGTGGTAGGTACTTAATAGTGATTTTTATTAACAATTTTTTTCCAAATTAGCAAAATATTATGTCATGAATAGCCGATTTTTGTAAATGAAAGGCAGTATAAAAAACTTTAGTACTTATCTAGAATTTATGAGCAAATCCATACTTCAATTATATTGCTATTACTACACATAGAATCGAAATTTATCCATTTATTATCCTTATATAATACCGGCCTTTGCCAGTAGGTTTAAATGCTCCTATGTGGGAAATAATCCTCCGAATAATGTGCACAAAAATTACAAATAATTTTCTCCAAATGGAAAACACTCGATGTGAATTAAGCTTGTTAATTATGTCCAGAATTATTTAATAAATTTCACTTACTCCATTATCATCATCATCTCAGCGTTAATCTCAGTCGCATCCGAAGCTTTTTCAACTTTGGAGTCTGGGGTCCGCTTTATCAGCCTAACTGCTGATTTTGGCTAAACTTCGATATTTACCGTGAAGCGGCTGCCGTCAGACCTCCACAACCCGAAGGCGATATCGAAGCATTGCAGTTAGACCAATTGTTAGACTTTTAAGGGCTCTAACAACCCGTAACGACTGCCACTAGATATTTGTATGGCAACCGGCACCAACGGCTTAACGTACTTTCCAAGGCACGACCAGACCAGTGCAAATATTCATATTCATGCATACAAATATTTGCACTGTACGGGGATCGACACCGCGCCTCCTGCACGCCCAGCGCCACGGAGGCTGTCAATCAGTGGTAGGTAGGTATTGATATTTATTTATGAATTTTTTCCAAAGTAGCAAAATATTATGTCATGAATAGTCGATTTGTGTAAATGACAGGCGGTATAAAAAACTTTAGTACTTATCTAGAATTTATGAGCAAATCCATACTTCTATTATATTGTTATTACTACACATAGAATCGAAATTTATCCATTTATTATCCTAATATAATACTGGCCTTTGCCAGTAGGTTTAAATGCTGGCATGTGGGAAATGATCCTCCGAATAATGTGCACAAAAATTACAAATAATTTTCTCCAAATGGAAAACACTCGATGTGAATTAAGCTTGTTAATTATGTCCAGAAATATTTAATAAATTTCACTGACTGCATTATCATGATCATCTCAGCGTTATTCTCAGTCGCCTCCGAAGCTTTTTCAGCTTTGCTGACCTCCACAAGCCGAAGGCGATATCGAAGCATTGCAGTTAGACCAATTGTTGGACTTTTGAAGGCTCCAACAACCCGTAACGACTGCCACTAGATGTTCGTATGGTAACCGGGACCAACGGCTTAACGTGCTTTCC
Organism: Sesamia nonagrioides; assembly: GCA_017933935.1. NCBI lineage: Eukaryota > Metazoa > Arthropoda > Insecta > Lepidoptera > Noctuidae > Sesamia > Sesamia nonagrioides. The sequence goes on along the minus strand of JADWQK010000984.1, from coordinate 322,264 downwards.
GAGGCACGACCAGACACATTTCTAACAAAATCCACTTACTATCTTGACGAAGGTTCGTCTAACCATAACTTATCTAATTGACCAACAGTTTTATAAATTATGCCCATTATTAACGCGTTTAAGGGTTCTTGCAATAAATTTTATGAATTCAGGAATAGGTTCGTACAGTTTCGCAGAAGTTTGATAGTTATCGAGGGCGAGATAATTGGCAGCCAATTTTGCCTTAACTAACAACAGAAATTGTGGTACGTCAAATTGTTAGAAGTTAGAAGCATTTGGTATTGTAGAGTGGGATCTTGTTATGTCATTTGAAAGGCAGTTGATGAAAATCAGTGATGTTGTTGATTACTTCGTTTGAAGTCAAAAAATTTTGTTGAACAACGATTTGTTCTAGCCCAGATGCAATACACATATTCATCATCATCATCAACCTTTTTATCGTCCCACTGCTGAGCACTAGGCCCGTAGCCAATGTGACATCGCTTCGTAGCGAAGCGAAATCGAATACCAAACCAACCAATGGCAGGAACGATTGACCACGTGATTTGTCGCGTCGCGTGGTTAATCGTTTTCGTTATCGGTTGGTTTGGTATTCGATTTCGCTTCGCTAGGAAGCGATGTTACATTGGCTACAGGCCCAGGTCTCCTCTTATACAGAGAAGGATTGAGCGTAATCACCACGCTTGCTCAATGCGGGTTGGGGATGTTAAGATGTTTTCCTTCACATTGGATGCCCAAGATATTCTTAGAAAGTACTAACTAGGTAAAGTAAGCAAGTTTTTTTAAATTTTAATTCGAATGTATTTTTTTTTAAGAAGTTTTTTTCGAAGTTTCGGCTGGTCGAACGGATTTTGGTGTTTCATTTTTTATTTCAAAGCTGGTGCTTCCCTTGTAGTGCCATTTTATTGGTGAAGTTCTGACAATGGTAGCCATCAGAAAGTCATATTTAAACTTATAAATTTCATTTTTACCGCGTACCTACATTGCGGAACTGAAACAATTTGCCAACGGCGCGATACTCGGCGTACGACGAGTCGTCCGATAATAGAACGGAGATGGGGGAATTAAGTCATGCAAATTCCCGCGCACACTCTCCAAAATGCATCCTATAGAAGATCGACAGACTGGCTACTCGTCGCCTGTGCTCCGTTTTAAACGAAATCTAGGTCGCCAATTAGCCTTTGAATTCTGTTTTTGAGAAATAAATATTATCAACCATTAAAAAATAGCTTTCTCATTCTTCTATGTCACCCTTTGTGTGACATAACGGAAAGAAAGAAGAAGACCTAAAGGCTGGCTACTCTACGCCTGTGCTCCAGGCTTTGGAGACATTTGCTTAAAAATCTACGTCATGTCGCAGACCCTCCGCTGCTGAAGCGAATATATCAGGCTCTTTGTCAGTCGCTCCTTACCTACTGCCTCTCCTCCTGGGGAGGTATCTGCAAAACCACCTTAAAGTCAGCTGAGGTCGCTCAGCGAGCTATACTCAAGGTAAGCACATTCAAGCCAATGCGCTTTCCCACTTGCACACTGTTCCAGTTGTGCGGGGTTTTGACTGTAAGACAACTGTAGGTACATACTTAAAACTGTCCTACATGAACATAAAAAACAGCCCTACAACCCGGTGTTACTACAGAAACGGCGTAAACATCATGTATGCGACTACTTAAGTACTTTTAAAACAACCTTTGGTAAAAGATTTCTAAGATTTCTAGGCCCTTTCCTTTACAATAAAATTAACAAATCAATAAATATATACACATTGACTACAAAACAATGCAAAATTAAAGTATCCCAATTCTTACAGAATTTAAACTACGAGGAGACGGAACAATTAATATACGTACCTCTTTAGGAATACTGTTCAGTGAAGAGCTCGGAAAACAAAGATAAAACTACTACACAGCTCACCTACACACTCATCACTTACATTCACACTCATATCCACATGTCACTGCATATTTACTCAAACACACATACACACACATTATCATATACGTAAGCCACTCACACAGCCATGCAATAAAAAACATATATATGCATGTAATCAACTTATTCCATTTAATCGATGTATTCAAATTAATTATTTTTTCAAATTAATTAATTATTTTTTTCCAATTAATTTCTAAATTACTCAAAAATTATAATTTTGTATTTCTTTATCATTTTAATCAATTATTATTATTTTATTGTTCTTTATTATTCTGTATTTTACACAGCACTAATGTAATTGTATATGCCTTTTGACTGGCACATTCTTGTTGTAGTTCACGAGGGGAATGGTGCTGATAGCCGAAATACAGGCTACGCCTAGTTCGGCTACAGACGCTAAACTCTCATATTTTAATTGAAATTGTTGCCACATGTCATGTGTAATAGTAATAAGCTTTTTGGAAATAAATTATTATTATTATTATATTATTATTTGTAAGTTAAATCTGGGTCGCCAATCAGCCTCTTCGCAAGCCTCTCCACTGAATCCAAAGTAGCCAGGTGACATTTCGAAGCACCAGCCCAAATGTGGCAGCAGTACTCCACACACGAGTGGACCTGTGCTTTGTATAACATTAGAAGCTTGCTGCTTGAATTGTATATGGTGTACACAATAAAGAGTGTTCTATTCTATTCTATTCTTAGATGGGATTCCCAAAAACGGTTCCACAGATGTGAAACTGCAGGTGTATATATTAATTGAGCTTAATCGTGTAGCAGACCATCGCTGAATATTTATATCCCTATCCATTATCCATTATTGGTTCATTTGGCGCAACCATTAGAAATTTAGTTAGAATCCAGGCAAATATTTGAATGGATTTATTACTGCGCCATGTTTATATAATGTTATCGATATTTCAATGTTTATCGAACCTATTCAATTCATATTATTATCGACGAATAACTTATTTATGTAGTTTACATAATTTGATGTGCGACCCAATTTGCTTGCAAATAGATTGGCGTTGGCGCAAGCCATGCTCAGTATTTTTAACGGATAAAATCCGGGATCAAATTATCTTGAAAGGATCCGGATTTACCGTCAGAGTTAGCTTGCAGAGCAAATTGAAGTAGCAATGGTTGGTAATGGTAGTAGTGGTGGAAGTAGGGTTGGTGGGTGCAGCAGACTAGTCTTGGAGTAAAGAAATAGTCGCGTTTCGGAAAGCAGAAAGAATTAAAACAGCTAGGGTTATAAAAGTGGCTGGGACAAACTGTATGCTGAAGGCAAAGTCAATGAGGGTGGGGGTGGGTTTGGTCGGCTCAAACCTGGTTTCGAATAAACTGGGTTCAGAGAAGGACACGTGCGATAAGGATGGTTTCATTAAGGTAGAGAAGAAGAAGAAGAAGCCTCCTTGTCGCAACCAGTGCGGTACTGCGCTGGCAGGACCTAACATGCTGCTGCGTCCAGCAGTACCGTCGACGATGCTATACGTGTCCAGACTGCATCACTTCACGAAGGCCGAGGAGATAGTGGAGTATCTGCGCGTCAAGACTCAATGGCTGTGAGGGTCGAGGTGTTGGAGCCGCGCCACAGCACGTACTTCAAGTCATTCGCGGTACGTGTTCCGACGCATGATCTCGACAAGTTCCTGAATGAAGAGCTAAGGCCGAAGGGTGTTGTGTACCGCCGGTTTCGTGGCCGGCTGCGTGACACCAGTCAGCGAAACACGACGCCGATGATCCGTGTACAGTATTTTTAGTCAATGTTATATTATATGTATTTATAGTATTTTTAAGTTTTAATAGTATAGTATTGTATTTGTTGTGATATATTTTGTTATATATTATTTTATAAGTATTTTTATGTTATAGTTTGTATTATATTTTCTATGGGCCCCAGTGGCTTGAATTAAATGAATCAATAAATAAATAAATAGGACCCTTAGTGGACTGCAATAGGCACACCTAAGCTGAAAAAAAAACTTATGATCAAAGTGATACCTAATAGTGCAGTCTATCTACTGATCCCACTATGCTACTAATACCCTATTATTCTCTAACATTATAAATGGGAATGTTTGTGTGGATGTATGAATGGATGTATGTTTGTTACTTATTGTTTCCGCAAAAACGTGAATATCAGGATGAAAAGTATCTTATATGATAATCCTGGTTATAAGCCACCTTTGTGCTTAATTTTATCCAAATCCGTTCTGTAGGATTTGGATGAAATTTAGCAGAAAGGTGGCTTATAACCGGAATTATCATATAAGAAACTTTTCATACTGATATTCACATGAGATCGAAAAAACGAGGATGAAATACCGCGTCGCAACGTGCAGGTAATTATTTGATTGTATAATAATTTGTTTATCTAATTACGGTCCACTCCCACTCACCGAGAGGAGGCCTGCGTCCCAATAGTGGAAACATTATAGGCTGATTTTGTTATGTTATGTATTGCACCATGTTTACCGCCATTTTTTTTTTCCTATATTTCTTTCGTTTATCAAAATAATGACTGTAGTTTATAATTTCTTCTATGGAAATTAATAAAATAATATTGAAATAATTTACGTAGATCAAGAAATTAATTTGTTTCTCTACAAATGATAAAATAATACGCCAAACGAAGTACTGAGCTTTTCAAAAGTTTTAATTAAGACATCTCTTAATTAAATTAATCAGTGAGCATAGAGTTACTTCTGTTTTGAGAAGTTGAGAATTATTTTGAATAAGAAAGACGTCTAAATTATTTTGTTGTTTATAAGCACCTCTCCTCGCGACTATTTACGTGAATATAGGGAAACAATAATGTAATAATATTTTTTCACAAACAAATTATTTAGATAATTATAAACTAGTACTTGACTGCAATCCCGCCTGATGGTAAGTAGTGATGCAATCGTTGATGGTAAAGCGCACTAGTTTATTAAGCCTATTCACTTAAAAAACTTAGGAATAGGAAGGATGACGGTAGTTGAGCGAGGTGATGCTATGTTAAACCCAAGATCAACACGACCAAACGATGCTGCGCTAGAGGGAGATTGATCTGGAGACTCTCCTCGACCAAACTCCCGACGCAACAACATTTGGCGCATCGTACACAGTACACATCGCAACACAACTGCTCAGACCCGTCCTCCGTCGTCCGTCCGTCGTTCAAAATAGTTTTAAATCCTTTAATCAAAATCCAGCCTCTTCGTAGATTAGCAATAAAAACAGATAGATAGAGAAAAGGGAAGAAAATATTTTAAGTACCGATACGAGGTCGCTCATAATAGGCTTCATACGAAGGCTCAGAGTCACACAAAGGGCGATGGAAAGAGCTATGCTCGGAGTTTCTCTGCGCTATCAAATCAGAAATGAGGAGATCCGCTGAAGAACCAAAGTAACCGACATAGCTCTTCGAATCGCTAACATTAAGTGGCAGTGGGCCGGGCAAATTGCTTCTAAAACCGACGGCCGATGGGGCAGTAAGGTTCTGGTGTGGCGGCCCGTACCGGTAGACGCAGCATAGGGAGGGCCCCAAACAAGGTGGACTAATGACCTGGTGAAGATCGCAGGAAGCCGATGGATGCGGGTAGCACAAGACCGGTCATCGTGGAACGCCTTGGGGGAGACCTTTATCCAGCAGTGGACCTCTATAGGCTGAAGAAGAGGAAGAAGTACCGTGGTTGTTATATGACATTGCAAACAGACACTTTTTTTTTTTTTTAAATCTTTTGTAAACGTTGCTCTTCGCTCGGAATTACTCTTGTATCGTGGGTGCGTTTATAAACATTAAGACTCACATACCCAAATAACCAGGCCTATCGGCATTACAAATATTTGTCTTTTTTTATTGTTCTAGTCACTCTGAACTCTACTTAATTACTACTGAAATAAAGTTCATATTTGTTCAACTTGAAATCACATCTTCTTCTTCTTCAGCCTATAGATGTCCACTGCTGGACAAAGGCCTCCCTCAAGGCTTTCCACGATGACAGATCTTGTGCTGCCCGATCCACCGGCTTCCCGCGACCTTCACCAGGTCATTGGTCCACCTTTTTGGAGGCCTCCTTACGCTACGTCTTTCGATACGTGGCCGCCACTACTTAACCATACTGCTCCATCGGCCATCGTTTCTATGAGCAATGTGCTCCGCATGGTGAAATAAATTACACAAAGTAAAGCGCTTACGGGGTTCGAATCTACGACCTACACTTTACTACACTACTCTTGAGACACGGCGGTACACACACACGTCACTTAGACATCTCAGACATTAAATAAAATGACTACATAGGTATATATTTTTATTTACTCTTTATCCAGTCCCATCGTAACTAACCCAAAAACTTAACTAAACCTTAACCTAATAAAATTAACTTAATCTTAATTTAACAAATATAAAAACTTTATATGCGGCCTCTGAAGTAGGTGTGGACAATATATGATGGAAAGTACCAACATTATATCTATTTACTTCCAACTCTTTAAATAATTTTTCTCTTTCAGACTGCAATCTAACACATTCCGTCAATAACTGAAAAAACATCCTCCGTCGTTGCGCACACCTCACAGTCTGGTGAATTAATCGGTTTCATTAAAAATCTAAACTTATTGAGCGGCATGTGTCCAGATCGCAGTCTGTGAGCGATCACGACCAGCCGTTTACTTAACCTGGTGTTATAAAACCATGGTATATAAGGAGGCTCCGATACTATAGATCTATACCAAGTTCCTTTCGACATCGATCTTTCGTCAAAATATTCTTTCCACAGTCCATAGCACTTGTGTTTATATTTAGGCAATATTTCCAGATAATTGGTTTTAATGTGTATTTCCTTTCCCTCATCTATCCCTACCTTTGCCAAACGATCCGCCGACTATGTATATTTACAAAAACAAAAAAAAAAAAAACAATTAGAAGTATAAAGTGTATTTTTTTATGTAGGTAAATAAATCTAAACCTACCAACACCGATCAAACACATTAAACTTGAATTCCCTCTTAAATCAAAATTTTCACACAGATCACAAAGGCAGATAAGTTACTTACAACACATTCAATCAACTATAAAACCTTTAAGAACTTCGAACATAAAATCTCAAACTTTATAATGTTTCTTAGCGATCAAATTTTAACGAATTTTAAAGATTGACAAGTTTCAAACAGCTATCGATGTTACAAAGAAAATGTTTTAAATCCCATTAAACATTGTATCTATTAAGAAATAACTCGATAAAAGTACGTTAGTATATAGGTTCAAGGTAGGAGGTACAAGAGTACCTCCTACAAGAGTCAATTTGATAACTTTTCATTTTTATTGGCACCTAAAACATTTATTTCAACATATTCCGCCGTTTCCTTCGAGGATAATGCTTTATGAGCAACTTTTTTTCCACAATTTTACACCGTGATTATACGTACCCCTATCATTTGATTTTTTCGAAACTTATTTAATAAAATAAATACGATACATCAAAATTGCAAAAAATAATCATTTTTACCTTGATGTTCAGACAAAAACAAAATATTAGAAGCATAGGTATACTTTTCCTCTAAATTTGGATATACAAATAATTGAGATCTATCGTGTTTTGATAAAGAAAACAGCGGAATACGAAACATCTTTTAGTCAACGTTTTTGTAGGTAAAATCAACTGTCCTTTTCGCACTTTACCGGGAGAGGTTGGAAGCAGAGCGACGGCAATAGTTTCTACAAATACCTGTTTTCCAAATTCCTCAGCCCTCAATACCAACCAGCTCTTAATACCAACGTAAATCTACAAAGAAGGTTTTATTTTGTATCTGCCACTTTTTTGGGTTCCGTTCCTACTCAAACAGTACGGCCTCTATTACCAATGCTTGGCTGCCCATTCATCCATCCGTCTGCCATAGGTATGTATCTTCTGAACCGTAAAAAGTACACATGTAGACAAAAATATAAATTGGACAAAGGGTTTTTGTAATATATTGAATTTTTCTACTCAGTTCATTAATATATTTCTTATTACTAACCCTAAAGTCTAAATTAATTGTCTTAATATTGGTACACTAAATATAATATCTCCTGAATATGAATATCCGTCCTCGTTGACAACGGTCTGGAGAATTGTTATTAGGATACTCCTTTATAACAGGCAAAACGTGGGTTTGTCCATCTGGAATTTTAAGTAACAGCCTGGAGTTTGGATTTGTGCTCAGTAGATGGCAGCGGGCTGATCACGTATTGGCTTATTTCTATAAACAGGTTTGAACAATAAATAAATAATAAAATAAAACATTTTCAAGTCAATCATTAGAGCAATGATGTCGCTTTACCATCAACAATTTCATCACTGCTTCATTACAGGCGGGATTGCGGTTAAACACAAGTTTATAATCATACAAAAAACAAAGTAATAAAAAAATTTGCAACATTTTTATGATATAAAAGAGTTTCCGCGAAATTTCTTGCCGGTTCTTCTCCATAAGTACCTATGCTTTGGAATGGGCAGCTAAGTTCATCTTTCCGACTGACCGACAATTTTCCAATTGAAAACTGCCAGCTAATGGTTTATTTGAAACAATATTAGTCTTGATTCAGTCTTACCCAAACAATTTATATCGCAAATACTTACTCAATTCATAAATCGCCTAAGCTAAGACAAAGACAAATAACGTAGCCAGTTAGACCGTAAACCTTGTATCTCTCATTGAAATTAATCCCCTTTAAATCACGGCTAACGAATTAATTAAAGGCAATAAATGCAGCAGCCCTGAATTAAACCGATTAGTGGCAAATGAATATGTTGACTGTCTATAGGTAGGTACTTGTGCATATTTTCTCTTTATTTTATTTAGGGACTTTTACTAAGACTGTACCCTACTAATAATAAGTACTGTACCTAGAATAAGTACTGTGTGGCCTAGTGGTTAAAACACCAGCCTCTCAAGTATGACTATGCGGGTTCGATTCCAGGTCAAGCAAGTACCAATGTAACTTTTCTAAGTTATATGTACTTTCTAAGTATATCTTGGACACCAATGACTGATTATTATAAGGTGAAGGAAAATCATCATCATCTCAGCGTTAATCCCAGTCACCTCCGCACCTTTTTTTCTGCTTTGGAGTGTGGGGTCCGCTTTACCAATCTAACTGCTGATTTTGGCTAAACTTCGATATTTTCCGTGAAGCGACTGCCGTCTGACCTCCACAACCCGAAGACGATATCTAAGCATTGCAGTTAGACCAATAGTTAGGCTTTTGAGAGCTCCAACAACCCGTAACGACTGCCACGAGATGTTCGTATGGCAACCGGGACCAACGGCTTAACGTGCTTTCCAAGGCACGACCAGACCAGTGCAAATATTCATATTCATGCATACAAATATTTGCACTGTGCGGGGATCGAACCCGCGCCTCCTTACGCAACGGCAGCGTTCGCTACCGCTACACCACGGAGGCTGTCGAGAGTATATCTTGGACACCAATGACTGATTATTATAAGGTGAAGGAAAATATCTACAAGAAACCTGGACTTTAAGTTTGAAATCGCCAACCAGCGTGGTGATTACGTTCAATCCTTCTCTGTATGAGAGGAGACCTGTGCCCAGCAGTGGGACGATATGATGATGATGATAAGACTGTCTATGCCAGTCCCATCGTACGTAACCCAATTACTTATTGAAAACCCACCAGAAAAGTCATGCCGCCAAGCGATTCGTCATGTTCCGGCATGATGTCTGGTGAAGCCGTACTGATGATGGGTCTGAGCAGTTGTGTTGCGATGTACGTGCCGGGTACGATGCGCGAAATGTTGTTGTGTCAGGAGTTTGTTTGTGGAGGGCCTCCAGATCAATCTCCCTCTGGCGCAGCATCGTTGGTCGTGTTGATGGGTGTAACATTGCATCACCGCGCTCAACTGCCGTCTTCCTTCCTATTTACTCAGTTCCTTTGAGTGAGTAGGTTTAATAAACTAGCGCGCCTTACCATCAACGAATGCATCACTGCTTACCATCAGGCGGGATTGCAGTCAAGCGCTAGTTTGTAATTTATAAAAAAAAAAAAAATCATCAGCTCTCCTTTTTCACGCCATTCACTTCGATTTTCAGCAATCCTCATCTAGTTACTACCATCTTGCTAAAATCGTCGCTCCATCTAGCCTGGGGGCGTCCCACCATACGTTTATTCCTGGTCTCCACTCAAGAACAGGTCTACTCTAATAGCCATCGGTTCTACGGCTAATATAGCCGGCTCATTGCCACTTCAGTATGCTTATTCTGTGAGCTATGTCGACAACTTTGGTTCTCTGCCGGATCACCTCGTTGCGGATTCGATCCCTCAAAGAGACTCCAAGCATAGCCCATCCCATCAATCATCATCAACCTTTTTTTCAATGTCTCTTTACTGGGCACAGGTCTCCTCTCAAAGCGGGTTGGCGATTTCAGTCATTGGTCTCCAAGATATACTCAGAAAATACATATAACTTAGAAAAGTTAGATTGGTACTTGCCTGACCTGGAATCGAAACCGAAGACTCACGCCGGCTACACACGTTGGCCCCAACGCCACTCGCTCAACGTGTGGCTCTAAAAAATAGCATTGGCCCCAACGTTGGAGCGACGGTTGGTAGTTGGCCGGCGAGTGTCGGTTTTATCAAAGAAATCTATGCCAACGTTCGCGATCCGCCCACATATTAGCGATCTGCGGATCTGCTCAGTCTTGTTGCAACACGCGTCGAGTACTTACGTTGAGATGTCGTCATCAACAAAATCGTCATCCGCATGGACAAATGAAAAAGTCATCGAATTTATAGAAATATACCAGACACATCCGATAATATGGAACCCAGCTAGAAAGGATCATAAAACTAAAAATTTAATAGCCGATGCATGTTGCACCATTCAATATGGAACAGAATATGGGAATGATATACTTGGTTGAAGAATTAAAAAAAAAACGAGAATCATTGATGAGCACATACCGCCTTTATAAAAAGAAAATTAGTGCCTCGGTCAGATAAAAATTTCGATCCAGCCGTCCCTTGCTGTTCTGTCCAGCGACGCCCTAAGCCGAGGTTCGTGCCCCACAGGGGATACCCTTAGTGTGTTATCGCTTAGGTTTTAGTTGCCCTGGCTGGAGGCTTTAAATTCATTTTAGGCAGCCACAGGATAGTCCGGTTAAGTAGTCACGAGATGGCATAAAAAAAATACTCGACGGGTTCGCTTATGATCTAATAGACAGCTTTCTGGCTCCTATTTATGATAAATCAAATACAATTACGATTAATAATTTTCAATCTTATTTGACGTGGATTTTTCTTTTTTTTTTTAATAACAAACATAAATTAGAATTACTTTACTTTTTTTATTATTACTCTTTCTCTGTTTTATGACTTGTGTTTTCCATATAAGGTGATCACAGTGAGATCACACAAGCGACCACAGTGGTTGTCCCGCGGCATTCAAAAATGTAGTAAAAAGAAAAGGGCACTTTTGTGGCGGTATCGTATGCAACGAAAACAAACCGATAAAGTGGATTTTAAAAAGTATTCTGCAATATACAAGCGAATAATTAAATTAACACAACGAACCCAGAATATCTACAAAATCAAGTCGGCCACTAATAAATCAAAGGCTACTTGGGATATTATTAATTGCTCAAAATCAAATTTGCCTAAGCATGACATTTCGTGTATTACCGTAAAGGATAGGAAATTGACACATCCACATGACATAGCGAAAGCTTTTAACGACTTCTTTATTGAAAAGATCAAGCCGAATACCAATAAAAGTAAAAAATCGACATATATAGAAAATCACAATAATTCAATGTTTATGGCTCCGAGTTCGACAAATGACATAGCATCTATAATAAAATCCTTAAAAAATACCAGTAGTGTAGGTAACGATGGCTTGTCAACACTAGTGATTAAACAGGTAGCAGACAATATCAGTGGACATTTGAGCCACATTATCAATTTATGTATTACAAGCGGCACATATCCAAATAAGCTTAAAACTGCTATTGTTAAACCTTTGTTTAAGAAAAATAATAGAGAAGATATGGAATCTTACAGACCCATTGCACTTATCCCAGTGCTTTCAAAAGTATTTGAGAAATACATAAACTCACAAATATACCAATATTTAGAAAAACAAAACATATTAACTCAGGATCAAAAAGGATTTAGAAAGAATAAAACCATTAATATGGCCGTGTATGATTTTATACATAAAGTCATCACAAATGTCGATAAGAGATTACCTGTATGTTCGATCTATTGTGATATGACTCAGGCGTTTGACTATGTTGACCACGATATCCTACTTGACAAATTATTCGCTTACGGAATCAGAGGGAACGTCCTGCAGTTAATTGAATCATATTTAAAAAATAGGAAACAGTACGTCGAAATACGCAAAGTAGATCATAGGACTAAACACGAACAAATATATAGATCAGATCATCGGAAAATTGAGTATGGCGTACCACAGGGCAGCGTGCTGGGCCCGCTTTTGTTTATTATATACATAAACGATTTGCCAAAAGTGACTGAACACCATATGTCACTTTTTGCCGATGATAGCACAGTCACAATAAGCAGTATGGACAAACAAATAGACAAAAGTGAAATCACGAATACATTAAGTTCCATAGTAAAATGGTTAGAAGATAATAATTTAAAAATAAATTTAGACAAGACCAAATTGATGCTATTTAGCCAACGCGTAATTAATAAAATAAATATTGACTATAATAATCATAGAATAAAGCAGGAAAGTATGACAAAATTTTTAGGTATTACAATAGACCATAGACTGGATTGGAAAGATCATACACTAGAATTAATTAAAAGAATTAGTTCATCCGCCTTTGCCCTTTACAAACTTGCACCTATTATAGGCAGGGCCGCTCTTGTCACGGCGTACCATGGCATTGTCGCCTCATTACTACGATTTGGAGTAATATTCTGGGGTAACTCCACGAATAGAGAACTAGTGTTCAAGGCGCAGAAAAGATGCATCAGGTCAATGTTCGGTTTGAAGTACATAGAGAGTTGCAAGCCTTACTTTATGAACTATAAAATACTCACTCTTCCATCTCTGTATATATACGAAATTGCTGTATTCGTTAAAACTAACCCTAAGCTTTTCCCGAAGCTGTCTGATACAGTAACTAATACGCGCAGTCGCCATGATCAAAATAGACTGCGTGTTCTGAAAGGCAATACAGCACTGATGCGTAAAAGTATATTTTGCATGGCGCCAATGATATACAACCATTTACCGAGCTATCTGAAGGAATTAAACATTAATATATTTAAAATACAGCTGAAAAGTTTTTTGGTAGAAAGGGCATATTATAATATTTCTGAATATTTGACAGAGAAGCTAACATGAACTAGTGTACTTGATTTTAATATTTTCGATTTATTTTAATTTCACTGACATTTTAAATAAGTATGACATTTTAAACATTTTTTTTTTTACCAGGTGACATTTTTAATTGTATATTGACTACCTTGACATTTTTAACTTCATCGTTAGTTTTTATCTTGATATTGGTATTTGTATGGCTTCTGTGTCGACATCATTGTTGTAATATTGAAATGTAATTTAACTTATTGGATAGAAAATTGTTTTAATGTAATTTATTGAGTTTTTCGGCTTAAGTATGTGACATTTTTGCATACCTGATAATGGTTGAATATGACGGACAATATTTGAAACTACCAGCTAATGTATTTATACTCGTATTCTAGCAAAATAAATTATTATCTTATCTTATCTTAACATTTAGCACTGTAAAAGCGCTTAGAGCAATTTCGATTTTCCTATCGGACATCCTCACAATGGCTCTGACGGAGTAGAAATAGTATAACAGCCAACGTGTGTACGCTTCACCAAATTAATCGACTAGGTAACGTCGTAAGCATACTTGAGAGGTTGGTGTTTTAACCACTAGGCCACCACGACTCCATCAATCATAACAAACATAAAAACTTTGCAGACAGCCTCTGGACGAGGTATCGATAATACATGATGTAAAATACCAACCTATTTACATTCGACTCGTTAATCAACTCTTCTCTTTCAGACTGCAATCTAACACATAACGTCAATAAATGTACAAGTACATTTATATTCATACGCGTGGACTTCAGTTTACGTCGCGCGGTGGTTCCCGTAATTGCAACACTAAAGTGGCAGTGGGCTGGACACATTGCCCGTAGGACCGATGCCCGATGGGGCTGAAGGGTTCTCGAGACTATGGCGACCACGCACCGGAAGACGTAGCGTGGGTAGGCCCCCGACAAGGTGAACGGACGACCTGGTGAAGGTCGCGGGAAACCGCTAGATGCGGGAGGCGCAGGACCGGTCGTCGTGGAGAACCTTGGGGGAGGCTTATGTCCAGCAGTGGACGTCTTTCGGCTGAAATGATGATGATGATGATGATGGTGGTTCCCGTAAATTAAAAAGAACTTAGTTGATATCACAGAACAAATAAAAACTTCTCCATTCCGTGGTTGATAGAAAATAAGCGCCTGTTTAAATTATGGCAGCAATATGTACGTCCTCGTTAGCTCCCGTTTTCGCAACATGTTACTGCTCTTCCTCTATTGGTAATAGCGGGATGTTATATAGCCTATGTCCTTTCTCAGGCTCTAGACTATCTGCATACCAAATTTCATTACAATCGGTTCAGCAGTTTTGGCGTGAAAGCCGAACAGACAGACATAGATACTTTAACATTTATAATAATAAAAATTAAAGTGCCATGCTTGTGTAACCAAGATGTTTTTAGGGTTCCGTACCTCAAAAGGAAAAAACGGAACCCTTATAGAATCACTTTGTTGTCCGTCTGTCTGTCTGTCTGTCTGTCAAGACCGTTTATTTTAAGAAGGCGTGGACGTATCAAGCTGAAATTCACAGGAAATACTCAAGTCTATTGTCCCTTTAAGCTGTGAAAATATCAAGCTTCTAAGCCAAGCCAATCAAAAGATACAGCCGATTATGTCGATATTTTCAACAAATTTTCGACACTCGCAAAGGAATCAAAGCCTACAGGATACTTCCAGTAAACTCAGAATCTTGAAATTTGGCATGAAGCATTGTCATATAATGCAAATATAAGAAAAATTGCGAAAATCATATTTTTGTAGTTGTATAATATAATAGAAATATTTTAATAAAATGAAACTTACTACCTTATTTCTCATGAAATAATAAAGATATCAAATTGAAATTTATACCAAATACCTACGTCTATTGCTCCTTTAAGCAGTGGAAAAATCAAACTTCTAAGTTAACGCGATCAAAAGATACAGCAGTTTATACAGACACCTTAGACGAATTTCCGTCACACGCTAGGGAATCAAAACCTACAAGGTACTTCCCGTGAACTCAGAATCTTGAAATTCGGCACGAAGCAACTTTATATAGTACAGACAGCTAAAGGAAAAATTGCGAAAATGATAAATGTGAAGTTATATAAAATATTATTTTTGCTTACATGACATAAAATATTTTTTTAATAATTATAAACTTACTTGTAAACCGCTACGTTTGTACGGTGGAACCCTCCGTGTGCGAGTCCGACTCGCACTTGGCCGGATTATGTGCATTAATAGCTTGTGCTCGCGATTCTTCGGTGTGAAATTTTTTGTTTCCCCAACACATCGCGTTGCATTCCTGCCACACCCGTTTTGACTTTCGCATTCTTATTTGTCATTGCCCGGCTACTAAATAATTATGTAAACGTCTGTAAGTCTCCCTCATAATGCCTTCCTCAAGAATCGCAAAATGATTTTATTCAAATGTGACTGGTAGTTCCAGAGATTTTTTAAACGTTGCCCCACGCTGTATCACAATTTCTCTTGTATCATGGATGGGTTTGCAATCAGTCGTTTATCACGATTATCGCGCTATTGCAGATAAGCGCGTTCAAACAACACACTCATCAGTGTTATTATTATAGTAATTACACTTATTATTTGTCATCATCATCATCTGCTGATTTTGGCTCAACTTCGATACTTCAGACTTATGTTTGTACACATTAATATTAAATTTACAAATAAAAGTAAAGTGTCAATACGTCGGAAAAGCCTGGGAAATTAAGGCCTTTCTACGTTAGTAGTTAGTAAATAAATAACCTAATGTGATTGACCGGAGCAAACATTTCATTAGTCAGGGGTTACGTTGAACGACGGCTTATAAGTGGCTTCATTTAATCGATTGATGGTCTGAACAAGCATGTGTGTTCTCCTAAATGTTTCTGGGTTTTGCTAATGCTTAAAAGTTTCCCGGTCAATGTACTGGGAAATACCTTTTTTCATTAACCATTTCAGCAGATGGTCAGCTGGGCATGGCGGCCTCCCCAGCATTGCCACTTGGACTGGTTCTATGCTCACATCCAGCGGATTCCTGTGGTCTTTACAGGTAATTTGTCTGTGGCAATCAGTTTACTTCGTGGAAGGCCTGCCAACGCTACCGCCCTTTTTTAGTTTTTTTGTAAACTAGTGCTCGACCGCAATCCCGCCTGATAGTAAGCAGTGATGCAATCGTTGATGGTAAAGCGCACTAGTTTATTAAGAGTCTATTCACTCAAAAAATCTGAGTGAATAGGAAGGAAGACGGCAGTTGAGCGAGGTGATGCAATGTTAAACTTAGAGAGCACTGGACCCTCCACGACCAAACTGCCGACACAACAACATTTGGAGCATTGTTCTCGGCACACATCGCAACACAACTGCTCAGACCCGTCCTCCGTACGGACGCACGCCCTTCGCTACTTTCTAGTGCTTTCGCTGGCAAGAAAAAGTGGCATTGTTCTGCCACTAATTCTTGCCAGTGAAAGCACTAGAAGACTCCCAAGCAGCACAGCTGTCTGTTCATTTAAAAAACACATGATTTTATACAATTCTATGTATAGTAATACAAGAAAACACAGAAAATTAAATCAAATGCTAATGCAAGAATATGTCGGTTACTATATGGTACTTCTACGGATCTCTTCATTTTTGACTCGATCATGTAAGGAAACTCAAAGTTACTCCTTTGGGAAAACTTTGAGCGTTTTAATGAGGCCCATTGTAAGCGGCCAAGTTACAAAACAAAATTTTAATATATAATTGTTGTGTTCATGTTCTTCAATACGGTTTATATGTATGTTAGAAATGTTATATAAAATAAACAAACTATATGTACATTTTATCATCATAATCTATACTAATATATAAAGCTGAAGAGTTTGTTTGTTTGTGCGCGCTAATCTTAGGAACTACTCATCCGATTTGAAAAATTCTTTTTGCGTTGGATAGCCTATTAATCCAGGAAGGCTTTAAGCTATATAACATCCCGCTATAACTAATAGGAGCAGAGCAGTAACAAAAAATGTTGCGAAAACTGAAGTCAAAGCGGAGCATAACTAACTATACGCGAACGAAGTCGCTGGCGGAGGCTAGTCAGACTATAATGTTCCGACTCCTTGGACATAGGCCTCCTCTCGGTGAGAGGGAGTGGGCCATAATCTACTACGCGGATCCTGTGTGGGTTGGTAAACGTCACATGTCTTTGAAATTTTTGCCACTAGGACATATTATATGTTTGTTCACGATGTCCTTACTCACCGTTTTGAGAGCAATGATGATAAAATAATGTACACAAAATAAAGCGCCCGAATAAATACTAAAGTGGCAGTGTACCGGGCACATTGCCCCTAGGACCGATGCCGGATGGAGCCGACGGGTTCTCAAGTGACGACCACGCACCGGAAGACGCAACGTGGGTAGGCTCAGTGGGTAGGTTTTTTGGTACACCGACGACCTGGTAAAGGTGGTGGGAAACCGCTGGATGTGCGAGGCGCAGGAGCGGTCGTCGTGGAGATCCTGAATTGATAATGATGGTAATGAAAGCGCCTGGCGGGGTTCGAACCTACGGCTGACAACTTGTAAGCTCTGTAACCATCTTACCGTTAAAGCTTAGGTAAAGTGATAGTGAAATAATGCTAAGGCGTGAGCTGTCAATACTGTTACTATAGCGGTAACTACAAACGCCAGATGAGGACAACGCGGTATACTGACGTCACACGGAATCTACATCTCGCAAGCAGAGTTAACCGTACAACTATAGTTGAGCCAAATTCGATAAAGAATAGAGGTAAACAAACCGTTGCTAGGCAACGAGTTGTTTACGTCTAAAAGACAGATGTTAACAACCTTTTCTACATACATGATTTTCATAAAAGTAATAATCCTACTTCCTACTAATCTAAACAGTTTATTTATGTTCATATCATCATATCAATCATAAATATCTATTTATGAATTGCATAGAACGCTTAACCTATTTGAATGATATATGACATACATGTAAGCTAATTTCCTAATAAGTTACATTTTTTGATACATATATATTATTATTAGTCCATTTTTGAAAATAACACAATGCATGTGTTATGTAGTTGATTTAGAAGTAATTAAAATACGCGAAATTGTATTCACAAATGCCTCAACTTTATTCATTGGTTGAATTCCACAAAATGTGTTTCATATCTGGATTTCATCCATCTTTCTTTTTTTGTAGGGCTATCGCGTAAAATTAATGTCGACTTTTTAATGGTTTTTCGAAATACCAAGTTATTATGCATGTTATTTTAGTGATTCTATTGAAGTATGCTGTAATAGGGATTGTTAATAAATAGTTAGCATGTAAAAGTCGATAATCATGTAAATAACAGGAGATTTGTAAAACGTGAGTTGTGATAACCCTAAATTGGTTTGTTTACCTGTATGGAGCTTGGCGGGAATATAGTATACATATAACTTCCGAACATCAACCGTTAGGCAAGTGCCAGACAACACCCGTCTGGTTAGAGGATATGGAGGATGAGTGAATTTACGCTCTGTTCCTCATGCCTCCTGGACATTCGAAACTTACTCATTAAACGATTTAAAAGCCATATTAAGACTAAACTTTGCAAAATTCAGTGATTTTATAATACCCTTTTATTATAAAATCACTGAATATTAAGAAGACAATAAAGCTTGGGATTGCTGCTCGCTTTGCTAAGCAATGTCTATGACATTTTAATCACTGTTTTTGTTAAATCACGTAAATTATTGTAAACATTTACATTTTTAATGACTGGACTTGAAAAATGACGATGATCCCCGAGTTTATTTCGGTTTTTCTTCTCAGAGGTAGTCAGTTCATTCAGTCAGGAAATGCCGGCTCCATCTAGTTTAAAAAAATATGACGTATAAAGGGTGATCAGTGATCCTACTTGCTTAATAAACGATTTCAGTTCATTTCCACTTTACACTTACTGTAGATTCTATCGATTGTAATTTGTATTATCCTACTATTAATGATGATTGCCAACCGACTGGATTGTCTTTACATCCAGCAATGCTGCGGCAGACATATTGCTGCCAAGTGCCATGTGAGGTTTTTGTTTGTTTTTTCAATTAAGTATATTATTATATACCTTTTATAGTATTTTAGTTTATAAGTTTGTGTTTTGTTTATAAGTTTCGTTTGTTGTTAGCTATAGATATTTTCCGAAATAAATGATTTGATTTGAACAATATAAATGCGAAAGTTTGTGAGTATGTATGGATGGAGGTTTGTTACTCTTTTACGCAAAAACTCCTCAATGGATTTGGATAAAATTTGGCACACAAATCCATACTAATATTATAAATGCGAAAGTAACTCTGTCTGTCTGTCGGTCTGCCTGTCTGTTACGCTTTCCCGCTTAAATCTCTCAACCGATTTTGATGAAATTTGGCACAGACAATCTTAAGACCCTGAGAAAGAACATATGCTTACTTTTTATCCCGGAAAAATTTGATATACCCAAGGGAAATCTAAAAACCGCGATATAACCGAACTCCACGCGGGCGAAGCCGCGGGCGGAAAGCTAGTAGTTTATAGCCAGCATTAATACATAAGATACTTTTTATCCCGATTTTTCAACAGAATTGAAACTTAAGCGGGTGTAACCCCGGATGTAGCCAGGTAATAAAGAGTAGGTACCTATTGTATTATATTCTTCTCATAGAACATTCACATTTTACATTCACATTTTACATCCACATTTTACATTCACATTTTACATTCACATTTTACATCCACATTTTACATTCACATTTTACATCCACATTTTACATTCACATTTTACATTCACATTTTGCCCGTTAAATTTAAGTCTCATGTAACAGATGGTTATTTCATTCCATTTAAATATAATTTGCGTATAAAACCTACAGCTCTGATATCGCATATAATCTAGGTTTTTAGCGTTCCGTAGTCAAATAGGAACCCTTATAGTTTCGCCAAGTATCTCTGTCTGTTCTTCCGCGGATAATCTCAGTGAACGTTAGCACTAAAGAGCTGAAATTTGGTACCAATATGTATATCAATCACGCCGACGAATTGCGAAATTAAAAAGTGGAAGAAAATGTGTTATAAGGGTAACCACCATACACGTAAAGTCCCAATGTAAAGTGGGACTTAGGGGGGGGGAGTGGGAGTTAGGGGGAAATACCTTAAGAAAAAAAAACACTAATTACTTAGTGTTTTTGTTTTCTTTTCCAATTTAACGTGTGATATATTGTTGGAAAGTTATTTAAAAGGTGTACTACAATCATTTTTTGATATCCTGAATATTTTCGGAAATGATCTCTCCAAAAGTAAAATAAAACTCCCCTCCCCTTAACTTTTCTTATAGTCTAACGGATATGAGCTACAGAATAATTAGAATCTATAACTCTTTCTATACTTATTACCATCCTTTGTGGGCCCGGTTTAAGAATTGCGTACTTGGTATGTCAACTTAAGGCGATTAGTAACGACGATGACCTTGCGCATCTGGGCGGGGCTAGGCAGAAACCCCCGCGCACCCCGCATCATATTTACGTGCACGTTCCCTACTCGCTTGCTTCGAGCGCGGACGTCTCGCAACAAACGTAGAATGCCATACCATGTCTATAAAGTATACTATTCTGTCTAAAAAGTACCTAATATAGAATTACGTGGTATCAAAACTCATGCCCTAAAGTGAAACATATTAGGTAATTACTTTTATTATGTTGTTTTCGATACTGCGTTGCAGGGATTTTTTTATTTAAAAAAGGGAAAACAAATATTAATTTATAAAAATGATTAATGCAAAATGGGAACCGGTTTATTCTTTTTTATTTATAGTTATTATTTAGCATTTAGCGTTTTTGGTATAATTCCCATTGATACTTACCAGGACTTAAAAAAAAATCCCGGAAACTCCATCATCTAAATAAAACTCACAGGTCAGACTAAAATAGGTGCATATTATTTAGAAAACATATTGTTTAAAAATTTTGCTGACCAAATTTTATGTAATGAACACCTGAGACTAATGAACTTAAAGAATGAAAAAAAGAAATTGTTTTAAATTACCTACTAGAAAAAAAAAATTGGGGAAATTTAATCAATTTTCATATGGATTAAATTAAAAGTATCAATTATATATTTTTTTAGGGAAGGAAAATATTATTGTTTTGTACTTAGCAAAAATTTGAGGATTTTTTTTTTGATGTTCTTCATTTTTATTGGAGGTATGTACAGGGTGTGGCCTTAGAAATAGGGCATACAATTAGCGTAATTTTTGTTTTACCGGTAAAAAAACGGTAATTGAAATATTTTTACCGGTAAACCGGTAAAAACGGTAAATTTATATTTTATTTTTTTCCAAAATATTAATTATGTGATTGGGTAGTCTTAAAGCAGAAAATAAATAAGTACACAAGGTACAATGGTAGTGAACATGTTACATATTGCTTAAAATGAGCATATAAACACAATTTTTAAAACCATGACCTTTCCTTTGGCGCAGTCAAGCGTAAATGTAGCACCTTTAGGTTAATTTAGACAATTTTCATTTTCAAAACGCAGCCAGCCAACGAATGCTGGTAAATCTACATCAAGCCCGTGGAGAACCCGGAAATAACCTCAATGTAGCTTGCTAAACCTCCATGCGATCTTCAGTGTCAAGTAGGTATACTGGCTTGCACCAGTTCTTTTTAGCCAAAGCAAAGAGAGCGGAGTGATTCCCTTGTCAACCGCGACCACATCTCGATGCATTCCCACGTCGGTTTTTAGGAAATATTCCCTGAGACTGCATATCTCGCGATTGTGGAGGGTCTTACCATTTAAAAAGCTTCAACATTCTCTTTTTCGCGGGGTATACACTAATACAGCCTCATAACCGATGTCAGTGGGTATTGCAATTGAATTGTAGTCAGCACCGTACGGACCCTCCTATCCACGGTGTCGACTTCGGTCCGAGTCCATTTTAGTATGCTGAAAGAGTACATAAAATCGGGATGATCCAACCGTTGAAGGCTCGTACCTTATTTCCGCTTAATAGAAGACTATTTATTACTTTTTTCAGCGACGCGAAGATGAATATGAGATGCAAAACGTTTCTTCAGCGATTGCTTCATACCAGTAACATTGATACGTTGGGTATCAATGTTACTGGTATAAAGCATTCGACATACCCAATATTTATAGGTTTCAGATGCAGAGAGCGCTCTAAGGTTTACGGAACGTGAGTTGGGTTCCCATGGATGCCGCAATCTCTCCTCGCTTTACATGCATGACCACACATTTATCCACACAAAATTCCATCCTGATAACGCTACTGAAAGTTTCAGTAATTTTCATTAGCTCCTTCAGTTGAAATTTGTGGGGAGCAATGAATTTTAAGTCACTCATGTAAAGGAAGTGCGATATAACCTGACCACCTCTCCTCAGCCGATAGTCTAGACGTGTATTCTCCAGCAGTGTACTTGGAGGATTCAAGGCTAAGCAAAATCAAAGTTGACTCAAAGTATCGCCCTGGAATAGACCTGGCTCGGATCGCTATTCCTATGAATATCTCGATATCCAGGATAGCGAAGGACCGTCCTCCATTAGCCATACACGTCATCAAGATGGTGTGCAGAGTTGCATCAACTTTATAGAACTCCATCACCCGCATGAGCCTTGTATGTGGCACCAAGTCATAATAGGCCTTATTATATAATAATAATTATTATTATTCATTTATTTCTCCTCACAATGTTTTGTTTATAGCTAAAACCGTACAATTACTCAGTCTAGTATTTGTTATATATGTGAGGAGCTGGTGTCCGTGAAAGGCAATATCAAAAAAAAAAAAACTATTCAACATGTCTATAGATCATTTTGGGAACGACGAACTTGTTGGGTAATGGCCATGTTATTAAGGAGTAGCTCCTTAGTACCGCGGGAGCCGCTCCTACATCCATTTTGAGAGGCAGACATAATGAGTTGCTGTCAATATGTTTGTTAATTTTAACTTTAAAATTGGATGTAAGAACTTTAAAGATGGTCGGTAAACAAGTGATCGGCCAATAATTTTTGGGTTCCGCAGTGCTACCTGATTTACGGAGCAGGTGGGTTACTCTAGTTGTTAGGAACTGAGGTAGCGAACCAGACTCAAGCGAGCGTGCAACATTGAAAACCATTTGATCCAAAAAAGCGACAGGCACCAAACAGATACTGCGCCAGAATGAACACATGGCATCGTCATCCAGTAGGTAAGTGTCAGCCACCTTGGTCTGGTCGATAAACCCACCATTCATTGTTTTAGAAAGTGCGATTCTGGGTGTACCGTACATTTTCTGCTTCAGGAAGTCGATGTGCTCCCTGACAGGTTAGGTTGGTTAGGTAGGTTGGTATTTGTACCTGAAAATACCCGCCTTACAAAGCGTATCACTCTAGGACGAGTATCACATTCCCTGAAGCAGATTAGTTTACCGATAAGTGTTCTGGCCCCACCAATACGGTATTCAATCCTGCACTGCCAAGCTAGTAAGACTGGTTACGTTCGTCTAGCTCTGGAGTCATTGGAAAATTTGACATGAGTTCAATAGTCGTTGTACAGTACAGTTATACAAACTAATGAATGACACGAATCGTCACAAACGCTTACGTCAAAGCTACTTTTAAGTGTCACATATAATGGAAAGTTTGACGTATGCGTGAATAAATGATCAACTTTGCCCAAAACATAAAACCGGTAAATTACCGGTTTTATATTTTTTTACCGGTAATTTTATAGTTACGAAAAAAGACGAAAGGAGAAAAGGCGGTAAAAATGAAAACCGGTAAACCGGTATTGCATGCCCTACTTAGAAATAACTTTAACCCGAAGGAATCTAGAAGCGCGATATAACCGAATCATACTAATATTATAAATGGGAAATTGTCATACTAATAATTATAAATGGGAAAGTGAGTTTGTTTGTTCTGCTTTCACACTGTAACTACTGAACCGATTGCTTTGAAATTTTGTAGACGTAAAGTTAGAAATCCGGATTAAATGATAGGGTACTTCTTATCCCGGAAAAATTTGGTGTTCCCGAAGGAAATCTGAAAAGCACGATATAATCGAACACCACGCGGGCGAAGCCGCGGGCGGAAAGCTAGTATCAAAATAAAGCATCATATAAAATCACGTAAAGCGTCCCAGCGCGGCAATAAATGCAAACATTCAATAATTATACACAAAATCACTAAAAATACTTCGTTGCACTCGAAGTACTTAGTGTTACAGCTTGCGCTTCCCGCCCATCTATGAAGCTATACTTAGTTTCATAATTATTTTATATTGATCGTAGTTCCGTAATTATTTATGTTAATTTAAATTTATTATGATTACTTTAAATTACTTGGGAGGATTTTAAAACCTTAGTTTATTCTAAAATCACACTTGGATGTACACTTCCGGTCTTTCGGCCATTATTTTATTAATTTTAGAATTTTTGATGCAACTTCCGATTACCGCCAACTTTTATTATAAATTCCTCTCGGGCATTAGTCTTCCCGCCCATCGGATATTTATTTATTGAATCAAGCATTGTTCAAATAAATAAATATAAACAACTTTCGATATTTTAGGTTAATCCAAATATCTGTACACAATTATTGACAATTACTAGCGTTACTATTAACTTTTTCTTAATTTTATTCAATACCTGATAATTTCCGTTTCCGTTGTCTATTAGTTTTGTGACTATTCGTTAGTGTTTTGACTCAATGGTGTATAAAAGCTACTGATGTCTGTACTGTTGATCATTAATTAAACAGACTTGTACTGGATCATACTACGTTGTTATTATTTTCCACGCTTCTGAAGCATGTCTTTACATTAGTATCCAAGGGTGCACGGAGCAAAAAGTGACACAGCCTCCTCTCACGAGCGCTTTCGCGAGACTGCCGGCCGACCCGCGCCCGCGTCCCGCATAGAGCCCCTCTGAACCTCGCAAGGCGGAAACTCGTACGGACACTCATTTTTATTACTTTTCTTATTAAATATTTCATCAATTTTAAAATAGAACTATGATTCTATAGCTCTTACAGATACACGTTACTGCGAGTAAGAATATTTAAAAAAGTCTAAGCGCTTTAAGAGAAATATCGATATAAAAGTTAAAAAACGCCGTGTAGAAATATTTTTCTTTTGACGTAAATATAGGCCGTATAGAAAATAATAAACAATAAATATGTTGTGCTTGAATCTATGATTATAATATATTTTTTTCAAAATTTTTGATCAAGGCATTCTGGAGGAATAAACTTTGAAAGATGAGCGTTTTTGGCCGCTCGAGGGTATCTATCCCCTTAATGTAACAAATCGCCCATTTTTTTAACTCTTAAGAGGGAACTCTAGTGGGCTTTCTCTATACAAACGTATTCCGCTGTTTTCTTCGTGTATAATGCTTTTGGAGCAATTTTTTTTTCTACAATTTTACACCGTGATTACACGTGCCCCTATTATTTACTTGATTCGAAAACTTAATTAATAAAAGAAACATGATGTTTCAAAATCCCGAAAAATAACCCATTTTTACCGCGATGTTCAGACGACTATTACACAAATGTGATAAGGTTTTGACAAAAAAGAAAATAATAGAGGCATAGGTATACTCATGCTCTAAATTTTGATATAAAAATAATTGAGATCTGACGTGTTTTGAAAAAGAAAACAGCGGAATGCGAAACATCTTTTGATCAACGTTTTTGTAGGTAAAATCAGCCTGAGCTGCAACTGTCCTTTTCGCACTTTACCGGGAGAGGTAGGAAGCAGCGCGACTGCAATAGTTTCTTCAAATACCTATTTTCCAAATTCCTCAGCACTAGAGTCCCCTCTTAAGTGGGGACACTTATTGTGACGCACTAAAAACTACGGAACCCCACACAGAGCATGGCATGACACACTCTTGGCCGGGTTTTATCATAAAGGAATTCATGTTCACACTAAGATTTCATTTCTATCAGAAGAAATCCAATATAATCTCATTCCTTATTCATAAAAAATCCATTATGAAAATAATATTACTATTGGTTCTGTAATAACCACTGTAGGTGGTTGGTAATGGTAATGCCTGAATAAAAAACCTTACCGAGCTCTCTTAGATGTCAAAATTATACAGAATGGTGACTCAGGGTGTCCCGTTGATGTCCTCATCAAGCCGAATCTGTACGTTGAAATTGTTCGTGCCTTATCCATAGAAAAAAAAAACTATTCCATACTTTTTACATGCTTTTTATTAGCTTCACTTGTATGTTTGCTTGCTTGCTTGCTTGTTTGTTTGTCCGTCCCTAACCCTTTGGACTACGAGTGAGCGGCTCATTACTGTAAAATGTCCCACCGTTTTCAATACATTCGTTGGTTTTTTTAAAGAAAATCGAACTAAAAGTTCGAAAATAAATATAGTTTAAAAAACTAAAAAAAACATGCTTTTAAAAAACATCATACTAAAAAGTTAAAAATAATTTTTAAAAAGCGTGACGCGCTTAATATACAAAAATTATGGCACAAGGCGCCTCACGCTTTTTTAAAAATTATTTTGAACTTTCTAGTATGATATTTTTTAAAAGCATATTTTTTTTAGTTTTTTAAACTATATTTATTAACGTAGTAAAGAAAAAAAAAATAGAATAAGAAAGGAAACCGTTTAACTTGTTTTTTTTTCAATATCTTCTCTTTTAAACTGAATTCATAAAGTAGGACATTCTGGAATTGACTATGATCTACGACCTTGGGAAACTGTAATAATAGCGTAGTATATATGCTTCTTCTTGATATCAGGACGGCCATCAATCGGGTTGCATTTAAGCGGAAATTGCAGAGTTATTTTGTAAACAATCAGGGTGGGTCATCTCAACTCCTCTCTCACAAGTTTTAGCTTTGTATATATCATATGTCTTATTTAAGTCATCATCATCCCAGCGTTAATCCCAGTCACCTCCGAAGCCTTTTCAGCTTTGGAGTCCGAGGGCCTGTTTACCAGTCCAACTGCTGATATGGCTAAACTTCGACATTTTCCGTGAAGTGACTGCCGTCCGACCTGAAATTTCCGACCGAATTGTTGGTCTTTTGAGGGCTCCAACGACCCGTAACGACTGCCATTAGATGTTCGTATGGCAACCGGGACCAACGGCTTAACGTGCTTTCCGAGGCACGACCAGACCAGTGCAAATATTCTTATTCATGCATACAAATACATGCACTGTGCGGGGATCGAACCCGCGCCACCTTGCGCAGCGGCCGCGTCCGCTGCCGCTACGCCACGGAGGCTGTCATATAGCTTATTTAAGTATTTGTTTGAATAGTGTTATGAGTTTTTTGTTTTCCTTTACACTGTTTTTAACTAAGGGACCTGCCATCTAATATCTTCACCCCTCGTGGATGACTGTGAGGCCGCTGTCTCGAATCTTGCGGGCAGCGGGGCGGCGGCGGCAGCGGCGCGGGAGCAGAGCGGGCATCGAAGACCCGTTCTCGAAACTAGCGAGCAGACCGCGCGTCACTATAGCCGCGTAGTGTTGTGTTCACTATTGTGTTGACGAGATATTTGTTTTTATTCGCGAAAGAAATGTCTAAACAATGACGGCAACATCTTTTTGATTCAAATTTATTCCTAACGCTCGATCACGGCTCGCTGCCCGCCCGCCGCCCGCAAGATTAGAGCGCGAGAAGTACACCGCTCGCTACCCGCCGCCGCGCCGCCCCGCTGCCGCGCCGCTGTTTTCGAGAACCGGTCCGTTTGATTGTACGCTTAGGATCCAGCCGCTCACTCGCCGCCGCCGCCGCCGCCCCGCTGCCCGTAAAAGTCGAGGCAGCGGCCGTAGAGAATGCCTAAGGCATTAAGTCCGCTTTTATACATTTCTTTGTGCGAAAGTATAAATAAATAAATCTTTACTAATATTATAAATGGGAAAGTGAGTTTGTTTGTTTGTTCCGCTTTCACGCCGTAACTACTGAACCGATTACTTTGGAATTTTGATCTTCTCGAAGGAAATCTAAAAAGAGCGATATAACCGAACACCATGCGGGCGAAGCTGCGGCGGAAAGTTAGTTTGTAGTAAAGTCTAAAAAAAATCAAATATTCCTATTCTCTATCTATGATTTCTACATATGTTTCCATTGCTACAAATTCCACAGATTATCCCTAAAGCTTTGTAAGCAAGAAAGTACCATTAATGCGTTCCTTAATATTTATGCGTGCGTGTTTGCGGAGGAAATTAAAAGAAAGCGCGCCATATATCAACTGTCTACCTTTTTGCACTGGTAGCTCCACGTCCATTAAGTACCTGAGTTTCTTTAATAATGTTACCACATTTCCAGAAAATAAATACGTTTACCACGAAGTGATGTAGGTAATCTACCTTTGCGACATATCCATACTAATATTATAAATGCGAAATTATCTCTGTCTGTCTGTCTGTCCGGCTTTCACGCCAAAACTATTGAACCGATTTTAATTAAATTTGGTACACAGATAGTCTAGAGTCTGAGAAAGGACATAGGTTATATGACATCCCGCTATGATCAATAGTAACAGAGCAGTATCAAAATATGTTCCGAAAATGGGAGCGAACGCGGATGTACATATTGCTCCCATTATTTTAACAGGCGCTTATTTTATATCAACTGAGCTTCAACTGAGCTCCGCGCACTGTAAACTGAAGTCCACGCCGACGCCACGGCAACAGCTAGTCCATATTATATTAACTAGTGCTCATGGGCGTACCCTGGTCAGTTGGGGCCTCGTTGGGAACTCGGCTGTAATTTTCAACTTACCGCACTTATATCATATTGAATTATATCATTAGTAAGATGAAAATTCCAAGAAATATGAGTGGGTAAGTAATAAGTTATTGAGAACGAAACAGGTGCGTGACTCGACTCGGGTCTGGCATTTCGTAATCAATATTAAGAATATTAAATAAATTTTACATATAATAATAATAATTATTATAGTGCTGGTGGATCGATCAGAGCGGCGTGCAATGATTGTTGACATAACCATCCCACATGATGAGAACCTCGTGAAAGCTGAGAAAGATAAACAAATCAAGTATCTTGACTTGGCTCACGAGGTTGTCGACATGTGGGAAGTGGATTCAGCAATCATTGTACCGATAGTCGTGACAGCCAATGGCTTAATAGCCAAGAGCCTCGACCAACACCTCAGGAGGCTCTCGTTAGGCAGCTGGATCAAGGGCTTGATTCAGAAAGCGGTACTGCTGGACACGGCTCGCATCGTCAGGAAGTTCCTCTCTCTGGAGCCCTGACCGCCGGTAGCTTGGACCCTGTTCCCGATACCGGTGGGCTACTATTTTTTTATATTTTTAAATGTTTTTTTATATATTTTTATGTAGAAATATTTAAAAATGTAATTTATAAGTGTATATAATAAATATTTAATATTTTAAAAATTATCAAATTGTTCTCAGAACAGAGTTTTTCAGGAAATATGGAAAAGGTGCAGCTTGGTGTTCTCGGTGGCGGCAGAAGTTATCAGGCACCAGACAAAGCCTTGCCACCAATCGATTCGTCGTGTTCCGGCATGATGTCTGGTGAAGCCGTACTGAGGACGGATCTGTTGACCAAATGTTGTTGTCTAGGGAGTTTGGTCGTGGAGGGGCTCCAGATCATTCTACCTCCATTGCATCACCTCGCTCAACTACCGTCTTCCTTCCTATTCACTCAGTTTTTTTTGAGTGAATTAGGCAGGCAAGGCATCACTGCTTGCCATCAGGCGGGATTGCGATCAAGCACTAAAATACAATCATTAAAAAAAGCTATTCATTATTTATTTTTTTATGTTTTCAAAGTGTTTGAAACAATCGTGAAGTCTAAAAAATGTCGCGAGGAAAGCCGTCGCATTAGAGTCGAGATAGAACAAGAAAAAAAAAACCGGCCAAGTGCGTGTCGGACTCACGAACAAAGGGTTCCGTACCATTGATTTATAAAATTAAAGGATTTATTTGTATGAGAGATTACGCGGTAATAAGCGGTTTACGATTTACGAGGTATTAAAAAAAAAAACAACTTACTAGATCTCGTTCAAAACAATTTTCTTTGGTAGTTTTTTTAGTAACGTACATCATATGTTTTTTTAGATTTTTCTTTTTCTTATTTTAGAAGATAGAGGGGGGAGGGGACCAACTTTTTTGCACTTTGGAAGCGTCTGTCACGCAAACTATTCGGTTTAGAAAAAAGTGTTTTGAAAACTTCGATATCATTTTTGAAGACCTATCCATAGATACCCCACACGTATGTGTTTGATGAAAAAAGAAAAATTTGGAGTTTTAGTTCTAAGTATGGGGGGCCCCAAATAGTTGTTATTATTTTTTTTTTAATTTTGGCATCAACCTACCAAGTTTCAAGTAGCTCTTATAGTTTTGGAAAAAAATGGCTGTGACATACGGACAGACAGACATGACGAATCTATAAGGGTTCCGTTTTTTGGCATTTGGCAACGGAACCCTAAAAACGATGGATGGAATCTGTGAACAATCAGATGGCTATGAAAGAGGTGACTATGGATACAACGATTTGTGGAGGCATGAGGAACAGGGAGTAAAATTCGCTCATCCTCAATAGAAAAAGGAGGATCCTAAGACCAAACAGGTGTTGAGTCTGGCAGGCACTTGCCCAAAGGTTGACATTAGGAAGTTGTATGTATGCTAGTTGTATGGTTAACTCTACTTGCGAGATGTAGAATTCATGTGACGTCAGTATGGCGCGTTGTTTATTTGTGCTACTACAGACTAATAGAGAGTTACGGAAGACGAAGACATGAAGTGCTTACCCCAAATAAGTTTAGTGCCTATAGGAGTAGAGGATAATGATGAGCTGATACTATAGTGGCAATGTCGTTTCTGGCTATCCAAGCGCGCGAAGTCGGAGGTATAGCCGGCGACCAACACCAATGTGGTGGAAAAAACACGTCTACCTAACCTTTGAAGGGAAAAGGTGTGATGGTATGTCTAGCCTATTGAAAGACGTACTGACAATTTAGCAAAAAGATGGTTTAATATTACGTGGGTAACAAATGACTTATCATGGTGCCTCCGCCGGGCCGGAACAAGCGAGGCAGACCAAAGAAGTGCTGGCTTGATGTTGTAAGAGATAACAAGCGTGCCAACAATCTTACACCACGGGATGCCAGAGATCATCGAAATGGAGGCGAATATGTAGAAAAGCGGACCCCGCGCTTCAACGCGAAAGCCGCGGATGCAATCCAGATTATACGCTCAGATGATGATGATGAATATAGCATTCACTTATCTAGAAACAAATTGAAAAATTTATTTTTGAATAAATGTTGTTTTCAGTATCAGCTTCATGTAAAATGGTGCAAAGTAAATAATGTACAGTAATGTAATGTACTTGTAATGTAAATAGTGTACCTCGGGCAAACGTTGCAATTAGGGAAAAACAACTTCGAGAAGGAGGCAAATAGAAGGATCCAGCTGGGATGGGCAGCGTTTGGTAAACTTCGTCGGGTATTTTCGTCGCCCATACCCCAATGTTTGAAGACAAAAATCTTCAACCAGTGCGTCCTACCCGTCATGACTTACGGAGCCGAGACGTGGACACTAACGGTCAGACTAGTCCATAAGTTTAAAGTCGCTCAGCGAGCTATGGAGCGGGCTATGTTGGGCGTCTCTCTGAAGGACCGCATCAGAAATGAGGTGATCCGACAGAGGACCAGAGTCACCGACATAGCTGAGAGGATTAGCAAGCTGAAGTGGCAATGGGCTGGTCACATATGCCGCAGGACCGACAACCGTTGGGGTAAACGAGTCCTCGAGTGGAGACCGCGTCTCGGCAAACGTAGCGTGGGACGCCCTTGGGCGAGATGGAGCGACGACATCAAAAAGGTGGCTGGTAGTGGCTGGCGGAGAACTGCTCAGGATCGAGCTTGTTGGCGTGCCATGAAGGAGGCCTATGTCCAGCAGTGGACGAGTAGGGGCTGATGATGATGAAATAATGTTCACACAATATGTAATGTAACATGTTTTAACTGAATGATTATCTTTTGACTGAAAGATTATGCTTTCACTGTAGCTCAATATGTAAGTATTTGACATTATAGCTGACATTTCTTCTTCTTCTTCAGCCTTTAGAGGTCCACTGCTGGAAAAACCTCCCCCAAGGTTTTCCATTACATTTGGGGCTTTGCCATAATCACCACGCTTGGCAGGCGGGTTGGGGATCGCAGTGATTTGATATTCCACAGGAGAAGCGCTGCTGCCCGCTTCCCTGGTGAGAGTTCCCTTAGTCGCCTTTTACGACACCCACGGGAGGATTTGGGCTGGTAGTATCCTAAGCCCGGTACCACACGGAAGTAGCCAATAGCTGACATTTAATAAAAATAAACAAATAAATAATTTAAATGTTACATATACATACCTATCTAAATTGTTAATTTATAAAATTTTAATTTTAAATAATTTATAATATATAAACTAGTCATAATTATAACAAAATACCTAATGTCATTACTAGATTCATTATTTACATTATTTTATTTTGATTCTAATACTGGTTTTTCCGTAAGTGATAAATCTATTGTAATGTTTATATGTTATGTTCGACACAATGGTTATTGTATGGATAAATGAAATGATTAAGAAACCATAAACAACGGTATTTAGTTTATACATCTAAAATTAAAATGGGTTTATTTATGTATATACCCCCCCAAGAAAACCCTGTCCGACCCATAAGGATAATAAAGGTTAGGTAAACACATGACCAAATATAATATAAAATTTTACGTAATCATCATAGTAAGAATTCTAATGAATTTTGAAATAATCTATTTTTTCCACGAATTAATTCCAACTTCCCCGAAATTGTTAATTTTTTAAAAAGTGACAACACCTTTTTGACGGTATTATTATAAGCGATGCGACCACGTGCCGTATGCCCTGCCCCCCATCGCCCGTGCATGGATTGCCAACCGCACATGTATCAAGGTACCTCTTTTTGCGAAATAATATTTATTTTTTTAGGGGGATTTTTTATGGGGCTTTGTAGGCATTAGTAGAAACAGTTATCGATACCTAACAATACCTTCACGGATCGGACAGGGTTTTGTATATTCTGCGTGCAATAAAAGGGTACTGGGGAATACTTAATAATGGCATAGGTAGAAAAATTGCTCTTCTATTGTAGTACTTCAAAAGGTAAAAGTATTTATGGAAATACTAGCTTTCCGCCCGCGGCATCGCCCGCGTGGAGGTCGGTTATATCGCACTTTTTAGATTTCCCTCGGGAACATCAAATTTTTCTGGGATAAAAGGTAGCCTATGTCCTTTCTCAGGGTCTAAAGATTGTCTGTACCAAATTTCATCAAAATCGGTTCAGGAGTTTAGCAGAATTAGGAGAATGATGATAGCCTTTATTTAGGAGGCCTGTGTCCATACTAATATTATAAATGCGAAACTATCTCTGTCTGTCTGTCTGTCCGGCTTTCACGCTAAAACTACAGAACCGATTGTAATGAAATTTGGTACACAGATAGTATAGAGCCTGAGAAAGGACATAGGCTATATAACATCCCGCTATGACCAATAGGAACAGTAACAAAAAATGTTGCGAAAAAGGGAGCGAAAGCGGACGTACATATTGCTCCCATTATTTTAACAGGCGCTTATAAACTGAAGTTCACGCGGACGGAGTCGGGGGCAACAGCTAGTATATAATAAAAAGAAAATAAGATAGTTTCCCCTTTTGGGGAACAGTAGTACGATTCTGTAATCATTTCAGCTTGAAAACTTAGATGAAGTGAGCGTGAAGTGAGATGACATTCCTACTAAAGGCTGATTTACACGGTGCAATTTAATTGCCTATAGCATACAATAAAATTGATGCAACAAATGACTTGCATCGTATAAATAGTGGTTAGATAATGCAACTTTTATTGTTGCTATATCTTAATTGAAGCCATAGGCCTCCACCGTGAAAATTCCACCGTGAAAATCGGTCTTCATCATCATCAACCTTTTTATTGTCCCACTGCTGGGCACAGGTCTCCTCTCATACAGAGCAGGATTGAGCGTAATCACCACGCTTGCTCAATGCGGGCTGGCCATTTCAGACTTAAAGTCCAGGTTTCCTCAAGATGTTTTCCTTCACCTTTCAATCAGTCTTTGGTGTCCAAGATATACTTGGAAAGTACATATAACTTAGAAAAGTTACATTGGAACTTGCCTGACCTGTAATCGAACCCGCGCACTCAAACTTGAGAGGCTGGTGTTTTAACCACTAGGCCACCACGACATTTTTTATTGTTACTTCAACTTAATTGAAGCCATAGGCAATTAAATTGCACCGTGTAAATAGGTCTTAATGCTAGGGATTGACACTTTGAAAACTCAGTGCAAACTCACTTCAAGTGACTTTTTTATAGAATGGATCGATTGGCTCCTATCTACAATTGATGAATACTGCTCCGTAATCTAAAATTTATATTCCTACTACGTCATGCGCCGGTTTGACCCCCATAAGTATCGAATGCGTGGAAATATCAGATAACTAGTAAAGTACGGTATCTGAGTATCAAATTTCATCAAAAATTGGTCCATCCGTTTGAGCGAGAAGAATTGACAAACGCACAATATACCTATTTCTGTAATTCTAATATTATAAATGAATAAAATACTCTATCCTGTTAGGTACAGGTAAAAACTACGATCGTTTCATTATTTACATTTTCGTTTATAATATTCTGCGTGATGAGCTTATTCTGAGTCACTTTATCTGAAATATTGTACAATCAGTATATATATTGAAGGCGTCAACAGAATCCAACATAAATAGCTACGAGGAGTCCTGTGTAACCCACACTAATAAAACTACAAAAATGAGATTAATATTTCTGTTATTTATATTGTTTGTGATGGCATCAGCATATCGACACGGAAGGAGGGAGCCAAGATCGGCGGCACGTCTGAACAGACATGATTTCAGAGATATTATTCGCTATAATCACAAAGACGTGGACAAGAATCGTGACGACGATTCTTACCAAGATACCGTCGACGATTCTGCCGAATATTATTACGACAATTCTGACGGAGATTCATATTATTATGATTCTGACGAAGACACTGATGGCGAGTATGACGGAGATTCAGATGGTGATTCTGGCGAAGATTCTGACCAAGATAATGACGAAGGTAACCTTGGTGTAATGTAATTAATTAATAAATTTAGTCGTATAGGCGTTCCTTCCAAACTCGTTTGCTTTTTAGTAACGCTGGCAAGCATAATTTATTGCCCAAACGTAGGACACCGTAAAACATATATTTTTTGTGGCACATTTATACATATCGTGTACCTATAGATACTAGTCTCTATTGCAAGTCAACCAAATATTTCGATCAATAGAAAATAAATCTAAATTAATTTCTCTGATCTTCGTATTAAAATGAAATCCATGACGTATTTGCTTTTATTTTGAAGATTTTTTTCAATTAAAATCGTTTATTTTTTTTTAAGAACTTTGCCCGTAACTGTGCATGTCTTTAGTATCGTGGGTGCGTTTACAAACATAAAACCTTTTATTCATAAACATTGCTTAAATTAAACTAGCGATTAGCGATTGTTTAACCACACATTTTTGAAATTTGCACGACACTTACCTAACTTTAATCATCGTTTATAAACAAACCCCTTAAACACCATGGTGTTAATTCATAAACAATGACTAAAGTTAACCCTCCCGCTTGCAGATGTTCACATTGACGTACTCCCTTTCGCTCGCGAACATGGCAGCGGCAGAAATAACCGAAATCGCAATAGTTTGGACTTTTCCCTCCTATTATGTTATGGGGCACTATTTTTCATTGAAACTTTCAGGTTTTGTTGAGGAATAAACAAGGAATGCATTTTTTTTTTTACTGATTGCGAAATAAATACAGTAGCTTACATAAATGGCGTACACAAGATACGTCAAAAATGTAAGGTTAAACAATCGCTAATCACTAGTTAATTTAAGATGTAATGCCAGAATCGATAAATTCAAAACTGGTAGGTAATTGCATTCCCCTCATGCATTGGCAATGACTTTTAATTTTTACAGAAGAACACTAATTGCTTTATTAACATTGCTCCTGTAACGTAGGTGTATCATCATCATCAACCTTTTTATCGTCCCACTGTCTGGGCACAAGTCTCCTCTCATACAAAGAAGGATTGAGCGTAACCACCACGCTCGCTCAATGCGGGTTGGCGAGGGAACTCTGGTGGTGCTTTCTCTATACAAACGTATTCCGCTGTTTTCTTCGTGGGTAATGCTTTTAGAGCATTTTTTTTTTCTAAAATTTCAGACCGTGATTCCGAAACTGTTCACCGCTGTACTGGAAGATGCCTTCAAGCTCCTGGAATAGGAAGGGCTGGGCATTAATATCAATGGCGAGTATATCACTCATCTTCGATTTTCCGACGATGTCATTATGGCGGAGTCGCTGGAGGGCTTGAGTATCATGCCCAACGAACTCAATTGGGATTTCCAACAGGTGGGCCTTAAAATGAACATGGACAAAACGAAGGTCATGTCGAACGTCCATGTTGCGCCATCACCGGTTTATGTTGGGAGCTCCATCCTTGAAGCTGTAAATCAGTATATATATTTGGGACAGCTGATCCAGATTGAGTGTTTCGACGGATCCGACTCGGCTGGGCAGCGTTCGGGAAGCTCCGTAGTGTCTTCTCGTCCAAAATACCTCAGTGCCTAAAGACAAAAGTCTTTAACCAATTTGTGTTACCGGTGATGACATATGGATCAGAAACGTGGTCCCTCACTATGTGTCTCATAAGAAAGCTCAAGTTTGCACCGAGAGCTATGGAGAGGGCTATGCTAGGTGTTTTTCTACGTGATCGAATTAGGAATGAGGAGATCCGTAGAAGAACTAAAGTCGCCGACATAGCCCAGCGGATTAGCTCTCTGAAGTGGCAGTGGGCGGGGCACATAGCTCGTACAGCCAATGGCCGATGGGGCAGAAAGGCTCTTGAATGGCGACCACGTACCGGCAAGCGGAGCGTCGGACGCCCACCGACTAGGTGGTCGGATGATCTGACCAAAATCGCAGGGAAGCGCTGGATGCAGGCCGCGTCCAACCGCATCTTTTTGGAAATCCTTGGGGGAGGCCTATGTCCAGCAGTGGACTTCATGTGGCTGAGATGATGATAATGATGAGACTGTGATTATAGGTGCCCATATCATTTGATTTTTTTCGAAACTTGATTAATAAACGAAATACGATACTTCAAAATCGCGAAATATAACCCATTTTTACCGTGATGTTCAGATGACTATTAGACAAACGTGATAAGTTTTTGACAAAAACGAAAATAATGAAAATAATAGAAGCATGTACTTTTCCTATAAGTTTTGATTTAAAAATAATAGAGATCTGTCATGTTTTGAAAAATAAAACAGTGGAATACGAAACGTCTTTTGGTCAACGTGTTTGTAGGTAAAATCAGCCTGAGCTGCAACTGTCCTTTTCGCACTTTACCGAGAGGTTGGAAGTATATCCAAATTCCTCGGCACTAGAGTCCCCTCTTAAAGTCTGGACTTTAAGAGATGTTTTCCTTCACCTCGTAATCAGTCATTGGCGTCCAAGATATACTTAGAAAGCACATTTATCTTAGAAAAGTTACATTGGTATTTGCCTGACCTGAAATCTTGAGAGGCTGGTGTTTTAACCACTAGGCCACCAGGACTCGTATGTAGGAGCGTTTATAAATATTTAAACTCACATATACAAACAGCCAGACTCGGAACAATTACTTATAGGTCATAAAAATTGTCATACAGATTATTTAAATTAGCAAGTAAACAGCAAGTGTTTTTTTTTTTTCAGATAATGATCGGAATACACGGCGACGTCCACAACCAAACCCACGACATGAACCCCATTTCGTATGTAAGTTGTTTTGGAGAGCCGCTGAATAGTGATGTGTATGAGAGACCACGGCCGATTCGTTAATAACAAAAGAAGTGGATAATATTACTGGAGATTTGGTTTTCTCATTCCATTCACTATATTATGTAAAATTTACACTGCGCCTCAATGTATTCTTTTTTTAATTTCTGCATTGTTTTTTTTTTTTTTTGTGCGTTTTCCATAATGAACGCTCTTAGCGTACAATATATTTCAGCATCGTTCTCACACGGTTGATTTCAACATGAATGATGTAATCAAATATTTGTATCAATAGCTTGATAATTTAAAAGAGTGTCCATGGAGTTTCTTGCCCGTTCTTCTCCATAGGTACTCACTCTTTGGAATGGGCGACTAGCTTCATCTTATTGACTGACCGACCTCCTGATAATTCAAAAGTGCCTGTAACTGGTTTATTTGAAATAAATGCTTTGGTTATTTTTTATTCACATATATTTTATCTCTGATTTTGCAGCACAGTTTCTCGTTACAATAAGGTTCCTTCCTGTAACCAGGTTAAGCTTTTTTTCATACTTAACGTTACATTGTAATTAGCTAGCTACCACCCGCCACTTCATTCACGTGGAGCTAGTTATTTGAATATTTTATTTTAACCCCAAAAAAGTCGATTTCTATAGATGCATTATTTCCCTTCTAGATCATAATATACAACATACATTTAAATTTTTGGATAAGCTGCGCTATTTAGGTCGCAGCGTTATGTTATATAGCCTAAAGCTTTCGTGGATTAATGGGCAATCCAACGCAAAAAGATTTTTTCAATTCGGACCAGTAGTTCCTGAGATTAACGCGTTCAAACAAACAAAATCTTCAGCTTTATGTATTAGTATACATATAGATAATAAATAATTTGTAAGCACATACAAAACACCATTTAACTCTCAAGATCAAGTATACTTGTAAAGGTCAGGCAACTCCCAGAAGTGTCGTCGCTTCCTAGGACTTGCAAACAGCCATAACGACAATCCTATGGGAGCAGTAGCCGTCGATATTGGCATAACGCAAAAAAATATATAATACATTTTTTGCTAGGAACGAGAAAGTGCTTATAGAAGTTGCTTGTAAAAAGCCATCTTGCGCTTATAAAATTGGAGTGTCTGTTTGTAATAATAATATTATAATATGTTTATAACATTGTATACGGTATATACACTAAAATATATTTTTTACATTTTTTGTCAGTCCGTCTGTTTGTTCCGGCTAATCTCTGAAATGGCTGGACCGAGTTTGACGGGACTATTATTAAATAAATATTTTTTCTTTATATCTCAGCTTTATATTTTTTATAACATTTACCTTCATTTCAAATAGTACTAATTAATTTTTGTAAAAAATAATTAAAATTTGCCTAAACTTGATAGAACCTGTGCCTCAGGCGTTAAAGTCCTTATTATAAAATTTTATTATGCAATAAATTAACAATAAAAGTAGTACGTAAAAATCTAGGAGACACCGGAAGTGTGTTTTTATAATATCGTTTTCATCATCATCATTATCAACTTTTTTATCGTCCCACAGCTGGGCACAGGTCTCCTCTCATACAGAGAAGGATTGAGCGTAATCACCACGCTTGCTCAATGCGGGTCGGCGATTTCAGCCTTAAAGTCCAGGTTTCCTCAAGATGTTTTCCTTCACCTTCAGTCATTGGTGTCCAACATATACTTAGAAAGTACATATATTATAACTTTAGAAAAGTTACATTGATACTTGCCGGACCTGGAATCGAACCCGCGCACTCATACTTGAGAGGCTGGTGTTTTAACCACTAGGCCACTACGACTTATATGTA
Organism: Sesamia nonagrioides; assembly: GCA_017933935.1. Lineage (NCBI taxonomy): Eukaryota > Metazoa > Arthropoda > Insecta > Lepidoptera > Noctuidae > Sesamia > Sesamia nonagrioides. The sequence continues at coordinate 282,220 of JADWQK010000984.1, read as the reverse complement.
TAATATCGTATTGCTTACACAGTAATATTAGTTAATTTATTTAATATTTAACTAATATTACTAAATACGTAACTAGGTCTTCAGTTCCTTTTTCGACTAACATTTATGGAAAAACTTTAATAGATCTAATAATGATGACAACGTGTACAGACGAAAGCATATCAAGCTACTACACAATCTGTCAAATTTCTTTATTAGATTTTCTACTTTATCGCTAAAATATTAAGGCTCAAGGTTAATTGGGGATATTTGACAGTTACTATTACGGTTCATGAGATCAGTTCCTGGTGACACACGGACAGCGAAGTCTCATGAATAGGGTTCCGTTTTACCTTTTAGGTGCGGAACCCTAAAATTAACGCCCTTTCCCTTTCACGTTGTACTAATACCTATTTGACAGTCATTACAGGTAAACAGAAACCACAAAAGGCAGACAACCCGCCCTACTGATTATACAGCGATAAATTCATCTCAATTACAGGGTTTCATTATTGTGCTCTCGATTCCTAAATGGTTTCCGATAAAATGTCATTCAGAGAAAATTTATTGTAGGTAGGCGTTAAAATTTTTCCAATGTTCTTTTTTACTATACCTACAAACCTCTGCCATCTAGACTAAGTGCTTTGCTGACATTGTTGTGTAATATACAGTATGTTAAATAATAGAGGGCGTTCCCTTAAACTCGTTAATATATATCATTAATAGATTAAAATAAAAATATCAACATAGAAAAATAAGCATAAAAAAATCCGAATAAAAAAATAATCTAATTGGAAATAAATTTGAAACCTCCTGTTTTAAATCAAAATAGTAGTCGTCATGTATAAATAAATTGCGACGTTGCCGTCTTTCATGTTCGCGTGTACAGTGTGTTTATTTTACATGTCAATTTAAATTTTTTATTGAATATTTTCATATTGGAAAAAAATTTAAAACATTTTGTTTTCGAATGGAAATATTTTTTTTAGCATGTATGTATGCTATACTATTTCGGGTTAACGGGAACGCCCTCTGTTAGTTAACATCCTGTATATATACACAATTATTTTTTGTTTATTCGAAACCCGAAACACGTGTCCAATATTTTTAAGTAAAGAATCTAAGTACAAAATTTCAAAAAGATTTTATAAAACCTCAAAGTTATGAGCTTGTTATGCTACTTGTGTTGAGAACAACATAAAAGGATCGTCCTACCAAGGCCGATATAAAATTAAAAAGTATAAAAATGTTGTCTTTGACTTGCGTTGCCGTCTCGTTCCATTTTGACACTGCATGATTTCGCTCTTTTACTGCGGACCTTCAACCGAAACGCACGCGTCCATTCGATTAGTGCTGTAAGTGATTATAATAAACTATCTGTCTTGTGATAATAATAAACGGTGTGCACAACAACAAGCAAGAGTATCATTCCTAACTCCTGGCAGGCTCCCCGGCACCGCACCTAAAATATACAGTCCGCTAGACACACGCTATGCGCGGCCATCTTGTCCCGCACAACTTGGTTGTCCCAACAAAATATGGCCAAAGGTCCGCTTGTGCGCGCCAGCGTGGTTCGTTGATCTCTGGCGTCAGCTGTTACACGCGCGAGTGCTATGATCTATCGTAAAGCTGCGTGCGCGTGCTCGGTACCCAAAAAGCAACAATTTGTAAATGTATTTGGGAAAAAATATAACATGGTGTAAAATGATCGGTATTGATTCAGTTGCTTATTCTGAACAAACTATATTCAGGTTTCGCAAAACTAAAAAATAACGTTGTATAAACTAAGAAACCTCAAATTGGCTGCATTTACTAGTGCTGGTTCCTCGATGTAAAAGATTGCAGAACACTTTGTCCAGAATGTTCTGAAATTTCGCCCAAACTGTATGCTGCCGCTTGTGCAAAATTTTGTTAGATGCGAATATCAAGTTTATTAGACGTCTTTTGTATGTACGAAAACCTATCATAATTTATGACCTAGATCGGTCAGGAATCACTTTTTCTGACTAAGAACTAGTTTGATATCAATCAATTTAGAAAAGATTAAAAAAATATGATTACATGTTTCAACTGTATTTTGATCTTAATAGTTAGGTCCGCGAACAAAAACCTTATTGTATGATACGCACAGTTACACATCATCATCATCATTTCAGCCGAAAGACGTCCACTGCTGGACATAGGCCTCCCCCCAAGAATCTCCACGACGACCGGCCGCGAACCTCCCGCATCCAGCGGTTTCCCGCGACCTTCACTAGTTCGTCGGTCCATCTTGACGGGTGCCTACCCACGCTGGGTATTTCCGTGCGTAGTCGCCACTCGAGAACTGGAATAGGTTACACATCAAGCTATATATAAGCTGACTTCTTATTGTGCGGACGACAGCAGGTCATGCTACCTTGGCAACTATTCCCAATCAACCTGATGAGCCGAGAGATAAAGTTGAAAATTAAAAAAAAAATACAGATTTTAGCAGCTCGATGTGCAGTCTTCTGTACTTAAAGACTATATAATAAGATGTCAGTTAGATCTGGAAATGCATTGGTGTGCCGTGTACAAAGCTTTCTTTTTTTCAAAAATTCTCTCCTTTAGGGAGAAAACTCCATGACATCACCTCGTAGCGCGAAAACCCACGCTATTACAGCAACATAACGATGTGTTTCCATTGAAATGGGGACGAATGGAGTAGAAAGATGTCGCCTCAAATATCGTAACGCTAAAGCAAACAACACTGTAATCTGTTTGCAAAATCCAAGTGGTAATTCATCGATTACTTTAGTCCTATGTGCCGTGTCATACGCCTTAAGAGATATAAGATACTTGCCTTCGCTTAAGCCCCACGTGACAGGTCGAATTGTCCGCTAAAAGAAATTTATTTACGATGTAAATTTCTGAAATTATTAGGGGTTTTCTTCATTAATGTAAAATTAATCTGTACTTCTATACTAATATATAAAGCTGAAGAGTTTGTTTGTTTGTTTGAGCGCGCTAATTTCTGGAACTACTGGTCCGATTTGAAAAATTCTTTTCGCGTTGGATAGCCCATTAAGCTCGCTTCATCATACATATATCACGCTGCGACCAATAGGAGCGAGGCATATAAAAAACGCGGTTAAAACCGTGTGGCGCCGCTAGTATTTAATATTTATACTTTACTCAGTACATTTAAAAGAAATAGTTTTTTAGTTGTATCAAACTATCTGACTTTCGTGGTGGCCCAGTGGTTAAAACACCAGCCTCTCAAATATGAGTGTGCGGGTTCGATTCCAGGTCAGGCAAGTACCAATGTAACTTGAGGGGAATCTAGTGCCGAGGAATTTGGAAAAGGTATTTGAACAAACTCTTGCCATCGCGCTGCTTCCAACCTGGCCCGGTAAATTGCGAAAAGGACAATTGCAGCTCAGGCTGATTTTACCTACAAAAACGTTGATCAAAAGACGTTTCGTATTCCGCCGTTTTCTTTTTCAAAACACGGCAGATATCAATTATTTTTGTATCAAAATTTAGAGGAAAAGTATACCTATGCTTCTATTATTTTCTTTTTTATCAAAAACTTATTACGTTTGTCTAATAGTCATCTGAACATCGCGGTAAAAATAGGTTATTTTTCGCGATTTTGAAGTATTGAATTTCTTTTATTAATTAAGTTTCGGAAGAAATCAAATGATAGGGGCACGTATAAGCACGGTGTAACATTGGAAAAAAAAATGCTCTGAACGCATTATCCACGACAAAACAGCGGAATACGTTTGTATAAAGAAAACACCAATAGAGTTCCCTCTTAATGTATTTAACACTCGCAAAGGAAACAAAACCCTACAGCGTAATTCCCGCGATTCCAAAATCTTGAAATTCAAATGGAGTTGCCTTATAGAGCCATAGGATCGCAGTAAGTATTTCTAAAACATTCTTCCAAGTCACTTTTCCTGTATGCACGTCTCAATCTTTAATGAAAAAGCACCCTTTCTTCGATGAGGTATAAAAACGCTAAACGCGACGAGCTGAAAGCCCGCCAACCCGTAGCCATTCAATAACATAATGCGAATGGAATGCTTACGTGCCCTCAGTGCGCACGAGCATTCTCAGCGAAGATTGACTATACATATAAGCCATCTTCACATCCGAAATCGGTCAGAAATCATCATCATCAACCTTTTTATCGTCCCACTGCTGGGTACAGGTCTCCTCTCATAAAGAGAAGGATTGAGCGTAATCACCACGTTTCCTCAATGCGGGTTGGCGATTTCAGACTTCTAAAGTCCAGGTTTCCTCAAGATGTTTTCCTTCACCTTCAGTCATTGGTGTCCAAGATAAACTTAGAAAGTACATATAACTTTAGAAAAGTTACATTGGAACTTGCCTGACCTGGATCCAAACCCGCGCACTCATACTTGAGAGGCTGGTGTTTTAACCACTAGACCACCACGACATTTACCAGAAATCATAATCACTACATATTATAAAACAAAGTCACTTTCTCTTTCCCTATGTCCCCTTCAATGATCAAATCTTTCAAACTACGCAACGGATTTTGATAGGGTTTTTTTAATAGATAGAGTGATTCAAGAGAAAGGTTTATATGTATAATAATATCCAATAAATTGTAGAGAAATACTATTATTTTTGAGGTTTTTAATGTGATGTCATAAATAAATAATTTTTTACGATATTTATCAAAAGAATGTACTAAATATGGTACACATTGAAAAGGTCTACAGAAAAGTTCACGATGCCATTTATGTCTAACTCTTATGGATATCCCACAATTACATTTTTTTGTTATTTACCTTTTACGACAAAATCTGGCTAATGTTCGAAGCGATTTTGACCAATACAGCATTACATCCTTATCCAATTTAACACCTTAAACAAATTATAGATTTAATATAAATCTATACCGCCCTTTACAGCATATGATTTAAATGAATAAGTATTTTCGAAGATATTACAGATTTAAAAATTGCGAGGCGTCGCGTTCCATCCGGGGCAGCGGGAGTTTTTTATACAATATGTAAAGAAAACCCTGTCCGATCCGTGAAGGTATTGTTAGGTATCGATAACTGATTCTACTAATGCCTACAAAGCCGGGCTAAACTTAAAAAAAATCCCCCTAAAAAAATAAATATTATTTCGGAAAAAGAGGTAACTTAAAACATGTGCGGTAGGTCATACAGGCGCGGGCGAAGAGGGGCAGGGCACGCGGCACGCGGTCGCTTCGCTATTCGCTCAGAATTATACCGTCAAAAATAATGTTGCCACTTTTTAAAAATTACTAAATTTTGAGGAACTTGGAATTAATTCGCGGGAAAGAAAAGATTATTTCAAAATTCACTAGTATTGTTACTATGATGATTAAGTAAAATTTCATATGTTATTTGGTCATGTGTTTACCTAACCTTTACTATCCTTACGGATCGGACAGGGTTTTCTTAACATATTGTATAGTGTATTTAGTATCAGCATTGCACCCATGCGAGACCGGGGCGGGTCGCTAGTAATATAATAAAAACCCAATGCAGTTATAACTTGTGCAGTCATGAACCGATCTAATGGTATAGCAATAAAAATAGCTGGCCACTCGTAAATTTTACGCGTACGTTTAATAACTCCACGCTTCTATAGCGTTTGATTTTAGAACTCTCAGATTGAGTTATAACTGTCATTTAATATTATACAGGCGACGGCACATGAAGCTACTATAATCTGTCTGATTTCTTTACTAGATTTTCAACTTTATCTCTGAGGTATTAAGGCTTAAGCATGGGCGTAGCCAGCCTTGGGCTCATGGTGGGGCAACAGTCAATCTATCCCCCCTCCCGGATTTTTTTTTTTTATTTGGTTAGGTACCTTATAGATCAGAGCCACACTGGGGCAAGCGCGCCAGCTTGCCCCAGTGTGCCTACGCCCATGGGCTCAAGGTTGATAGGAAATAAATGACAGTTTCGGGTAGCTTGACCTGCCTTACAATGCTTTCACAGTTTATTTTACCTTTGATTTTGCATCACTGTACATTGATATCTAATATCATTAAAGTAAGATCGGATTGCTTTTTTTTATTAAATTATAAACTAGCGTCTAATTTCCTGGCAGCCACATTGGCTTTGGACTTGATGAACCTCCTAAAGTTTAGGTTCGAGGAAATCTCAACTCCCAAAAGCTGAAGGCGGTTGGTACACTCCTAGGATACATGCTTGTTGATGAGAATTTCGCTTCTGTTTAAAGGTAACCTATAAAGATGAAAAACTGAATATAAATTCTGATTCCGTTATAAAATACGCCAATTATTATACTATTATGCCACTAGGATGATTACAAGATTTTGTACTAGGTATGTCGCTCAATTTTGACTTTCAAGAGTATTACCCACTTATTACCTACCTTTGTTAGAATTACAATATCCTTAAAACTGTTTAAATGTGTTTTCGTTTCATTTCATAATTCGCTATGAACGTCAATACTTATTAAATAATAAGCTGAAATAATAAACATGCAGAAAAAAGTACAGCAATGCATTCAGCAACCGTAGCCCCGATCATAAATACTTTAAACTAACGTGTGATTCGAAATTCGAAAGCGAAATGAAAACGATTTTCTACTTCCTAAGCCGAGCTGCAGCTGCATGTCGGGAGTCATGTAGCTGCGGCATCAGATCCGAGAAGGGCTTCACAATTCCTTGCCTCTATATTTTTTTCGGTCTTTAGGTCCCCTCTGGGCGGAGCGGAAGACTTTTACTAACCAAAACCCACCTGTGTTCCTCCTTCACTTGCCTAAGCGCCAGTGACAACGGTATCTTTTTAGAACAACCTGAGTCCTTGCATTAGCATTTTTTTTTGTTCTGGGTTGGAAATCATCAAATGGCTTCTCCCGCCCTGGGCGGAGTGGAAGGACGTGTCAGACTATTACTGACCAAAACCCACTCGTGTTCCTTCACTTGCCTGTGATCCAGTACCACGGTTTCTTTTTTAACCAACCCGCAACCCTGACCCTGGAGGCATCGGTCTCCATAGATCTCTTTGAGGTGCGCGTGAAACACAACGCGCCGTCGACCTGGGCCTGGTCATTACCGCCCGCAAGCCCGGCCATGGTCTGGAGCGAGAGTGCATGACAGGCCGTCACTAGCTTCTGCGAAGCAGCGATGCTGGCAAAGGGGGAGGTGGAACGCGCGAGGGAGCGAGAATCCCAGCGCCCTCATGCCTGCATGAGATAACATCGAAATCCCGGCCACCGTAGTTGTATGCGCTGCTGAATGATTCGCACACACCTTGGTTATAACTTCAATAATAGTAACTGATAGCCAAATAAGATGCTTTATTGATTATTTAACTAACTCGTAACTAACAATATATAAATGTGTAAATGAGTACAGTCTCTGAAGGCTGATCGTGTACTGTCGCCTTACGCCATAATTTGTGCAAGGCGACGGAATAGTGCTGATCTATGTAGGTAATGTGCGCGTGTCATGTACGATGGCTGACTCGTACAGAAGGCCTTGCATAAGCCTTGAGTTGACTTTACAAGTGCCAGTTGCTAGACCTTGCTTTACAAACTTACCATAACTGCGAAGAACTTTCTCGATAACCTTTATGAGCAAGGTTCAAGGACGTAAACTTGCACAATGTTACATTATCTTCCTAATTGCACGGAGACAGAGACTCCCTCCCAAAGGACGCTGCATTAGCACTGTTAAAACTTAGGTACTTAATTTCCTTTCTAACAAAACATTAACACGTGTGCAGCATACAACTGCTGTTTGCAGCATGAATAAGTTTTAGAACGTGAATTTGAACAAAATATCATAATAATATGTTAGAGTATGCTGAATTTTCGCTTTCTTTTTTTTTTTTTTATTAGTTATAAACTAGTGCTTGACTGCAATCTCGCCTGATGGTAAGCAGTGATATAATCGTTGATGGTAAAACGCACTAGCTTATTAAGCCTATTCACTTAAAAAAAACTGAGTGAATAGGAAGGAAGACGGCAGTTGAGCGAGGTGATGCAATGTTTAACCCAACAACACGACCAACGATGCTGCGCCAGAGGATGATCTGGAGACCCTCCACGACCAAACTCCCGACACAACAACATTAGGCACATCATACCCGGTGCACATCGCAACACAACTGCTCAGACCCGTCCTCCGTACGGCTTCACCAGACATCATGCCGGAACACGACGAATCGCTTGGCGGCAAGACTTTGTCTGGTGGGTGGTAACTTATGCCGGCGGCTGATGTTGTTGCCTACCACTTTCTTCAAAACTATCCGTAACCTAATTGCGTAAAACTATTAAGTTAACAATTAGAATCATTTTGAAGTATACCTACTGTTAATCCATTGCTCCATATGTTCGAAAAATATGCTCAACTATGTCAATAACGCATTAGAAAGAAAGAAAGAAAGAAAGAAAAATTGTTTATTCCGCACAAACAGAACGCACATAACAATACTGATACACTTAAATAATAATAAACACGTAATAAAGAAAAAAAGAACAAAGAAATATAACCTACTAAAAAGCCTCTTACTCAAAATAAAAATAAAAAATCTGATGTCATAACCCGGGTCAAAGACACACATGTATTTGACAATTAGACATTGACAGTTTAAAAAATCAAAACATCCGACTGTCACATTGACTTATGTATTATGTATTAACGTCAATGATCTGTCACACATGTTGCGCCCGCGCCACCGGTAAATGACAACATATATTACAACAACAACAATTATGACATATGTACAATAAAATGAAATAAAAAAGGCAATAACAGTGTCGGGAACCAACTGTTCGTGTTGCAAAACAAACAGCAATTAAGCTGTGCATTGAATGTAGTTGAACTGTCAAAATGAATTTTAATTGCCATTGCTAATTATAGTGTGTTACGCTGATGTATGATGACCATCACTACATCTTCTAATATATATAACGGCGCGTGACTGGTTGATTTTGAGTATTGTGTTCCTGTTCCGTATAAGGCGAGAGGAAACGCCAGGGTATCACCATTGTGTGGATCGCCCTGAGGATACGGAGGGCTGCCCGGCTTGGGTAGAGCACCGCCGTGTTCGTGATCTCTCGCGTTCGACCCTGGTCCAAGCCATGGTCTGGAGCGAGAGTGCATGGCAGCCCGTCATCTCCTCGACATCGAAATCCCAGCCACCGTAGGAGCGGGCCTGCAGGCGGTTAGCAGTGGGCCCGAGTCGCCGGCACGTTATGTTACACGCGCGCCTCAAAGATATGTCAGCACATCGTGACGGGGTCCACGAAGACCGATGCCTCCTGGGTCAGGGTTGCGGGTTGGTTAAACAAGAAACCGTGGTCCTGGCCGTCGCACAGGCAAGTGAAGAAACACGGGTGGGTTTTAGTCAGTAAAAGTCTGATATGTCGTTCCGCTCCGCACAGAGCGGGAGAAGTCATTTGATGATTTCCCACCCCAAAAAAAAAAAGGTTGGATACTCGCCGGTCGTCCGATAATGGAACGGAGATGGCGGAATTAAGTCATGCACACTCTCCAAAATGCTTCCTATAGAACAGCGACAGGCTGGATACTCTTTACCCGTGCTTCAGACCTTAGAGATGTTTTCATAATACACGCAGAAGTTTCAAAGATGCGACCTTGCGCAAATTAACAGCGAAGTGTAAATTTTCTCGACCCTCGGGGGCCACATTTTCACGTCAGCCCCGTGGCACGGTGCTATTAATTTTGCACCACGCGTGACATAATATAAATCATCGTTTTATGTACTTCAAAATATAATGTTAGAGTTCGGACAACCTGTTGAAGATTTATTTGGATGTACTTTAGCTTGTGTTGAATATGATGATATAATAGAATAAGTATCTTCATTTATTTATGAAAGCTTCCAAACAAACAGACGATAGACAAAAATGTACACTTTTTTAAATTATACAGTATGTAACAAAATCCCTGTTGTTCCTTTCATATTTACTTACAAGCACATCAATTAATGAAATTATAATTAAAAAAAAAGTAATTATTGTCTAGTCGAGGGGTCAACATCAAATAACTATTAAAATCGACACATTCGACAAAATGTTTAGAATATCTGATTTTATAAGTTAATGAGATTGCCGGAACGTTCTACTTATGTCTTCTTCATGCAGAATTACAAAGGTAAGAAATTAATTAAAGATTACAAATATTAATAATTAAATATTTATTTTAATTATAATTTTTATTGAACAAATTTTTAGAAATGATATGTTTTATTATATCCGTATACCGATTCTTAAAACGTAGGTAGAAGGAACAACAGGGTTTTTGTTACATATTGTATAGTGGTCGTAGTGAAGACTACGAATGCGTGTTCAGTAATGCTCTTTATTGTATAATCTTAAGGCTATTTATAGTACATTATTTATATTGTGTGATCAATTGCATATTGCAAACATAGAAAATAAATTTAGATGATCCAAATAAAATAAGTAGGTATTACAAGTAAACAAAATTATTTCCGTGAATAGCGACACGTATGACATACATAGATGCAAAGTGCCTACAATAATTTTTGGTAAATTTACTTTTCTTTACGTAAAGGGGGGAGCAAACCGCTTACAATACTCCCCCCTTTAAATAAAGAAAAGTAAATTCACATAAAATTAGATAGGGAATATAGAAAATTAACACGCAAAAAGATACTAAAGTTAAGAACAAACTGCACAGGTGTAAAATGACTGATATGTAAACATAAAATTAACTAATTAATAGCAGGTACTGCTAAGAAAGCAAATCGCGTACTTGAGAGGCTGGTGTTTTAACCACTAGGCCACCACGACTTATAAGCTGTTTGAATTCATTACATATAAGCTTAGTTGGAGCTGTACCTACTATAGGCTACGTTATGTAAAACTCGGTGCGGACTAAGTTGCCACAAGCTCACATAGTAAACAAACCCACATAGCACTTCTGGGTATAAATATTATACATGATAATTTAGTATCACATTTAAGCCTATTTTTACTGTAAATTAAATCAAATCAAAAGTTATTTATTCAAATTAGGCTGAGAATCAGCTCTTTTTGAATGTCAATTTTACATAAGACAGTCCCCCAAAACGTCCACCCATTGACACTTCCTAGTGCTTTCGCTGGGAAGAAGAAGTGACGGAAGAAACTCCCCAAAAGCATAGCTGTCTGCTCATTTAAAAAAAACACATGACTTTATACAATACTATGTATAGAGATGAACACAAGAAAATACAATAACAATGAAATTATTTACCATATGCCAACTACCACGCCAAAATACCAGCAAAGCATTATTTCATTATTACTTAAATGAAAGCCCCAGGCATAAAGGGCGTGACAGCTTACATATTTATGTATTGTAAAAAGTAAATTATATGAACTCATATAACGTGTCAGTAAGCTAGTTCCGGAGAAAGAACACAAACATTGTCCTGATTTAATCAGAGCGGCCAGCTATTCTTATCATTTAAATAATCATTTACGGAATAATATGCCTTTGAACAAAGCTTGGATTTGATTTGTGCTTTAAATGCATTGTAAGGCAAGTCTAGCAAAGCAGAGGGTATCTTGTTATAAAAAGTTATACCATAATTAAAGTCCATGTTCCACGGAAATCGCCTACGAAGTAGACCACAGCGAATGTGGTGTCATAATATGATAAAGTTTTCAAAATCAACATGGTCAGAGATCGCATTTAAGGAGTTTTGGCAGGAAAAAGGAGAGGTCATTGCCCAGAAGTGAGATCCAATCTAATCCACGAACAAAACTAATTTTATCATCAATATTTGAATATTGTAGTGTTCATCATAAAATGTCGTTGTGGCCTAGTGGTTAAAACACCAGCGTCTCAAGTATGAGTGTGCAGGTTCGATTCCAGGTCAGGCAAGTACCAGTATAACTTTTCTAAGTTATATGCATTTTCTAAATATATCTTGGACACCAATGACTGATTACAAGGTGAAGGAAAACATCTTGAGGAAACCTGGACTTTAAGTCTGAAATTGCCAATCCGCATTGAGCAAGCGTGGTGATTAAGCTCAATCCTTCTCTGTATGGGAGGAGGCCTGTGCCCAGCAGTAGGACGATAAAAAGGTTGATGATGGATTATTAAATGACTTCATTCTATTTGGTTTTTCTTAGCGAGAGGGTCGTAGGGTGATTAGCTGGTTTTACCACAAACTATCCAAGAAATAAATATGTATCTGTGTCAACAGCAACCTTTTTGTTGTTGGGATGGTAAATCATCAAATGACATCTCCCGCTCTGGGCGTGTCAGACTTTTACTGTATAAAACCCACACGTGTTTCTTCAAGTGCCTGTGCGACGGCCAGGGCCACGGTTTCTTAAATCTTTATTGTAACAAAAACAAAGTTCACAGTTACATATTTTGACAGGCTTCAATTGTAGTAACAGCATAGGATAAGATACATAAATATACTTCGCCTGAAAGAATGCATTTAAAAAAAACCCACACACAAAACTCCTTCCATTTGCGGAAACAGTAAAACCTTTTTGTTGTATTTTTCATTAGCGACGAGTGACATACTTCAGGCTCTAGAACGTAAATAAAGAAAACGAGCGTGTTCACAACTGTTCTATTTTACTGAATAATTCCAGAACCCAGTAATTTAATTCTGTTAACTTTAAATATATCCCTAGAGAGTGGTGTAGTAAGGCTACTTTAAAGAACTAAAATTCTATTGTAGATCCCAACAACGTAAGAACGTGGCATAAATTTTCGAATAATGACTGATTTGATTGAGGATGTGGCTGCCCCCTTTTCGGGAGACAGCATCGAACTCTCGGCCACCGTAGGCGTGGGCTTAAAAGCGAGCGGCCCACTGCTCGCCGCCCGGTCAGCACCAAACCCTGGTCTGTCGACCCGGGTTTGGTCGCCGTCGCGCGTTGTATTTCAGGCGGGCTTCAAAGAAATGTCAGCACATCGTGACTGGCTCCACGAAGACTGATGCCTGGGTCAGGGTTACGGGTTTGGCGGCGATCTCTGAGAGGCATGGCACCTCCTTCTGCGAAGCAGTGATGCTGGCAAAGGAGGAGGCGAAGCGCGTGAGGAAGCGGGAATCCCAACGCCCTCACGTCACTAGCCGCCGCAGGAGACGCCCTGATCGAGAGACAACATCGAGCCCCTGGCCACCTTAGGCGCGGGCTTGCGGGCGGTGACCAGTGGGCATCTGTGAGGACCAGGCCCGAGTCGACGGCGCGTTGTGTTTCACGCGCGCCTCAAAGAGATGTCAGCACATCGTGATGGGTCCACGAAGACCGATGCCTCCTGGGTCAGGGCTATGGGTTGATCAAAAGAGAAACCGTGGCCCTGGCACACAGGCAATCAGTAAAAGTCTGACTTGCACTTCCACTCCACCCAGAGCGGAGAGGTCATTTGACGATTTCCCATCTACACCAAAATAAAAAAGGCAGAGGTACAGACGCGGGCTGGCAAGTTAAGGTACTTTTATCTGTCTAGTTTCTTTAATACATTTTAAATTTTAACGCATTAGATTCAAGGTTGACTGGGCAAATTTTACAGTTTCAGGGATTGGACTGGCTTCTGTAACGACACTTAGAAACCCAACTGATAAATGTTTTTAAAATTATCATTTAATAATTCATTTAGTGGATGAATACTGGATGCGGTAGGCGCAGGACGAATCGTCGTGGAGATCCGTGGGGGAGGCCTATGTCCAGCAATGGACGTCTTTCGGCTGAAATGATGATGATGGTGATGAAATCTTATACTTACTAATGTAGGTACCTAATGGTAAGTACTTAATGATCAATATCAAAATCAAAATCAAAGCATTTATTTCAAATAAACCAGTTACAGGCACTTTTGAATTGTCAGAAGGTCGGTCAGTCAATAAGATGAAGCCTGATGATTCCTTATTTGATTCGTCAATTAGTTTATCAATATACAGTACCTTAATTCCTTATATTATGTTCGATTATATTGTAATCAATTTACCACGAAATGATTTCTCAATTAGACACAGTTTTTTGTTTTTATTTTTAACATAATTATTCATATTTTAGAAATATTGTTGATTGATTACAATATAGAAAGACTCTAGTGGATCGGATTTGCTATATCACTCTAAAACCAAATGTAATGTATATCACCTAATATACTAATTGGTATTCACAGTTTACATAATCCCTCTGAAACGTGTTCCATAGGTAAAATTCAAATCAAAATTTTAGTATTCCAAACATGTGTTCACATTCGAAAATGTTCCGAAATATCGATTTAACTTAAGGCGAGGTTCGAAACTTTTCCAATTGAATCGTTATACTTCCCGATTACTTGGAAACTTCCCCTTTTATCTGTGCGAGGTGTAGTTGTGAGTTGTTAAGAGCAATCATTAAAGTTTTAACACATTTCTGGTTGATTTCACACTGATTTTTGCTGTTGTTTACTCTTTATTTCCTTCTTCAGCCTATAGATGTCCACTGCTGGACAAAGGCCTCCCCCAAGGCTTTCCACGATGACCGGTCTTGTGCTGCCCGCATCCATCGGCTTCCCGCGACCTTCACCAGGTCATCGGTCCACCACTCCAGAACCTTACTGCCCCATCGACTATCGGTTTTACGAGCAATGTGCCCTGCCCAGTGCCACTTAAGTTTAGCGACTCGAAGAACGTCCGTTGAAATATCACCCTAATTGAGTAAGACACTGTAGCGATGCCTACAACGCAGCATGCGAATAACGCTTCAAACTGACGTCACGGGAACCCTGCATCTCGCAATCAGTGCAACTAGCACGCATACAAGTTCGCGACTTTAATCGGTGGGCAAATGGCCCGTCAGACAACCAGTCTGGTCGAAGGATCCTCCCTTTTCTATGGAGGATGAGTGAGAATGAATAATTTGAAGAGATTTTGTGAGATCTGAATAATTTTGGAGGATATTGCTAAAGCATTACTTCATATGCTCAAAGAATTTAGCTGCTCAAAAAAGTAATGCATGTTGTTGAACTGTGAAGGCAAAGTCTTGCCGCAAGCTATTCGTCGTGTTCCGGCATGATGTCTGGTGAAGCCGTATAGAAGACGGGTTGTGGTACGATGTGTACCGGGTACGATGCGTTAAATGTTGTTGTGTGGGGTACTACAAAACTAAAACTTGTGAAAGGTGTTGAGAATACTCTACGCTAATTGTTTAGAAAATAGCTCTACAATTTCCACTTATATGCAAACTCACTGGTGGCCATCCTGATATTAAGAGGAAGCGCATTCCACAAAAGAATAGACTGAATATGAAATGAAGAAGGAACATAGTCAGACCTATGTGAAGGGGAGAGTAAGAGAAGATTGTTAAAAGAACGCAGATTCTTAGTATGAGAAGAATACAAATATTGTTTTTTTATAAGAAAGAGGAGTGGGTGAGTTAAGAAGGGAGAAAAGCGTGGTCAAGGCGCGCAAATATCTTCTCTGGCGAATGGGCATACATTTGAGTTCAGACCTGAGGCTTGACACATGGTCAGTCATATTTCCTGAGACTGAATCATCATCTCAGCGTTAATCCCAGTCACATCCGAAGCTTTAGCTTTGGAGTCTGGGGTCTGCTTTCCTAAGACTGAATATAAACCCAATACAATTGCTGCGCAATCTGTCAAGCTTATCCAGCCAAGCCGCTTTTAGGCCAAAGTAGCACACGTCACCATAATCGATTACAGGGAAGGGAAAATCAAAGTCTACACAAACATGGTTTTCGTTTTAGCTGGGTAAGAAATTCCTCAGGTGATGAAAACACTATCTAGTTTATAAAATATTGCCCAACAAAATATTGTCGTGTTATGACCCTAATGCATAATAAATAATAATAATAAAGCTTTATTTGAAATTTCTTACAATAAGGTTAGGTGTTACTTAAGAGCTAATATTTTAGGTACTATGATTAGTATGTGGCTTTATTGTATGAACCCCCTTCGGGTGAAAGCCTCCTCCAAGGTAGGAATACCTTCCATCTCTCTTTATCTAGAGCAGTATTCAGCCAACTTTGACCAGCTATCGCTACTATGTCGTCGACCCATCTGGTGCTTGGGCGGCCTCTAGCTCTGGTGCCTTGCGGTCCGTTCCATCTTACCGACCGTAAGGTACATCTGTCGTCTGTGTAACGTGCCAAATGGCCGGCCCACTTCCATTTTCTTTGTAAAGCAAAGGTTGACGCGTCGGTTACTTGTGTCATGTTACGGATATCTGCATTCCTAATTCTGTCTTTCAGTTTTATATTAAAGCAACTTCCATTTTTCTTTGTGTGGTTTGCATCTTTCTAATTGTTTTTAAATTGTACGCCCAAGACTGGCAGCCATATGTAAGACATGGTAGAATTTCTGAGTCCATAACATTTTTTTTGTTATAACTAATTAGTATCACTTGAGCTTTTATTAGCACGAACCGTACATTAATTCACAATCCTTCTCTGTATGAGGGGAGACCTGTGCCCAGCAGTGGGACGATAAAAAGGTTGATGATGATGATGATGATGTACATTAATATTTATGCAATATTTGATTTTATGACTGGGATTAACGACTGAGATGATGGTGATGATTATGATGTATACAATATTTTATCTCGCGTTAACATGACACATATCACAGTCTAACCACTGAGTGGCTCAGTGACAATAGACAAAATTCGCCTATTGATATATTTTATAAATATATTGCAACTATAGTAAAAAGACTAGAATTGTGACCCTTACTGTATAGCAAATAATGCTTATTCGCAAACACAAAAATTATTTTAATTATCTTTTAATTATTTTATTAAGTTTTTTGTGTATAGGACTTTAAATGTTTGTAAACGCACCCAGAATGCAAGAGAAATTCCTAGTGTGGGGCTACGTGTAAAAAATAAGTTACAAGCTTACAATAAAATATAAAGAAATAGGTCACTGGCTCTTGAAAATCAGTATAATGATACGGACGACAGTACTTCAAGCGGAATCTGTCAAATAATCAACTTTGAGCCTTAACACTTAAGAGATAAAGTTGAAAATCTAATAAAGATATCTGCCAGTTTATACTAGCGTGATGTGATGCCATCTGTACATTTACAGTCAAATATAAATAGGGTTACAGTATCAAAAAAAAAATGTTGTTTGTTTTAGCTCTTGGCTTTTAAATCCAAGTCTAATTTGGTCCCTGGATAAATCCCTTGTTCAGTTCATTGTTCACTCTAATCACAACTCGGGGTAACTTGCAAAGACTTAAAGAGTTAATTTCACTAATGGTGCATAAAGTTATAGCTCATCTAAATTGGCTCTTCTACTATCACATGATAAGTAGACTCGTGTGTTTTATTTGTTAACTGATTAGGACACTAATACAATGTGCCAGCCTTTTTTTTGTTTTGATTGGGAAATTAACCAATGACCTATCCGCTCTGGGCGGAGCGGGAGGGTGTGTCAGACTTTTACTGACTAAAATCCACCCGTGTTTCTTCACTTGCACAGGCAAGTGAAGATACACGTAGCCCTGGCCTACAGAGGCCAGGGCCACGGTTTCTTTTTTAATCAACCCGCAACCCTGACCCAGGAGGCATCGGTTTCGTGGACCCCGTCACGATGTGCTGACATCTCTATGAGGCGCGCGTGAAACACAACGCGCCGTCGACTCGGGTCTGGTCTTTACTGGGCGGCGAGCTGCCCGCTGCTCACCGCCCGCAAGCCCGGGCCTATACTGTGGCCGGGAGTCTGATGTTGTAGACGCCTTGGTCGGGACGAACCTGCGCACTCTTACTTGAGAGACTGTTATTTTAATCATTAGGTCATCACGACTTAAATAAAGTAAATAAATAAATATATACGGACAAATCACACAGATTGAGCTAGCCCCAAAGTAAGTTCGAGACTTGTGTTATGGGATACTAACTCAACAATACTATATTTATAATAGATACATATACAGTATGTTAAATAACAGAGGGCGTTCCCTTAAACTCGTTAATATACATATATCATTAATAGATTAAAATAAAATTATCAGCATAGAAAAATAAGCATAAAAAAATCCGAATAAAAAAAAATTCTAATTGGAAATAAATTTGAAACCTCCTGTTTTAAATCAAAATAGTAGTCGTCATGTATAAATAAATTGCGACGTTGCCGTCTTTCATGTTCGCGTGTACAGGGTGTTTCTTTTACATGTCAATTTAAATTTTTTATTGAATATTTTCATATTGGAAAAAATTTTAAAACATTTTGTTTTCGAATGGAAATATTTTTTTTAGCATGTATGTATGCTATACTATTTCGGGTTAACGGGAACGCCCTCTGTTAGTTAACATACTGTATATGGATAAACATCCAAGACCCAGGCCAATCAGGAAAAGATCGTTTACCATCATGACCTGACCGGGGATCGAACCTGGGGCCTCCACATCGCAGGCAGGCGTGTTGACCGCTGCGCCACGGAGGTCGTCGAACAACTTACAATATGATAAACTAGTGCTTGACCGCAATCACGCCTGATGATAAGCGGTGAAGCGATCTTTGATGGTAAAGCGCGCTAGTTTATTAAGAGTCTATTCACTCTAGCCTTGAAGACACTTAATTAATTACTTACATTTCCAAAAAAGCTCTAAATTACCTTAAAGCATGTTCATCCGAAAGATCTACCCTTATCGCTCTCAGGTAAGCTGGCAATTAAAATTCAAGTATTAGGTATGCAAATAAGGCGCACGGGACGACTTTCGTCGTCAATTTTGAACGAAACCCCCATAAATATGGAGGGTTCGGGCAACTTGTGGTCGTATCTTATGATTACTAATAAAACTGGGCTAGATAATTGATTTTTGGGTTAAATTATGAGGAGGATGGTTTACCTTAGCCATTGATATTCTTCGAAAAACTATTAGTTATAATGCTGCCTATCTGGCTGACCCAGATAGGCAGCTGGTAGGCCATATCATCGGCTGCCGGCAGAAGTTACCACCCACCAGACAAAGTCTTGCCGTCGTGTTCCGGCATGATGTCTGGTGAAGCAGTACGGAGGACGGGTCTGAGCAGTTGTGTTGCGATGTGTGGCGGGTAAGATGCGCCAAATGTTGTTGTGTCGGTAGTTTGGTCGTGGAGAGTCTCCAGATCAATCTCCCTCTGGGGCAGCATCGTTGCTCGTGTTGGTCTTCGGTTTAACATTGCATCACCTCGCACAACTGCCGTCATCCTTCCTATTCCTAAGTTTTTTAAGTGAATAGGCTTAATAAGATAGTGCGCTATACCATCAACGATTGCATCACTGCTTACCATCAGGCGGGATTGCAGTCAAGCACTAGTTTATAATTATAAAAAAAAAACCAGCAAACGTTGTTTTGAGAATCGTGATTAAAAAATAGGGGTTGATGATAGAAGGGTAAGAAATTAAGGTTGTATTTATTTTTAACTAGCTTTCCGTCTGCGGCTTCGCCCGCGTGGAGTTCGGTTATATCGCGCTTTTTAGATTTCCCTCGGGAATATGAATTTTTTTCCGGGATAAAAGGTACCCTATGCCCTTTCTCAGGGTCTAAAGATTGTCTATGCTAAATATCAACAAAATCGCTTGAGAGGTTTAAGCGGGAAAGCGTAACAGACAGACAGACAGAGTTACTTTCGCATTTATAATATTAGTATGAATTACAAATTATAAGCTACGCTTAGGGATTTGAAAAATATATAGTAGACGATTCTCAGACCTACTAAACATGTTTATAAAACCATATTTAGTTAGTTGTATACAACGTGTAACAAAAAGGGTATATACATACCAAGGGCATGGCATCTTTAGATGATATCAAACGATATCGGAAGGGTTTCAACTCAAAATAAAATACTCAAAAAATTGGTACCAAATTTTGGTTTCGTGTGTTTCTTAAAATAAAATCATAACAAACGTGGCAGCACACTACATATGTTAATAACTACTCGTTACCCGTCACGTTACTTGCCAAAATCCGATAAATGTCTTCAATATCTCTGTGCGACTAGTATGATAGTAGCCTATCACAGGCGGTGTTCTTCCTCATAACTTCCTAAAATAAAGAGATAGAATTAAAAATCCCTTCCAATATCGTTTGTTATCATGTAAAGATGCCATGCCTTTGTTATGTATATACCCTTTATGTTACACGTTGTATACTACCATATTCCGAAACGGCCCGGCGCGGCGTGTCTGACGTAATGGCTGATGTAAATTCAGTTGCATGCGGTTGGACTGGGAGCTGAACCCAACATAGCAGGAAAATAGGCAGATCATGATGATGTTTAACGTATAGTTTATAATATGTAATTGGGGTTAAAATTATCCTTTCAGCAGGCTCACAAAAGGTCAAAGACAAAGTTTTTTTTTTTTTTTTAAATATATTATGCTTATTAGACACTAGCTGCCGCCAGCGACTTCGTTCGCGTGGAGTTAGTTATGCTCCGCTCCCATTGGTCGCAGCGTGATGTTATATAGCCTAAAGCCTTCCTGGATTAATGGACTATCCAACGCAAAAAGGATTTTTCAAATCGGACCAGTAGTTCCCGAGATTAGCGCGAACAAACAAAGAAACATACAAACAAACAAACAAACTCTTCAGCTTTATATATTAGTATAGATTATAAAGTGATTATAAGTATATTTAAGACTGTTCATAAGCGTGTACAGCTTGACAGCAGGTCAGGCTGCCCAAAACTGTAAATATTCCCAATCAACATTGATTCTTAATGCTTTACCGATAAAGTTGGCAATCTAACAAAGAAATTTGATAGATTGTTTGATGCTAACACCAAATGATAAAACCAAACTGGATAGTTATTTGTTTTTCGAATAATGAACAATTTTAATTCGTACGTTATGTAACGTTTATGTTACGCTGACTTTGTATTAACATTAGGTTTACGTTACGTTTCTTGTTAGTGTTAGGGACTCAGGAATAAAACTAGTAATCGTCAAACCGACTTCAGACTTGAAACTTGACATTGTGTAGTGTCTAAAACCACTTAACAACCCCATTACCTAAGCTCACTTAAGCTCAGCTGAAGACTACACTAAATTGGTACATAAGCATGCTAATCTTGTGTTAATAGCGCCATTACAACTTGAGTTCAGCTTGAAATATCTATGTTCATACACGTAAGATGCCTCATTCCGCCCTAAATCAACTGATCACTAATGTGTTTAGATGTTCTGAATTACTAAAAACATATTTTTTTTATATTATAAATTATAACCTAGTGCATAACCGCAATCCCGCCTGATGGTAATGCAATCGTTAATGGTAAAGCACGCTAGTCTGCTGCTGCTGTGGTTTTTAAGACACATTTTTTTTTTTTTTTACTTATTATAAACCAGCGCTTGACCGCAATCCTGCCTGATGGTAAGCAGTGACGCAATCGTTGATGGTAAAGCGCAGTAGTTTATTAAGAGCCTATTCACTCTAGCCTTGAAGACACTCAAATTGTAGTCCGACGGAAACACCGCCGCTGGCAAATTGTTCCAATCCCTCGATGTCCGCGGTATAAATGAAGAAGCGAAACGCTTCGTCCGGATGGTAATAGTGTCAACAACGTAAGGGTGGATACTAGACGACGTGTCGTCTGATGATGGAACGGAGATGGGGGAATTAAATCATGCAATTCCCTTGCACACTCACCAAAATGCATCCTACAGAATACCGGCAGGCTGGCTACTCTTCGCCTGTGCTCCAAGCTTTGGAGTCCGTTTTGATCTAAACATCCTAGGTACTTATAATAAACTACTGAATGGATTTGGATGAAATTTTCAGGTTTAACACATAGGATATTTTTTATCCCGATACCAACACTTCATCATCAACCTTTTTTTTATCGTCCCACTGCTGGGCACAGGTCTCCTCTCATACAGAGAAGGATTGAGCGTAATCACCACGCTTGCTCAATGCGGGTTGGCGATTTCAGACTTAAAGTCCAGGTCTGCTCAAGATGTTTTCCTTTACCTTCAGTCATTGGTGTCCAAGATATACTTAGAAAGTGCATATAACTTTAGAAAAGTTACATTGGTACTTGCCTGACCAGGAATCGAACCCGCGCACTCATACTTGAGAGGCTGGTGTTTTAACCACTAGGCCACCACGACTACAACCAACACTTACGGGAGTAAAACTGCGGGACGCAACTCATCATCATCATCTCAGCGTTTATCCCGGTTGCATCCGCGGCTTTCGCGTTGGAGCCCGGGGTCCGCTTTCCTGCACATTCTCCTCCATTTCGCACGATCTTTAGCATCCTGTGGCAAGAGCTTGTTGGCACGCATGCCATCTCTTACAACGTCAAGCCAGCACTTCTTTGGTCTACCCCGCTTGTTCCGGCCCAGCGGAGGGGCCATGGCAAGACATTTGTTACCCACGTAACATGCCGGTTTGCGTGACACGCAGCTCCTGCTTGTGTCGCTCAAGCACAGGCCACACCTCACTGCCATACAGGAGAACAGGTCTAATAATGGTTTTATAGACCTGCCCCTTAAGCTTAACTGCGGGACGCAACTAGTAGTATATAAAAGAATTATTAAGACGCAACTCCCTTGCTAAGTGAGTTTTTTAATAATGCATCGTAATATTCCGAAATTAATCTCTACAAGTTTAGCCGGTAATTTTGCAAACTAATTAGCCGGTGCCTGCAGTCAGTCACGTGTGTTATAAACTAAATTCATTTTCAGTACTAAACTTATCCCTTAATGAACGATTTCTCAAATTTTATGCTTCATTATGAGAAGCATACGGGCTTAGAGTTGTACTAGAGGATTATTGTGAGAATAATGTTTAACGTAACGCGGCGTTTCATGGGTTTATCCATATAAGCTTCAATACCGGGATAAAAGGATTGTTCGTGTAAATCCAGAGTATCAGCTACTACTACTTACCTACCTTTATACAAAAATGTATCTCTAGCAGATAAACGTATGATTATGATAACGTCCATGCCGAAATTTCATCGTAATTGGTCCAACCGTTTCTGTATGAAGAAGCAACCAGCATACGAATACACATAGACTCACAACTTTTCGCTTTATTGGGGTGTTTTAATTTTTGGTTGTATACAATATCTAACAAAAACCCTGTTGTTCTTTTCAGGGGCATATGTATACATTTACCTATAAGCACATCATTGATGAAATTATAATTTAAAAAAGTAATCATTGTCTAG
This sequence comes from Sesamia nonagrioides, assembly GCA_017933935.1. NCBI lineage: Eukaryota > Metazoa > Arthropoda > Insecta > Lepidoptera > Noctuidae > Sesamia > Sesamia nonagrioides. The sequence continues at coordinate 259,102 of JADWQK010000984.1, read as the reverse complement.
TCGAGGGGTCAAAATCAAATAACTATTAAAGTCGACACATTCGAAAAACTATTTAGAATTTCTGATTTTCTAAATTAAAGAGATTGGCGGCAACGTTCTACTTATGCCTAGTTGTTCGAGTAGAATTGCAGAGGTAACAAATCAGTTATAGATTACAAATATTAATAATTAAATATTTATTTTAATTATCTTTGTTGAATAATTTTTATAAATAACTTGTTTATTATTATTACTTCCGCAGCAGGGTTTTTGTTACATATTTTATATAGGTATAGTGGAATTCACCGACATAACTCTTCGAGTCGCTAAAATTAAGTGGCAGGCAGTGGGCAGGGCACATTGCTCGTAGAACCGATGGCCGATGGGGCAGTAAGGTTCTGGAGTGGCGGCCAAGTACAGGAAGACGCAGCGTAGGGAGGCCCCCAACAAAGTGGACCGATGACCTGGTGAAGGTTGCGGGAAGCCAATGGATGGGGCAACACAAGACCGGTCATTATGGAAAGCCTTGGGGAAGGCCTTTGACCAGCAGTGGACGTATATAGGCTGTAGAAGAAGATAGTGGAATTAGCTGGAAAAATTAAGTTGATTTCAGAGTGTCCGTAGTTAGTGATGTATATTTTTCTATTCATTCAATTTTATGTAAATAATCACTATTTTCTCGAAAGATCTTTAACGAAGCTGGCAGTAGGAGTGAACTGCTATACTATAGTTACGGTACGCTACATAAATCGTTGTTAATCGATGTTGCCATTAAGTAGATTATAAAATCATATCATGCTTGATATGATTCTTTAATTTACTTAATGGCTTTTTATAATAGAAGCTAAGAGTTAAAGGAGAGAGAAAGAATCAAACTGCTGTCGTTGATAAAACGACACTTCGGTTATGATTTCAATAAAAAAATTATCATTAATTAAGATTTCGAAAATAAAAGTGTCAAGTGTCAGTTTTGGTGCGTCGAATGATTATCTCAGATGACGACTGCATAATGTTACAAGTTCTTGGTTTTCGAGGGTACTAATGCTAGTAGTTGAATAGCGTGTAGTGATTTTCAAGTTGTAGGTCATAGGTTCGAAACCCATGAGGCGCGTTACTTTGTGTAAAAATATTTCATCCCCACTGCTCAAAACGGTGAAGGAAGACATCGCGAAATGGGCAAATCCTAGAGCCAAAACTTCGAAACATGACTCGGATTGGTAGAACCCACACTGGATTCACGTGGTAAATTACGGCCCATTCTCTTTCACCCAGAGGTGTATGTCCCACGCGTGGGAACATTATAGGGTGATAATGTAAAGCTAGCTGTTTGGTTAATACGAAATTCATAAAGTTATGGGACAATTCTGGAAAATAGGCGTGCGTGTCTCATGCAACGGTAATACGGCTCAATGACTCCAGTAATCGGTTTGGACGGCTGCCAGTTTCTGTAAGCTGTATGATGGGATTTTGTGGTAGATGCTTTGGCACTGGATGACAGGAGATTTAATATTTTGGCTAGTGTTGTCTATATTCGCTGTGACTCTATTATAAAAAATTTGGGCGAAAAGCAATAGTTATTTATGCCACTGTCAAGCAATGATAGCTATTGTAATATGTTGATAGTAGTGGCACAATAGAGTGGCACAATAGATCAGCACGAGTATTACAACAGCTGTTTGCTACAGTGGCATACAAAACTTTTTTACGACCTTGAAATAAATAAATACTAACAATGGCGCGAAAATAGCTCGGTGCTCGCAGTTTTGCTTTGATGTTATACATAATCCCACAAGTGAAAGGCAAAGGCAATTCATCCATACAGCCTAATAACATGCGATGTTTAGTCGTGACGCAAATACACGCGTATTTTGGCATAATCATATGTTGTTTTTTTTGATGCCATAGCCATAAAAAAAGTTTCATTGTAGTACGGTTTACCCGTGTGGAAATGGTCATTGTAACATGACTTGGCAGGAATGAGTACTATTGAGATATGACTTATGGTTATGTATTAAGAAAATTACCAAATGGTCGTAGAAAAAGTATTTTGTGCTATAGGCTGCACATGAGCGGTTACAGAATCAGTAAAATATAATTCGGCAATCGAAGTGATTGCCGAATTATAGTTAGTGAAGTGTGTGAAGGTGTATAGTGAGTGAAGGTGTTCCTGACACCTGTGAGTGCGACAATTCTAGTAGCTAATACATAATTATTAAATTCGCAAAACAAATACAAAATATTTATTGGGCCAAAAATAACTGAAACCCGTCGTACGGCGAGTTTCCACCCTTACGTTGTTAACACCACTAAAATCCGGACGAAGCGTTTCACTTAATCTACGCGGTATAAACCGCGTACATCGAGGGACTGGAACAATTTGCCAGCGGCGGTATTTCCGTCGGACTACAATTTGAGTGTCTTAAAGGCTAGAGTGAATAGGCTTTTAATAAACTAGTTTGCTTTACAATCATCGATTGCGTCACTGCTTACCATCGGGCGGGTTTGCGGTCAAGCGCTAGTTTAAAATTTATAAAAAAAAAAATCTCTAGTGAGTCAGATTTCAAATAAATGTAAATATATTCAGCAATCCTACAGATTAGAACTGAATATGCAAAAGTATTTATGAATATTCCCTTTGACGCTACCTAGTATTAGGCTCCGATAAAATGTACCTCGGAAACTCGCCATGGACAATTATGGAACAATATATCTTCTGTAATATATAAATTTCTCATGAAATTTTGTGTGCATATAGGGTAGGTCTAAGAATCGGACAACACCTATTTTTTATACCTACCATTATTTGTCACTGTTTGATTCTCTATAGTCTGTCTTGTTTGTATTAGTCTTAGTGTAGCGTAATATATTTTTCGAGGCAGCAAAATATATAAATCAATGCTATGTACGCCGTAATTGTCATGTACATTAGTCCTTTAGTTATTAAGATTACTCTAGCATAAGTTTAATGTATGGGATGTGTGTGTGTGTGTGTGTGGATGTGTGTGTGTTGTGTGTGTGTTGTGTGTGTGTGGGATGTGTGCGAGTTTAATGTGTGTGTGTGTGTGGAATGTTAAGGGTAATCCACACCTATTTTTTTTAAATAGATCTATATCGCCCTTTACAGCACATGATTTAAATAAATAGTTTCGAAGATATTACAAATTTAAAAATTGTGGGTCGTCGCATTTGCGGCGGTACCAGCCGATTGGACGGCGCGGCGGGCCGCTATGTTTTTTATACAACGTTAACAGTTTTTTTGTAATGTATTTAGTATCAGCATTGCACCCGTGCGAAGCCGGGCGGGTCGCTAGTCTTAATATAGTTTTATTTTCTTTATAATAAATGACGATGCAATTTGAGCAGCTCTAATATCATATAACACAACAATCCATCAGCATAGCTATCCACAACCATACGACAAGATATCGTACAGAAAATGACACATTTTATAACCATGTTTTTCTTTGCCCCCGATAGTAAAAAACTGTTCGATTAATGGCACTTGTATATTTGATCTAAACTGACTTTTCGGGTTTTGAACTTTTTAACCGACTTAAAAAAAAGGAGGATCAATTCGACCCGTATGTATGTAAGCAAGTTTGTATGTATGTCTTTATATTTGTGCGCGCATATTTCCGGAACTACATGTCCGATTTGAGTAGGTAATTTATTTTTTGTTGTACTCTGTATTGTTCAACTTAGGGAATACTAGGTATAAGTTTCATCAAAATCGGTTCAGTAGTTTTTGAGGTAGGGATCTTTTTCGTGTTGATGAGAACTTATTCTAACTTGGGTTATGGCTGCCACTATTGTTGTGAGGTGAAAAAAGAAAAAAATCGAATTTCGCCTAAGACACTGAAAAGCATGAAATAAAAACTTTTTACAAAAAAAATAATAGAAACCGACTTCAAAAAACACTAAAGAAAAAATAATTTTATCTCGAGGTTTCCATTATTTAGCTCGTCACCGATTTCTAGAGCCATGACAAAAGTAAAATTATTTTTATTATAAAGAAATAAGTTTATTTGCGGTAAACATGACAAAAACAAAAAATGCAAAAATACAAAATTGTTTGAGGGAACGTACGTCACATCCACGCAAAACGGCTGTCGCTTAGCATTACGTTGTAACCCAATGCAAAACAGAGCCCAGCGCTAGTTTTCAGCAACAGCTGGCGCTGATATTATGACGTCACCTGGTGCAACATACAATTCTTCTTTTACTTCTTCTTCAGCCTATAGATGTCCACTGCTGGACAAAGGCCTCCCCCGAGGCTTTCCACAATGACCGGTCTTGTGCTGTCCGCATTCATCGGCTTCTCGCGACCTTCAGTAGGTCATCGGTCCACCTTGTTGGGGGCCTCCCTACGTACGTGGCCGCCAACCTTACTGCCCCATCGGCCATCGGTTCTACGAGCAATGTGCCCTGCCCACTGCCACTTAAGTTTAGCGACTCAAAGAGCTATGTCGGTGACTTTGGTACTTCTGCGGATCACCTCATTTCTGATTCGATCACGCAGAAATTCCGAGCAAACAGCATACAAATAATTATATGTGTTTGAATATTAGCTAAGATGTTTTCATGATTCAGTTAGTCTCAATATGGCTAATATGTATTTTACTGGTCATTTAGCAACTATTTTAAATCTAATAAAACGATAGATTCGGTCAACATGTTTACACAAGCGATTTGCGGTCAGTCATAACAAATTACGAAGAGGCCATTACAATAATAACATGAATGTCTGCCAAGACTATTTATAATGAATGCCAAAACTATTTATAATTTAATGTGCAGCTGGAGACATTGAATTTTAATTTCAGGAACGATAAATGTGAAAACAATGATAACATTTTAGCCCATTTGAGGTACATTTAGCATAGTACCGCATTTTTACCGGACTTCGCGCAGCAAAAGAGGTTGTATTTCAAAAGTAGAGTACCGCTTTTGACACTTATTGTTATTGCAATAAAGTTCAAATGTGGTAATGCACTTTTGATCCTTACTGTAAATAATGTTCCTTTGAAGCGCCTATGTCAAGTGGGGTATCATCAAAAAGGTATTTAAAAATTATAGTAACTTAGACAGTCGGGAACCACTATTGGAGAGTGAGCCGTTCTAGATTTTAATGGGTAGCTCCTGTCTAAGTTATTAGATACAGATTAGTCTAAGATATAGACTTATTTTTTTATTTAATTACCTTGTTAGTTATTCTTCATAGTTCCAGACAGTAGTTGCCAACAACAAGTACTGTAATCTGGAACTATGAAGAATCTATTCAATTTTATTTTTATTAGGTACCTACGTAGTTTGGTAAACTTTTTACGCAGTCGGGTTCTTTTTTATTTTTTTATTTTTTTTGTTTAACTCTCGCGTGTTAATCATATTTGCGAGTGTATTCGTGCACATAACACGCACACACCGACTCCGACTTCGCCATAGTCTCGGTCGGCACTGAGAATTCCTGCGCTTACGCACACATTCACAGCAATAAGTCACACTTGACAACCACAAGTAAAACGTGCGTTGCTTTGTGAAAAAATGTTATGTTGTTTCATATCTATACACAAGACAGTATACAATATGTAAAGAACACCCTGTCCGACCCAAAAGGATAATAAAGGTTAGGTAAACACTTGACCAAATATAATATAAAATTTTACGTAATCATCATAGTAACAATAATAATGAATTTTGAAATAATCCTTTTTTCCCGGGAATTAATTCCAATTTCCCTGAAATTTGGTAATTTAAAAAAAAAGTGACAACACCGGTATTATTATAAGCGAATAGCGACACGACCACGTCACAGGTGCCGCGTGCCCTGCCCCCCGCCGCCCGCGGAAGGGGTTGCTTATCGCACATGTATTAAGTTACCTATCGCACATGTATTAAGTTACCTCTTTTTGCGAAATGATATTTATTTTTTTAGGGGGATTTTTTTTTTAAGTTTAGCCTGTCTTTGTGGGCATTATTAGAATCAGTTATCGATACCTAATAGGTAATACCTTCACGGATCGGACAGGGTTTTCTTTACATATTGTATACTGAAATTACGATAAATGTTAATAAAATAATTATTAATGTTAATAATTTATAGATAAATAATATCGCCGATTCTCTTATTCACAAAGTAAACTAATTTTAAATTTAGTGCATCTTTTTCTTTCTATTTAATTAAGAAAGGGACAGAAGATAACATGTTCAGTCCAGTGAAATCAAGATACTCCATAAACAATTTAGACGCGATTAAAAACACCACACATATATTCAGTACAATTTTATTTCAATTTCAGTGCAAAAACGGTTCAAATCAAATCAAATCAAATCATTTATTTCAAATAAACCAGTTACAGGCACTTTTGAATTGTCAGAACGTCGGTCAGTCGAAGATGAAGCTAGTCGCCCATTCCAAAGAGTAGGTACCTATGGAGAAGAACGGGCAAGAAACTCCATGGACACTCTTTTAAATTTTTAAGCTATTGTTACAAATATTTGATTACATCATTCATGTTGAAGTTGTTAAGTCCTCAATTCGTCCTGCTCTCGATGAATCAATCACATCTGTCAATCTAACTGTCCACAGCTTGACATGTTGTTGTTGCAATTTCGTAATAATATAATATCTATATTAAACAAAAAAAAAAAAAAAACATTGGGAAACTTCCACAAACCTACATACACTAACCAAGCCACTGTAGGTTCTGATTTATAGAAATTGAAGTGATTTTAGGTTTTATAATACTGACTTTGCATACATACCTCCCAGAAAAATAAATGTAACCCTAAAAACTATAGTTAACATTTTAGAAGGCATATTCTGCCCCCTAATCGGCGAACACATTTTTGTCAAATTATTGCCACTAGTTGGGATCGTTTGGACCGAACGGACCAATGGGCGGTCCAAAAGATCCCAACTGATCCCAACTAGTCGCAATCATTTGACAAAAATATATTGATCGGTTGTAACTATAAATGAGGGATCTTAACTGGCTTTACGTCGCACCCCACTCAGCGCAGATCTACGTGTCGAATGACAACGGGTTCCTTTCCAGTCAGAAGGAATTAGAAGGTTTAGTTTTGGAGTTTTCTGAAAGTATTAGGAATTTTATATCACTGATCTTAGAAAGAAAACTGCATGGTTTTGTTCATCAGTCTTTATCAGCCGGTAAATTTGTGAATTTTATGACTTCATAACGAACGTACGCTACCAATTATCATAGTAGACGGTTTAAAAAGGTTAGATAGAAATAAATAAATATAACTGATTCGGACAAATCACACAGATTGAGCTAGCCCCAAAATAAGTTCGAGACTTGTGTTATGGGATACTAACTCAACGATACTATATTTATAATAGATACATATATAGATAAACATCCAAGACCCAGGCCAATCAGGAAGAGATCGTTTTCCATCATGACCTGGCCGGGGATCGAACCCGGGGCCTCCACGTCGCAGGCAGGCATGTTGACCGTTGCGCCACGGAGGACGGCGAGAGATGAGATATGTATATTCTTTTATACTGACGGTACTCTTCAGTGGTCGGCGCTGTCAGAGAACAAAGCATAAATGTTTCGTGTTATGTTATATCCGTTTTTGTTTGTTGCTGGAATGGTAAGCATCAAAACGTTGAAAATTTCAAATGCATCAACTACGTAAACATACGTCTCAACGTATGTTTACGTTGTTGTTGCATTTAATTTTATTTATTTAAACATTTATGTATACACACATATACAACATTATTTTTTGTTTATGCAAAACCCGATACACGTGTCCAGTATTTTTAAGTAAAGAATCTATATATACAAAATTTCAAAAAGATAATATTATGAAAAACCACAAAGTTATGAGCTTGCTATTCTACTTGGTTGTCTCAACAAAAATACGGCCAGCTCTGCTTGGGTGGGCGAGCGCGGTGTCGGTGACCTCTGGCGTCAGCTATTGCGCGCGCGAGTACTATGATCTATCGTAAAGCTGCGTTAGTTCGCTCGGAATCCAAACAGCAACAATTTCTAAATGTATTTGGAAAAAATATAACAAGTATGTTATATTTTTTCCAAATACATTTTGAAATATAACAAGTATGTTATATTTTTTCCAAATACATTTAGAAATTGTTGCTGTTTGGATTCCGAGCGAGCTAACGCAGCTTTACGATTTACGGTTTACGATTTTTACAGTAGTAAAAATTATTGGAATCGATTCAGTCTCTTATTCTGAAGAAACTATATTCAGGGTTCACATAAACAAAAAATAGCGTTGTACCTGTATATACGTATTTTGACATATTTATGTATCTATAGCATCTATGTTTAATGTTCGCATGAAGGGTTTTAGTAAAATTTTATAAAAATGAAATTTTTAGATAACAAATTAAAGCAATGGTCTTAAAATAAGCAAACTTTGCCACAAATTAATTACGGTTATTCTAGATACCTTTTAAGTTTTGAATTTAATTACAGTAGAGAAATCCCGCAGCGAATTATACTCAGCATAACCATAACAATATACACGTAACCAATAAAAGTTTAAATTGAATACATTTACATATTTAGCTTTATTCAAATTACGAAGAATTAATTTAAAGAAAATAATTTTGATGGTCATCCAGAAGGCAATAGAGAGGGTTATTAAATGGGAAGAGATACGTAAGAAAACTCAGGTAAACGACATAGCTAGAGGAATTTCTAAACTAATCTGGCAATAGCCAAAGCATGTTGCTCGCAGAACAGATAGCTGATATGTCCAAAATGTGGACCCACGACCTGTGATCACCAGACCAGGCCCTATAAGAATACCAGCGCTCCAACATTTATTTTTTTAAATGTCGAGGGATAGGAGCCTTCTGGCATCGTATAAACTTTCTGATTTGTTATTGGAACGTTATGGAAAGAAACTCCTATTTCCACTTATTAAAAATATTGCTTTATTTTGTTAGAAAAAAATACTTTTAGTTAGTGCATATCACGACAGGAAGAGAGAGATGTTGTCAACTTAGAAAAACAGAAATGTATAAGAGTATAACATACTAATTTGCCAGCGGCGGTGTTTCCGTCACACTACAATTTGAGTGTCTTCAAGGCTAGAGTGAATAGGCTCTTAATAAACTAGCGCGCTTTACCAACAATGATCGCATCACTGCTTACCATCAGGCGGGATTGCGCGCTAGTTTTTAAATTATATAAAAAAAACTGACACTTTCTGATCTTTTGTTACTTTTTTTTTTTGTTAATTTGTTTAAAAAAAATCAAAATCAATGCATTTAATTCAAATAAACCTGTTACAGGCACTTTTGAATTGTCAGAAGGTCGGTCAGTCAATAAGATGAAGCTAGTCGCCCATTCCAAAGAGTAGGTACCTATGGAGAAGAACGGGCAAGAAACTCCATGGACACTCTTTTAAATTTTCAAGCTATTGTTACAAATATTTGATTACATCATTCATGTTGAAATCAACCGTGTGAGAACGATGCAGAAATAAATTGTACGCCGAGAGCGTCCATTATGGAAAACACACAAAAATCAATTCAGAAATTAAAATACGCCGTGGCAGCTAAGAGATGACCAGTCCCCTCCGACGGCGTCCGTTCACGAACAAGACGAATGGATCAGCATCATTCAGCTCAACCATATTGAAGGGAACCTAATGACCCAACACACACGCCACCATCAGCGAGACATTTGAGTGAGCATGATATACTCTCAACAGCCAGAGCACTATCAAATCAATAAAAAAGACTAACCCAACAAAAAAAATGCCTTACAGCACATTCGTACACTGTGCTCACACGTTTGCCATGCAATTATACAATACTAAAAAAGGTTAAGGTTTATGATTTTCCTCTACGAATCATAATTAATACTTTTACTTTCTATCTTCTCTCTCTTCTCTTGAAATAATGATAGTGATAAATTAATCAATTCAGGAAACGTCGAAGTAATACCGTAAAATTATCAATACAAAGACACTGCATTAGTTTGAAACGAGTTCGTCAAAGTGGGTGAATTTTGTCGGAAACTCAATAAAACCCTCTTTAGGACTTTCGAATCCTTTCCGTCGCAAACTTTTGCGTTTTAAATAGACTACAAAAAGTTTATTTTTACGGTTCTTTGAGTTCTTTCAATTTGTGACTTTTAGTTGCTTTGAAACATTTTCGGTATTAATAACTAGCAGCCACCAGCGACTTTCGCGTGGAGTTATTTATGCTCCGTTCCTATCGGTCGCAGCGTGATGTTATATAGCCTAAAGCCTTCCTGCATTAATAGGCTATCCAACCCGAAAAGAATTTTTCAAATCGGACCAGTAGTTCCTGAGATTAACGCATTCAAACAAACTCTTCAGCTTTATTTATTAGTACAGATTATGTACAGACGACAGCACATCAAGCTACTACTTCTTCTTCTTCTTCTTCTTCAGCCTAAAAATAAGGCTTTCCACGTTGACCGGTCTTGTGCTGCCCGCATCCATCGGCTTCCCGCGACCTTCACCAGGTCATCGGTCCACCTTGTTGGGGACCTCCCTACGCTGCGTCTTCCAGTACGTGGCCGCCACTCCAGAACCTTACTGCCCCATCGGCCATCGGTTCTACGAGCAATGTGCCCTGCCCACTGCCACTTAAGTTTAGCGACTCACAGAGCTATATCGGTGACTTTGGTTCTTCTGCGGATCTCCTCATTACCCGACTACGGCAAAGCAAAAGGAGGGTTATGATTTTGACAGGCTATGTATGTATGTATGTATGTATGTATGTATGTATGTATGTATGTATGTATGTATGTATGTATGTATGTATGTATGTTCATCTGTTCCCTCGTAACTTCTAAACTACTTATTCGAATTCGATAAATGACATATCATTAGAAGCGTCTTAATTGTCTGCTGGTTATAGGCTATATGGAGTTTCACAAAATCTAACGTGGCGCCCTCTAGCGGACAAAATATACAGAGTAAAAAAATAAAGTTAAGATAAATATGCCGTGTTTGGTATCATTTGAAAGGGCTTAACTTGTACATTTTGAATATATATATATTACTAGCATTTGCTTGTGACTTTACCTGTATTCATGGGCTGATTGCATATAATTCACATCTTTTCGTTCATACATAGCTTCTTTACTACTTATCAGAATAAGACCACTGCAGAAACATTAGAAGGGCCTTGATATTCTGTTGGTTATGAGCTATAAAGCTTGTCACCAAATTTAGTATTACGCCCTCTAGCGGACAAAAAGTTCTATGTTAATACAAAATTAAAATAAATATACCGTATTTGGTATCATCTGAAAGAGCTTCACGAGTACTTTATGTTTGTATATAATCCCTAGTAATGCTTCGTAGAAATTTGAATGTAAACCAGGGTTTGGTAAACGGAGCGATGGGAGTGGTGAAGGCCTTCAAATGGCCTGCTCTTCGGCGCGATCAGTTGGAACAGGAGAACAGCCAAGCGCTGTTCTCATACAATTTGACGACGCATCCATAAAAGCAGATACTAACGGACTTATCAAAATCGAGCCTTGCCTCACTGAATTTGACGGCTTGAGGGGTTCTGGGCAAATTCAGCGTAAAATGCTCCCGCTGATTCTTTCTTGGGGTTGTACTGTACATAAATTACAAGGTTGTACTCTAGATAAAAAAGTTACAGATCTAGGAAAGTCATTGTTTGCTAAAGGACAGGCCTATGTCGCTCTCAGTAGAGTTAAAACCAGAGGGATTATTTATAAGTACCTTGGATCATAATAAATTACTTAAAAATCCACATGACAGTCGATCGTTAGCAGAATTAGATAGATTAAGAAATCTTCCCAGGTCCTCTTAATATAAGTTTTTTTTTTAATAATTATAAACTAGCGCTTGACTGCAATCCCGCCTGATGGTAAGCAGTGACGCAATCCTTGATGCCTGCGCACTAGTTTATTAAGCCTATTCACTTAAAAAACTTAGGAATAGCAAGGATGACGGCAGTTGAGCCAGGTGATGCAATGTTAAATCCAAGACCAACACGACTAACCATGCTGCGCCAGAGGGAGATTGATCTGGAGACTCTCCACGACCAAACTCCCGTTACAACAACATTTGGCGCATCGTACTCGCCACACAACGCAACACAAAGTGCTCAGACGCGTCCTCCGTACGGCTTCACCAGACATCATGCTGGAACACGACGAATCGCTTGGCGGCAAGCCTTTGTCTGGTGGGTAACTTCTGCCGGCAGCCGATGTTATGGCCTACCACCGTTAGAAAAACATCCAATCTATTTATACTAACGGCCTCATCCACTAATTCATGACCCATTCGGTGCCATCGACGCAAATGTGCGTCGCTACTACGAAAAACCGGGAGCTTCATACGGGGAAACCGTTGCTATACGCGCTACGCTCCAAGCGCTACGAAATAGTAAAATAGGACATCTCTACATATTACTATACGCCGATACATAAGTCAAAAGAGATGTCGTATGTTAACTACCTAGTTTTTAGTTCGTCAATTTAACTTTTATTAATATTATGCGCCACAAATACACTTTAACACCAAAATAGTACAAATAATAAAAAGTTAAAAAACTAAAACCCAACTACGACAAAAAACGACGCTGAAAAAGTATAAAACAAGATTTTCAGAATACTGAACTGAACAAAGTTGCTAATATAGTTGCAAGTAAATGGACACAGTAGACTCTACCAAGATGCCTTCGTTGTAAATTGACAATAATGTCTTACGATACTATTCTGAAGTATGCAATATTCACTATTTAGAGATAAATTTTCATGTTTGGAAAGGCGTAGTCACACGTTACATATACCTACCGTAGCACTTTCATAACGTGTGACTGCGGTTTTCATCGAGTCTACTGTGTCCATTTACTTGCAACTATATTAGCAACTTTGTTCAGTTCAGTATTCTGAAAATCTTGTTTTATACTTTTTCAGCGTCGTTTTTTGTCGTAGTTGGGTTTTAGTTTTTTAACTTTTTTCTGATTCGATCACGATAAATAAGCTACTACAATGTGTCAAATTTCTGTATTTGATTTTCAACTTTGTCTCTAAAGCATTAAGAGGGGACTCTAATGCCGAGGAATTTGGAAAATAGGTGTTTGAAGAAACTATTGCCGTCGCGCTGCTTCCAACCTCTCCCGATAAAGTGCGAAAAGGACAGTTCAGACTGATTTTACCTACAAAACGTTGACCAATAGACGTTTCGTATTCCGCTATTTTCTTTTTAAATCACGACGGATCTCAATTATTTTTATATCAAAATATAGAGGAAAAGTATACCTATGCTTCTATTATTTTCTGTTTTGTCAGAAACTTATCACGTTTGTCTAATTGTCATGTGAACGTCACGTTATAAATGAGTTATTTTTCGTGATTTTGAAGTATCGTACTTCTTTTATTAATTAAGTTTCTAAAAAAAAATCTAATGATAATAATGAATTATGGGAATTGTATGTAGGTATTGTATGTTACCACATACAATTCCCATAATTCATTTAAGAACACATTGGGAATATACTTTTAAACATTGTATTTATAAGATAGAAATTAGAAATTCCAAAATTATTAGTTTTAGATTTTCATCATTTGAATTTGAATTTAAATTTTATGAGAAAGTTTTATGTACTAACAGCTGTTACCGCTTAAAACGACGCGTTGCTTAAATCGAACGTCGCAAAGTTCAAAATAATTTTTGCTTATCGAAGAGATTTCTTTGCTCCACAATAATGACATTTTTACATATAAACTTTGTAGATAAAAATTGTTCGAAAATAATTTACTGCAATAACTTGACCGGTCTTGTGCTGCCCGCATCCATCGGCTTCCCGCGACCTTCACCAGGTCATCGGTCCACCTTGTTGGGGGCCTCCCTACGCTGCGTCTTCCAGTACGTGGCCGCCACTCCAGAACCTTACCACCACCACCAGACCGGTCTTACCAGACCGGTCAGCGTGGAAAGCCTTGGGGGAGGCCTTTGTCCAGCAGTGGACATCTATAGGCTGAAGAAGAATAAGAAGAGAATAACTTAGTTAGCCACTTTTTGAGTGGTGTTTGCGGAAATAAAAGTAGGTAGTGGATTTGTTTTAAATGACATTGTTGTGTTTCTCTACTATTTCCTTGGTTTTGTTTTTCCCGAAAGAATACCTGTGTTTCAGCGTTGGTAACGTTATGGGCTTTGAAGGTAAGAGGATCAGGGTGTAAAGTTCACTCATCCTCCATAGAAAAGGGAGGATCTTCAACCATTATATTCTCGTAGTTTTTATATATCCTGTTTTTATTTTTAATATTCCTGTTTGTATTTATTGAAACTGTTCTCTCACCATTTACTTTTCATATGTTTTTATTTTTACTGTACTACCGTCTCGGTGCCACTTTTAATTGTTTGTTGCACCGGGTGACGTCCTTACCTCGGCGCAGGCTGTCGCTGAAAACCAGCGCTGGGCTCTGTTTTGCATAGAGACGCAGCATAATGTTGAGCGACAGCCGTTTTGCGTGGATGTGACGCATGTTTCCCTCAACTATGAGGGAACTATTTATTGTGTTTTTGTAAAGTTTTGCGTCATGTTTACTGCAAATGAACATTTTTTCTTTCTTTCTTTCTTTTTTAACCAGACGATACGACTATTGACGAGATGTAGAACGCTTGTGACGTCAATACGACTATTGACGTCACAAGCGTTCTACATCTCGCAAGCAGAGTTTACCGTGCAATTAACATACAAATAACTTCTCAACATCAACCGTTGGGCAAGTCCCCGCCAGTCATAACACCCGTCTCGCATGTGCGTTGTTCACATGTGGCGTTTGTAGATACCGCTATCATGTTTTCAAATAGGGAAACTTTAGGTCTTCAAATATTAGATTTTTATCGCAAAAAACCCGAGCTATCTCTACTGTTCGAGTTTGGCAATAAGACGCCTATTGTCACTCGCTATATGCATAAGTACTAGTATATAGTAGTGTATAGCGTACGAATGGAGACCACGTCTCGGCAAACGTAGCGTAGGACGCCCTTGGGCGATATGGAGCGACGACATCAAAAAGGTGGCTGGTAGTAGCAGGCGGAGAACTGCTCAGGATCGAACGTGTTGGCGTGCCATGGAGGAGGCCTATGTCCAGCTGTGGACGAGAAGAGGCTGATGATGATGATGATGATGATGATATAACTGTCAAGAGTTCTGATATTTTATTCGTATTATTGGTAAGAATTATATAAAAACAGAAACGAATTATGTTATTTGTATTGTAGTAATAATATATGCACCAACGACAGTCCCATTTGTGGTTCGGAAGAATCTGTCCATTCTTTGGTTGCCTGGAAGAGATCGCATTAGCGATAAGGCCGCCCATTGTATGTTTTTTGTGTTGATTGTTTTTGGTCGATATTTGTTTGGTGTACAATAAAGAATATATAAATAAATAAATAAGAATTCTACTATATCGGTAGAATTACATTACCTACATAGATATAAATGAAATGAAATATAATAAGTTTTTTCATACCGACCAACAGAGTACTGACGTTGAAAAATATCTAACTTTAACTGTTTCTTTTTTCCTTTCTCACGTTCCCCCAACCGTTTCCCTTGTTTATAAGCTAAGTTGCATCATACCTATTATTTCTTTTATTATAATTATCTTTTTCTTTCTTTTTCTATTTCATTGTGGTACGGCGAATATCCACCCTTACGTTGTTGACACCAGTGCGGTCGAAGAGTTTCGCCTCGTCTTTTATACCGCATACATCGAGGAAGTGGAACAATTATTTGCCAGCAATGGGGAGTGTGCAAGGGAATTGTGCGAGTTTCCACCCTCACGTTGTTAACACCTCTACGATCCGGACGAAGCGTTTCGCCTCGTCCTTTATAGCGCGTATATCGAGGAACTGGAACAATTTGCCAGCGGCGGTGTTTCCGTCGGACTACAATTTGAGTGTCCTCAAGGCTAGAGTGAATAGGCTCTTACTAAACTAGTGCGCTTTACCATCAACGATTGCGTCACTACTTACCATCAGGCGGGATTGCGGTCAAGCGCTAGTTTATAAATTATAAAAAAAAAGCGGCGGTGTCTCCGTCTGACTATAATATAAGTGTCTTCAAGGCTAGAGTGATTGGTTCTTAATACACTACGCTTTGCCATCAACGATGCATCACTGCTTACCATCAGGTGCGATTGTGGTCAGTTAATAAAATGTAAAAAAAAAATATCCCAGAGACAGTTCAGACATGATTTAAAAAATGGCGTCTGAAATGCTTCATTTTACGTGAAGCATTAACTAGTTTGAAGGAAATCGGCGCCAATGTTTTGTTGGTATACATTTTAAAACAAAATGGCGCCGCACCTAACAGACAGATGAGAAGAAATGCCGAAACAAACTGAGAAATCATGGTCTCTTTTAAAGTCCAAAATTCATATTATTGGATTTTATGTGAATGGATCAATGTAGGGCCATAATTGGAAGGGCCTTTTATAGAAAGAGCTATGACAGCTTTAAGTTGACATGTCAGAAGACCGATGTATGCATCAATCATCGTATTTTATGGTTAAAACCTATTTTAGGGAGCTCAAGGACTTCTGATATGACTACCCGATCTATAGAGCATAGGTAACCAAAAAACAAATAATCCATACTAATATTATAGGTAAAAGCGAAAGTATCTCTGTCTGTCTGTCTATCCGGCTTTCACGCCAAAACTACTGAACCGATTATAATGAAATTTGGTACAAAAATATTCAGGAGCCTGAGAAAGGACATAGGCTATATAACATCCCGCTATGACCAATAGGAGCAGAGCAGTAACAAAACATGTTGCGAAAACAGGGGCAAACGCGGACGTACATATTGCTCCCATTATTTTAACAGGCGCTTATTTTACATCAACACGCGGACGGAGTCGCGGGCAACAGCTAGTTCTCAATAACTCCAATTCCCAAATCTTTATTAGATCTCTTCAAATACTAAATACACTAACACAATCTTCCCATACAGTTACTTCCTCGAAAATCAGCTGCAATATTTTCTAATAAAACCTGTTTATCTTCAAAATGGAAGAACGATATAGAAACGAGTGGCTGCAACAGCGTCTGTTTGAGAAATGCATTAGATGAAACATTGCAAACGATTGCACATAAGAGCACGCGAGTACTATGTGATGAAACATCAGAAGATATCGTATAAAATTTACTTTATTCGTGTTATTAGGTACTTACTACAACACAGTGGTGTTTGTTGAGGGTGAATTTTCGTTGGGCACGCCACAATAGCGGCGGTAAGTCCCCTCTTTGAGGAGTGGCTAGATAGGCGCCCCGGCGCCCTCACCTTCCGCCTGACGCAGGTCCTCACCGGACACGGTTGTTTCGGGAGGTTCCTGTTCCGTATAAGGCGGGAGGAAACGCCAGGGTGTCACCATTGTGCGGATCGCCCTGAGGACACGGTGGAGCATACGGTGGAGGTCTGCCCGGCTTGGGTAGAACACGGCCGTGTCTGTTCCAGGTCATGGTCCGGAGCGAGAGTGCATAGCAGGCCGTCACCTCCTTCTGCGAAGCAGTGATGAGGAAAGGAGGAGGCGGAGCGTATGAGGTACAGGAATCCCAGCGCCCTCACGCCACTAGCCGCCGCAGAAGACGTCCTGGTCTGGAGACGACACCAAACTCCCAGACACCGTAGGCGCGTGCCTGCGGGCGGTGAGCAGTGGGCAGCTTGCCGCTCGGTAAGGACCAGGCCCGAGTCAACGGCGCGTTGTGTTTCACGCGTGCCTCAAAGAGATGTCAGTACATCGTGACGGGGTTCACGAAGACCGTTGCCTCCTTGGGTCAGGGTTGCGGGTTGGTTAAACAAGAAACCGTGGCTCTGGCGCACAGGCAAGTGAAGTGAATAAAAAAAGTCTATCTGTCAAAACCACTTCTAGTTTCCATACCTAGATTTAAGTGGACGCATGAGAAACAGGGAGTAAAATTCACATGGGCGTACCCAGCTTTTGGCCTAGGCGGGGGAAAGTCAGATCTAGGGGGTGGCAAGCCAGGCCTGGGGGGGAGGCAAGTCAGCAAGTGTATGGGGGGGATCAAATCAAATTTTTAGAGTGATTTTTTGATTTGATTTTTTTTTTGTTTTGGGCAGCTACCCTCCCCTGATTAGATTAAGAAGCATTGTATTATTAAAGCTATTATGTCAGGATAACATTAGATGTTTCTCGGTGGTAGGCCATAACATCGGCTGCCGGCAGAAGTTACAACCTACCAGACAAAGTCTTGCCGCCAAACGATTCGTCGTGCTCCGGCATGATGTCTGGTGAAGCCGTACTGAGGACGCGTCTAAGCAGTTGTGTTGCGATGTGTGCTGGGTACGATGCGCCAAATGTTGTTGTGTCGGGAGTTTGGTCGTGGAGGGTTTCCAGATCAATCTCTCTCTGGCGCAGCATCGTTGGTTCGTGTTGGGTTTAACATTGGATCAGCTCGCACAACTGCCGTTTTCCTTCCTATTCACCAATTTTTTTTTTGTGAATAGGCTTAATAAACTAGTGCGTTTTACCATTAACGATTGCATCTCTGCTTACCATACAGGCGGGATTGCTGTCAACCACTAATCTATAAAGATTTATCGTAAGATATAATATCTTCGGATTTGTCATCATCATGTTGGCTGCAATAAAATCAATTTCGTTATTTTGATGGCAGTCAATTGTCGTAAATATATCATTAATGTAGATGAGCATGTGGTCTATGAAAATTGTGTATCATTGAATCTATTTGGCATTGCATACATAAACCAGTGGGTTTATGTATGAATTTGCTTCCCAAAGTAACTATATCGTAATCGAATATAATATATCGATATAAAAATCGATTATTATATAATATCGATTAAAACAGAATTAATGTTCAGTTCATGTCAAAGAGAGGAAACTAAATCCCTAGTATATATTACATTAACCTAAAATAAGCCATCGTCATACCGCTTCTGACTAATAAGAAAGACAATCTCGTTGTTAGGTACTATACCTATATAGATAAGTACTTCTTATATTAAAAAGTGCTAAAGCAGTTTATTCTCTACCAGCGAAACTTTTCACTTACCAAAATCAAGCGTATTTAAAGATTAACAGGTAACCGACGAAACGCAGGACTGCTTTATGAATTACTTATTTATTGGTCATAGGAATGGAAGGTAAATACTTGATAGGCCGAAAACAAAAAAGTAAACAAAAAAAAAAAAATAGACGAAAAAAAAAGAATCCAGATCTTCCAATTCTGAATTCAAACAAATCACCGAAAGGAGTCCAGTAATGTTTATAGAACTCGTCTAAACTGAAATGCCCACTTCCACATTCGTGTGCGACAAGCGAATTTCAAATATGGAAGCAATACCCATAAACATGGAATTGTGATTGGTCGTTTCGTCTCTGTGGTTTAGTTGTCAGTAAGATTCAAATGTAAAAGCTCGCATCGTTCGGATTTGTTTTTCAACTAGTTGAAGAGTCATTATTGATATGCACACACATCTATGTAAAACTAATTCTGAAACTACTGATGGAACTAATACTGAGAGCGTCATTTCAGTTTACACGACATCTACAGCGATAACCAACCTTCAGACGCTCTTGAAATATAGTTTTTTTTTATTACCCCGAAGATTGCGTGCTAAGGAAATGCACCGGCTGCCTTTGGCAAAACCATTGCAAAACACGCGAACTTTAATGGAATTTTACAAACTCACATTAAACAGTAGGAAGAACCAGGGTTATTTTTAACTTTGAGTCGTTTTAGGTATAATAGCCACTGTTTCAAGCAAAAAAATATGCGGCAATGCGGTAATTTCAATGCAGGTTTTAAAAAAAAATGTTGTTTTTCAAAGACATATTAAGGAAGTGTGTGCATAATCGAAAAATTCTTTTTACCCACATGGGTAAAGAGTGTTTTAATTACCCGACCGCCCAGCCACTGCAATCGACTGTTAATTACCCGAATGCCAGGAAGAGTTATGTTTTTAGCGCGTATCTTGTATGTATGTATGTAACATTCTTTATTGCCTTGTATATCCAGAACCGCTAAACGGATTTTCACATTTGTGGTATCGTTAAATTTGTCTTAATAGCCAACTGTTCTATATGTACATTTAGAGGTGGCATAGAAAAATCCTAAATGTTTGACGCCAGTGTTAGGTAGAAAAGAAAAATATCTACCAAGCATATCGAGTGGGGTATCAAAATGAAGGATTTTAAAAACTGATTCTAAATATGTATTTAACATACCTATTAATAAATAAGAAAACTAAAAATAAAAATAAATATTTTTTACAAACAAAAAATCGCAGTTAGGGACCTCTTAGCTAAACAAGTGTTCCATAGAACAGTCCCCAAACTGCGATTGTTCAACTTTTTTCTGCCTTTACAGTTCGTTAGATTTTTATGCAGGCGGGCTTTTTGTTCGTAAACAATATTTTTATACCTATTAATTTATCATAATGGTCATCATCTCAGTCGGAGGACGATCACTGCAGAAAATAAGTCTCCCCCAAGCACAGGTCGATCGGTTGTGAGCTTTCCACATCACTATTTATTCATAAGAATATATTATATTTTGTTTTACACGTGGTGGCATGAGCATCGAATCGAGGTGGCGTGTGTGGGTGTGTATTATAACACACACCCACACACGATTGCTGCGAATTGGATAAATAATTAAATAAGATTTAATATAGCCATTACATAATCACATACACAAAAAAAAAATGAACACATATAAATACATTTTGGTTGGTTTTATTATATTAAAATTGTTATTATTATACTATGGCGCCCTAATCTATATACTCCCGTGGGTATCGTAAGAGGCGACTAAGGGAACTCTCACCAGGGAAGCAGGCAGCAGCGCTTCTCCTGTGGAATAACAAATTACTGCGATCTCCAACCCGCCTGCTAAACGTGGGGATTATGGCAATGCCCCTCAATGGAATGAAAGACTTGGTGGAGGCCTTTGTCCAGCAGTGGACTATAGGCTGAGAAGAAGAAGAAGAAACGGATTTCATGTTGGAACTACCAACACGATTATACTATAAAAATAAATGTAGGCTAGGTACACATAAATTCAATAAAGAGTATTGATTTTACTCGCGCAAGGTTTCCGTACCATCATTTAAAATTCCTGAACGTTACTTAAGCCGTTATAGCTTTGCATCAAAGTTTTTCGAGCCGTCCATTTAGCCTTGCCTAAGCCGCTTTTATCGTATAATTACAATTTAAGTGTTTTCAAGGCTGGAGTTTAATAAATTAATGCGTTTTACCATCAACGATTGCCTCACTGCTTACCATCAGGCGCATTCGTGGTTAGTTTAAAACATTTAAAAACAGCTACTCGACCTAAATCAAACCAGCGGAGGCAATATGCTAATTGGTTTGCAAACAACACGCTATGAAAACGGAACATAACATCAAAGAATCGCGCATAAGTATTGGCATTCAGGTCTTTCTATATTTATTTTGCATCCCACTTTTGAATATTAACATCATATTCAATTGAAATGGTATTCTGAAGACTGCAGATATTCGTAGTAAGTACCGATGTGAAAGACATCAATCTTTGATCGTTTATTAAGCGGGTAATTTGAATTGTAATCTTTTTTGAAATAAATTACCTATTTTAATTTAAAAAAGATCACAATTCAGATTGACTATGAAAACGGAACATAACATCAAAGAATAGCGCAATAGGTATCGGCATTCAAGTCTTTCTATATTTATTTTGCATCGCACTTTTGAATACTAACATCATATTCATAATTATTCAATTGAAATGGCATTCTGAGGACTGCGTAGTATGTAGGTATCTCTTTTCCGATATGAAGATCGTTTATTAAGCGGGTAATTTAAATTGTAATCTTTTTTGAAATACATTATTTTAATTCAAAAAAGATCACAATTTAGATTGCCCGCTACCATTCTATCTTAATTTATTATTGATTTTAATGGTTATTTATTTTAAATTTGATATTAGTTCAAATTTTATTTTAATTTTAACATTTCTTCTGATGGACCTGGTTAAATTATTTATTTTATGTTTATAAAATAAATAATTTAACCAGGTTATTATGTTTTTAAATTTTATGTGCTCATTTCTTTACTCACGTGCTTTCGAGCATAATAAAAATGTTCAAATTTCTGCAGAACGGCTATTTATTTATTTAATTACTTTTTGACCTATCTACAATTGTTCCCTGTTTGATATAATACGATAGACAAAACTATCATGTAATTTTTTTACGCGCTTGAATTTTTGAAGTATTGTGGAAAAAATATCAATTGACTCAAATTCCGGGGATGTTAAATTGTGTCCTTTTTTTGGGATGGGAAATCATCAAATGACTTCTCCCGGTCTGGGCGGAGCGGAAGCGCGTGTCAGACTTTTACTGACTAAAACCCACCCGCGTTTCTTCACTTGCCTGTGCGACGGCCGGACGGGTTTCTTGTTTAACCAACCCGCAACCCTGACCCAGAAGGCATCGGTCTTCGTGGACCCCGTCATGATGTGCTGACATCTCTTTGAGGCGCACGTGAAACATGACGGGCCGTCGACTCGGGCTTGGTCCTTACCGGGCGGCGAGCTGCCCTCTGCGACGTAGGTTTTTGGAAAAGGGGCGTTATAGCTAAAAAGGATGACGCGGATAATTCTGGAGAATTGATGAAATTAGACCACTTATGAACTGGGGCAGTCTATTTTATTGTAGTATTAAAAAGATAAATGAAATCTATGTTATCTCTGCATTTTTCGAGTGAAATTACCCTTTGACATTAGCATGAATAATATAGATGGAATAACGCGACTATTGTCTTACTAAAAATCACCCATTACTTTGCCAAGCTGTTTCTTGAAAAATGACCGTAATTGTAGATAAAATGTAAAAAATCACTATATTTCTTTAAATCTTTATCTTTAGGCCTTTTCTTCGCTTCTTTTTTATCAAAAGAAAACAGCTTAGCGAGATATCCCACGTTTAACGACCACTGGTCACGACCTTAAATTTACTACCAACTACACATGGATACTTAGTTGTTTTATAGGTTCAAAGGTTTCTTGGTTTATTATCTATATGTAAACTTTCTTGATTGGTTATGAAACTATACGATTAAATTCCTTACGAGACTTGAAGACAAGTTAGGCTAAGAATCAGCACTTTTAAACGTCAACATTACATAAGACAGTTCTATATTACATATCATCAGGAAGTGGACCGGCATTACTTCCGTCGAAAAACTGTTCCGACTCGCGGTTGACAAGACCGAGAACAAGAAGCTGACGGCCAACTTTCAGGATTGAAGAGGCACTGGAAGAAGAAGTTCCCCAAATCGCCCGCCATACGCCACTTCCTAGTGTTTTCGCTGGGAAGAAGAAATGGCTGAACTGGCTTCCCAATAGAACAGCTACATAAATCTAAATGTAAATTGTTTATTTCTCAGCTTTGTTCAGCATTCTTCGTTCATTTGCCTGAACTAGGTAGAACGCCGTGTAAGTGAGTGTCCAAGTGTTAATTTGATCAAAGCTTGGGTCAAGAAGTTCGAGCAAAAGGGTTCGACAGTGAATATTAAACAAACAGTGCGGCCACGTTCAAGAAGAAGCGGTAAGAACATTCGAGAAGTCGAAATAGATCGGTTCGGGATCGTTTTTCTGGTCGTTGAGATCAATTAGGGATCGGTTCGGTTCGACGGGATCAATTAGGGGTCGATACGGTTCATCGGGATTAATTAGGGACCCCTCAGGATTCACGTTGGGTTTACAGTGTGGTTAGGTTCGGAATCACGTCGGGGTCACTAGTGTGGAGATATGAGGAACAGTGTGTTAAATTCACTCATCTTGCCTATACAAGGGAGGAGGATACTCCGATCAGACCTGGTATTGTCCGGCGGGCACTTGCCCACCACTTGATGTAGTGACGTTGTATACTTGCCAATAGGGATGTCTCATAAGTAAAAAAAAAATTGATTCTATTTAATAAAATATTGGATACGTATATTTTGATTTATCAAATCAATAAAAATTGACAAATATAAAAGGCATCAAAGATCAGGAGTGGGAGTTGGTGACGTCACTCGTTGCTAAAAGTGTAGCAAGGAGTTACGTCACACGAGTTTTCAACGTACTGTATCGTCTTAATTTTTAGTTTATATGAAAAAAGAAAAAATACGTGTCTAGTTTTTTTTTGGAAATCTGACTGACGGACTAATTACTTTTTGTTAGTCAACTACCCTATTGCACAGTAAACTCCGCTTGCGAGATGTAGGATTTGCGTGACGTCAGTCTGACGCGTTGTTCGCATTTAGCGTTGAAGGTACCGCTACAATAATTTATAGGTCCATCCATTTATTACACATTTAATTTGTTGATTGGTTATTAAACTATCCGGCATTGTGAAAGGTATACAGGATATTAAAATAATACAAATTATTACAAAGTATTGTTACCAACATTAATGTACGGTCGACAGCAGGTCAAGCTACCCCAAACTGTCAGATATTCTCAATCAACGTTGAGTCTTAATGCTTTAAAGATAAAGATGAAAATCGAATAAGGAAATCTGACAGATGTAGCTTGATGTGCTGTCGTCTATACCCACATGGGTAGTAACCACGGAAAATATCGAAGTTTAGCCAAAACAGCAGTTAGAGTGGTAAAGCAACCCCAGACTCCAAAGCTGAAAATTCTTCGGATGCGACTGGGATTAACGCTGAGATGATGATGATGACATGGATAGCCACACCAAACATTTCCTCTAACATAGAACTTACAAACGCCACTATCATTCGTTTAAAAAATTAGAATTTAAAGATCAAAGACAACAGATAGATTCTTTTTTAAACTCGACAGTCCAGACAAAGGAAGTAGGGGACCAAAGAGTGTTTAGTTTATACATTCAACAAAAAAAAAAAACAAGAAAATGTTTTAAAGCAGCTGTTTCACGATGCATAAAAAGTGAGTTCATTTGCTTGCACAAGTAAGTACTATGTTCAAAGTCCAGAATACTTCAGAAAAAGGAAAATAATCTCAAAGGAATCATTTACTGCTGGAATATGGATGCGGTTTAAAGCATTTTTAAAACAAGCTGCTTGATAGGTCCGTTTTATCTTTCGCTATTGTTTTGTTTTATTTGTAAAGAAACAAAGTGTTAGCAAAAGATGCGGGCTACGCTACGTTGGAAGCCAAGTGCTGTCTGTATCTTTTACAGAGAAAATGCTGCCATTATTTCTACAACGGTTTTGTAGTTTGTTTAAAGGGAATCAGTACCTCCCTATCTTAAAAAAATACATTATTTACACACAAAGATTGCGTCGGTATTTGTAGTATCTACTTTTTTAGTTAAATAGAGAATACATTTCGACTTTTACCAATGTTTAACATATGCCATCAATTGGGCAAGAATTCAGACTCCAGGTTGCTGGCGAGATACTTCCAATGAAAAACCCATAATTATATATACAATATGTAAAGAAAACCCTGTCCGACTCATAAGGATAATAAAGGTTAGGTAAACACTTGACCAAATATAATATAAAATTTTACGTAATCATCATAGTAACAATACTAATGAATTTTGAAATAAACTTTTTTCCTGCGAAATAATCTTCTCGAAAAAAAATTACATTTCCCCGAAAGGTAATTTTTAAAAAAGTGACAACACCGGTATTATTATGAGCGAACAGCGATGCGACTGCGTGCCGCGTGCCCTGCCCCCCCCCCCCCTCCGCCCGCGGAAGGGTTGCTTACCGTACATCTATTAAGTTACCGCTTTTTGCGAAATAATATTTATTTTTTTAGGGGGATTTTTTTTAAGTTTAGCCCGGCTTTGTATCCATTAGTAGAATCAGTTATCGATACCTAGCAAAACCTTCACGGATCGGACAAGGTTTTCTTTACATCTCTACTAATATACAATATGTAAAGAAAACCCTGTCCGATCCGTGAAGGTATTGTTAGGTATCGTTAACTGATTCTAATAATGCCTACAAAGCCGGGCTAAACTTAAAAAAAAATCCCCCAAAAAAAATAAATATTATTTCGAAAAAGCGAGGTAACTTAATGCATGTGCGGTAGGCAACCCGATAGCCCCGCCCCCCTTCACCCGCGCATGTATGCGCGGGTGAAGGGGGGCGGGGCATGCGGCACGTGGTCGCATCGCTATTCGCTCCGTCACAAATGGTGTTGTCAGTTTTTTAAAAATTACCAAATTTCGGGGAAATTGGAATTAATACCCGGGAAAAAAAGATTATTTCAAAATTCATTATTATTGTTACTGTGATGATTATGTAAAATTTTATATTATATTTGGTCAAGTGTTTACCTGACCTTTATTATCCTTATGGGTCGGACAGGGTTTTCTTTACATATTGTATAAAGCTGAAGAGTTTGTTTGTATGTTTGTTTGTTTGTTCGCGCTAATCTCAGGAACTACTGGTCCGATTTGAAACATTCTTCCATTTCCATTCTTCCAGGAAGGTTTTAGACTACATAACATCACGCTGCTACCAATAGGAGCGGAGCACAACTAACTTCACGCGAACGAAGTCGCTGGCGGCCGCTAGTATTGTATATGGGTCAAATGACCTTTTTGTGTCAGATTTTTACTGACTAAAAACCACATGACTTCATTCATATGCCTCTGCCAGGGGCTACAGCATCCCTCTCGAATAACCCGCGAGTCCTGACGAATTGTACATACTACTCCTCATGTCTTAACAATTTTTTTTTTCTACAAAATCAAGTGGGCAATTTTCCAAGAACAAATTGTTGTCAACGGCTAAGTGGATGTTCGGTATTGAGATTAAAGTTTGAAGGGGTAGATAACACTTATCCTTGTTTTAATTGCCGAGACCAATAACCCTTAGGAGCAGGCTCTACACAATGATATCAATGTGGTGAAAATTGGATGGCATGATGACAATACCACCGCGATTCTCTCTCTCGTGGAGATGGCCCCTAAGCGTGTGTGTGATTGTGTATTTTAAATTTTGTCTTAGTTCTTTTTTAATACTCTTCTGTGTATGAGAGGAGACCTGTGCTCAGCAGTGGGACGATAAAAAAAGGTTGATTGTAGTACGGTTTACCTGTGTGGAAATGGTCATTATAACACGACTTGGCAGGAATGAGTACTCTTGAGATATGACTTATGGTTATGTAATAAGTAAATTACCAAATGGTCGTAGAAAAATAAACTTATTTTTCATAGATCCGTAGTGTAATAAACAGTAATTTACGGCATGAATTAATTATTTTACAACTGACTTTTAACTAAATAAATAGTAAAAATTACTTAATAAATACATTTTTGTTGTTTAAACGTACTGTTTACGGATATTATTTAAGGAGATAATTGTTAAAAGTTTTGTATTGTTTTGTGTGTGCGGTTACTTGTAATCTTCAATTTCAAAATAAATCTGATGATTTATTTTTTAATCTCGTCAGACTAGGAGCAAATGAATTATTATTTAAATTAGTTATTTTATTTTATGGCCCTGAAAAGAAGTGAGGTTTTAGTAGTTTTATAAAAAGTAATAACGATTATGTATTTTTTTATACTAATTGGAAGTTTTGCTCCCCCATGTAAGTGCTTATTGTTGTTTTCTTTTCATAATTAGTTCTAGTACTGAGTAATTTAGTTATGTGCGCGCCTGTATATAATACCCCCAGAATACGTTTTCCTGTTTGATTTTTTTTAATGTGATTGATTAAAAAAAATCGTTGCCCCACATTAGGAATGTCTCCTGTATTTACAAACATATAACTCACATCACAAACAATCAGCCAGACCCGGAACAACTACTTGTAGATCATACAAATATTTGTTCCGTGCGGGAATCGAACTCGCAACACGCAGCGCAGCAGTCAATCAATTAACCACTTTGAAAGAATTTTACTAACTAAACCACATGTAATTTGTTCAGAATAAGCAACTGAATTGATTCCAAAATTTTTTACACCATGTTATATTTTTTCTCAAATACAATATGTAAAGAAAACCCTGTCCGACCCGAAAGGATAATAAAGGTTAGGTAAACACATGACCAAATATAATATAAAATTTAACATAATCATCATAGTAACAATAATAATGAATTTTGAAATAATCCTTTTTTCCCGAGAAATGATTCAAATTTTCCCGAAATTTGGTAATTTTTTAAAAAGTGACAACACCGGTATTATTATAAGCGAATAGCGACACGACCACGTCACAGGTGCCGCGTGCCCTGCCCCCCGCCGCCCGCGGAAGGGGTTGCGTACCGCACATGTATTAAGTTACCTCTTTTTGTGAAATAATATTTATTTTTTTAGGGGGATTTTTTATTAAGTTTAGCCTGTCTTTGTGGGCATTAGTAGAATCAGTTGTCGATACCGAACAATACCTTCACGTATCGGACAGGGTTTTCTTTACATATAGTATATTTTAAGAATAATGCACTATGGTTACCAAGCGCACGACACAGTTCACAGCGGATCATAGTATACCAGCGGCCCTAGCCAATGTAACATCGCTTCGTAGCGAAGCGAAATCGAATACCAAACCAACCAATGGCGGGAACGATTGACCACGTGATTTGTCGCGTCGCGTGGTCAATCGTTCCCGCCATTGGTTGGTTTGGTGTTCGATTTCGCTTCGCTATGAAGCGATGTTACATTGGCTACAGGCCCAGGGCTACCGCCGTGCCACGCCGCTGTAGGCGCGAGTGGCCAAGCGGCGGGTTGACCATATTTTTGTAGGGACAACCCCTAACATAACACAAACAAGCTCATAACTTTGAGATTTTTCATGATAGCTTTTTGAAATTTTGTACATAAATTATTTACATAAAAATACTGGAAACGTGTTTAAAGTTTCTCATATAAAAAAAAATTGTTGCATAAATATGTTATCTAGGATATAAAATTCTCGTAACCACAAACATCGCGGTGTTTGTGGTTAAACTCCTCCGAAACGGCTTTCCCGATTCTTATGAAATTTTGTGTGCATACTGGGTAGGTCTGAGACTCGGACAACATCTATCTTTTATCCCCCTAAATATAAAGGGTAATCCCCCCTAATTTTTTTAAATATATCTCTATATAAAATAATTCAATTCAATTAATATATATAGTTTCGAAGATATTCCAAATTTAAAAATTGTTGGTTAAAAATGGTTGGGCGGCGGGCCGCTATGTTTTCATACAACGCTAACAGTTTTTTGTAATGTATTTAGTATCAGCATTGCACCCGTGCGAAGTCATCGCACCGAGTCGAGTCGATCGCATCGAGTGGTCGCTAGTAATAGTATAAAAACGGCAAACGTATTCTCGGCAAACGTAGCGTAATCAAAAAGGTGGCTGGGAGTGGCTGGCGGAGAACTGTTCAGGATCGAGCTTGTTGGCGTGCCATGGAAGGGGCCTATGTCCAGCAGTGGACGAGTACCTAGAGGTTGGTGATGATGACGAATAATATAAAAATGAAAAATAGCTTGGTTCCATTGTAAATTATATGAGTCATTTTGTGACCCCATTCAGTAAATGAGTTTGAAGATTGTTATCACGTAATTCATTGCAAGTTTCAGTTTACAGCCTATCGTGTCAACTGTTTTTCTTTCATTATTACAGCCATAAAAACCTACGTTGATTGCTTTGCAAAAATATTTTATATGTTGGTCGTAAAAGAGGACTAGATCCAGTAGATTAAAAAAAAATGTTATTAGTTAACTATAGCAGACCCAGCCAAAATTATTTACGACAGGCTCCCATTCGTGTTCCAGCAGGGTAATTGCTTTTTTTTTTTGGTTCACTTCTTTCCGTACTTCTGAACGGAAAAAGCAAAGGCATAGTACGCCATACAGCCTGGTCTTAAGTGAGTGTTTTCTTGAGTAAGTTTATATCCTAATTTATCCTAACTTATCCTAGCTTAAATTATCCTAACCAATCTCCTTTCGTTTCCCGCGTGAGGCCGACTAGGAGGGGTTTGGGATAAAGTCATGATGTGCACAGCAGGGTAATTGCGTAACACACTATCAGTAGCAATGGGCGTCATTTTGACAAATCAACAACATTCATTGCGTTATTTGGTTTATGGAAGTAATAAGTACTGCGTTGTACGTAGTACTTATAACTTCCATGGTCTATGATTTGATGTCAAAACCAGGGGGTTTTGACATCAAATCAACTTTGTTTATAGTTTGACAGTTTTGCATGTTAGAGTACGAGACTTTTGGTGATATTATTATTATTATTTTTTTCATGTAGGTATTTTGTTTGTTATTATTATTTTATGGTATTTAGTTGTAATGTGCGTTTTGTTTGAGCAGATTAAAAAATATTTCTTTCTTATTTACTTTGTTGAGTAGACACATGGAGCAATGGATTAGCAACATGCTTCGAAATGATTCCAACTAATAGCAATAGTGTGTTACGCAATGAGGGTGCTGGGTAAGTAGAACGTGGACTCGATCGGTCCACTGGGTGACCATACGGCATTTATATAGCGTGTGCGGCTTTGTAGCCACTATTCCACCAATCCACGAAGGTTGAGGAGATCGTGGAGTATCTGCGCGTCAAGACCAACTGGACTTTGAGGGTTGAGAGGTTGGAGCCGCATCACAGCACGTTCGTGGTGGGTGTTACGACAAATCATCTCGGGAAGTTCCTCAAAGAAGATTTCTGGCCGAGAAGGGTTGTGTACCGACGGTTTCATGGTCAGCTACGTGACACCATTCAGCGAAACACGGCGCCGATACTTCATGTAGTGTAATTAATAGTGTTATATGTATTATTCTAAGATAATTATTTTAAGTTATATTATTTTAAGTGTTTTTAGTTATATTTTTTTGTGTTTTATTATTTTAAGTTTTTATGTTACTTAAAGTATTGTATATGTTTATATGGGCCTTGATGCCTGAAATAAATGGATCTGACATCGTAACGCAAACTTTGCGAAAAGTTATGTCGGTAATGAGCGGTTACAGAAATCACACTGTTTAAAAAAGTGTAGGCTCGGTCTTTGAACGTTGCAAGCGTGCCGCCGCGCGTGTTTGTAGATATGACGTTGACCCCTGACGTGTCCTCTATTAAATCAGCTGATAGAATAATTTTTCGAGTTTTGTTCACATTGCCGTTTTTTGTGTAATTAGCATATTAATTAATTTTTACTTTAAAATCTTATTGGGTTATAAAAGTCTATACTTTTATAAGGACCGTTCATAATTTCTATTATGAACGGTTTTAAGTGAAAAAAATGCATATTTTTTTTAATTTAGGAAAAAGCCGACGAAAAATTCCACCACTGGGGGTTCAGAATAGTGTACTTGAACCATGGTACTAGTTTGTGCGTCGATGTCAGATACACCCTTTAATATAAGCTTTCTGTACAATTCCTTAAATCATTTTTCACTCACCATTATTAATTCGTTGAGGGTCGATTTGAGCATGTAGTATGGAGAAGCCGGGCGCGATGATGGCGGGTAGAGTGCGTGAGCGCAACAGGGGAGGGGGGGCGCGGCGTCCTCCCCCTCCCAGCGCCTCCGCCGCCGCCGCCGCTGCCGCCGCCGCACTACAAGAACAAAACAATGTCAATAAATAGGTGAAACAGAAGATGAAATTACAGAGAAATTACAATTGGGTTGTATCGTAAAAAATAAATTAATGTCCATCAGATAAATTTATAAAAAATATTAAACACGTATTTTTTATTTTTTCTTTTATTCAAATACTTAGAAAGATATATTGATTTGAAATGTCGCATGACGTCACGCCGTGGTATATTTTGTACCACGGCATGACGTAATTAGCCCCCACTCCGTAACTTTAATACGCTATATCTCAGTAGTTTTTGGTAATTTCGACAAAATAAAAATACGTGTCTTAATTTTTTTTATTATCTATAAGACGGACTAATTATTTTTTTGATTTTCATACCTTGGATACATCCCTATTCATAGCAATCTTAGAGATTGGCGCCAATTCTCTTGTTCACAAACTAAACTAATTTTAAGTTCAGTGCATCTCTTTCTTTCTAATCCAATAAGAAAAGGATAGAAGATAACATTTTAGTTTAATCCTGTCAAATTAAGATAATAGACAGTTTAGACGTACCTAATTAAAAACATGGCGTCTAAAAATACGTCAATTTAGGTACATCAGGCGTGGACTAAGACAGGACTAAACAAATATTTATCTTCTACCCTTCTCTGGGGCTCCAACAACCCGTAAAGACTGCCATTAGATGTTCGTATGGAAACCGGAACCAACGGCTTCACGTGCATTCCGAGGTACGACCAGACCAGTGCAAATATTCATATTCATGCATACAAAATTTGCACTGCGCTGGGATCGAACCGGCGCCTCCTTTACTCCGCCACTCATAGTGCGTTACGCAATTACCCTGAAGGGTACCGTTACACTTTTAGGAACCCAAACTTCCGCTACTTCAAAACTTATCGGGCACATCGGTCATCTGTTCTATGAGTGATATACTCCGACCACTGCCACTTAAGTTTGGCAATTCTTCATTTGTTATTGTTCTAGGATTTGATATACTGGCCCCAATTCCCGTATTTTTTTTAGTGCTTAACTGCAATCCCGCCTGATGGCAAGCAGAGATGTAATCGTTGATGGTAAAGCGCGCTAGTTTATTAAGCGTATACACTAAAAAAAAACAGCCTCCGTGGCGTAGCGGTAGCGGACGCAGCCGCTGCGCAAGGTGGCGCGGGTTCGATCCCCGCACAGTGCAAGTATTTGTATGCATGAATATGAATATTTGTACTGGTCTGGTCGTGCCTCGGAAAGCACGTTAAGCCGTTCGTTCCGGTTGCCCTACGAACATCTAGTGGCAGTCGTTACGGGTTGTTGGAGCCCTCAAAAGTCCTACAATTGGTCTAACTGCAATGCTTCGATGTCGCCTTCGGGTTGTGGAGGTGAGATGGCAGTCGCTTCATGGAAAATGCCGAAGTTTAGCCATATCAGCAGTTGGACTGGTAAGACGAACCCCAGACTCCAAAGCTGAAAAGGCTTCGGATACGACTGGGATTAACGCTGGGATGATGATGACTAAAAAAAAAACTGAGTTAATAGGAAGTTAAGTGAGGTGATGCAATGTTAAACCCAACAACACGATCAACGATGCTGCGCCAGAGGGAGCTTGATCTAGAGACCCTATACGACCAAACTCCCTACGCAACAACATTCAGCGTACCTGGTACACATCGCAACACAACTGCTCAGATCCGACCTCCGTACGGCTTCACCAGACATCATGCCAGAACTCGACGAATCGCGGCAATTTTTTGGCGGCAAGACTTTGTCAGATGGGTGGTAACTTCTGCCGATGTTTTGGCCTACCACATTATACCGCTGTTCACAACCTAAATTAAAGTTTAGTGCATCTTTCTCTTTTTATTTCATTTAGAAAAGGACAGAAGATAATATGTTAGTTTAGACCTGTCAAATTAGTCCGCGCCTGGCGTTAATTGATGAATTTTCGGTCGTCATGTTTGTAATCGCGTCTAAACTGTCTATGCAGTATTTTAATGTAACTGGACTAAACTAAAACGTGATCTTTTATCCTTTTCATAATAAAATACAAAGCCAACAGAAGCGTGTCCAGTAATGAATGGATACCCTATTAAGGGTTAATATTGTTCTCACCATTATGCACTGCTATTACTATGGGACCAAACCTAAAATCATAATAGTTGGTCATAATGATTAGTATTTCTTAAGATGTTATCTATTAATAGGGATGTTTCCTGGGTGAAAAAAAATTGATTCTATTTAGTCCGTCATTCAGTTTATACAAAAATATTGGATACGTTTTTTACTTTTATAAATTATAAACTACCGCTTGACCGCAATCCCGCCTGATGGTAAGCAGTGACGCAATTGTTGATGGTAAAGCGCACTAGTTTAAAAATTGACAAATATAAAAGCCATCAAGGATCAGGGTCTGTAGCCAATGTAACATCGCTTCGTAGCGAAGCGAAATCGAATACCAAACCAACCAATGGCGGGAACGATTGACCACGCGACGCGATAAATCACGTGGACAATCGTTCCCGCCGTTGGTTGGTTTGGTATTCGATTTCGCTTCGCTACGAAGCGATGTTACATTGGCTACAGACCCAGGAGTGGTGGCTGGTAACGTCACTGGTCGCTAAAAAGTGTAGCGTGCAGTGACGTCACATGAGTTTTCAATGCACTGTGTCGTCTTAATTTTTTGTTTATATGAAATAAGAAAAAATACGTGTCTAACATTTTTTGAAAATCTGACTGACGGACTAATTAGTTCTTTTGTAGTCAAATACCCTATTACCGTAATTACCGTAAGGCCTGTACAAAGAAAAATGTGGCCAATACATCGAGTCAGACCATGGCCGTGCTATAGACTGACAGGTATGACAAGAAACATGACACGGACTTCGATGCCCACTAGAAAGTCATCATCATCATCATCTCAGCGTATAATCCCGGTTGCATCCGCGGCTTTCGCGCTGGCGCAGAGGGTCCGCTTTCCTACAATTACTCCTCCATTTCGCACAATCTATGGCATCCCGTGGTGTGAGATTGCTGGCACGCATGTCATCTCTTACATCGTCAAGCCAGCACTTCTTTGGTCTACCCCGCTTGTTCCGGCCCGGCGGAGGCGCCATGACAAGACATATGTTACCCACATAATATGGTTTTCGTAAGACGTGACCATACCAGCGTAGGCGACCCACTAGAATGTATCACCAGCTTATTATAACGGTCATAATGACCTCAGCAACCACGAGTCACATTCATAGTGTCTTGCGTGGATGTGATTTTCACTCAACTATTTCTTATTTTACGTGTTTTTTGTAAACTTTTGCGTCATGTTTACAGCAAATAAACGTTCTATCTTTCTTTATTTTCCGTTCTCCTGGCTGTAGTTGTTCACGTGAGGTAGATGCATCAGGAAGTGCAATTTAATATTTTATTCGAGAAAATTATTTCCTATTTTTACGCGATAACTGTTCGGTAAATGTTAAGAGCGTTTCCTACACACGGCTGGCAACGTCGCAATTTAGTGTCACATTTCGTGGAAACTAACAAGGCGTTATTTTTAACTATGAAAATAAAATATTACTAAACTACTACTACTACTACTACTATACTATTACTATTGTTTTATTTTATTAAAAATAACTGTAAACATTACGATTACTTAATGTTTTTGCGCTATTCACCTAATTCTTAAAAATTAGTAGAAACCTTTTAAAATATAGCTCCTGTTTAATAATAACTATAAAATATGACACTAGAATTTTCTCGGTGGTAGGTCATAACATCGGCTGCCGGCAGAAGTTACCACCCACCAGACAAAGTCTTGCCGCCAAGCGATTCGTCGTGTTCCGGCATGATGTCTGGTGAAGCCGTACGGAGGACGGGTCTGAGCAGTTGTGGTGCGATGTGTGGCGGGTACGATGCGCCAAATGTTGTTGTCTCGGGAGTTTGGTCGTGGAGGGTCTCCAGATCAATTTCCCTCTAGCGCAGCATCGTTTGGTCGTGTTGGTCTTGGGTTTAACATTGCATCACCTCGCTCAACTGCCGTCATCCTTCCTATTCCTAAGTTTTTTAAGTGAATAGGCTTAATAAACTAGTGCGCTTTACACTCGACGATTGCATCACTGCTTACCATCAGGCGGGATTGCAGTCAAGCGAATGCGACATTGCCAGTTGTGCGTAGTAAACGCTCTTAAGAGGAAACTCTAGTGCCGAGGAATTTGGAAAATATGTATTTGAAGAAACTATTGCCGTCGCTCTGCTTCCAACCTCTCCCGGCAAAGTGCGAAAATGACAGTTGCAGCTCAGGCTAATTTTACCTACAAACACGTTGACCAAAACATGTTTCGTATTCTCTGTTTTCTTTTTCAAAACACTACTGATCTCAATTATTTTATATCAAAATTTAAAGGATAAGTATACCTATGCTTCTATTATTTTCTTTTTTGTCAAAAACTTATCACGTTTGGTTAATAGTCGTCTGAACATCAAAGAAAAAATAGGTTATTTTTCGCGATTTTGAAGTATCGTATTTCTTTTATTAATTATATTTCGGAAACAATCAAATAATAGGGGCACGTATGATCACAATGTAAAATTGTAGAAAAAAATGATTGTTCTAAAAGCATTATCCACGAAAAAAACAGCGGAATACGTTTGTATAGAGAAAACACCACTAGAGTTCCCTCTTAACGCGTCGTCGAAAGGTTTATTAGTAAATGTCGGTTCAAACGAATGTCGTTCAATATTGCAAATTTTATATTTCTCTCATTATCATCATCAATATTTCAGCCAAAAGACGTCTACAGCTGGACATAGGACGACCGATAGGCGAGGGTCTTGTGAGACCAGCAAACACTATCAGTAGCAATGGGTTTCATTTTGACAGTTCAACAACGCCCTTTATACCAGGGGCTTTTATTTAGGTATGTAATAAGTTTATACTTATTTACATTTCCATTTTAATGATATTTTTGTTTTTGCCTTGCGGGTATTTTGGTGTGGCTAGCTGGGCATATGATAAATAAATTCATTGTTGTTGTTTTTTTTCTTGTATTACTGTACCTACATAGTAATGTTTTTTTTTTCTTTTTTTACACACTATAAACCAGCGCTTGACCGCAATCCTGCCTGATGGTAAGCAGTGACGCAATCGTAGATTGTAAAGCGCACTAGTTTATTAAGAGCCTATTCACTCTAGCCTTGAAGACACTCAAATTGTAGTTCGACGGAAACACCGCCGCTGGCAAATTGTTCCAGTCCCTCGATGTACGCGGTATAAAGGAGGAGGCGAAACGCTTCGTCCGGATCGTAGTGGTGTAACAACGTAAGGGTGGAAACCAGCCGTACGACGGGTCGTCCGCTGGTGGAACGGAGATGGGGGAATTAAATCATGCAATTCCCTCGCACACTCCCTGAAATGCATCCTATAGAACACCGAAAGGCTGGCTCTACGCCTGTGCTCTAGGCTTTGGAGACCAACTCGAGTTAGATCAGGGTCACCAATCAGCCTCTTTGCACGTCTCTCCACTGAATCCAGAGTGGCCAGGTGACACTTGGCAGCACCAGCCCAAATGTGGCTGCAGTACTCCACACACGAACGGACCTGGTGCTTTGTATAACATTAGAAGCTGCCCAGGTGTTAAGTACTGCCGGACCTTTGCGATAACGCCAAGTTTATAGTAATGTATAAAGTAATGTGTTTTTCCTAAATGAACTGACAGCTGTGCTGCTGGGGAGTTTGTTCCGTCACTTCTTCTTACTACACTACTTCTTATGGCGCAATAGATTATTAGTAATATGCTTCAAAATTATTTTAATTGTTAGTGAAAGTGATTAGGATGCTGGGCTGCGGGTTGTTCAAAAGAAATACCGAGCAAGTGAAGAAACACTAGTGGTTTTTAGTCAGTAAAAGTCTGACTCGCCGTTCCGCTCCGCCCAGAGCGGGAGAGGTCATTTGATGATCTGGTCCCATCCACAAAAAAAGCGTCTTAGGAGAACCGGCTAATCTACTTAAACCAGTGCTGTTCTTGTCGCATTCAGCGAGTTCCTGTGGCCTTCACAAGGTCATCGGTCAGCTTGTAGTCTTCCGTTACTCCAGAAGCTTAGTTTGCCAATTCTTGCCATATCAATGACTACTTGAAATAGAAAGAGAGAGAAGAAATGAAGTGTCCTTCCTCTTTTAAACGGCGTACATCGAGGGACTGGAACAATTTGCCAGCGGCGGTGTTTCCGTCACACTACAATTTGAATGTCTTCAAGGCTAGAGTGAATAGGCTTTATACTATAGTGAATAAACTAGCGCGCTTTACCAACAACGATCGCATCAAGCGCTAGTTTATAATTTATTAAAAAAATTAAGACAGTGGCAAAAAATTATTAAAAATTCTCGCACTACCTACACTTAATTCTATATTTGATTTAACTGGAAGAAATTTAAACTGCAGCGTGGTAGACACGATACTTTCTCTACAAAACAAACAATTCGAGGTATTCTCTGATGAAACTCGTGAAATGAATTTCAATTGTGTGTTGTCAGAATTCGATATTGGTTTAAAATTGGAACGTTTACGTTATTGTGTGGATGGTACACAGCCGATCGATTTTGTAAAATATTACAGTAGTATGTTAGGTGAGTGTGGAGGTAGTTGTAATGCAAACTAATGTACAATTAACAGCGCCCTCCGAGCTTAGGGTGGCAAGGATATCGATATGTCAATTGTAATCAGGATAAATGACTTATTAACTGTATGTAGCTTTGTACGACACGTCATTCATGCATTTAATACATGATTCTTAGTCAGCCAGCGTTGTCTTTTTTACTAGGTTATATTAAAAAATAATAATATTCGACAGCCTCCGTGGCGTAGCGGTAGCGGACGCGGCCGCTGCGCAAGGTGGCGCGGGTTCGATCCCCGCACAGTGCAAGTATTTGTATGCATGAATATGAATATTTGTACTGGTCTGGTCGTGCCTCAGAAAGCACGTTAAGCCGTTGGTCCCGGTTGCCCTACGAACATCTAGTGGCAGTCGTTACGGGTTGTTGGAGCCCTCAAAAGTCCTACAATTTGTCTAACTGCAATGCTTCGATGTCGCCTTCGGGTTGTGGAGGTCAGACGGCAGTCGCTTCATAGAAAATGTCGAAGTTTAGCCATATCAGCAGTTGGACTGGTAAGACGAACCCCAGACTCCAAAGCTGAAAAGGCTTCGGATGCGACTGGGATTAACGCTGGGATGATGATGATGATTAAAAAATAATAATAACTCTTCCATACATTTGGACTTTTCTTTGCAACAAGAGCACCCAAATTGCGTAACAGTAGGTATTACTATAGATTTGAAGCGTTTTAAAGCACATTAATAATCCATTGCATGCATGAAAAATGTGTTTGTTAAACAACGTAAATAATGCAATGCATGATGTTGAACTGTCAAAATGAACCCCGTTGCTACTGATAGTATTTTCACGTTTTCTCATATCACATTGACATAGGCACTATTTTCGTCATCGGCACCATTGCCATAAAGAAAAATAGAATAGAATACATTACTGATAGCGTTCTGATATTACCATGCGAATTTTGTTATTGACAATCGAATAGAAAATTTTACGCTAGGGCGTATAAAATTATGTGCTGAATTGAACCCTGAAGATAGACAGGCTTTCTATCGATAAACCACGTTGTCGCGTGCACAACACGAAAAACATCAGGCGAAACAATATGTTACTAAAACACCCACAATACATAAAATGACACAAGAAATAGACATAATATCCAATAAACATCGTATAAAAACACATGACACGCGTACATAGCTGAAATGAAATCAAACACGACGACATTTTCACAATCCGCCATTTTGGTTTACGTAACAGTCGCCCTCGGATGGCAGCTCAAGAAACTAGATACTTTGAAGGTAACAACTGAACTTTTACATCCTAGAGTTTCTTGCACGTTCTTCTCCATAGAGACCTACGCTTTGGAACGTGCAATTTAGCTTCACTTTTCTTGGACTGACCGACATTGACTATTCAAAAGTGATGGTTAATTTGAAATGAACAATTTTGATTTGATTTGACTAGAAATTTAAGATATGAGAATTTAAATGGTTTTAGTTACCTTCGTTTGTTGAAACATCTTTGAACTTAATCATTATTAAAGCCAGTTGAGATTGAAAATGACGAAAATTGACAAGCTTGTCATATTGAACAAAGAATAGATATGATAACAAAAATGCAGATACTCTTCGGCGGAAAGCTTGCTATGCTAACAAGCTGCCATGTCAGACGCACAAAGAGCTAAAGTTACGACACAGTGGGTTCTTCTTAATGGCAAACAACACTGTGGCACGCCTAGGCGGAGATAGCGGGATGAGCTAGACTCCTGTAATAAGTATTGGTCCTAGGCAGTCCTTTATAGTGGTGAAAAGAGACGGTAAAACCACCCTGACGCCACCTAGCAGCAGGGTTTGCATTACTGTTAAGAAAGTAGTAATAGTACAGGTGGACACCTAGAGTGAACAGGATCATGATAATCTCGTGTGCTTTACAATCAACGATCACATCATTGCTTACCATCAGACGGGATCGCGGTCAAAAAACTGCTAGCTTAAAAAATATAGAAAATAATTTTAAAAACTTGGAGCTTTATCAATAGAACTTCTTAACTTTCAAAGATAGCTGACTATAAATTACCTTTTAGAGAATTAAATAATTGTCAGATAGGAGAGTAATAAATCAGGATACTCCACAATTTACAATAATTCACAGAAAATATTCTGAGCCATTGGAGTTTACTGAACTTCCAAACTATGTGTCAGGGGATAAATGAGGTTTTATTGAAAAGGATTCTTTTATGTAAGGTCGGAACTTGACAAATTGTTTTTGTAACTATAGCTAAAGAAGTATTATTTTTTCTTTCGTGTCTGTGGGAAGCGAATATCGATGATATTGTTTTTTGTATGGCTGCAATTTTTCCCCAAAGAATAAGAATTTGTTGAGCGAATTTTTATGAAATAATATAAGCTATATATCAAATATTGTGGCATACTTTTTATATTGATTCAATAATTCAATATTGGCTTGAAAGTCGCATGAGAAAAAGGTTTGAAAATTATTGTTTGTTCATCCTTTAATCCGTAGTGTTTCACATCATTTTTGGTTTTTATTATTATAAACTAATGCTTGACCGCAATCCCACTTGATGGTAAGCAGTGATGTAATGGTTGACGATAAAGCGCGCTAGTTTAATAAGAGCCTATTCACTCAAAAAAAGAACTGAGTGAATCGAGGTAATGCAATATTAAACCCAATAACAAGACCAACGATGCTGCGCCAGAGGGAGATCGATTTGGAGACTCTCCACGACCAAACTCCCTACACAACAACACAACTGCTCAGACCCGTCCTCGATACGACTTCACGGCTTGGCGGCAAGACTTTGTCTGAACATACTGTTACGGGCTCGGGGTATTATTTAAATGCCAGTTAAGGGTTACGAAGTTTATTGGCAACGAAGGTACAGTCGGTAGTAGGTAATTACAGCTAGAACGTAGAGGATGTCGCATCGAAGTCTTCCCTTATGTCCACGAAGTCCGTGTCATATACACACAACAATTCTACAGAAGTTACTTCACGTAGTCTTTGAAGTGCTTGTTTCATTCGTCGCTGTAGATGTTCTCAAAGATCGTTCGCTTCTTCTTTGTCGCTTGTTTCGCTTCGATAGTCAAATGCAGACTAACTCATCCACTGCCTCACACCACTGTTTATATGCAAGCTCATCGAACATTCCAGATTTGTCTATACGTAATAATACCGCTTAATTTCGAGTACGTTCAGC
Source organism: Sesamia nonagrioides (assembly GCA_017933935.1). NCBI lineage: Eukaryota > Metazoa > Arthropoda > Insecta > Lepidoptera > Noctuidae > Sesamia > Sesamia nonagrioides. Next base: position 217,773 of record JADWQK010000984.1, on the reverse strand, counting down.
AGGTACCTACAAGTTTTTCGTTGTCAATATTGATGAACCCTGTACCATTCGATATGCCATCCTAGGTCTAGCAATGCGTTCTTATATTGTACCTATACTAATGTAATGTACTATATTTATGTTGTTTTTTTTTTTTAATTTTCTAGCCCTAGCTTGAAGTTTACGTAAGACATATTGACAACGTGCATTCATAACAATACATCATCATGTGATCTCATTTTATAATATAGCCATTCCTACTCATCACCATTTCAGACAAAATTTGTTCACAACTGGGCAAGCAACGCCTTAAATCATTATCAAACCCTAGAGTAGGTATTATACAACTTGTATCCATACTAATATTATAAATGCGAAAGTAACTCTGTCTGTCTGTTACGCTGTCCCGCTTAAACCTCTCAACCGATTTTGATGAAATTTAGTACAGACAATCTTTGGAGCCTAAGAAAGGACATAGGCTACCTTTTATTGAATAAAATTTATATTCCCGAGGGAAATCTAAAAAGCGCGATATAACTGAATTCCACGCGGGCGAAGCCGCGGGCGGAAAGCTAGTAATATAGTATTGTAGCGTGAAATGAACTTTATTATGTAGGAATTAAAGTTATTTTCTCAGTAACTGATATTTTTTTAGATTTTTGGCGAACGTACCCACGTCTTTATTGTAGAAATAGTTTGTAGTTTTAATAAGTTTTAGATTTCAGAATGGGTTTTATTTATTGTCAACACAGTACAGCTGGTCGACAAAGCGGGTTTTAAAAACATCACTATTGGCCAATGTTGGAATCTTTCTGTCTTTTGGCTGAATTGATGATGATGATGATCACATCATCATCATCATTTCAGCCAAAAGACGTCCACTGCTGGACATAGGCCTCCCCCAAGGTTCTCCACGACGACAGTGCCTGATGCCTCCCGCATCCAGCGGTTTCCCGCGACTTTCACCAGGTCGTTGGTCCACCTTGTCGGATCCTACCCACGCTACGTTTTCCGGTGCATGGTCGAGAACCACTCGAAAATCCGTCGGCCCCATCGGGCGTCGGTTCCTATGTTGATTATTAATAAATGAAAACGTTGACGTCTGCTTAACTATGTGATTTAAAGAGAAAACAATAAAGACCGACTTATTATAATAACATTTTCTTTGTGTTTCCCTCAAAATATGATCCTTGTAAGGAAGTTGCGGTTTCAGCCGAAACAGAGACCGTAAATTCGGTTTCGGTCGTAAAACTAGTTTCGGACGAACAAGATTGATATGATATTAATCCCATATTGTGTCCTATTAAATACTTGCCATTAATCCCATATTGAGTCCTATTAAATACTTGCCATTAATCCCATATTGTGTCCCATTAAATACTTGCCAATTAAGAATTACGTGCGTATGAAGAGTTGTGTTCCGTTATTACAATATGTTCACCACACAAAGTTCTTTTTTCTATTTACTGTGTTTTTTTGTTTGAGTGAATAGGCAAGAGCGAATAGGTAAGCGCGCTAGTTTATTAAGAATAAATTAGCGCGCTTTACCATCAATGATTGCATCACTACTTCCTATCAGGTGGGATTGCGGTCAAGTACTATTTTAGATTTAATAAAAAAAACCAAGGGCCGATGTTGCACATACATATGTATTTCAATAATTATTGCTCACGTCATAAGGCAAGCTAGGTACTTAAATGACGATTTTTGTAAGAATTAGCAGTTCATTCTACCACTTCAAGGTAGAATCCATATTTATAGGTTAGCAAGCTGTGTAATTTGATGGCGTGTCACGGGTTCGATACCTGCAAGTATTTTTAACAACAAGAAGTTTTTCCAGGTCTGGCTATTTGTGACTTTAAATTTATGTTAATGCACCCACGATACCAGAGAAATACCTAGTGTGAGGTTAAGTTTAAAAAAAAAAAAAATTAAAAAAATTATAATCATTCTAAGTTGAAGTAAGATGTTACAAATCTTTAGTCTTTTGTTATACGTATTCAACAAAAATAGTCTCTTCTCACATAATCTTCTGCAAGACGAAATCTTTAGGTATTTAAATAGACTGCTACGACTTTCACCTCTTAATTTATTATCCCTGTATTATGGAAATTGTCTTTATATCATTAATATATTGCTTCAAAACCTTCTCTGGTTCCAGCGTATTCTGACTTTATAATGCAAAATGGCGCTTATTGGCATCGTCTGCGGTAAACGTTGCTCGTTTCGCGCCCAAAGCCTTTGACATGCCGTCCAATAAACTTTGTGGAGTTATGCTTAGGTATAAGCGCGGGAGAAAATGGACGTCGTCTTAAGTTCAAAGTATGTGTACTTTATTTGGAATTCTGTTCTTTTTGTAAGGCCACATACAAGAAATTGTGCTACAAGAAGTTATTGAAGTATTATTTATATGTGTACTTTATTTGGAATTCTGTTCTTTTTGTAAGGCCACATACAAGAAATTGTGCTACAAGAAGTTATTGAAGTATTATTTCTTGAAAGTAGTCTTTGGGTATAAAATATGTAAAGAAAACCCCGTTCGACCCAAAACGATAATAAAGGTTAAGTAAACACATGACTAAATAAAATATGAAATTTCACATAATCATCATAGTAATAATACTAATGAATCAAAATCAAAAGTCATTTATTAAAATTATGCTGAGAATCAGCATTTTTTTAACGTCAATATTACATAAGACAGTCCCCCAAAACACCCACCCATCGACACTTCTTGTGCTTTCGCTAGGAAGAAGAAGTGACGGAAGAAACTCCCCAGCAGCACAGCTGTCTGTTCATTTGAAAAAACACAGTAGTTTATACAATACTATGTAGGTACAGTAATAAAAGAGAAAAAAAAAACAACAAGAATGATTTTATTTATCATAAGCCAGCTAGCCACGCCAAAATACCAGAAAAGCAAAAAAATTAAATAAAATATCATTAAAATGGAAATGTAAATAAGTAAAAACTTATTACATACCTAAATAAAAGCCCCTAGCATAAAGGGCGTGACCACTCACATATTTATGCACTGTAAAAAGCAAATTATATGAACTCATATAATGTGTCAGTAAGCTAATTCTGGAGAAGGAACACAAACATTGTCTTGAGTTAATCAGAGAAATCAGATTTTTATGATTAAAAAAATAGTCATTTGAAGAAAGCTTGGATTTGATTTGTGCTTTAAATGCATCGTAAGGCAAGTCTAACAAAGCAGAGGGTATCTTGTTATAAAAAGTTATACCAAGCCCAACAAAAGAGTTATTTTTGTTGTTATTAACCTTTTGAAGTCGGTGAAAATGAATTTTGAAATATATAATCTTTTTTTGCCGCGAATTAATTCCAACTTCCCCAAAATCTGTAATCTTTAAAAAGTGACAACACCATTTTAGACAGTATTATTATTAGTGATGAGACCACGTGCCGCGTGCCCTGCCCCCCTTCGCCCGCGCATGTATGCCTACCTTGTTACCCACCGCATATGTATTAAGTTACTTCGCTTTTTCGAAATAATATTTATTTTATTAGGGTTTTTTTTTAAATTGAGCTCTGCTTTACAGGCATTATTAGAATCAGTTTTCGATACCTAACGATACCTTCACGGATCGGACAGGGTTTTCTTTACATATTGTATATGCTGGTGATATGCATTTATAGTTTCTAACTATAATAAAATATATGGACATAATAAAGGTGTAAAAATACACATCACCATAATCTTTAACTACGCAATCTATACATCAACACATAACTGACATTGCCCAATATTAGACTGTCATACAAAAATACTTAAAATGATTAATAACTTACGAACTAATTATTATGCTGAACTTTAGGGTTTCTAGCACCCGGTGTTAAAATGTACATTTCATTACGATCGCGAGAAAATAATATAATCCAATACAATATTAAATAAATAACAGTTACCAGTTAGAATAAAGCTAGTTTAAATAAAAGCTAGCTAGCTGTCTTTAGTTCTATTTTCAAAAATAAAATATATTGTTCTTTTTATGAAACAGTAATCAATTCGTCAAAGTCGAGTCTTTACGCATGATTGTTTTACTTATGAATAAATATTTTTAATGTTTCGTAAGCTTTACGTACCAGCAAAAAAAAAAAGAAGGATTATATGGTTTTATGAAACCACGGTAAAAGTGAAACTTTAGACAGCGAGAGGCGTTCTGACGAGCCTTTCACTTTATCCCTACTCCGCAGCCGACCGTCACGCGACATGCAACACACCGACGAAAAAGTTTGAGACGATGTAATAAAAGTTTCACTTTAAAACTTTCCCTCTAGATTAAGATAAATGCTATTTTATCGTCGCTCTATACTTTATAATGGCTGTATTTTTGAACAAGAGGTGTGCAAAACTAATTAGTTAATAATGACTTTTATTTTTTTTGATGCTTTCGGAGGTGAGCAATGCACCCGAAACACCCGTCTGGTCGGAGGATCCTCCTTTTGTATGGAGGATGAGTACCTGTTCCTCAGACCTCCACGGTCACCCATCCACGGACTAACCGCGGTAAACGTTGCTTAACCAATACATCGACTTGTGCGACTGTTATTATTTACCCACAGACCCCTTTTCAATATCAATCCAAAGCCACTGTGATCATAACAGCTAAAACTTTCGTCAAAGTTTCTAAGAACAAAGTTATCCGGTTTGGTTCCAGGAACATTCTTAATGTTCCTTTATCACGATAGCATTTTACAATGTATACAGGCGCCCTAGTCTGTTATTTTTATAAAGGTGATTTGATTTAATTAAAAGAAAAATACAAGTATATAATAATTAACTATTTGGGACGTTTTTTAGTGAGATAACCCTTTTTAAAGGTAGCCATGACAGTGGTTATGACGTTTGATTGAAGACTTTGACAGTTCTATTTTCCCGTTGTAATCGTGGCGATTGTTGATTTGAGATGATTGTGTTTCGGAGCTTTTAGTGATTGTTTTTGTTTTGTTTGCCATATTTTCAGAATTCATATTTTGTTTTTTTTTAGCAGTCATATGGTAGAAAATATAGATACGACAGCCTTAGATACATGACACGTCAATCAAATGTCACTGTCAAAATCTTATTTCGCTTATTGCTGACCACCATATTTATTAGTAGTTGTGTTCCACTCCTTAGCCGAGTTAAATTGAATCTACATAAAAACTAAGCCAAAATATTGGAAATTAACATAAAAACAGTTAACTATAATGCATACTAATATTTACATTAAGTGTACCTACATAGTGCTGGCCCAGGCTCCATACATTTCTGAAACATCTCCTTTGTCATTCCAACACGATTCCCCCCGTGTGGTACCGGACTTAGAAAATAGTACCAACCCATATCCTCCCGTGGGTGTCGTAAGAGGCGACTAAGTGAACTCTAACCAGGAAAGCGGGCAGCAGCGCTTCTCCTGTGGAATATCAAATTATTGCGATCCCCAACCCGTCTGCCAAGCGTGGGGATTATGCCAAACCCCCCCAATGTAATGGAAAATCTTAGGGGAGGCCTTTGTCCAGCAGTAGACTTCTATAGGCTGAAAAAGAACAAGAATACAATTCCATTGTCATTGTGCCAAAAGTTCGTAATCTGCTAAATTCATAATGAACGATCAATTACCGGTCAGCCGTCTCGTAATGGAATGGTGATTGAATGACGCTGCCATTATCTGGTGTGGTGTGGTACCCGGCAGACTAGATTAGGCCACCCCCACTCTTACTGAGATGTCGTAGAAGGCGACTAAAGTAAATTCCATGCTAAGTCACCAGCACACAGAGATGTAAAACTCTGCAATTTATACCAAAACCCTCGCCAATCCGTCTGCCAAGCGTGGTGAGTATGGCTTTTACCCCTCATGTTATTGATGGGGGCCCGTGTCCTTGCAGTGGGGACGTAAATATTCTGATGAAGAAGTCTGATGAAGACGTCTGTGTTAGAACAGTACCTCGTATAACATTTATATACATATGTATAAGCTGTACGTAATAAGTATTAAAGGGGTCAAAACTCATAGACCTATGCCTCCTGGGTCAGGGTTGCGGGTTGGTTAAACAAGATACCGTGGCCCTGGCCGTCGCTCAGGCAGGTGAAGAAACACGGGTGGGTTTTAGTCAGTAAAAGTCTAACACGCCCTTTCACTCCGCCCAGAGCGGGAGATGACATTTGATGATTTCCCATCCCAACAAGAAAAAAAAGGGGGTCGAAACTCGTCAATACTCAGAACGGGTACTACGTAACTCTGTTTGATTGCACCATAATCTTCTTCACACCGACCAGTGGCATGCCGGCCGGCGACCACCACCACAGAGCTCATTTCCACTTGTCGAGTGTCGGATCCGTATATTAATCGGAGATTATAGTGGCAGAGTTATATTTGAAGCTATTAAAACTAATGGAAAACTGATTTTGTGTCGGCTCCGACAAGAAATGTCGTGTGTTCTGTCAGCCCTCTACGCCCGAAGAAAAATCGTGTCGAATCTCGCTCGCCTATGATTACGAATGGCGCTGTTCACATTTGCCTGATGTCGGGGCTGGTAACCCTCTCCCCGCTACCCCTCGTTCCGTCAGTGCATATGCCGTCGGTAGTTTATGCTCACTGATATTTGTGCCAATAGATGGTTGAATGTAGTTATCAAACAAAAAAAAACTTAATTTTGTCACTCCTCAATTCTGTTATTAAGTTCTGAAATGTTCCCAAACTCTCAGGATTGAGTGCACCCAATATTTTCTTTCCTTGGCTATCTTTTCTCGTTTTTTTTCTTAAATAATAATACATAATAATATAATAAGTTCTTGTTGTAATAACAAGAACTTCGTCGACGTCCATTGCGCACAGTCGCCTTGCGTAGAGTGCTTAAAATTGGCACTATCTTCGACCTTGACCGACAACCGGTTTATTAATCGTATGTGTGAAAAAAGGCGCCGACATCCGATTAATATCCGGATCCGATACCCGACAAGTGGGAACGAGCTGACAGTGGTGGAAAAAAACACGTCTGCCTAACCTTTGAAGGAAAAAGGCCTGATGGTATGTCTACTCTATTAAAAGACATACCTACTGACAGTTTAGCAAAAAGATAGTATAATATTACGCAATCATTTCTGTAATCACACGCCAAAAAAGTGAAGTGAATAAAAAAACAAAACATTATTCGCAGTCTCGAATCATTTTCATTAGAGATTAAAATACTGGTAGCCTTTGTGTTATTAAAAGGCCTCTAACTAAGGCCTTTTAATACCTCAAAGAGCCCATTAGGCTCGATTTTAAATTAAAACAATTTTTGGTACATCTCGGTTCGATAACGTCTATGGAAGAAATGACTGGATCTCAGTGGTTGCTGAAGATGGGGGATAGGTTGTTAAGGCGTGCCTTGACTGAGGTCCATGTCCAACAGTGGCCTGCGATGCGCAAAGTTGATAAAAGAAATAAAGAGCATCCACTGATGCGATGTAAGACTTTTGGAGAAGTACTGGGCTATAGCCTATAAAGAAGGACAATGTATCTTGTATTATTTATTAAAAAAAAACGTTGCCCCTTACTAGGAATTACTACTGTATCATGGGTGTGTTTCTTCTTCTTCTTCGTTTCGCTCTTGACAGAACGGTCGTGGTCACTATGACTGAATTCGAGATGTTGATGTTGCTCACCGCACGATCTATCCCTGTGGGAGCCGACCGAGTTCCCCCCACTGCCGACTTAATTAGGTCGGTTCACCTCACCGGTGTCCTTCCACGAGGCCTATTCCCCTCTGCTCTGCCCTGAACCACCAAACGTTCTATGGAGATATTATTGCGCATTGACACGTGACCGAGCGATATCCGATACGCATATTGTAGGTACTATTTCTGAAAGACGCTGTTTGATGCCGAGTTCTTGGAGTTTAGAAACGTTCGTTCGGGTGCGCTCAAACATTTAAATTTACATACATAAACAGCCAGGCCCGGAACAACTTCATTTAGGTCATACAAATATTTGTTCCGTGCGGGGATCAAACCCGCGATAAGCAGCGCACCAGTCTATCGCTCCGCCACTACACTAACTGTTGAAAAAGTTGATGTGAAAATGTTTATGTGTTTAAGATGTACAAATAAGTTTCCGTCGTTTAACAAAAGATGTCCTCACTAAGGTGACTCACGTTGATGTTGTCAGATGTAAAATGTGATATCATAAGTTTGGACATCTGGTAAAAGCAATAGTAGTAGTAGTAGTACACTTCTAAGTGTACTACTACTACTATTGCTTTTACCAGATGTCCAAAGACATTAGTGACTCTGTATCAGGATCACAGATTTATTTTTGTTACGAATGTACAAGTTTTGTGCCAAATAAGCGTCATTTGCGGGAACTTTTATTACTTCTTTAATTTGAATAAACCTTCAGCTGAGGCCCTTCGATTGCTTGTAGAAGCTTATGGTGAAGCTGCTTTAAGCGAGATAAGTTGTCGTGAGTTGTTGCAAACGTTTAGAAACTGTGAAGACAAAAAACGTAGTGAAAGACCGAAGTCACACGAAGACACTGAATTGGAAGCATTATTGGAGGAAGATAGAAGGAAGAGGAAAAGCGGGTCCATTACTACTCCAGATATGACAAAATTATTATCCTACATCATAATGCTCGTCCATATGTTCAAAATCGGCGGCAAAAATTATATGTTTGTTTCTTAGGACATACTAAAAATTCAAAAGACCAAGCCAAAGAATTCTTTATTACAATTCAACACATTTTCTAACTAAGCAGTAGCGTTAGTGGCTGCAGTAACTGTAGAATTGGACATCACAGGATGCAATGCATCAGGTGTATTCCAGACTTGAACGGTGGAATTCTTTACTGTAGATGCAGTATCAGTAATTGTATGATTCGCACCAGTAGTTACGAGTGTTGTTGCGTTTGTTAAATGAGATGCTAGTGTGACAGTTGTTTCATTTAAATTAGTTTTGTTACCACTTCTTCGAGAATTATCGACCTTTTCTGTTGCTGGTGCTTCAGTTGGTGTTCCGTTAACGCTCACATTTTTTGAGGCGTTTATGTGCCCGGGATCTTTGAAAATAGCAAAAACTATTTTAAGAATAGAAATTTAACATATTTTGATAGAAAATTAGTTGGCTATTCGAAAATATTCCAGTTTAACTACATAATAGTTAATTTTTTTTTAATATACCTATATGTATATTATAAACGAGTACTTGAACGCAATCCCGCCTGATGGTAAGCATCGATGGTAATCGTTAATGGTAAAGCGCCTTAGTTTTGTAAGATAGGCTCTTACAAAACTAAGGTGCTTTACCATCACTCTAGCTTTGAAGACACTCAAATTATAGTCCGACGGAAACACCGGCGCTGGAAAATTGTTCCAGTCCCGAGATGTACGCGGTATAAAAGACGAGGCGAAACGCTTGTTTTGGATCGTTGTAGTGTCAACAGCGCAAGGGTGGTAACCCGTCGTACGACGGGTCGTCCTATGATGGAACGGAGATAGGGAAATTGATCATGCAATTCCCTCGCACACTCTCCAAAATGAATCCTATAGAACACCGACAGGCTGGCTACTCTTCGCCTGTAGTCCAGGCTTTGGAGACCGTTTTGATTTATTTATATTCTTTTACCTTTTGTTCCAAACCTGATTTTATTTTAGACAACCAATTATATTTTTGTTAAAAACATACATTTCAAAATAAATTAAAACAAAGCTTAACCTTTTACAGTTTGTTGAACATAAAAAACAACAATTAATTTCTGTAAATCTACCTATAAAAATGACGTATATAAAATTTCAGCCTACATAATATTATACTCGCGGCCACGGATCGTCACAAATGGCGAACTATTGTGAAGAAGAGGATAATTCCACAGGGACATCACGACCCTCAGTAACGACAAGAACGACTTGAGGGGGGGAATAAAATTTCTAGTTATTTGCGAAGATTGAGAGCATTTCCCTCGTCTACTTGGCATTTCCAACTAGATGCCTTGTGCACGTGCTCTCAGTGGGTGCGAAGCGAGCTTGCCGCGACTACGTAACGTAATCTCGGCGTTTTATCAATGTCGTACGGACAGTAGGTCAAGCTACCCGAAACTGACAGACATTCCCAATCAACCCTGAAACCCTTTAATGCTTTAGAGATAAAGTTAAAAATCGGATAAAGAAATCTGACACATTGTAGTAGCTTGATGTACTATCGTCTGTACCAGTTTATTGTACACTCACGTCAATAGTCATGCAAACGCCGTGAACACGATATGCACACGTGGCTTCTTCGCTACCCACACGCATCGATCGCTTTAATCAAGCGCCTCGACATAAACACACTCACAAATCCAGGGTAGTGACGTATTCATCATCATCATCATTTCAACGTTAATCCCAGTCGCATCCGAAGCATTTTCAGCTTTGGAGTCTGGGGTCCGCTTTATCAGTCTACTGATTTTGGCTAAACTTCGATATTTTCAGTGAAGCGACTACTGTCTGACCTCCACAACCCAAAGGCGATATCAAAGCATTGCAGTCAGACCAATAATGTTGAACTTTTTGGGCTCCAACAACCCGTAACGACTGCCATTAGATGTTCGTATGACAACCGGGACCAACAGCTTAACGTGCTTGCCGAGGCACGACCAGACCAGTGCAAATATTCTTATTTATGCATACAAATATTTGTACAGCTCGTGGACTGAACCGGCGCGGTAACGATTGCGGCCGCTGTGCGAGGACTTGCACAGCGGCCGTGTTCGCGACTGCTATGCCATGGAGGCTGTCAAGCCGCGGCTGGCCGTGGCTGTCATTCTATCATCATGAGACTCTTTCCTAAGAAAGGAGAGAATTGCATAATTTAATTCCCCCATCTCCGTTCTATCATCGGACGACCCATCGGTACGGCGAGTTTTCACCCTTACGTTGTTGACACCAAAACGATCCGAACGAAGCATTTCGCCTCGTCTTTTATACTGCATACATCGAGGGACTAGAACAATTCACCAGTGGCGGTGTTTTCGGCGGACTACAATTTGAGTGTCTTCAAGGCTAGACTGATTAGGCTTTTAATAAACTAGCGCGCTTTACCATCAACGATTGCATCACTTCTTACATTTTTTTTTGTTAGGATGGGAAATCATCAAATGACTTCTCCCGCTTTGGGCGGCGCGGAAAGGCGTGTAAGACTTTTACTGACTAAAACCCACCCGTGTTTCTTCACTTGCCTGTACGACGGCCAGGGCCACAGTTTCTTTTTTAACCAACCCGCAACCCTAACCCAAGAGGCATCGGTCTTCGTGAACCCCGTCACGATATGCTGACATCTCTTTGAGGCGCACTTGAAACACAACGCGCCGTCGACTCGGGCCTGGTCCTTCTACGGGTTGCGAGCTGCTCACTGCTCACCGCCCGCTGGCCCGCGCCAACTTTGGCTGGGAGTTCTATGTCGTCTCCCGACCAGGGTGTCTCCTACAGCGGCTAGTGGCGTGAGGGCGCTGGGATTCCCGTTGCCTCACGCGCTCCGCCTCCTCCTTTGCCAGCATCACTGCTTCGCAGAAGGAGGTGACGGCCTGCCATGCACTCCCGTTCCGACTGCTTACCATCAGGCGGGATTGCGGTCAAGCACCAGTTCTTAAAAAATGGCATATCAAATAGAGGTACTTAAATGATTATCCTTACCAACGAATAAACCAGTCAATCCTGGGATAAACAGTCCAGTTTCTCCAACACCCACCTCCACATGAGCACTTCCTATATTAGATATTCCATGGGCATCCATGTTTACCAATCCTTTACCTAAAAATATATCAGACATGAGCAGGATTCTCATAAATTCCATCTCCCTTGGGAGCTGGCTTGTCTCACGTTTACTTATTATCAAAGTTAATAATAGAATATGAGACATTTTACATTGCCTACTGTCTTTATGTTGCTTTTCCTGTTAAAATACACTTTGCTTGGAGAAACATGCTTTTATTGACAAATTTAAAATAAAAATCTTTATGGAAAACTCCTGCAGAAACATAAACAACAAACAGAACATTTCTATGAAAACTTCACGGATATTGTTCTACCCGAATCGCGTATTATCGTTTTGTGCCACGCCTCTGCGTGGGAGCTATTATGCTTTAGCCTATAGAGGCGGACTTAATGCTGACTTTATGCTTACTGTAATTCTCGTGCTGTAATATTTATGGTATTAGTTACATTTAAATTATTAAAAACCCATATAGAAACCACCACTACTACTGGTTCACTGAGAATTTGTTCGATGCCATCTTTAAAGTTCGAAATTAGAACATTCTAGAATATTTCAAATAGTGACAGAGAATTTTATAAAAGTCCGTTTAGTTTTTGATATTTTGAACTAGTTCTAATCCGATCCTCCTCGTTGCATTGCATCACCTGCCCAAGCCATAATGTCACTTTTGCTGAGCATTCTTTCTTACACAGGGTCCTACTATATATCTTACTATCATTGTTTTCTTCAAAAAGGACACAATTAAATACAAAATAAAAACGCAGATCCCGAGATTAGCGCATTCAATCAACTCTTCAGCTATTAGTACAGATATACCTAGAATACATTTTTATCGTTACTTATTTACACATGATTTACTAAAAAAAATCAGTCTTTTCGGCTGAGCGTCCCCTCGCCAACCTCGCCTCCACAATTAAATATGATTTTCCATGTCAAGGTAGATTTTGACGTCGAGTACCTAAGTAATATTCTCGTTAATATACTACGATTAGAGTTATTTCTACATCGGTATAATTAATTTAATAGTATCTAGGGACAATATTGTAAAATACCCTTTTAGCGATAAAACCTCCCATTGTATCGTCCTGTATTGATTGATAATTTAAAATATTCTCGAGATTGATCCTGCAGGGTATTTGCGTAACACACTATCAGTAGCAATTGGCTTCAATTTGACAATTCAACAATATTCATCACTATCATTATCATACATTTTCGAATTCTCTTTTTTTTTTTATAAGTTATAAACTAGCGCTTGACCGCAATCCCGCCTGATGGTAAGCAGTGATGCGATCATTGATGGTAAAGCGCGCTTGTTTATTAAGAGCCTATTCACTCTAGCCTTGAAGACACTCAAATTGTAATGTGACGGAAACACCGTCGCTGGCAAATTGTTCCAGTCCCTCGATGTACGCGGTATAAAAGAGGAAGCGAAACGCTTCGTCCGGGTCGCAGTGGTGTCAACAACGTAAGGGTGGAAACTCGCCGTACGACGGGTCGTGCGATGGTCGAACGGAGATGGGGGAATTAAATCATGCAATTCCCTTGCACACTCACCAGAATGCAACTTAAAGAATACCGAAAGGCTGGCTACTCTACGCCTGTGCTCCAAGCTTTGGAGACCGTTTCGAGTTCCAATCAGCCTCTTCGCACGCCTCTCCACTGAATCCAAAGTAGCCAGGTGACATTTCGCAGCGCCAGCCCCAATGTGGCTGCAGTACTCCACACACGAGCGGACCTGTGCTTTGTACAACATTAGAAGCTGCCCCGGTGTGAAGTACTGCCGAACCTTCGAATTTTCGAACATGATATGGGGCAACAAATTAGCAATATGCTACGAAATGATTCCAACTTATAGTAATAGTGTCTTACGCAATTAGGGTGTACACCAGATGAGTGATGACATTATTTACCATCTCGAAAATAATGTGGTATATTGTGTAAGAGGAACAAAAGCCACAAGAATATTTGATAGGACCGCGCTAAGAATTCACTGACAAATTCCGCGTAAAGTATTTAGGGCGAGTATGATTTGAATTCCGATAATTTTAATTAATTTGTTCTAATAATTTCATTTTATTTTTTGTATTAGTATGACAAGTTTTTATCGTATTATAACATAATTATATCTGTCATGTCTATGCCACATATTAAGCTTCTACTTCATTCGCCTTTTTCACACTTATTTTTTCAAGACCAGAAACTGGTCTTTCAATCATTTATTTTGTTAAACATAGGTATGTCATGGTTACAGATATTATAGTTAGGTCTGTATTACTGAACCTCTGGTCTTTCAATCATTTATTTTGTTAAACATAGGTATTTCATGGTTACAGACATTTTACTTAGGTCCGTATTACTGAACCTTTTTTTTTTGTTAGGATGGGAAATCATCAAATGACTTCTTCCGCTCTGGGCGGAGCGGAAGGGCGTGTCAGACTTTTACTGACTAAAAACCACCCGTGTTTCTTCACTTGCCTGTGGGACGGCCAGGGCCACGGTTTCTTGTTTAACCAACCAGCAACCCTGACCCAGGAGGCATCGGTCTTCGTGGACCCCGTCACGATGTGCTGACACCTCTTTGAGGCGCGCGTGAAACACGACGCTCCGTCGACTCGGGCCTGGTCCTTACCGGGCGGCGAGCTGCCCATTGCTCACCGCCCGCAGGCCCGCGCCTACGGTGGCTGGGAGTTTGCTGTCATCTCCCGACCAGGGCGTCTCCTGCAGTGGCTAGTGGCGTGAGGGCGCTGGGATTCCCGTTGCCTCACGCGCTCCGCCTCCTCCTTTGCCAGCATTACTGCTTCGCAGAAGGAGGTGACGGCCTGCCATGCACTCTCGCTCCGGACCATGGCCTGGACCAGGGTAGGACGCGAGAGATCACCGCCGATCGCCGCTACGAGGACACGGCGGTGCTCTACCCAAGCCGGGCAGACCTCCACCGTGTCCTCAGGGCGATCCACACAGTATTACTGAATCTCACTCAAGCTTTACTTAAATCTCGTTTGAAGTTATTTGATTGGTTAAAACTAGTTTTAAGTAATGCTTAAATCTTGAGTAAGGTTCTGTATATACATACGCACATATATATATATACATGTATATATATACGCACATATATATATACACGTATATATCGCACCTTTAGGACAATAGAGACCTAATTCGAAATTTGAAGATTTCAGTGTTGACTTATAAAATTACCTTGCATGGCCATCTTCATCGCCTGTTAATAAAACAGAGACTTAATATGGCATAGAAAGGCACAAACTTCTACTTCGGTCTCTTTCACTCTGTCCTCTTCCTCCGCTCCTGTTCAATTCGAGAGAGTCACAAGCAGTAATGTGCCGCGAGTGTCATGCTCAGGTCGTTACTTTTTTATTACTGTGGAGACCTAGACCTGATTAGAACGCTACAAGACTAAAAATTAAGGTATATGGATGTAACTATTTTTGGTAAAGTAGAGACCTATTTGTTATTGAGTCTATTTCATAACAAATTGTCTCTAAACAGCAATGACTTATTTGTCATTGAGTCACTCTTTGATTAAAAAAAATACGAATTAAAGACCCAAACATCATTTGGTCTATGTCATTACGAAACTAGTGTTTATGATAAAAGCTGATTTATGATTATGCTCCTCTTGTAATAAATATGATTATATTTTCACAGACTATTTTAGACATGGGTCTACCTACATACCAAATCGTTTTGTTGTCTTGTTAAATATGTCATATTATGTTTGAAATTTTTTCCTCTAATACCAGTAGCTCATCTAATAATTCTAGTAGATCACCATCAACATCCTCTTCCAGTTCCAGCAGCAGTTCTTGTTTAGGTAAAGCGAATGACCATTTCATAGATGGGCCATCAACATCTAATTTAACCGGTCATATTGCAAGCAGAACTACATCTGTAGTAAAAAAAAGTTACCACTAGTCACCTATTAACTCAGATGAAAGCCATATGGATATAAGTGACTCAGACTCAACCTATACTGTAGATAGGTCTAGGTCCAATCTTAGAAATACTACTTAATTATCAAGCTTTAGCTCCAGTTCTTCACCTTCGTCCAACACCGCAGCATCTAATAACACCTGTTCGCCTAATTCTGTCGTGGAAGTTCCCAGAAGATCTGAAGAAAGCGCACTCGAAATCCATCAAAATGGAATCTAAATGTAACAAAATTTTAAGAAATCCTGGAAAGCCGACGTTTCTATGATGACCAAAAAGGAAGCACAAGCCCGTATAGTTAAAGATGCATGTAAATGTAGACACCAATGTTCTGAGAATGTAGCTGGTTCCGATAGAAATTATTTATTTGAAACACACTCTCTTTGCAACATCGAACTGCATAGACTTTACATAATTAAGCCTAGCTGCAAATATACTAACGCCGCTAAACCATATAGCAATATCTGTATTTGTAAGACGTTCTTTATTAATATGCAAGGGATATGTGACCGTCAAATTAGAACCGTTAAAAAGAAAACTGACCCGAAGGTTTCGTAAGTAAAGACTTAGAGGTAAGCTAGTACTTTGGAAGAAAACTCACGGATCCACTACTACAAGAATAGAGTCTCATTATTTGTTTGTAGATTTCGATAAATCTCAGAACGAAGAAGGAAAACCAATATGTGACTATTGGTTGTATTAGGAAATCTTTACAAAGGAATTTAATATAGGTTTTATGCAACCAAAAAAGGTAGAAGTAGTGCGACTCCTGCTTAGATTATGAACTTGCTACTCTTATTCGCAAGGTGGCAATTAAAAAAATATAATTATGATTATCATCAGAAAGAAAAGGTTCTGTGTCGAGAAGAAAAACCTCTAGATTGTCAGAATATAAATGAAACTAACATTAATTTGCGCAGTCGATGTCGATAACATGGACGATTTGCAGGCTGTTATGCAGTGTCCCACTGGAGACATATAATCTTTTTTTTTATTCCAAACTAAATTGTCATAATTTTACAATAGTAAAAATGTTAAAAAAGAACAACAGTTCAAAAGCGTAAAAAATAATGAAGATAACGATAATCAAATGGGGACATACCGTAACGTAGGTATATAGTTATTTCTGGGACGAAGTTCAGGGAAAAAGGAAGGGCTAACGACATTGGGTCATGTATTTTAGATAATTTACACCGTTTAAATGAGCAGAACCCCAACAAAGCTCTCCATGTTTTCTTATTCAACTCCCAAAAGCTAAAGGGGGTCAGTTCACTCTAAGGATACACACCGAAAAGTAGGAGCCAAGGTGAACGGGCTTCTTATGGCGGTGAGACATCCTTTTGTTTTGGCGGCATGAATGCTCCACCATAGCCGCTCTTTCGGACGGTATTGATTCCTCACTAGCCCGAGCATCTGGCAGGTACCTCTCCACAACTGTGGTGTCATCTGCATACCCATAGATGTCGCGCATCAGCAGATCGTTAATATGCAGCAGGAACAGATTTGCACAGAGAACAGACCCCTGAGGATCACATTAGTCCACATGGGCTGCGGTGAACATACGTCGACAACAACTCGGAGGGACCGTTCAATCAGGATAATTGTTACGGATAAAATAAAAATAAATACATTGCTTCGTTATCTATTTTTGAAATTATTTACTCAATTACTCATGAATATCTAATTAAAGGGCATACCCAGAATGAAGGGGATAATGTTCTTAAGCCTTATTGAAAAGGATATTAAGAGAAATAAAATGTCTGGGCACACCCTCTACCAATACCTATGTTACCTTAATTAAGAACTCGCCTAAAAATGGTAAAACTATTTATGTGATACAGTTGATATACGAGTTTTTCAGCGATTTAATAAAGGTTCTACAAGAAAAATGGGGATATAATTACAATGAAGATGAACATAAAACCAAAATGATGTGGACCAATGCCAAGGTTATGGAATTTTTTAAAGCAGAAAAGTTCGCATTTTGCTGTAAAACCTCCTACACTCAAAGTGAGTTTACCATGATCAATATGAGAAATAAACGGAAGAATATGGTCAAACCAGAAGATATAACGCTAACCAAAGAATATATATAAAGACTAGAGCTAAACGAACATAAGAAGAAAGACTTACACGATCTTGTTGATAAAAACTTAATACATACCTGGTTATTATGCAGATTTGTATAACTCTATACTTTAATTGTTAAATTTTTCGAAATTCATGGTAATTGATAAACTCATTTTTTTTTAAATTTTATATTTCAATAGTTTTAAATAATGTGACTTCGTTGTTAGAAATACTACAGTTACTATCAAAGAAGACTGAGTAGCATTTGGTAGTCATTTTTGTATAATTTTCTTTTAGGTTTACTTTTCTTTACAACATACAGCTTTAGAATTTGTAAGCAGTAAAGTCTTTTGTCGGTTTACTTTTATAGTCAAACTTTTTCTTACCTAAGTATGTATTTTTTCGTGTACTGAACATAAAAGTTTCCTTAAAACTATCTAAAAAATTATTAATACAGTGGCTTATTTGGGAATGAAACCAGACTTCATTACAGAGATTCAGAACTAGAGAGACCTAAATAATAAAAGGTCTTTTAAAAAACAATGGTTTCAGACAAACAAAGACCTAAATAAGCACTGTTTTTGTATAAATTAAGAAAAAAATATTATTAATTGTTTTAATTATTTTTTTAAATTATATGCGTGTTGGTAGATAAGTAAAGTAGGATATAAAATTAAAATAGTATGAATTTAATGAAAGTGCAACCGAATAATCTCCCTTTTCTAAAAATATTGTTACAATATGAACCTTTATTCATCATTTCCCAAAAACTTGTTTTTTTGAGTTAGGTCTCTTTCATTCTAAAGGTGCGATATATACGCACCTTAGACACATAAGGTAAACGGCCCAGTAACCGTTAAGTTATGAACTTCGCCGAATTTGCATGAGCACTAGGCTAAAACTAGAAGACTTACAAAAATAATTTTTACCTGACTGTTTAGATAATTTAATATACTTTTAGTATATTATGATTCTATTAAACTAGTATAAAATTTAATTAACTATAAAACAACAAAACTACAAAAAGGGCCAATTGTACCAGTACCCGGTAGAGTTGTACTAGTTAACGTTAAATTGTCCCGGTAACCGGTAATTTTTGCTGCGAAATTGTACTCTATTGCTTTACGTTAAAGTTCATAGAAATACAATATATTCAAATAAAATATTACTGAAAAACATTAGGGTCCGTATTTAACCAACAAATAAACACGATTTGTTTTAACTTTTTATAATGTATGTTTTATAAAGTACCTATACCTATATAAAAAGAAACAAACAAACTCTGTCCGTCGTGGATTGTCATTCCTTCTTCGAGATGTGCCAATAGTCCATCACTTCTTTAAACCACGCCCTTAAACTGCTTTCCTGAACTATAAAGCACGGGTGTGCATCAGATTTTGAGACACTTGCTGGCCTACCACAGGCGGCAGCTTCAACCAAACGACCGAGTCTGCCATTATTAAAAGCATTTCCTCGCTTAATTTTTTTAATAAATAAACTAACACTATCCAATAACTGCTCCTTAGTGACATCTGAAATTATTTATTTATTTATTTTACCATTTAATATATTAACAAAAAGAAAAAACAGAACAGATAAAAGGTACAGAGATGATTATATGATAAAAAATCTCTTTCGGCATACCTGCAATAAGACAGCGTGTAAAAAGTAAAGGACAGAAGACGTGCACTCTGGAGGAGTAGGAGTAGAAATCGGTAGAGTGGGGAGGCGACTTGAGAAGGTTTTTAAGATGCGACCTTTTGCTTTTTTATCGTGGATAAATCCGATAAAAAAGTGTCCCCCTTATTTCGTCTGGGAATAAGGGAGGGTTATGTCGGCCTCCTACCATCTAAACGTCCACTATTCCTTCCAGTGCCATGAGTCGGGGACCCGGCAGATACTTGTACATTCGCCCCACACACGTGGGGTCCAAGTGCGGCCGATCCCTCGACCACACATCCTTCCACTAAACTGCGCATACTGCATGTCACGCTCGAGCGACGATACGGCCCCAATTTCGTCGCCCGCATGGTCCTTCTTATGGTGGCCAAAGATCGTGAAGCGCTCTTCGACGCCTGGCTACCGTTCTCATGCGAGTGGAGTGAGAGTCATGCTCTTTTTCCCTTTCTGCAGCCTCCATTGCATGCACTACCTTCTCGCAAAAAGAGGCCATAGCATCCCCCACGCTCCTTCCTTCTTCGCTTTCGACCATGAACTGTACTACGGCCGGGAGTGAGATATCACCGGCACCAAGTGTCGCGACTATGGCACAGCGCTGTTGGGTCCAAGCTGAGCTTTCCTCCAGCCTAGGTGGCGCTTTGTGATCAATTATTTAAAAAAAAGTCATATGATGTATTCTCATCCAAAAAAAGTCCACATTGAGCGGAGCGGAAGGGTGAGGGTCTGTTTTAACCCACCCGTGTCCCTTCATTTGCCTGTGCTCCAGGGTATCTCTTATTATGGCGGCACACTCAAGCAAGCAAGTCAGCTCGAAGGTTTTTACGGCACCAGAAGTTTGAAAACATGGAATGAGTTAGATCTTTCGAAAAATAATTGAAGGTAGATAAATATGCAAAATAATTACCTTTAAATAATAATAATCTCTAGGAAGATTCAATTATGGCAAATCAATATTTAGTACTTATTAATGATTTTTTAACACCTGTTCTGGCTGAGACGTGCTCCCAAATCAGAACTCCCGTGAGTGACTTAATGAGTACAAATGAAAGCCGTGCTGGAAATATGGGAAAGTACGGGCGTAAGAATATGTAGCTGAGAGTTCCAACTAATGAGGCATAGTCATCAAAAAATAAATAAAAGAAAGACATATGTTAGGACTCGAACTGCATTATGTAAATGAAATAGCCAAGAGCTTTTCGCCCTTGCTTCAGTTTCAGCTAGGAACTACCATTTTCTCCATGGTACTCCAAACAGTACGGTATACTACCATATATCGTACTGTTTGGAGTACCGTACGGTATATCGTACCAATACTACCATATACCGTACTGTTTGGAGTACCATGGAGCAAATGGTAGTATATGGTAGGCATACCATGGTGTACGTTGCATGACAAAATACTTGGCCACTATGCTGTTAAATCCCAAAACCATGTTTAAATAATTAAATTACCATCTGCTAAGAAATAAACGTGTTTAATTTTTTGATTTCCAAAACAAATTATTCACATTCTAGTCGCAGTAGGCTTTTTTATATACTTCACAGCTGATTCAAGAAAAGCTTGTAACGCAACCAGTACAAAAAGTGGTAAACCATACAAAAAAACGCAACTAAATTTACGTGGTACCAAAACAAACTAAATGTCTAGTAACTACATCCTTTTGATTCAAAGGAAAATAATGCTTAATCAAGACAATAAGGACTATAAACGGATTTAAATGCAGCTGTTAAGGCATGCCCCAGTATCCGGCAGAAAATATTTAATATAATCTACAGTTTCAAAGGAAAATGAGATCTATTCCAAAGCAATAAGAATAGAATAACGGGTTTTGGTGCAACGTATGTAACTGGTTTGATAGTGTACCAATATCCGGTAAAAATCGCACATTTTTACCGGGTACTAGGTCAAGTAGGGGTTTGAGTGTACCAATAGATGTAACATGTAAAATTATTTACTTTTTGATGAGATTTACCTCAATTTATAGATTAAATCGTTAAATAATATACACAATTTATTAAAAAAAATAACACTTTTACCTTAATTTTATTCGTCGAAGTATGGCTAGATAATTTGTGCGACCGGGTGGGTTCGTAGTTCACTGACAGAACTTTGTACTTATAGATAATTTTACTATACCATACTTTTATTTTCTCACAGTTTTTACATTATTAAACTTTTTGGTGAGTGTCGCCATCAGAATTGTATAAAATAGTACCAAGAATAAATTGCTATTTGCAAATTTGAATTTAGTTTTGCTAGAAAGACGCTAATATTAAAAAACTAACTAGTTAACGGCTACCGGGACATTAACGGAAATAGGTACTCTTACCTTATGTGGTCTGTTTTGCCAATTAATATCATCATTATCATCATCATCTCAGCGTTAATCCCAGTGGCATCCGAAGCTTTTTCAGCTTTGGAGTCCGCTTTACCAGTCTAATTACTGATTTTGGCTAGACTTTGATATTTTCCGTGAAGCGACTACCGTCTGACCTCCACAACCCGAAGGCGTTATCGAAGCACTGCAGTTACACCAATTGTTGGACTAAAACATTTTTGGACTTTTGAGGGCTCCAACAACCCGTAACGACTGCCACTAGATGTCCGTATGGCAACCGGGACCAACGGCTTAACGTGCTTTCCGAGGCCAGACCAGTCCAAATATTCATATTCGTGCATACAAATATTTACACAGCGTTGGAATCGAAACTGCGCCTCCTTGCGCAGCGGCCGCGTTCGCCACCCCTACGCCACGGAGGCTAATCTATTTTATATTTATCAAGAGGCAAGCTAAAATATTTTGTTTGAATAAACTGTTAAAATAAATATATAAAAGTTTAGTTTTGTCAAGGCTAAACGCTACTGATTCGCTGCGGTATTTTAGTACATTTGCTTTTGAAAATTTTAACCTACGCATTCAAATCCACAGTTTGTTTACATGATTTTTACTTAAAATATGTTTTTTTTTTTATTAACGCTTTGACTGCTAAAATCATTTTAAACATTTACCTGTACGAAATCTAAATTATTCAAGCCTGTTTCAATATAATGTTTAGGAGCTTTTCGAAACTTAATTAAACGCTTTCGTCATCACTAATTAATTTTAACCTGTCTGCGCTCATTACAGGTGGGAGGACGTGGTTCAATTGACTTAACTTTGACACATATTTATAAAACAAACTAAGATGTTCACTGACAATATTATGGTTTAAACTTAACACTCATCCATACTAATATTATAAAAGCGGAAGTCTGTCTGTCTGTCTGTTACGCTTTCCCGCCTAAAACTCTCAACCGATGTTGATGATATTTGGCTAAGACAATCTTTAGACCCCGAGAAAGGACATCTATACCATTTATTAAAAAAAAATGTAGTTCGCGGGCGGGAAGCTAGTTAAATATAAATGTTTCCCTAAATATAAATTATTAATGCACATAAAAATTAAGTATATTACTTAGCAAGCATATTCAAATATTCCCGCATTTTTTACCTTTAACCTTTTTTTCATTGCCTAGCGGAGAAACAAAAAACGAAACTCAAGAAGTTTTCCATTTACCCCTTGATATACTTTTGTTTTATCTTCGTAACCTTGGTTTGTGAACACCATCAAGTAACCAAAATAGGGTATTTGACTAAAACGAATTAGTGCATCAATCAGATTTCCAAAAAATACTAGGCACGTATTTTTTTCTTTTTTCATATAAACAAAAACTGAAGACGACACAGCGCGTTGAAAACTCGTGTGACGTCACTGCACGCTACCCTTTGTAGCGGCCAGTGACGTCATCAGCCACCACTCCTAATCTTTGATGCCTTTTATATTTGTCAATTTTTATTGATTTGATAAAACAAAATATATGCCTATCCAATATTTTTCTATAATCTGAATGACGGACTAAATAGAATCAATTTTTTTTTACCCAGGAAACATTCCTATTCAAACTGCTGGTGCGCGTTTTTGCTTTTTGTGATATGGCATCTCGTAGTTGACTATTAGAGGCCGTGACTACTTAACCAGTCTTTCCTGTGGATGCCTTAAATACAATTAAAGCCTCCAGCCAGGGGCACATAAAAAACTAAACTAAAGCTACGGAGCGACTAAACACTAAGGGCAGACCCTGTGGGGTACGAACCTCGGCTTCGGGCGTCGCTAGAGAGGACAGCAAGGGACAGCTGGATCGAAAAGGTTCTAAGTGGTTTGATAACTACGGCATTTCCTAGTACTAGCTCTGAGAAGAAACACCGAAACAAACTCAGGTCATTGTTGGGACATTATAATTACTGGCTGCCGCTGAGCTTATCGGCAAGTCTATATATAGCGCTAAGTGAGCTCGAGTGGAGACCGCGTCTCGGCAAACGTAGCGTAGGACGCCCTTGTGCGAGATGGAGCGACGACATCAAAAAGGTGGCTACTAGTGGCTGGCGGAGAACTGCTCAGGATAGAGCTTGTTGGCGTGCCATGAAGGAGGCCTATGTTCAGCAGTGGACGAGTAGAGGCTGATGATGATGATGAACATCTGGTGGAAGTCTCCACTCCAGCAGTCCAGCACACCAGGAGTACATCGCCTGAAGCTGTAAGTCCAACCTCTTTATTATTTGGCTGTGCTTGCTCGTGATTTCTTTTCATATATCAATTTCAATATACCTAACGTGCGCCTATTTTACAGTCTATATATCGTATATACTTTAAATAAAGAAAAGAAACCTTATATATAATTCTCTTGAACAATGTGGGAATAAATTGACATTTCAAAAAATTGCTGCAATACATAAAATTTTATTTACGATATCGTACATCCTGTCGTATAAAATTCAAGGTTAATATAAAAAGACATTAAGTATTTATTTTAGATCAGCCTTAAGTTTTCAGAATAAGTATATTACACTTTTACGAAATATATACTATAATAAATAAAATTTCATATATTTTCACCTCGTTGCCAATCTGGTGGTAAATATGCTTTTTTCTACGACCATTTGGTAATTTCGATCGTATCGATAAAGGCGTATATGGTTCTTTCTCTACCTAGTCTTCTCCCAACTTTGTTGGGGTAGGCATCAGGTCTTAGACGGGGCCCGGACAGACCGGGCCAGCACGAGGGTGTGGGGCCGTGGAAGAATTTAGACTCCCGCGGCCTCATGCGTTTGCTCGTGATAGAAGAGACACCGGGGTGGTTTTAGTCAGTAAAAGTCTGACAGACCCCGTCGCCCAACCCAGGGCGGCGGACATTCTATGAGGATTTCCACCCCGAAAAAAAAAAGAAAAAAAAAGGGCATCAGGTCTTACTGTATGCAGCTGAATACCAGCACCTTACGTAAAAGCTTGGGACTGAGTCGCTCGCTTTGCTAAGCATTGTTATTAAGTAATATGCATAATTATGCTACAATTATGACATTTTAATTAATGTTTTTTTTAAATCACGTAAATTATTGTAAAAATTTTCATTTATAATGTCTGGACTTGAAAAAAGACGATGATCCCTGAGTTTGTTTCGGCTTTTTCTTCTCAGAGGTAGTCAGTTAGGAAATGCCGGCTACATCTAGTATAAAAAAATATGACGTGTAAAAGTGTTCAGTGATCCTACTTGCTTAATAAACGATTTCATTTCATTACATTCCTATTTGACCTCCATAACCCAGTTAGTGGGTGAAACGTCACCACTTGGAACGAAAGGCTCACTGGATCTTTATGTCTAAAATCTAAACTAGATATTGCATGAATTCCCATACCAGTTCCATACTTAAGTTCAAGATTAGTGTCACCAACAGCACTGATGCCGTTAGCAATCATCTTGACGTCAACGTTTTCCAAATGCTTATCACTGATTTTGTCAAAAATATTATTAGTATTGTTGCCATCAAAACTATTCAGCGATTTCCTTTTCCTTTTGTCTCTGACTTCTTTCAATTTTGTTTCTAGCTGAAATTAAAACTTATTTTAATTCACAGAATAGTTACTTAAATAATATACCAGGTCACTCAGAAAGTTTTGTGGCAAAAGTTTTTAAGTATGAAAAACTGGCCAGTTATAATTTATTTAAAATAAAAAAAAATAGTATTTATCTATCTATGCTAATTTAGAAAGCTGAAGAGTTTGTTTGTTTGTTGGTCCGATTTGAAAAATTCTTTTTGCGTTGGATAGCCTATTAATCCAGGAAGGCTTTAGGCTATATAACATCCCGCTATGACCAATAGGAGCAGAGCAGTAACAAAAAATGTTGCGAAAACGGGACCTAATGCAGCCGTACATATTGCCAATAGGAGCTGAGCATGACTAATTCCACGCAAACGAAGTCGCTGGCGGCCGCTAGTACTAATATATAAAGCTGAAGAGTTTGTTTGTATGGTTGTTTGTTCGCGCTAATCTCGGAAACTACTGGACCGATTTGAAAAATTATTCTTGCGGTGGATAGCCCATTAATCCAGGAAGGCTTTAGGCTATACAATATCACACTACGACCAATAGAAGCGGAGCATAATTAATTCCACGCGAACGAAGTCGCTGGCAGCAGCTAGTAACTAATAATAGGTACGTTCCAAACTCAAAACTTTCCTCCACATTTTTTGCGAGCTAATTAAAATTATCGTGTCTCTTTGAAAAATAAATTTGCGTCGTGTTGAAAAGTGTTTCGAAAACTGGTTCAGGCGCATAAAACTTTGTATAAAGGCTGGTGGAGAGTACTTCGAAAATATATAATAATATATATACAATATGTAAAGAAAACCCTGTCCGACCCATAAGGATAATAAAGGTTAGGCAATCACATGACCAAATAAAATTTGAAATTTTGCATAATCATCATAGTAACAATACTAATCAATTTTGAAACTATCTTTTTTCCCCGCGAATTTACGCTAACTTCCCCAAAATTTGGTGTTTTTAAAAAAATGACAACACCATTTTAGGCGGTATAATTGTCGGCTTTCCTTTTATTGTTTTGTTAGATTATTTATTTCTTTGGCGGCGTCGCGCGTGACCTTTGTCGGCGGCGTAAAAGAAATAACTAGTGATGCACTAATTTTTGCACAATAACGTTTTTTTATCGCTATTAATCGAAACTTGTATCTGGTTGAATGATTTGTTAAAAACACAGATTACCCAATGGTAAAAGTACTTTTGTTTGTTTATCGATTAATTACTAATAACATTATTATAACACAAGTATTAGTGTTTACTAATACTTGTGTTATAATAATGTTATTAGTTATTAATCGAAACTCGAAATTCGAAACGAGAAGGACTTATGAAACACAATTTTAGTAAAATTTTACAAATATTTTAACGGTCAATATCATCGATTTTGAGACAGAAATTGAAATTAAAAAATTGGCATGATTTTCGTTTACAGCAGTGTACCTAACTAATTTAAGTTTTGTAAAAGTTCTAAACAATTCCATGCGATGTTGAATCTAGAATGAGAAACTACAATACTAAATCGATAACAAAAATAGACAAGTAAATTGTTTCCATCGAAAATCAATATTTTGATTACTTACACATCCCTATTTACTCAAAGGATGCCGCGAGCAGCCCCGTAGGTACAATTTTATAAAATAAAAATCATTTTTACTTTAAATTATCAGTTGCGCGTGAATATCGCTCTAGTGAAGACTATTCGTGTATTGTGTGATCATGTCGTTTCCTAATGTAGAGTAATGTAACATGCTGATGGAAGGTAGCAACTGCTGTTTTGTGATCAGGTGATTGTGGTCAATGTGGTCAATGTGGTTCCAGTATGACGGTGCGTCACCATATCTTTGTCCTGTACGTGAGTACCTCCATTATCAGTTCGGCGAGCAGTGGATTGGTAAGGGTGGACCAACTGTGGCCAGCGCGGATTCGACACCACTTGATTTTTATTTGTGTGCATGTCCGAGCTAATCTCGTGCGACGGTGCCAGCTGGGCCTGTATCGTTATTAGTAAACGAAATATGGAACAACATCTCCGCCACAGCCCAATCAAGCAAGCAAGCAATCAGCTCATCGAATGAAATGATACATTTGGAGAGTCAGACGACCTTCCTACTTAAAAAAAAAAGTTCTTTTCACGAGCTGCCTAAGTATCATTATTTCTTTCGAGACTCGATAAACGTAAATAAATTACCTATACCTACATGCATGAGGTCAACTGAGGTTATGAACTGTGCCTGTGTTGCCATGAAATTACCTATTTATTTTATTTAAGTTATTTATTTTTTAGGGGGAATTTTTTTTTAAGTATAGCCAGGTTTTGTAGGCATTAGTAGAATCAGTTATCGATACCTAACAATACCTTCACGGATCGGACAGGGTTTTCTTAACATATTGTATGTACCTATAGAAAACTTTTTAAAAGGCGTCTTTTATAGTAACTACTTCAAAGCATACATATTTAGTAATCCGTAACCCTTTAATTTATAATTAATATTAGAAAGCCTAGCCTGGCTTTCTAATAGAGAGCAGATGGCCTAGTGTTATCGACTGCGACTTACAAATTGTAGGTCGTAGGCTCGAACCCCGTCAGGCGCTTCATTTTGTGTCAATATTTCATCAAAACGGTGAAAAAAAACTTCGTGAGGAAATCGGTATGTCCAAGAGGCAAAACTTCGAAAACATGTGACATACCAACCCGCACCGGGCGCGTGTGATAGATTACGGTCAGGAGTGGGTACATTAGAGGCTGATTTTGTAGGTAGTCTTTCTAATTGAAAGGTCACACAGGGTCATTCAAAAAACACAGATACTAAAACACCAGGAGTTTTGGCGGGAAGCTAAAATGAGTGCCACGCTCATTTTTCATTGGACTTTTAAATTATTTATAGGGTCGTTTACTAAATAAAAACGCGCGATTTGTGTAGTAAAAAGTGCATTCGGTGAATAATTCATAAAGATCATTGAAATATTGTAGCATAGTGGCCACATCATGGCTTTGTACCAAATCTTGCTCCTAAGTGTTCGGTTCACGCGGCCGTCTTTTTCGACATGAATAATTCAATACGTGACATTGGCTAAATGCACAAACCGTGCGAAGCCATAAGAGAACGAAAGAAGAATTTTTGAAGATTTTTATTTTACTTGAAGTTGGCACAAAGTCATAACTAGTGCCACACTACAAAAAAAAAAAAAGAAAGAAAACTACGTGAACGTTTTGACTACGCCAGCCCGTCTGATGCACCTTGCAGGTCGCAACTTAAAAAAACTTCTCCTTCACAGTGCATGCGGAGCGATTTTGGAATTCTCTACCGCCCCTACATTAGAGACTACCAAACTTGCACTTTTCATAAGAAGAGTAAATGAACACTATCTTTCCACTTCTTCTTAGTTGTAAGTATATTATATTTATCATTTAAATATATTTGGTTTATTTTTCTGTTAGTATAAACATATTTATTTACATTTTTTTAAATATTTATTTAAAACATTTAAAATATAAAAAATAGTGTCCCACCGATGACGGGAGCAGGGTCCAAGCTACCGGTGGTTAGGGCTTTAGAGACAGGAACATCCTCATGATGCGGGCCGTATCGAGGAGTAGGTACTGCTTTTTGATTCAGGCCGTTGATCCCAGTGCCTAACGAGAGCCTCAATATATTTTATTCGAGGCTCTTGGCTATCTAATCACTAGCCGATACGACAAATCGGTAAAATGATAGCAGATTTCACATTCCATATGTCAACAATCTCGTGTGCCAAGTCGAGATATTATTTAAATATATGAATATTATTATTATAGTACAGTATTACTATATTATAATCTTTATTTTGTATTATCTTTATTGTACTTTACTTTTTTACACATGCTGTCTACATCTCTGTACTGTTCTTTGTCAGGTATACAGGAAGAGATTTCTTATGAAATAAGCATTACCTACCTAGTTCATAAATGGTTTAATCATCATCATCAACCTTTTTATCGTCCCACTGCTGGGCACAGGTCTCCTCTCATACAGAGAAGGATTGAGCGTAATCACCATGCTTGCTCAATGCTGGTTGGCGATTTCAGACTTAGGTATACAAGTCCAGGTTTCCTCTAGATGTTTTCCTTCACCTTCAGTCATTGGTATCCAAGATATACTTAGAAAGTACATACAAGTAATGGTTTAATAAATACACAATATAAGAAACAAAAAGAAATAATGACTTCTAATGGCAGATATTACGTCAATAGAAGAAATAACGCAAATCTCATCAAAGTTAATAAGAAAACAAAAAGATAATAGATTTGACCTTAGACGATCTGTATTGATTATGTTTGGAAGTTCCGTGAACTGTCTAAAAGTAGCAGATCAAGAGAATATTACATTGGAAGATACAGTGAATTTTCAATTAAGAAATATTTTCTTTTCCGGAATGAAGATAATGATACCAATCTTATTATAGTCACCGAAAATCGAAATACGCTAAAATTCACAAAGAACATTCGTTCTATATTTCATTAAACACGAAATTAAATCACATTTTCTTTCCCTCTAATAACTTCCAAGCTATTGAATAGCCAGTGAGTACATTTTTATAATTTCTTTTGTTTGTGTGAAGGGATGGATCTAAAGAAACCGTTCTATGTGCTAAGGGTCTAAGCCCTTTGTCTTCGGCAAGGTTTCTTTAGAAATAAATGGGACCATCAAAAAAAAAATAAACTATCTACGGTCAACGAGCTTATAGAGCCTATATATCTCTAAAACATTTTCTGCCAACACATGGCGAATAAACCATCTTTTTTCACAATGGTCTAATATAGTTAATAGAATAGGGTGCAATTTAAATGCCCACCAAAATAATAGCCCATAACCTACCAAAGACACAGTGTCACAGTGTCTCAAGACCAAAGTCTTTGACCATAGTGTATATTGCCAGTGATGACTTACAGAACTGAAACGTGTCGGAGTTTTTCTGCGCGATCGAATTAGAAATGAGGATCTTCAGAAAAACCAAAATCAGCGACGTACATAGCTCTTCGAGTCGCTAAATTTAAGTGGCAGTGGGCAGGGCACATTGCTCGTAGAACCGATGTCTATTGGGGCAGTAAGGTTCTGGAGTGGCGGGCACGTATCGGAACACGCAGGGTAGGGAGGCCCCTACAAGGTGGACTGATGACCTGGTGAAGGTCACGGGAAGCCGATGGATACGGGCAGCACAAGTTCGGTTATTGTGGAAAGCCTTGGGGGAGGCCTTTGTCCAGCAGTGGACCTCTATAGGCTGAAGAAGAATAGAGAACCTACCAATATGGATGAATATTCACCAAATCTTTTTTAACTGAAATAATAATATATTAATGAGTGCGTAATATATCTTAATTTAAAATAGGTGAAATAGCGCGATTGGTTATAGTTCTAATCTAACCTAACAGCAAGCGAACACAAGGGTCAAGTTGCTATGAGGTTTTCATTGTATAATTTATAAAAAAAAAAATTATACTTTTTAGGCACCGAAATCAACTTTAAAAAGCATTTATTTATCTTTTTAGCATAGAAAAAAAAAAGAAAAACAGGTTTACAGCACTTTATGAAACACAATTTCGTGAGCATTAATCCATTTTGGCAGGTAATTCGAATTGATTGATATTAAAAGAGATACTTTTTCTGGTAGGGATTTCAACAAGAGCCGTTGTTGCAATTTTATGCGATTTAGTTTGTTTGAAATTTTATTTTTTTTTATTTTTGAAGCTAGATTTTTTTCTATGGTTTAGGATTATTCGTATGAACCAGCATTGGTCGTGTTTTCATTTATTGTCGTATTGTCAGCACCACTCTGTATATATACTTCTACAACATATCCCACACATCCAAGTTACAACACGAAGGCGGCTTCTAACGAGGTTATTCGACCATCGTAAAGCCTCCGGCATCAGATAATTGATTTGTTTCGAACTTCGCACATCGAGAGTAATTCACCAATGGAGCAATTGTTTTATGTTCCAAACCTCTGATCACCAATGTAGTTAGAAGTTGGTGAACTCACGATTGAGATCGGTGTGATGTTGTCAAATTTCTGATAATTTGGCCAAAATTGGATGTTGAATTTCTGTTCAGACACTTTTCTATCAGCTAACAGCCTCCGAGGCGTAGCGGTAGCCAACGCAACCGTTGCGCAAGGAGGCGCGGGTTCGATCCCCGCACAGTGCAAATATTTAGTTGCATGAATATAAATATTTGCACCGGTCTGGTCGTGCCTCGGAAAGCACGTTAAGCCATTGGTCCCGGTTGCCATACGAAAATCTAGTGGCAGTCGTTACAGGTTGTTGGAGCCCTCAAAAAGTCTAACAATTGGTTTAACTGCAATGCTTGGATATCGCCTTCGGGTTTTGGAGGTCAGACGGCAGTCCCTTCACCTAAAATATCTAAGTTTAGCCAAAATCAGCAGTTATACTGGTAAAGCGGACCCCAGGCTCCAAAGCTGAAAAAGCTACGGATGCGACTGGGATTAACGCTGAGATGATGATGATGATGACTTTTCTATCAGCTAACAGTAGCAGTTTTAACCTGTAACAGTATATTTAATGTCATGTACGCACAATACGTGATTCTCACGTCACCAACCCAACTAGCGTATTGTATATACAACCTGACATGAATTATCCCCCATTGCTCGCCAGACACAACATAGAAAAAGAAAAAGTATTTACTGTTAAACATACAGGAAGATCATAAAAGTAAACAATCAAAAAAACAAATTATATAAAATGAATAACAGAAATATTAACCAGAAATTCCTAATACGAGGCCAAAATTCTCCTAACTCAGCATGATGCTTCGCCATTTAAAAAAAAAAGTCGCCGCATTGGTATTCTGTTAAGGCCCGCTGTGACGTGACGGGCAATTAGAGTAATGAATCAATAATGAAATAAAAATAATTATTTAAAATATTAACATATAAAAAATTCATCATATATCCAGCTGGTTAAAGGATCCGTTTCTAGGGTGGATTATTGAACTTTATACCACTGCTCCAAATACCACTATAAAGGTACTAGCGGTAAAACTAAATTAAATCATAGAAAATAAACATAAAGTACGTACCATTTCTAATAAAATATCTTTTTGTTCTAAAAACGCTTCATCAACTATTTCACTTCGTCTTTTGGGATCTAAAAGCTTCGCATTCATCGTGCCATGAGCATTTAGATTGGCTTGAATATCTTCCAATCCTGCTAACATCTACGAAAAACATTACAAACTTGTTAATAAATTAAGTTAAATGTTTGAAGGAAGAACTCCACGAGAGTAGTCCAGTCCAGTCCTAGGTTAGGTCACAGGATTCCACTGGATATGAGAAGCACAGGCCTTGTCGAAGAAGCGATGCCTGGACTAGGCCTATGAACTGCAGTGGAGGACTTTTGTCTCAATGATGACAATGAAAAGTTATTTTATAAAACCAACGGTATTATCGTTTTGTATTTTGTTCACGAAAGCACATTTTTTAGATTCGACTTCATTCACTGAAGATTAGTTATCAGCATTGGGACTACTGCTTGATAGCTAATCTAACAGCATATTCTGTAATAAATTACGTAATGGTAAATGATAATCTGATGTAGATGAAATCTTGCGTGTATCAACTTTAATTACATTTTCACTCACCATCAGACGAAAAGAAAAAGGAAATTCTTATCTACAATGTAATGAAATCTGATCTTTCACTTGTGCCATTATGTGTTGTAAGTATTTGATAACTCAGACAGAAATAATATAATCTATTAATCTATTTTTTCAATTATTTAGACAGCTGATTCACAAAACGAAACAGTCGAGGAATGTTTATTTATAAATTTTATGTATGTTTTATTTTATCCAGAAATTTTGGAATTTTGTCACGTAGGTACCTATTTAGAATTCTATCTGAATTGCAAAATCTATTGATGTGGCAGTTTTAGTGTTTAAATATTATTTTGCTATTCTTAATTATTATCCAGTAAAAAATCATCTTAATGTTATGCTGGGAAACTATAATGTTTTGCACAAAGCAATAGGACCGACCCATCTGCAACTCTTAAATACCAATACCACATTGCAGGGAAATGTATAACAAATCATACTGTGAGAGAATCTAAAATCTACCTCAATCAATTCGAATAAACAATTTATAGGTATTTTTGAACTTTCGAGGAGTCCATTAGTTAGCAACTTGAGGCTCACGACCATCCCTGAACCAGGCCATGGCGTAGCAAGCCGTCATCTCCTTCTGCGAAGCATCGCGATAATTTCTGCGGGAGATGTTCTGGTCGGGAGACAACATCGAACTCCTACTGTAGGTGCGGTCTTGCGGGCGGCGAGCAGTGGGTTGGTTGGAAGAGAAACCGTGGCTCTGGCGCACAGACAAGTGAATGAGCACGGGTGGGTTATAGTCAATAAAAATCTGACACGCCTTTCAGTTCTTTCCGAGCGGGAGAGATCCACACAAAAAAAAAAAAAACAAACAAGAAGGCTCACGCCATTCCAAAGCACCTACTATGGTGCATATGGAGCAGCACTGACAAGAAACTCCATGGACGTTCTAAATCTAAATGTTACGTTATAATATATTGGTTTCATCAACACAACAATTTAAGACTACATTTAAACGTCAGAGAGGCAATTTTCGCAGCTTTACGAACTTTCATAGTCAAATCTGAGTCCGAATTTTACAAAAAAAAAATAAATACTTAAATGTCGGATATCGTAGAAATATTTGAAGAAAAGTTGCTCATTTGATTTACGTAGTAGCGGGGCAAACGCTTGTGACGTTATTTTGTGATGGCAGCACATGGACAGAGTCGTTTTGGAAAGTGGGTTCGGCGAACGGTCACTCACTTTGCATCGAGACGCGGACCAAGGTACTTCTCCGAACCGAAACTTTCGGTTAGCCTATTTAAATTGTGATTGTCAAGACTGGAGGGTATATCTACACGTCGTGCTTTAATTCAAAACTCACCTACGAAATGGAACCCGTACCACCACACCAATATACTGACGATCCTAACGCTCCGCCGTCGCTGTCTTCGACATATAATTTCCCTATATTATAGACATTTACTGTCGCTGATGACGAGAATGCGACTAGATTTTAAACGTTTTTTAAATACGTTATTTATTGTTTCCACTGTTGGAACACGGGTTTTCTCCCGATGAGGGAGTGGGCCCAGTAATCTACCGTTCTGGCCCAGTGCGGGTTGGTAGATGTCGCATTTTTTCAAAGTTTTTAGTTCTAGGACATACCGGTTGCCTCACGGTGTTTTACCCTTCACCGTTTCGAGAGCAGTGGTGATGAAATAATTTACACCAAGTAAAGCGCCTGATGCGGCTCGAACCCACGACTTACAATTACCACAGCTCTACAAAACGTGTACATTATTTAAGCATTCCTAAAGCTACTCTATAAGCTTATTTCTAGGTAGGTACTGTTACAGCCACTTATTTCCTAAACCCCGTTAACCTCTTCGACCCTATCAAACAAAGATGGGCGAGTCTATTTTAGTTTTAGTCGATCACGATTCTTTATTTAAAAAATCACTCTGAAACCGTCACGTTCCGTTTTAACTGTTTTTATTAAAACACAATGTTATTTACTACACAAATTAGCTGATGTTAAAATTTGTGGAAAGTTTATTTTTTGAATTTTGGAATTTTGTTTAATGTTGCTGTTTGTTTAGGCGTTTCGGTCAAGATTGTGATAATTTGAAATAAATTTGTATACTTTTGTAAAGCTGGAATTTCAACAAACGGTATTAAAATCCTCAAAAGATAGTTTGAAAAGTTTTGGTACGGTTTGAGTTACGCAAGCGACGGCCGAAAACGCACTGACTTTAATGATATTAATTGTACTAGTTTTATAAGAATGCACGAAAGCGAAAGTGCTGAACTGTTCGGTTGTATTGCACTGAACAGTGATTTTTATTACTTCCTGAGAAAATATAGTAGGTATACATAGAAGCTGTTAGTCATCATCAACCTTTTTTTTTATCGTCCCACTGCTGGGCACATGTCTCCTCTCATACAGAGAAGGATTGGGCCTAATCACCACGCTTGCTCAATGCGGGTTGGTAATTTCAGACTTATAAAGTCCAGGTTTCCTCAAGATGTTTTCCTTCACCTTCAGTCATTGGTGTCCAAGATATACTTAGAAAGTACATATAACTTTAGGAAACCCGCGCACTCATACTGAGACTTGCTGGTGTTTTAACCACTATGCCACCAATATTTATAAGAAGAAGAAGCTGTTAGTGATTATTAGTAAATTAAAAAAAAAAAACTGAACGTAAGTATTCGATTGCTGAATTAAAAATACGACATATTTCATATCTATAGTTATCGTTCTATCAATCATCATAATTACAGTGACTAGTCATCCTTAATCACCTAAATAAACTCAGAACACAAGCAGACAAAAATAAAATTAACCCTTTCGACCACCCCGCACGACAATTTACCACCCAGACCGACGCCAAGTTATAAATTGGTAATACCAAAATATTGTTTACTTTTTATTTATCGACATTTCGAAAATGGAATACCAAATTGATGTTACATTGACATATTCCCTCGTGGTTCAAAAGGTAGCGTGAGTTATATTCGGGTAAATAACGTAGATACATAAAAATCTTTACATCACTGACATGTATTGTATTCGGTCAATGTCAACATATTGTATTAATATATATTTTAACAAGATATTCTATCATTTGCCTATAGGTTATTTTTTTTTTTTTTTCTAAACCATCTAATGGTAATGTAAACAAATGGATGAAATGTAGCGTTTTGTAGCAAAACTTACAAATTGAGTGGTTTGTTGTTTTTTTTTAATATTAAAAACTAGTGTTAGATCGCAATCTCGCCTGATGGTAAGTAGTGATGCAATCATCATCATCTCAGCGTTAATCCCAGTCGCATCCGAAGCTTTTTCAGTTTTGGAGTCTGAGGTCCGCTTTACCAGTCTAACTGCAGATTTTTTTCTAAACTTCGATATTTTCCGTGAAGCGACTGCCGTCTGACCTCCACAACCCGAAGGCGATATCGAAGCATTGCAGTTAGACCAATTGTTGGACTTTTGAGGGCTCCAACAACCCGTAACGACTGCCATTAGATGTTCGTATGGCAACCGGATCCGACGGCTTAACGTGCTTTCCGAGGCACGATCAGACCAGTGCAAATATTCATATTCATGCATACAAATATTTGCACTGCGCGGGGATCGAACCCGCGCCTCCTTGCGCAGCGGCTGCGTTCGCTACCACTACGCCACGGAGGCTGTCAAATATCAATGATTGCATCATTTATGTTTCTGTAATCTATGTGGTGTACATAATAAAGAGTATTCTATTCAATTGTTGACCGCAATCCCGCCTTATGGTAACCAGTGATGCAATCATTAATCGTAAAGCGCGCTAGTTTATGAAGACCCTATTCACTGTAGCCTTAAAGACACTTAGATTGTAAGCAGACGGAAACACTAAAACAAAACTAGATGTACGCGGTTTATAGATGAGGCGAAATGCTTTATTTGAATACCATAAACCTGAAATTCTAATTTAAAATAACGTTAATGTTCAAAATCAGACGTTTTCTATCAGACAATTGACGTTAATTGAACCTAAGGAACTATTATCATTGATGTGTGGAATCCCATTACCATGCTGTATAAAAGACAAGTATACGTCGTGGTGGCCTAGTGGTTAAAACATCAGCCTCTCAAGTATGAGTGTGCGGGTTTGTTTCCAGGTCAGGCAAGTACCAATGTAACTTTTCTAAAGTTATATGTACTTTCTAAGTATATCTTGGACCCAATGTCTGAAGGTAAAGGAAAACATCTTGAGGAAACCTGGACTTTATAAGTGTGAAATCGCCAACCCGCATTGAGCAAGCGTGGTGATTACGCTCAATCCTTCTCTGTATTAGAGGAGACCTGTGCCCAGCAGTGGGACTGTAAAAAAAGGTTGATGATGAGGGTGATAAAAGACAAATTTTTTTACAGATTACACTTATCATATCAACTCCTACAAAAATCTTTTTGTAAAGAAAACCCGTAGGTAGGTACATCTTGATTTTGGTTCAATATACAAATGAATATGATGACTGATTGCATAGAAACTTAACATGAACAAAATTTGTTGACATTTTCATACAAAACTCTTCGAATATAAATTATTAAATAAAAACAGACATTAGACCGAAAAATAAATCTTATTTGAAGGCATAGCATGAAATAAGATTGAATGAATCAACGGCGGCGGTGAGTTTAGCAAAATAATACATAAAATCATGCGCGTATTTTCCTAAAGCTCAGTAAAGTACCTACACATACATTTCACCAGTTATATTTATGTACATATGTTTAATGTAATAAAGGGCAAGATTGTTGCTATTAGCCAGGCAAAATCCAGACTCAAGGCTGAGATATTCTTGATATAATGCAATAATAAATCTGACAGTCTCTGTGGCGTAGCGGTAGCGAACGCGGCCATTGCGCAAGGAGGCGCGGGTTCGATCCCGGCACGGTGCAAATATTTTTGTGCATGAATATGAATATTTGCACTGGTCTGGTCGTGCCTCAAAAAGCACGTTAAGCCGTTGGTCCCGGTTGCCATACGAACATCTAGTGGCAGTTGTTACGGGTTGTTGGAGGCTGGAGCCCTCAAAAGTCTAACAATTGGTCTAACTGCAATGCTTAGATATCGCCTTCGGGTTGTGGAGGTCAGACGGCAGTCGCTTCATGGAAAATATCGAAGTTTAATCAAAATCAGTAGTTAGACTGGTAAAGCGGACCCCAGACTCCAAAGCAGAAAAGCTACGGATGCGACTGGGATTAACGCTGAGATGATGATGAATGATGAATGCAATAATAAATCTAACCTAAAATCTACACTCTGCACAGTAGGTAAGTAGTGCTTCATGATCAGTCTATAATGCTATCCCACTGTTGGGACAATGAACTCCTCTGTATGAGAGAGATTGGGCCGTCACCCACTACGCAGGCCTGGTGCGGGTTGGTAGACGTCACATGTCTTCGAATTTTTGATTCCAGGCCACGATTTTTTTTTATAATCATAAAAGTGCTTGACTGCAATCCCGCCTAATGGCAAGCAGTTATGCAACCGTTGATGGTAAAGCGCACTAGTTTATTAAGCCTATTCACTTAAAAAACTAAGAAACTAACTAACGAAGTCGTGGTGGCCTAGTGGTTAAAACACCAGCCTCTTAAGTATGAGTGTGCTGGTTCGATTCCAGGTCAGGCATGTACCAATGTAACTTTTCTAAAGTTATATGTACTTTCTAAGTATATCTTGGACACCAATGACTGAAGGTGAAGGAAAACATCTTGAGGAAACCTGGATTTTGGGTCTGAAATCGCCAACCCGCATTGAGCAAGCGTGGTGATTACGCTCAATCCTTCTCTGTATGAGAGGAGACCTGTGCCCAGCAGTGGGACGATAAAAAGGTTGATGATGATGATGATGATGACTTTAAAAACTTAGTAAATAGGTAGAAAGACGGCAGTTGATCCCGGTGATGCAATGTTAAACCCAATAACACAACCAACGATGCTGCGCCAGAGGGAGACTCTCCTCGACCAAACTCGCGACACAACAACATTTGGTGCATTGTGCATCCCGGCACACATTGCA
Source organism: Sesamia nonagrioides (assembly GCA_017933935.1). Classification (NCBI taxonomy): domain Eukaryota; kingdom Metazoa; phylum Arthropoda; class Insecta; order Lepidoptera; family Noctuidae; genus Sesamia; species Sesamia nonagrioides. The sequence continues at coordinate 178,780 of JADWQK010000984.1, read as the reverse complement.
ATTCGCAAAACAACTGCTCAGACCATCCTCCGTACGGCTGCACCAGACATCATGCCCGATGCACCATGTACGATAGGTTCCTTTGCCGTTTGGAGAACAGTAATAATTTTTATGTTTACTCAAAGCGCCTACCGGTGTTTGAATCCACGACCCGAACTCGTGCGTTGGTGTCGTTTCTTCTTCAGCCTATAGAGGTCGACTACTGGACAAAGGCCTCCCACAAGGCTTTCATTCCATTGGGGGGTTTGTCACAATCCGCACGCTTGGCAGGCGGGTTGAGTATCACAGTAATTTGTTATTCTACAGAAGAAGCGCTGCTGCCCGCTTCCCTGGTGAGATTTCCCTTAGTCGCCTCTTACGACACCCACGGGAGGATATGGGTTGGTACTATTATAAGCCCGGTATCACACGGGACAGACGATGTTGTTACCACTGGACTATTTTAGCACTAGGTAGCGCTTGCACAACTAACGTCCTAATCACGCGAAAAAATATTATTTCTAATAAAATTTTTAGGTACGACTGCGACATCCTTATTCCTCGAATAAGCTCCTAATCTAATTCTGTCTCTCACACGATAAGTAATAAATTTTATTCGCGCAGCACAAATCGAGGCGGAACTTGTATTCTTGTGAGACAGGGGCATCAGTACAGGGAACTACCAGATGTTGCTAAACAGTCTGTATCAGGAGTGATAGAAATGTGTGCCTTAGAATTGACATCCCATTCAATTATTATTATATGTGTATATAGAATACCGAAATATAATTACCTGACATTCTATGAAAAACTTGACATTGTATTAAAAAAATTGTGTGTATTATCAAATAAGAAAATTGTGTTGTGTGGTGATCTTAACATTAATGTACTGTTAAGAAATAAGATTACGATGGATTTGGAACATTTTCTGCTTAACTATAATTTAACTCTAGCGCTAAACCAGCCTACTAGGCTTCATAGTAAGACGTGCATTGATAACTTTGCTCATAATCTAGGTAAAGGATGGAAAGCAGATATTATTGATCTTTTGTTGTCAGATCACACATCACAAATACTTAAAATACCTGTACATAAAACGTGTCGCTTAAAATTTTGGAAAACTATTAAAAAATGTTACTCAAAAGAGAACCTTGTTAAATTTAAATCATGTTTACAAAATGTATCTTTTCAAGAAGTTTACGAAAGTCATGATGTTAATGTGGCGTATAAGACATTTCATGATATTTTCTCGATGTTTTACAATCTCTGTTTCCCAGAGAAAATAATAACAATAAACACTAACAAACAGGTTAAATGGATTTCTCGTGGCATAAAGACATGCAGTAAAAGGCAGAGACAGTTATTGTGGGCTTACAGACTACACCCAACAACAACAACTAAAACTAAATTGAAAAATTATACTACGCGATACAAAAAAATTATTAAACTAACTCAGAAGGCACAAAATAATTACTTCATAAACAACTCTCAAAACAAATCGAAGGCAAGGTGAGGAAAGTAATTAAATATGTAATTGACCTTATAGCACCCGTGCTAGCACATATCATTAATGTCGGTATTACTGAGGGAGTCTATCCCGAAGATTTAAAAAAAATCATAATAAAACCGCTCCACAAAAAAGAAGACAAAAAGCATATAAAAAATTACCGTCCCATAGCCAAAATTCCTATTTTTTCCAAAATTTTTGAAAAAGTTATATACAACTCGTTATATCAGTTTCTTCACAAACACAATGTCTTGTGCAAGGAACAAAACGGTTTCCGAAGAAATAGAACCATTAACATGGCCATTTTTGACTTCCTCAATAATATTATGTCTGCTGTTGACAAAAGGACTCCCATCTGCGCTATTTACACAGACATGACTAAAGCCTTTGATTATGTCTCTCACAAAATCCTTATAGACAAATTGTACTGCTATGGCATCAGAGGGAACATTTTAAAATTAATAGAATCGTATCTAAGTGATAGATTGCAATGTACTGAAATTACGAGAGTGTGTGCGAAGTCAAAAATGGAACAAACGTATGTGTCAAATTTCAGGATTATAAAATATGGGGTGCCTCAGGGTAGTGTGCTCGGGCCACCTTTATTTCTCATATATATTAATGATTTACCGAAAGTGACGCAACAAAAAATGGTTTTGTTTGCAGACGATAGCACTGCCATAGTAAAATGTAGAGATCTAAATACTTATCAAATTGACATTAATAATACTCTTAGTGACATAATTAATTGGCTTAATATGAATAATTTAAAAATTAACCTGAAGAAAACCAAACTAATGCATTTTTACCAAAAAATTGAAGCTCCAAAAATGTGTGTCAAATTTAATGGCAACGAAATAGAAGAGGAAAAAGTAAGTGTGTTTTTGGGTGTCTATATTGACAGTAACTTGAATTGGAAACCGCATATAGAACAGCTTTGTGGGAAAATTCATAAATCGGCATACGCACTTTTTCAACTGGCCAGAAAAGTCAATATAGACTCGTTACTTGTTGCCTATCATGGTTTGGTGGCCTCACTCATACGGTACGGTATTATTTTCTGGGGTAATTCTCCGGATAAAGAATTAATATTCAAGGCACAAAAAAGGTGCATTAGAGCCATGTGTGGTCTGAAAACAGAAGACAGTTGCGCGCCGTACTTTAAGTCGCTAAAAGTTCTTACGGTGCCGGCGTTATACATATTAGAAATGAGTATTTTTGTCAAACTGAATCCTAACCTTTTCGAAAAAATGACAACGGCACGAAATGTTCCACTTCGTGGTCAGTACAAAAATTGTTTGTGTAATTATAAATGCAACACTGCACTAGTCAAAAAAAGTATCCTAGGTATGGCTCCACGTATTCATAACAAAATTCCAGACGCCATTAAAGAATTAAATTTTACACAATTTAAGAAAAAAATGAAATTGTTCTTAATTGATAAATGCTACTACACAATTGACGAATATTTGAATGACGAATTAATGTAGAATTGCAATTTATTTTGATTCATTTTTTTTTTCTAATTAATTTTGACATTTTATTTATTTATTTTTTTGACATTATCTGTATTTCGACTTAGATTTTTTTTTGACTAAGATATTTTTTACATTTTAATAATTCCTCATTTAGTTATGACATAAGGATAATAAAAAATCTAGATTTGCATGTATATTTGTACGCCTACTGGCATAACATAGCGCTCTACTCATCAAAAACAAGAACTGTACCTCTATTACCTATGTTAACAAATAAAAGTATTATTATTATTATTATTATTATTAAGACATATTACTAACTCAAAGCCGCTTATTGAATATTGTAAGCTTATCGAATATGAGGTGACGCAAGCACAATTGGCACGTGCAACCGCCGCGTAAATTTTCTATATAACGGATTTCTTTAACAAATCCAACGCTCAGGATGAAAAGGATTGATAGATACATTTTATCATTTGCATCAATGTATTGCTAAAGAAACAACAGTTTGAGCATGAGTTGTTGTTGTCTTTAGTTTATTTTTAATTCTTATTAATTAGTGCAAGACTAGTCCATAAGTTTAATGCCGCTCAGCGAGCTATGGAGCGGGCTATGCGTCTCTCTAAAGGACCGCATCAGAAATGAGGTGGTCCGACAGAGGACCAAAGTCACTGACATAGCTGAGAGGATTAGTAAGCTGAAGTGGCAATGGGCTGGTCACATATGCCACAGGGCCGACAACCGTTGGGGTAAACGAGTCCTCGAGTGGAGACCGCGTCTCGGCAAACGTAGCGTTGGACGTAGATGGAGCGACGACATCAAAAAGGTGGCTGGTAGTGGCTGGCGGAGAACTGCTCAGGATCTAGCTTGTCGGCGTGCCATGGAGGCGGCCTATGTCCAGCAGTGGACAAGTAGAGGCTGATGATGATGAGTGCAAGACCGCGATCTCGCATGATGGTAAGCAGTGATGCAATCGTTAATGGTAAAGCACTCTCTTTTATTAAGAGCCTATTCACTTTAGCATTGAAGAAAAATTGTACGGGAAGACCGCCTCAGGCAAGGTGTTCAAGTCATTTGATGTACGTGGTATAAATGAAGAGCAAAGCGCATCATCTGAATCGTAGAGGTGTCAACAATGTAAGGCGGAGAGTGTGCGCAAAAAGCGAGCAAACAGCGCAAATAGGGCAAAGAGCGAGTGGGCGAGCCCATCATACGGCGATTCCACTCCTCCTCTTCCTTACTCTATAGAGACTCGCCTTAAGACGGGTCGTCCGATGATGGAACCGTGATGGCGGAATTAATTTCCACGCACACTCTCCAAAATGCATCTTATAGAATACCGAAAGGCTGGCTACTCTTCGCCTGTTCCTCAGGCTTTAGGTATTGTTCGTTACCAAATATAGATCACCAAAGCCTCGTCGCACACTCTTTCTCCGATCGAGTCGAACCTCACTCTCAGTAGTCATGACCATGAGACCAACGAGGCAGTGATATAAGTAGAATCGAATACACTGCAGAAAAATAGATCAAACAAAGAAAAACAAGGTTAATTTAACCCTACTCCTGTCGTAGGTGTTATAAGAAGGTGGGGTTCGGCGAATGTAGTAGTATCTCCCGGGCCCCCGACTCATGGTACTCGAAGGATTAGTGGGGTTTTAATCGGTAGGAGTCCGACATCATCTTCCTTTATTCCGAGACGGAGGGTATCCATAAGAATTTTCCCACGAACAAGAAAAAGGTGTTATAAGTAAGTGACCGCTGGCTGCGGGAGACGTAGGACCGGTCATCGTGGAGATCCTTGGAGGAGGCCTATGTCCAACAGTGGACGTCTTTCGGTTGAAATGATGATGATTATGAAGTAGGTGACTTCCAAAAGCAACAAAATTATTACAAAATTTACCAGCAATGCTCCTAGTAACTTGGAGAGCCATCTAAATATATAGGTAGATATAAAAATTCGTTTCCGTATTCGAGGAAATGTTAATTACTCAGCTGTCACACCGTAACGCTGTCGTACATGTCTTCCCAATTAAGGAACGGTCTTATATTGAAAACGGTTCCTGACGTTCTGTTCAGTGGCAGGCAAACATCTACTACATATTGACAGCGACACGCAATAGTTATTTATGCCACTGTCAAGCAATGATAGCTATTGTAATATGAGTGATAGTTTGTGCCACGAAGTGAAGCTGAGTGGCACAATAGATCGCGAGTTTACAATAGCTGTTTGCGACAGTGGCATACAAAACTTTTTCTACCACCTAAACAATTTTATTTATAAATGCAGATAAAAGTTAACAATGGCACGAAAATAGCGCGGTGCGCCCAATGTTGCTATAATCCCACAAATTAAAGGCAAAGGCAATTCATCCATACAGCCTAATAACATGCGATATTTAGTCGTGACGCAAATACGTAAGTACGCTTTTTGGCATAATCATATGTTGAATTTTTGATACCATACCCATAAAAAAAAAAATCTTTGTGGTACGGTTTACCCGTGTTGAAATGGTCATTGTAACACGACTTGGCAGGAATGAGTACTATTGAGATATGACTTAGGGTTATGTATTAAGCAAATTACCAAATGGTTGTAGAAAAACTCGATTCAGCAACTACATATAGGTATGTATACATATTTAACTGTACGGTAAGCGCAGTGGTTAAATAAAATAAAATCATTTTAATTCAGACTTTACAATCCAAAGTGTGTTAGTATAGTAAAACTTACGAAAACTAGGATTAGTAGAAAAATACATAAACTGAAAACAAAATAAATAATTAAAGAACGTTAAAATTATACGGAGCTTATTTCCTAATATGGGTATAAGCCCAGCGCTGGACGTAACGCGTATCCAGCCTATCCGCAATAACAGCCAGAATGCTGCCAACAGCATTCTGGCTGTTATTGCGGATAGGCTGGACCAATGCTGGCGCGCAACCTGCCAAGCGCCGCAGCGCACCGCTTGCGGAGCACGGCATGGAAGCCTTCAACGTGAGCGTCCGCAAACATGCCTGACGCACTGCACCAGCGCGGCAGCCCCAACAACGTCCTAAAAGCATTGTTATATTGGACCCGTAAGGCGCTGAAAGATTTTTGCGCACAAGCAACACGAATACAAAGATGAGCAATGCGCTCTGAATAGTGTTATTTTCACTTGAGCGGTACAACGTTTAAATCTGCGGGCTATCATATTGGCTCTGACCGACAGCGCCCTATGCTCCCTGTCCATGTCCTCATCGTCACGCAGGTGATCAGTGACTATGTGCCCAAGATATTTAAAACAGGTGACCAAGCTATTACTAGTTAAGCTATTGACTGCTGCGCTGCGTGTCGTGGGTTCGGTTCCCGCACGGAACTAATATCTGTTATGACCTACAAGTGGTTGTTCCGGGTCTGGCTGTTTGTGTACGTGAGTTAAATGTTTGTCAACGCACCCACGATACAGGACTAATTCCTGGAGCTGGGCAACATTTCCATAAATAAAAAAAAAATATTCGCGTCGATACGCCTGTCAACCTACATAAAAGGCTCTTTCCCATACCTTTTTACAAACTTCTAGGAAAACCTATATTTCTATCTATAAGGAAAAACTATTAAAAAAAACTCCAGAGATAATCAATTGATGCACGGCTCGATGACTAAGACAAAAACAGCGTGCTTCGGGAGACGTAAAACAGTTTTGTACATTTTAGTACGTACATTGTACATACCTAATAAATATCACACATGGTACGTACCAGTAATGTGAATGCCAAATGTGTTCCCGCCATTGCGTTTAACTGTTGACGTGAAACGAACCAATAAGACCGCCAATGTGCGGTGTTGCCAGGGAAAGGAAATAAATATCGCCTATAGAAATTGTTTGGCTTTATGGTAACGAGTTTATAGATAAACAAACTCTCGCAGTAGAACATAGTAATGATTTATTACAAAACTAGCTTTCCGCCCGCGTCTTCGCCCGCGTGGAGTTCGGTTATATCGCGTTTCCAAGAAAACTCTTCAAAAGTTTGGAATCAAAACTATCCTGTGTAATTTCTCAAGGTCAACTCTATCTGTGTACCAAATTTAAATAAAATCAGTTAAGTGGTTTAGACGTGAAAGCGTAACAGACAGACAGAGTTACTTTCGCATTTATAATATTAGGTATAGCAGGGATGGCAGTCAGCCGTACCTAAATTAATAATAACATATACTACCAATTATTTCTTCTTATTCTTCAGCCTTCAGAGGTCCAGTGTAGGACAAAGGCCCCCAAGGCTTTCATTGCTTTGGGTGGGTTTTCCATAATCCCCACGCTTGGCAGGCGCATTGGGGATCGCAGTAATTTGTTATGCCACAGGAGAAGCGCTGCTGCCCGCTTTCCTGTTGAGAGTTCCCTTAGTCGCCTCTTACGAGACGCACGGCAGGATATGGGATGGTACTATTCTAAACCCGATGCTACATGGTACAGTTACCAATTATTCATCATAAGTTCAGAATTATGTTTCCCTTGTAACATTAATTTTAGTTTTTTTTTTTTACTTGTACGGACGATAGCATGTCAAGCTACCCTAAATTGTCAAATATCAATCGATCTTAAACCTTAATACTTTAGAGATAAAGTTGGAAATCTTATAAAGAAATCTGACAGATTGTAGTAGCTTAATGTGCTGCCGTCTGTATTTAGTTATGAAGAAATGTAAAAATAAACGATTTATTAATTACTAGCAGCCGCCAGCAACTTCGTTCGCGTAGACTTAGTTATGCTCCGCTCCTATTGGTCGCAGCGTATTGTTTTTTTTTTTTTATAAATTACAAACAAGCGCTTGACCGCAATCCCGCCTGATGGTAAGCAGTGATGCGATCGTTTATGGTAAATCGCGCTAGTTTATTAAGAGCCTATTCACTCTAGCCTTGAAGACACTCAAATTGTTTTGTGACGGAAATACCGCCGCTGACAAATTATTCCAGTCCCTTGTGTTATATTATAGCCTAAAGTCTTCCCTACCTACACCTGTACCTCACCTGCAGTTGGATTACATACCCAGGTACTAAAGAAAAATGCAGCTACTTCTCTCATGCCGTCTTACTAAGAAAAAATTCGTTAAAAGAAAAGATAGTTTATCCAGGTTCCTTTAAAACAATCTAGCTAGAATTGCCTTTCCTATCGATTACAAAAGAAAACACAAAGGAGACGACAAAAAGCAGCAACAGAAAATATTTTCCCAGAAATGGCGAATATTTCCTGACGCTAGCAACCCGAAACGTGCGAAATTTTACGATCGGTTTCAGAAATTGTGGTTTATAAATAAATACAATTTAAGCGCATTTTATGGCCTGCATACGCGATGCTGAAATGCATTTGGATCGAAATAGGAATAAATAAAACGACACTTCAACCTGTAGGCATGACGCTGAGTTCCTTCACCGATGTAATGGAAATAAAATGAATAATCCCTCAAAACACTCGCGTTTAATTTCAATATAATATCACACCGCCGTCGGAGGGGACTGGTCATTTCTTAGCTGCCACGGCGTATTTTAATTTCTGAATTGATTTTTGTGTGTTTTCCATAATGGACGCTCTCAGCGTACAATATATTTCTGTATCGTTCTCACACGGTTGATTTCAACATGAATGATGTAATCAAATATTTGTAACAGCTTGAAAATTTAAAAGAGTGTCCATGGAGTTTCTTGCCCGTTCTTCTCCATAGGTACCTACTCTTTGGAATGGGTGACTAGCTTCATCTTACTGACTGACCGACCTGACAATTCAAAAGTGCCTGTAACTGGTTTATTTGAAATAAATGCTTCGATTTTGATTTTGACTTAGCATTCTCTGTCCATTGCTTATAATGGTTAACTTGAATAAAAATCATACAGATTTTTTTTTCCATAAAAGTATTTTTCATATCAATGAAAGGGTATTTATAATGAAAGAAAGAAAATAAAATCTGTAGAAACAAAACGCACATTATAATCCAAAAAAAATATATAAAACACACATCATCTGCCTCGCCAACTAGATATATATTTATTTTATTTATTTATTTTATTAGGGTAGGCTACTGGTCTAACCGGATTCAGCTGAAAAGGTACCACTATTTTACTTTGAGCCGCAGCCTATCTGAATTTAAAGACCCAGTTACTGGGCAATAGGGTATCCCTTGGTATGACTGATGGTTGGGTCAGAGTTGCGGGTTGATTAAAAGAGAAACCGCGGCCCTGTCGCACAGGCAAGTGAAGAAACAAGGGTGGGTTTTAGTCAGTAAAAGTCTGACGCACCCTTCCGGGTTCCGCTTCTCAAGCAGTAGTTTATAAATAAAAAAAAATGTAATAATGGGCTGTGGAAGTCAGGCAGGCCGTCGTTCCATCTAACTGGTTTAAACTGGTTTTCATTTTCAAGCGGTTAGACGGGAGACCAACCCAAAATAGATGTGAAAAGGCTAGGCACATGACGTGTCTCAAGACTAAAGTCGTTGACCAGTGTGTGTTGCCAGTGATGACTTACGGAACTGAAACGTGGTCACTCACAATGGGCCTTAGTATAAGCCCCATTGTGAGTGACCACGTTTCAGTCAAGGCTCAGACTTACACAAAGGGCTATGGAAAGAGCTATGCTCGGAGTTTCTCTGCGTGATCGAATTAGAAATGAGAAGATCCGCAGAAGAACCAAAGTAACCGACATAACTCTTCGAGTCGCTAAAATTAAGTGGCAGTGGGCAGGGCACAGTGCTCGTAGAACCGATGGCCGATAGGGCAGTAAGGTTCTGGAGTGGCGGTCACGTACTGGAAGATGCAGCGTAGGGAGCCCCCAACAAGGTGGACCGATGACCTGGTGAAGATCGCGGGAAGCCGATGGATGCAGGCATCACAAGACCTGTCATCGTGGAAAGCCTTGGGGGAGGCCTTTGTCCAGCAGTGGACATCTATAGGCTGAAGAAGCAGAAGTAGATGGGACTTTTATTGAATTGTTAGTGTAGGTACTAAGCCTGTTCCTCTTCATTCAGGATTTCAAGAATTCAGCCCTTTAGCCATCATATTCACTAACTGCGCCCCGTGGTTTCACCCGCGTAGGTTTCGATATGTTTCTTATATGCCCCGCTCCTATTGCTCGCAGCGTGATGTTATATAGCCTAATGCCTTCCTGGATTAATGGGCTATCCAACGCAAAGAATTTTCAAATCGGACCAGTCGTTCTTGAGATTAGCGCGTTGAAACAAACAAACTCTTCAGCTTTATATATTAGTATAGATTCTCCTACCCAATTTATTTAAGGTCCACCAAACCTGCCTAAGTATCATCAAGAAGTGTATAGAAAAATACAAGCACCATCTCATCCATTGAAAGCCATTCCACCCAAAGCCTCATATAGACTAATATATAAAACTGAAGAGTTTGTTTGTATCTTTGTTTGTTTGAACGCGCAAATCTCGGGAACTACTGGTCCGATTTGAAAAATTCTTTGCGTTGGTAGCCCATTAATCCAGGAAGGCATTAGGCTATAACATCACGCTGCGAGCAATAGGAGCGGGGCATATAAAAAACATATCGAAACCTAACCTAACCTAACCTTTGCGTTGGTTAGCCCATTAATCCAGGGAGGCTTTAGGCTAAAAAACGCGTGTGAACCCGTGTGGCGCAGCTAGTAAAAGATATTCTTTTATTACTGAAATTATTTGAAAGCCAGCAAAGTATCATATAAAAGTAATATCATTTGAACCGATAATTCGTATTTCTCAATCGTAACAATAAAATAGAAAACCAATAAAACGAGATTGAAAGTTGCGAAACAAAAAAAAAGTAAGATTTGATCAGAATTTCAATCAATTCGTTATTGAACGTAGAATAGAATAAACGGTAAGACAAAAATCAAACATTGTATTTTAAGCTTTCGTATATCTTTGCTCTTAGATTTTGATCTTTATTAACTTTGATTTAAAGCCTATTCTCTAATTAGCCATAGGTCGGAATAGGTAGACTGAATTGGGGTCATTGTTCGGAAAGGTATATATTAATATGGACATTCCTCCAGATTTACGGAATTAGTTATTTAAAAAAAAAATATGCATAAATTATATTAAGTCATAAAACCGTTCATTTGACCATGCCGTTCATTAGAGGCCAAAAATAAAATATTGAAATGTATTAATGCTTCATCATTTCAACAAGTAAATAATAAATTAGTTTTGTTACATTCCTTTATATGAATTGAGTAGTAATACTACCAACATTAACAATATTTACTTGGATCCGAAATTACATTCCGGGAAAATGGCTTATCCACGTTATTCTTTCTGTGAACATTTATGATTCAAGTACCTACCAAAAATCACTCTACCTATTCCGACCTATGCTAATTACTTTTGTACGTTTTTTAATTATATTATTGCTTTTCTTTCCTAAATACAATTGAATATAAATATATGCTAAGACACATTTTAATGACTATGCAATTAGGAACGCAATCCATTACACTGTTTACGGACGTTAACATAAGAAGCGGAAATGATGGCAGAGTACATAATATCAACGCGATTATACCTACTAAAATTGACGTCATGTTTGTGAGTGCTAGACTCAATAGAAAAAGGCTTCATGTATATGAACAAAACTTATTTATCCAGAAATCAATAGGGATGTTTCCTGGGTAAAAAAAAATTGATTCTATTTAGTCCGTCATTCAGATTATAGAAAAATATTGGATACGTATATTTTGTTTTATCAAAACAGAAAAAATTGACAAACATAAAAGGCATCAAAGATCAGGAGTGGTGGCTGGTAACGTCACTGGCCGCTAAAAAGTGTATCGTGCAGTGACGTCACACGAGTTTTCAACGCGCTGTGTCATCTTCACTTTTTGTTTATATGAAAAAAGAAAAAAGCACGTGTCTAGTATTTTTGGAAATCTGACTGACGGACTCATTAGTTCTTTTTAGTCAAATACCCTATTGTTAAAACCTAATGCAAATAATTTGGTTGTCTCTAAGAAATTGCTCTTAGCGTTAAGTATCATGTCACCTTTTGATAAGTCTTTATATTTATATTGTGTTATTTGCACAGGTTTTACCTAGTTCAGGCAAATTATACATCAGCGCTATTTAGAATTAAGAAAATTATTATAAAAATTATGTACAAAGCTGAGAAATAAACAATTTGTTATTTATTAATACACATTATTATCGTTATTATTTATATGGTGTACCATTGTGTGGCACCGGGCTTAGAATAGTAGCAACCCATATTCTCCCGTGGGTGTCGTAAGAGGCGACTAAGGGAACTCTCACCAGGGAAGTGGACAGCAGCACTTCTCATGTGGAATATCAAATTAGTGCTATCCCCAACCCGTCTGCCAAGTGTGGAGATCATGGCAAACCATTCCAATGTAATGCAAAAACTTGGGGGAGGCTTTTGTCCGGCAGTGGACATCTAAAGGCTGAAGAAGAAGAAGTACCTACCTACATAATAAAGAGTATTCTATTTTATTCTAAATCCCAAATTATCAACAACTTTTTTATAGTCCCACTGCTGTGCACAGGTCTCCTCTCATACAGAGAAGGATTGAGTGTAACCACAACGCTTGTTCAATGCGGGTTGGCGATTTTAGACTTAACGTCTAGGTTCCCTGAAGATGATTTCCTTCACCTTATAATCAGTCATTGGTGTCCAAGATATACTTAGAAACTACATATAACTTAGAAAAGTTACATTGGTACTTGCCTGATCTGGAATCAAACCCGCACACTCTAACTTGAGAGGCTGGTGTTTTAACCACTTGGCCACCCCGACTCTCATAAAACATTACTAAAATAAAATTGTATTTATTTCCAGAATATGTTTTCTCATACGTTGACTGTACTACTGTTGGGGTATATGGCATTCGTCTCCTCGCGGGAGTCGCTTCGGCCCATGCCTGCCATAACCAACTCCCTCGTGAACCTCGGAAAAATGGACGTCTCATTTTATTTCTCTGGTAACGGTCGTGGTAAGATTTTTATAGTAGTTGAAAATATATCACTAGCCCAAAAGAGCAAAATGTATCTAAATCATACTAATATATTCAGCTAGCGGCCGCCAGCGACTTCGTTCGCGTGGAGTTAGTTATGCTCCGCTCCTATTGGTCGCAGCGTGATGTTATATAGCCTAAAGCCTTCCTGGATTAATGGGCTATCCAATGCAAAAATAATTTTTGAAATCGGACCAATAGTTCCCGAGATTATCGCGTTCAAACAAACATACAAACAAACTCTTCAGATTTATATATTAATACTAGCGGCCGCCAGCGACTTCGTTCGCGTTCACAAACTCTTCAGCTTTATATATTAGTATAGATATAGGTTTTGCGTGTACCTCCTGGAGAATCCAAAAAGAACAAACCACCTCGGCCAATGGCAACATTTTGAATTATTGCTCAGTTGATATTAAGTAAGCGTCTCGCGTCTGTTAAAATATTGAGAGCAATATGCACGTCCACGTTTTCTCCCGTTTTCGCAACATTGTTTGTTACTGCTCTGCTCCTATTGGTCATAGCGGGATGTTATATAGCCTAAAGCCTTCCTGGATTAATAGGCTATCCAACACAAAAAGATTTTTTCAAATCGGACCAGTAGTTCCTGAGATTAGTGAAACAAACAAACAAACTCTTCAGCTTTATATATTAAGTATAGATAGATTTAGCAAGAGAACTGCTTGCATCGATATTTGCTTTAAGATTTTATTTTGTTGACGGAAAATATCAAAGTTTTGCCAAAATGAGCAGCTAGACTGGTAAAGCGGACCCCAGACTCCAAAGCTGGAAAAGCTTCGGATGCGATTTATTTTGTTAGATATGTATATTAGAGCCAAACAATGACCTGTTTATCTCTATTCACTGAAGTGTTTAATATCAAATTAAGATTTCTTTATGTTTTCAGATGGCCCTTCCCATGCGATGAAACTAGACCATGGGCCAGCGTTCCCTCCAGCTTACTTCCAAAAACTTGAACCAGTCACCGAAGAGCCTTGTTTGTGCTCGACCCACCGTAATACTAAAGATTCCTTCCTGTCCAACCCTGCTGGTCTCATTACCAAGATACTTTCGAATACCGATCTGTTATCTTTCAATAACAACGATCCAGTACGATCTACGTTATGTTGTGATTCTCACGAAAATATACAAGAAGGTTCTGTGTATTTTGAATTTACTCCCGAACAGAAACCAATGAAGCCCAGCCCATCAAGATCAAATCCTCTTCCAATGATGCCCTTCCTTTTCGACAGCATAATCCCAAACAAATCAATGTTACCCGCTTCGAAAACTAAAGCAATAGAAGTGTTCCTTTTCCCTAAAAAGAAAGACTTGTCAACTGTAATGAGTAACTTTGAAATGCCAAAACACAGTGCAAGCTCAAAGAAAAGAGACACAGTTGCCAAAGATGCTATTACACTTGTAGGTAATAAGAAATTAGAGAATAATATAAATTTATTCCGACCACCTCCTCCAGTAAAGAAGGATTTGAGCGCTCAACAGAAAAAGGCTAATGAAAATGAAACTGAGAAACCCGCGGAAGAAGAGGATAAGATTATTATGGAGCCTGCTAACAAGCCTAATGCAGTTTAAATGAGAAATGTAGTAAATAAAGTAGAACTAAAAGAAATTTTAGTTGTGTTGTTTAAGTTAAATTATACCAAGACCAGTTTAATGTTGTAGTTACGTAGACATGTAAACTACGTCGACACTAGTTGAATCATCAAAAAAAAAAGTAATCCTATAATTTGCCGAAAACAGCCAATTGAAACCAGAACAGAGCGTGACTAAGGTCCGTATTACAGAACGTCACTCAAAACTCAAGCCCTACTTAAGTCTCGTTTCAAGAGATTTGATTGGTTGAAACTAGTTTCAAGTAATGCTTAAGCAGAGATCAATGTTTGAGTTCAAAGATTAGATTCGTATAGTCCGACAAAATTTACATTTATTTATCTACGTTGAACGTAAATTTTGATTTTGACTTGGAAAAATTACCAAACCAATTTCAAAATACTAAAACAATCATGAGTTAAAAATAATTTTGAATGAATTTTTTATTTTCATCTATCTTGAAAGGATTTACTTGAAGTGGTAGGTTAGAAATATATCTAACCTAGGACATGCACTTTCGGGCTTCGGGCGGAGAGCAGATTGCCGCCCAGCAAGGACCAGGCCCGGGTCGACGACGCGTTGTGTTTCACGCGCACCTCAAAGAGGTGTCAGCACATCGTGACGGGGTCCACGAAGACCGATGCCTCCTGGGCCAGGGTTGCAGGTTGGTTAAAAAAGTAACCGTGGCCTTGTCGCACAGGCAAGTGAAGGAACACGGGTGGGTATTAGTCAGTAAAAACCTGACGAGCCCTTCCGCTCCTCCCATAGCGGGAGAGGTCATTTGATGACTTGATTTCCCATCAAATTTATTTCGTCATCGCTACTCTTAAATTGGTAAATGAATAATAAATCATGAGGAGCGGTGCTTAGTATTTGCCGCAATATAAAAAAGAGCGATAATCACAAGTTAAGCAGCAAATGCGACCGCTGAGGTCAAACAACGGGCGTAATTAAGCTGTTACCATACTGGTAGCGTACCGACGTAATTCTTACATTTATTTATTCGTACAATCACGCAGTACTCTCTATTCAATGGCCGCCCCTCTCGCTCGCCAAAGAATTCCAGCATTGTAAACAAGCAGTGTATTTCACCCAAGTCAATATGTTCGTCGTATACACAATTTTCGTAGGCAGATCGTGGGCTCTGTAAACGTGGTACGTGCGTTTAATGCGAAGTACCCTCATTTGCATTTGTATCAGCAAAGGTAATGTGTATGAGAGCATAACGGTTAATTGGAGGTGGGGTAGGTAATTAGAACTTCTTTTCGTGGGACGTTTTAGTATAAGCAGGACAAATTAGTTTTTTTTCTAATAGAGGTATAATGCTGAACCATCCTTATCTATTTTATAGATCTAAATACAACGTATTCCGCATCATAATTACGTGGCATTCTATTACTATCAATTTAAATAATTTTAAGCTAATAATAATTATGCTAATCTATTTCCATAATTATGTTCTAAAAATGTATTTGCTCAACAAAGTAAATAACGCAATTTATATGTATGGTCTACATCAGCGTTTCCAATTAGGTGGGTCGCGAACCAGCACCGATTCGCCTAAAAAACCGGGTCGCAGCTTTATCAAGGCGACTTTAAATAAGTACTAGGAGATCGTCGATTTTGTTTCTCGACTAACGAGGCTACAACAGTAGTTTAGTTTAAAAGAAATATAGAAACCGACTTGAAGTCGAACCAGACCTCAGGGTAAAACGGGTCAGAAATAAACCGCTTCGTACTTCTCACTGATGATTGTATATACATATGTACATATTAGCAAGATTTGTGTATTTTTTTTTATAATACCGATTTTAGTTGGGTCAAAAATCTTTAGTGGGTCACGTAGGAGGAGTATGAAATTTATTGGGTCACAGTACAACAAAGTTTGGGAAACGCTGTGCTGCATGATAAAGAGCATTCTATTTTATTATGATCCAGCAAATTTTTACAAAATCATCTTAATTTTATTACAATGCAGCCGACAAGAAAATGATAACTTAATACCTATGAATGTCATACAAAGGAATAAGTTTTCAACTTCAACTCTTGATCAATGGCCCCTGTGGAATAGATACCACAATTTTGCCAATAACACGTGTAACAAATTAAAGAAACTTTTTGAAATTTTTATTTCACAATAATGGCGGATATTGCCAATGACAGTAGAAAAAGACAGCTGCGTGCACCGCCTACGAGGGAGGTTTGAGGCAAAGTCATGATGTGGCCACTATGCTGCGATATTTCAATGTTCTTTATGAATTATTTACTGAATGCACTTTTTACTACATAAATCATGCGCTTTTATTTAGTAAACGACACTTATTTAGTAAAGTCCAATAAAAAATGAGCATGACACTCATCTTAGCTTTCCCGCCGAAACTCCCACGAATAAGTTTTAAGCAATTAGCTGGAATTGTCATACTGACAACTGACAGCTGTTAGGCATGCATTCTCTCAACGGCCACACTATACATGTGAATTTGGCATCGTCATTACCAGGATACACAATCTTAATATCGTCTAACATTAACTGCAGTCCTTAGGTCAACTACGCCCTGGTGTATAATTAAGCAACACGAAACCACGCACAATGGTCCGCTGGAGGGACTGAGTGCGGAAACCAAACGAATAACATAGAACATAGAACAAGCAACACGAAACTTTCCCTCACGTAATAAATATATTGTATATAGTCGATAGTTAGTAAAAAGGCCTGAGGGATGGGCCCTTCATCAAGTTTCCAAACAGACCCGAACATTTCCAGCTTACACGTGCTTACACGTGTCTTGTATCCAAAATCAACCCTATAGAAGACTGGAGAGAAAATGTTTAATAATGTTGATTAACCTTGCAAAATAGTATATCGTTAACCTAGGGTCGAAATAATCAATTATTTCGACCCTAGTTAGTTTCTTTTACCCGTGTTAAACACTCGTTTTCATTCCAAATATGGGGAATATAAAACTAATTGTTTATGCAAACAATTTTTAAAATTTCGTCATAGATACGTAACAGATTAGTATCCCGCCAATTTATGTCGACTTTTTAAATTTTGAATACGGAACTTACGGCGCAATTGTTGCGGCTTATTCTGCTCAAAAAATTTGCGCTAAGTTCACACTGGCTGTTTAGAAACTCACATGGCCGCAGCATTATTTTAATTAGTTTTTTTTACATAAAATCTTCACAGCTGACAGCAGTTCCATTTTTAAAGTTCATTTTGGCCCTTAGGTGGGAAGTAGTTTGTAATTCAAAAAAACTACTTCCCACCTAAGGGCCGAAATCTGCGTCTCTAGGGAGGGAATCAGTATTTTCCACCCAATTATCAAATCAAAACAACATGAATGAATGAACAACATGCTGCTGAAAACCGATATTTTACGTGGAGCTACTGGTCCCGATTCTCTTGTTCATGTCAACCGCAGACTAATTTGACAGGACTATACTAATATTTTATCTTCTGTCCTCTTCTTAATGAAAGAGAAAGAAAGATGCACTGACCTTATATTTACTGCCTACCCGCCCTCCACATCCAATCTACTGGGTATTCATAACCTCTTAATAAGGCTGGTTATCAGAATTTCAGGCTTCTGGCTAGATTTTACGACCTTCAAAGATCTGCTAATGACAGCCGGAACCAATGACTTAAATTGCCGAGACAAGGAGGGGTTCATGAGGGGTAATTGTGAAAAAATATTCACCCATCGACAAACAAACCGTGGCAAGCGACTTGGGCGGCCGCTGTTATAAATTAAAAAAAGATCTAGAACTTGCTTTTGTCCCAAAATTGAGTCATACCTACGCCTTCGATGAAATGACTCTTCTACTTAAGTTATACTCATTTTTAACCGACTTCGCAAAAGAAGATACTTTCGCAACTATGTACTATATAACTTTCATAATTATACTAGCGACCCACCCCGGCGTCGCTAGGGTGCAATGCTGATACTAATTACACTACAGAAAAACTGTGAATGCTATATACTAAAACATAGCATCTCGCCGCTCCCGCCGCCCCGGCCGGTCGGTGCTGCCGCAAACGCTACGTCCCGTAATTTTTAAATCTGTAATATCTTCGAAACCATTCATCTAAATCGTGCTGTAAAAGGCGATATAGATCCATATTAAATCAAAAATGTATTTAACGTATTTAATTGGATAAGTATTGGTGCTCTATTGGGTAAAATCGCTACGTTTAGCCATTATTTGTTGTAAAAAGTAAATGAGAAAAAATTTGACTATAGGAAATCCATATGAGATAAATACATACATATGAGATATACCTTTTCAATGTGTACATTATTTTGATAAATTTCGCAGGGTCTGCAATGTAAGCGGAAAAAAATATTATTTACGACATTACATTTTTCTAATGTGATGTCGTAAATAATTTAATTAAATTAGTGAAGAAACACTGTTGTGGTTTTGAGGTTTGCCTCAAAAATAACAATGTTTCTTCAGTATTTAATAGAGTTATTATACATATAAACCTTCCTCTTCAATCACTCTCTCAATTAAAAAAAACTGCATCAGAATCCGTTGCGTAGTTTTAAAGATTTAAGCATAATTAGGGATATAAGGACAGAGAAAGCGACTTTGTTTTATACTATGTAGTGATATTACTTTTGGAAGTTTTAACTTATTCTACTTCTACTTACTGCTTCTCCTTTCTTTGCTGCCGCTTCTTCTTGAAGGCTCTCTTTACCCTCAGTAGTAAAAAGGCAGCTCTATCTATAGTAAGCACTGATGGCCGCTTGGTGGCGCTAGGTTCGTCCATCCCCTCCTCTTCGGCCGGCTCATCGCACAACCTCAGGCCGAGCCATCGCTGTTTGGTTGTAGTCCTCGTTGTGACGCCGAAAGGAACACACGTCTAGCTAAGAACGCACGCTCATTAAGTTCGCGCTTATATAGTTAGCATTTCTTGCTAAATTCGATCCTACTTGTAACACTACTTGTAATTTTTATGACACTTGACACTGTTTTTATTTACACTAATCACTTTGCACTTTTTATTACGATGCACGGGCGGAAACCACCTGAAACAATGAAAAATATGTTTTAATACTTTTGCAAATTCGATTAAAGAGTTGTACTAAAGAAACATTACAGCCAAGTTAGCTTCTAGAAATCCTAAGTATAGTTTTTAAATTTAAGATTAATAAAATAATTATTCCACACAAGTTCCCACCGGTCTTTAGAAATAAATTCTGTAAGTGAATTCAAAATTCAAGCAGCAACCCTATCCAAAGAAGAAACTTCGATAGAAAAGTTTACGAATGTTTCAGAAATTCTAGATTTATTTGGAGAAATGTCTGGTATGTAATCAGATTTGTCATTTCAAACGGTAGAATTAATTTCATTCCGAGTATTGATGGAGTCTAGACGAATACAATATAAATTCAAACTGTCCAGTCATGTCTGCTGGGAACCGGAATAATGTTCCTCTTAAGACTGCGGCGACATTTTACTCTAAACTAGTGTCACCATGAGATTTAGTACAATTTCTCTTATTTTTTTTTTTTTTTTTTAATAGTTATAAACTAGTGCTTGACTGCAATCCCGCCTGATGGTAAGCAGTGATGCAATCGTTGATGGTAAAGCACACTAGCTTATTAAGCCTATTCACTCAAAAAAACTGAGTGAATAGGAAGGAAGACGGCAGTTGAGCGAGGTGATGCAATGTTTAACCCAACAACACGACCAACGATGCTGCGCCAGAGGATGATCTGGAGAGCCTTCACGACCAAACTCCCGACACAACAACATTGGGCACATCGTACCCGGCACACATCGCAACACAACTGCTCAGACCCGTTCTCCGTACGGCTTCACCAGACATCATGCCGGAACACGACCAATCGCTTGGCGGCAAGACTTTGTCTGGTGGGTGGTAACTTATGCCGGCGGCTGATGTTGTTGCCTACCACCGAGCCAAAACTAAATTGCACATAGTGGCTCACAAACATAAACGTGTATATTTTATGAATCGGTTTCATTCATCATCATCATCAACAAGCTTTTTATCGTCCCACTGCTGGGCACAGGTCTCTTCTCGTACAGAAGGATTGAGCGTAATCACCAGGTTTCCTCAAAATGTTTTTCTTCACCTTGTAATCAGTCATTATTGTTACTATAAATTAATAAAATATTAATTAAATGTGAAAGCGAGTTTGTTTGTTCCGTTTTCACCCAGAAAGTACTTAACAGATTTGGCTGAAATTTGGCACACAAATAGTTGTAACCAGAATTACCACGTAAAATACTTTTAATACGTGAAAATATCGGGATAAAAAGTATCTGATGTGTGTAATTCTTGGTTATAAACCATCTTAATATATAACCTAAAGCCTTCCTGGATTAATCGGCTATTCAAAGCAAAAAGAATATTTAAATCGGACCAAGTTCCTGAGATTAGGCGTTCAAATATACAAACTCTTTAGCTTTATATATTAATATAGTTAGATTAGTATAGATTTAAGATCAAAACAAAACAGATATCAAACAATAAAACTAATATACAAAATTAATTAGGCCGTCAATTTAGAATTCCGATACTGATATTTGTTTTCCTTTCCTAAGGCCCTCTGGGGTTGTAAATAATGGCAAAATACGTCGCATCTTTACTGAACTAAAACCTTAAAAGCTCTAGGATATGTGAGTCCTCTTTGAACTTGGTTCAAGGCCAAACAATATATGTGGGCTCAAAGACAAATGTGGAATTTCCACGAACTGATATGAAAGTTGTTGTTTTTGATTATTTTTCGTGAACTCCAAATATTTAATGCGGGATATTTATTCTTTGTCATAAAATATAGATCAGGTTAAGTGATAATGTATGTAACTGAGCAAAAGCTTCTTTAGGTGCTTTGTTTATAATAACAGAAATTACCTACATACCTATCTTTATCAGTATAAATGGTGGGCATAAACTATAGATTTTACTACGGCCATAACACATTCCGTATTCCTATAAAATGGCTCAATGGTCACCGCGATTGGGAATGACACCCCTAATCTTTCTTTTCTTTAGCTCTTCAATGGCCTCTGTGGTTAGATACTACAATTTTGCCAATAACACGTGTAACAAATTGTAGAAATTCTTTAAAAATTTCATCTCATAATAATGGCGGATATCGCCAATGACAGTTGAAAAAACGGCCGAGAGCCGACTGCTAGGAGATTTTCTGTAAAGCCATGATAAAACCATAATGAAACTGTGACAAAAAAAAACTATAACTCACTAGCAAGGAATTTCTATCTAAACTGGAATGTAAACTATCAATCAAAACGCGGTCCGGGGGAGATAGCTTCACAGTAGCCCTCTGTCCTTGTTGTATAGGGTGACTATTATAATAGAATTTATAAGGAATGTAAGTGAAATACATTTTTTTTTTTCACTTATATTACCTGTGTTTTAATGAACATTTTGGCATGGAAGCGAACTTATTAATTTCATTATTGAATTTTAAAAATGGATGAATAAATTGATGATATACGGACGACAGCTAGCTGGTCAATCTTTAGATAAATAAAATATCTAAAAAAAAAGCAAAATTTAATGACATTGTAAATACCCAATAAAAGTCACGTACTTATCATGCACACAATGACTTAGTGCACATTTATTAAATATTCCGAAATTTATGGTCACCCTACATACAAACAAAATAACTTGAATATGATTACCGCAAAAAGCTTACTTAAAGAATGATATTCCGCATCCAGAGTATGACTCACTATTGCAGACATTAATGGCACCCTTTTCCACCAGTTTTTTCTAATGGAAATTGTTGGTTTCAAACAAAATTACAAAAAATAAATATGGGTAACACTTAGACCGAGACAGAGGGCTACTGGGACGCTTTCTCCCTCGGACTGTGTTCTCTTCAAATAAAGTTTTATTTCCGATCCACCTTATTGCTCTTGCGATAAAGTCTTCTTTTAAATAAGAGACTTATGCAAGTTCACATTCCAGTTTAGATAAAATTTCCTTGTCAATTTGCCAGTTCATTGCATTACACTGAACAGGCAAAGGTATCTTAGACCATGTTAGCCTCGTCTTGAATTAATACCTTCTTATAAATGCAATGCAAAAATAAAATACGTCTTCACAAAATGGCGTCTTCCCGCCATCTTTTATTATATTTAATTTGTTGAGTAGCTTTGTTCAAAAGTATTTATTAAAAAAAAAAACTTTTTCAATATAACAAATATTTTTTTATGTACTAAATAAAATGAGTTTTTGTTGTTATTTTACTCACAAGTATTTTGAAAAACGTTGTATGATACACGTGTGTATTGATGATTACCGTCCTCGGCTCTCTTAAGACCCTCGCCTACAGCTCGGATCTCAACAGCGCCTCGGAAGTAATCACCAATGTTACACAGTAGTACCATAATGTACTATTTTCGTGTTAAGATTTCGTGTTTACAAGAGTCTTTGCACTTGCACTTCCTAGCCAGGTTAAATATTATGAAGCTAAATCTATACTTCTATAGGTACTAATATACAACGTGTAACATAAAGGGTATATACATAACAAAGGCATGGCATCTTTACATGATATCAAACGATATTGGAAGGGTTTTTTAATCCTATCTCTTTATGTTAGGAAGTTATGAGGAAAAACACCGCCTGTGGTAGGCTACTATCATACTAGTCGCACAGAGATATTGAAGACATTTATCGGATTTTGGCAAGTAACGTGACGAGTAACGAGTAGTTATTAACGTATGTAGTGTGCTACCACGTTTGTTATGATTTGATTTTAAGAAACACACGAAACCGAAAATTTGGTACCAATTTTTTGAGTATTTAATTTTGAGTTGAAACCCTTCCGATATCGTTTGATATCATCTAACGATGCCATGCCCTTGGTATGTATATACCCTTTATGTTACACGTTGTATAAAGCTGAAGAGTTTGTTTGTTTGTTTGTTTGTGCGCGCTAATCTCAGGAACTACTGGTCCGATTTGAAAAATTATTTTTGCGTTGGATAGCCTATTAATCCAGGAAGGCTTAAGGCTATATAACATCCCGCTATAACCAATAGGAGCAGAGCAGTAACAAAAAATGTTGCGAAAACTGAAGTCAAAGCGGAGCATAACTAACTCTACGCGAACGAAGTCGCTGGCGGAGGCTAGTGTAAGATATTGGCTAAAATTACCTTGTCCAGAAATGAAACTAAATTTAAGTTGTATTGAACTTAAATTTAGTTTCATTTCTGGACAAGGTCTTACTCTTTCTGTTTTAATAAGAAAAGGACAGGAGACAAATATTAGTTTAGTTCTGTCAAATTTGACACAGTGATTTGGTGTTGATTAATTGATCAGCGCCTGAGGTAAATCAATGTATAATTGGGTTATATCCTAAAAAATTAGTTAATGTCCATCAGATAGGTTTATAAAAAATGTTGAACACGTATTTTTTTTTTTTTCTTTCATTTAAATACTTAAGAAGATGTTATATTGATATGAAATGTCGCATGACGTCAAGTCGTGGTACAAAATATACAACGGCGCGCGGCGTGGCGTTATTAGCCCCCACTCCGTAACTTTAATACGCTATATCTCAGTAGTTTTTGGTAATTTCGACAAAATCAAAAATACGGGTCTTAATTTTTTTTTTATCTGTAAGATGGACATTTTTTTTTAAATTTAATTTCTGATCAAGGAAGGGCCATCGACTATCATGGCTTTGTTAATTAAGCTTGCCGAATAGTGAAATCCAGAAAATCTTTGAAGTCAGTTCACGAAGCCATTTCCACTATAACTCGATTATTAGTAGAAACTATGTAGTTACACTAAGTCTGTAGAGCCTGGATATACACCTACAAAGTGTAATCTAGATTACACATGCGTGCTAACAATCTCACACCACGGGATGCCAGAGATCGTGCGAAATGGAGGCGTACATGTAGGAAAGCGGACACCGGGCTCCAACACGAAAGTCGCGGTTGCAACCGGGTTTATTCGCTGAGATGATGATGATGTAATCGAAATAACAGAAACTGCTGGACACGAAAGCCGCCGCCGCACAGCCCGCCGACCACCTTATGTTAAAAAAAAGCATGTCGGTAACCCTCCCCTGCGCGTGTTGCCCGCCGACGACGTGACATAGCGGCGGCTTGCCGACGGCTAGCGTACGCAAACGCACAGTTGCCCGGCATTTCAGCTATAGTGACGTGATAGTCTTTTAAATGCCAAATAAGTTTCTAATGTCGAGCCGCTGACATGCCGCCGGCAAAGTTTTACGACTTGCAGTGACTGAAGCCGCCAACCTAGCCCGCCGGCAAAATATTGCCGACATATGCCGCTGGCGGCTTTGGTATGTAGAGCGCCTTAGCATTCTGTTAAGCGATGTCCGTTTTGTTTTTTTTTTTAATAAAAAAAAACAAACTTGTAAACTACTGCTTGACTGCAATCCCACCTGATGGTAAGCAGTGATGCAATCGTTGATGGTAAAGCGCACTAGTTTATTAAGCCTATTCACTTAAAAAACTAAGGAATAGGAAGGATGACGGCAGTTGAGCGAGGTGATGCAATGTTAAACCCAAGACCAACACGACCAAACGAAGCTGCGCTAGAGGGAGATTGATCTGGAGACTCTCCACGACCAAACTCCCGACACAACAACATTTGGCGCATCGTACCCGCCACACATCGCAAGACAACTGCTCAGACCCGTCCTCCGTACGGCTTCACCAGACATCATGCCGGAACACGACGAATCGCTTGGCGGCAAGACTTTTTCTGGTGGGTGGTATCTTCTGCCAGCAGCCGATGTTATGGCCTACCACCGAGTAGTTTTGCTTTCATGTGACACATACATATTTTCTCCCAAATTGTATTTTTTGTGCTTGCGTTATATGTCCACATCATGTTTACCGCAACTAATATTAGATTGATTTGTTTTTCTTTCTTTCAAAACCTGAAAAAGAGTCAAGTATTCAGTTATCACAATAAAATAGAATTGAAAAGAATATATTTATTTGTCAGAACATTGTTACAAAGTAGTTATCTATGTGTTTCGATCATTGTACGCTTGTAACGGCAGAACGTTACCGGCGTACCAATATTGTTCAACATTTTATATTTACATTTTATTGAAAACTGAGAACTACCATTTTATATTCACGTTTTATTGAAAACTGAGGAATACCTACTATTTCTACCCTCTTTTTGTTTGGGATGGGAAATCATCAAATGACCTGTCCCGCTCTGGGCGGAGCGGAAGGGCGTGTCAGACTTTTACTGAACCCACCCGTGTTCCTTCAGTTGCCTCTTGGCCAGGGCCACGGTTTCTTTTTTATCCAACCCGCAACCCTGACCCAGGTGGCATCGGTCTTCGTGGACCCCGTCACGATGTGCTGACATCTCTTTGTGCGCGCGTGAAACACAACGCGCCGGCGACTCAGCACTGTCCACTGCTCACCGCTCGCAGCCCGCGCCTTCGGTGGCCGGGAGTTCAATGTTGTTACTATTTATTTTTCGTCCTTCGTGGCGCAGCGGTCAACACGCCCGCCTGCGACGTGAAGGCCCCGGGTTCGATCCCCGGCCAGGTCATGATGATCTTTTCCTGATTGGCCTGAGTCTTGGATGTTATCTATATATGTATCTATTATAAATATAGTATCGTTGAGTTAGTATCCCATAACACAAGTCTCAAACTTACTTTTGGGCTAGCTCAATCTGTGTGATTTGTTCATATATATTTATTTATTTCTACCCTGCCACATCATTTTCTACCACAAAACTTGCGGGTAACTTCGTCGTTGCAAAAACAACATATCATCATTTGCCACCACAAACATAATAACAGGCTCAGGGCATGGTCACTGTTCTCAAAGGAAAGCACTCGGTGTTTTGTTTTCATTACCTAACTTCCTTTGTAAGGCAATTATGGCTTTGCGTTGGCTATGCAATTACCGGTTTGATAAAAGCGTTTCGTAATTCAGTTAAGTTCTTTACTTATAGAAATGACATATAGCTAATATTTACAGGAAGTTTTTTAACATGAAGTCTTTTTTGCTAGCCTCACTACCGGAACTTTATCACGTATCTTTTTCATTCTTTAAAAAAATAGTTAATAATATTTTCTTTAGCAGCCTCGAAAGCCCTAAAAACTACAATCATAATGAAAAATACCAAAAATGATCACACCTTCACCTTTTTCGCACAACTGTCTTGTCGCGCTTGTCGATTCGAACAAATGTCCTTCGCTCGATTTTCTATTGGTGAAAAGTCCATTCATGGAAATGTCTTTTGCGCAAGTGTTCTGGTACCATTTTTTGTGTATATTCGGTAGGTCTGAAAATAGGCAGTCAATTTTTTTTTTCATATTTACATGGCAAACCAACGTTTGCTGGACCAGCTAATCTTCTGACTTCTTACTAATAATAAAGCTAAAGAGTTTGAAAAAAAAATGCATTTGATACAGTCCAATTTTTGTGCAAAGATAATATACGTAAGGATTCTTAAGGCTGAACTCTTGTAAAATAAATAAAAGTCAAAAAGAATGCTATCCGAAGACGAAGTAGCTACCGACTAAGACTTTCGTTTTCGATTAGCATTCTTTTTGACTGTTATTTATTCTTCGTTATCTCCTGCCCGATGCAGACGATGCGATGCGACGTGACAAGTGCAAGCAATTTCCTGCTCACAAATTCGTGGGCAGAAGCTTATAAACTTGAAAAAAAGAATGAAGTAATTAGTAATTATGAATTGTTTAAGTTATGGAGGAACGGAGTCTCAACACAGGCTTATCTGCTTAAATGCAGGCTCGAAACTCCAATCTCCAGTTGTTAAAGTTTTAATAGCTAAAATAAAATTAAGTAAAACTTTCTAACTTTGAATTTCTTTGTTTTTCTTATAATTTTGTATAATTTTTATCTTCAGTATTTACAAATTATGCCATGAAATACGTAATATTCGCAACAGACATGGAATACGCGAACTAGAGTGTGTTGCTTTTTTGAAGTGAAATATTTGACGACACGACTCATCCATTTCATGTGGCGGCTATATTAACTCATGTTATGTAGCAGTAAGCTAAATGCGAAGCCATTTTTATGTGTCTGTGACACACTTTTAACACGCACGTGTATTTGGTCCTTCGAGCTGGGAATTACCATACATAATCAGCTGCCCTCCTCTCGACGAGAGTGTGGGCTCCCGTAATGGATTAAGTCCATAATGGGAGCCCATGGCGAATTGTTACATGTATGTCACATTTCTTTGAAGTTTTGGTTTTAAATCAAGGCTGTAGCGGTACCTAGAAACGCCACAAACAAACAACGCAATATACTGACATCAAATGATTTCTACATATACATACAACTTCTCAACACCAACCGTTGGGCATGTTCCTGCCAGATATAACACCCGTCTGGTCGGAGGATCCCCACCTTTTCTATGGAGGATGAGTGTACTTTACTCCTTGTTCATCATGCCTGTGCATCAAGTCGTTTTGTGAACTTCAGTGATGCAATAATTCACACAAAGTAAAGTGTCTGACTGGATTCGAACTTATACAACATGGCCACCATTGCTCCTAGAATAAGCTACAATCGATTCTATAACAATCTCAAAGTTAAAAGTTGTATGAACTGAACTTAGACTGATCTGTCAATAGTGTGAAATAGCACTATTTGAAATGACGGCTCACTCCAAACTTACATCCTAGCTTTAAGCCTTTTGAAGCAACTGTCACTTCTTCAGCCTATAGATGTCCACTGCTGGACAAAGGCCTCCCCCAAGGCTTTCTACGATGACCGGTCTTGTCCTGCCCGCATCCATCGGCTTCCGGCGACCTTCACCAGGTCATCGGTCCACCTTGTTGGGGGCCTCTCTACGCTGCGTCTTCCGGTACGTGGCCGCCACTCCAGAACCTTACTGCCCCATCGGCCATCGGTTCTGCGAGCACTGTGCCCTGCCCTCTGCCACTAAATTTTAGCGACTCGAAGAGCTATGTCGGTAACTTAGATTCTTCTGCGGATCTACTCATTTCTGATTCGATCACGCAGAGAAACTCCGAGCATAGCAAGAGCTAGTTTCTCTGCGTGATCGAATCAGAAATGAGTAGATCCGCAGAAGAATCTAAGTTACCGACATAGCTCTTCGAGTCGCTAAAATTGCACCTCAATCATCATTGCAATCGCCTTTTGTGTGACTCTGAGCCTTCGTATGAGGCCCATTGTGAGCGACTACGTTTCAGTTCCGTAAGTCATCACTGGTAACTCACACTGGTCAAAGACTTTAGTCTTGAGACACTGGGGTATCTTGGACGACGAGAAGATGTAGCGTAGCTTCCCGAACGCTGCCCAGCCGAGCTGGATTCGACGAGACACCTCTTTCTCGAAGTTGGACCTACTTAGTTGGACTGTTTACTTATATACATAATTAGCCTATAATGTTCTCACTGTGGGGACACAGGTCTCCTCTCGATGAGAGGGAGTGGGCCATAATCTACCACGCTGGCCCAGTGCGGGTTGGTAGATGTCACATGTCTTCGAAGTTTATGGCTCTAGGACATGCCTGTCGCCTCACAATGTTTTCCTTCACAATTGTTGAACTTTGGAGGGCTCCAACCAACCCGTAACGACTGCCACTAGATGTTCGTATGGCAACCGGGACCAACGGCTTAACGTGCTTTCCGGGGCACGACCAGACCAGTGCAAATATTCATATTCATGCATACAAATATGTGCACTACGCGGGGATCAAATCTGCGCCTCTTTACGCAGCGACCGTGTTCGCTACCGCTACGCCACATTTTATTTTTATCACTGCTATAGAGAAGCTGTATGATTGCTTGTATGCAATACAGGTCCACACTGCAACTACATTTTTCGTGGTGACACTTCTACTTGTGGTTAATCTAATTCAAACTTGAATAAAATTGCATTAGAGTAATCAATAACTAAGTTTCGAATCTAACTTAATCCACGATTTGAACCAACTCTTAAAAACGTCTAACTTAACTTCAGACCCAATCACCCACAAAAACCATAACGAAGTTTACAAAGTGCCACTAACCATATAACATTAATGATATAAACCCACCTCCTAGGCACTCTATTTCCCAGTGTACCTATAGTTTTTGTTAAACTACAGTGCCCCAATAAGTTTTGTTCAATAAAACACGTTGCCCGTGTCGTTCCTTACAAAACTTTATAGCACGGCTGTACTAAATCGATCTTGACAGATAGTGCACCCAATTTCGTTCGACACAAAGTTGTGGAAGACAAAGAGAATTGGACGGTTAAAGTTTATTAATACCTAATGATTTTAGGGGCACAACTATGAACTGCCGCGATAAGATTTGGGTCAAATGTTTTGGACAAGGGAAATAACTAAAGGAACCTCTAAAGACTTATTGATCTTCTAATGACAACGTAGTTGGAGCA
The DNA here is from genome assembly GCA_017933935.1 of Sesamia nonagrioides. Taxonomy (NCBI): domain Eukaryota; kingdom Metazoa; phylum Arthropoda; class Insecta; order Lepidoptera; family Noctuidae; genus Sesamia; species Sesamia nonagrioides. Next base: position 148,805 of record JADWQK010000984.1, on the reverse strand, counting down.
GTGATTGTGCGACCGACTCCTGTATGGGTCGATTCCCACACGAAACAAATATTTATATGTCGAAGTCAGCGACGGCGGAGCGATATGGTCGTCACCATTTTGGTGTGGTGGTAAGTGGTCCATATGGACCACGACTTTACCTACGATTGCGTAGGTAAAGTTTTGAATTATAGCATGAAAGGTAAATATACCCTCCAACCTTAGCAATAACAATTTAAATAGGGAAACCGACAGTTTTGCCCCGGAGAAGTGCCCTGGTCCGCATCTCATTGCCCCACTGCTATGTGAGTCAAATGAGCAAGTCGTCGTTTTGATAACAAAACGATCTCGGTATCCACGACATATTTATATATATATATATATATAAACACCTCTTTGGGCACATAGTTGATCCAGCCGCAATCCCGAACACAATAGACTCCACCTTTAGCACGGAATAACTTTGATCTAGCTGCGTATTTCTCGGGCGGAGTGGCAACGTCACATTCGATTAAGCGATGTTGCCAAACATATTCGTCGATAGGACATTATACTCGATAATTTTTTTTTAACAATTTCATGCAATTGTGGATCCGTAACGGCTAAATTTTTTGAACCCACGAGGACTTTTTAACTCTGAATATATTTTAGAAATCAATTACTTGTGTTGATCCATTTATATACTCGTACTTCCAGTAATACTTCTTTTGATCCGATGCCTGTACCGTAATGGTTGATCAATTATGAAGTTATTAAACCTAATCTAGATATTTTATATTCGCAATGCTCCATACATTGTAAGATCTATATATATTTTTTTACAATTCCATGCATTAGTGGATCCATAGGATCCATAACGACTATTTTTTTTTAAATGCACGAAGACTTTTTGGCTTGGAATATATTTCAAAAATCATTCACTTATGTTGATCCATGTAGCTACTCGTACTTCGTAATACTTATTTTGATCTGAAGATGTACTGATACCGTACCGGTCGATTAATTATGTTTAGTATGAAGTCAAAGTTATTGTTATTAATATTTAAAGAGGTTGAATTTTGCGTATGGGGTTTTTATACTTTATTTCTAACTTACCATTTATATTAAGTTTTTAAATTCTATTCATCGAAATCAACCTAATTAGTCCAAACACGATATCGGCGCTGCATGTTTTGGGCTGAAAATATTGTGTGGACGGCCTCGGTTACGCTCAATGCAATTAACACTGCTTGTATAGACTTTTTTGGTAGAAATTGTATGCGAATACATATTATTATTAAATTTGAAGTTTCAGTTTTAGCGGTTTTTTTAGGTATTAATCAGGTAGAAAGAAAAATTGTTTACTCCTTCCAAACAGAACGCACATTACAATAATAATACACTAAAAAATAATAAACACATAATAAAGAAAAAGAAAAAAAAACAAAGTAATATAATTTACTAAAAAGCCTCGTACTCAAAATAAAACAATGTTTTCCTGATGTTATAACCCGGGTCAGGAGTTTTGGCGGGAAAGTTAAGCTGAGCTTAAATTTTTCCATTAGAGTTTTAAATTACTTAAAGTGTTCTTTACTAAATAAAAGTGCGAGATTTATGTAGTAAAAAATGCATTCAGTAAATAATTCATAAAGAACATTGAGATATCCTAGCGTAGTGTGTACAATAAACATGTGTACCTCATTTATAATATTTTTTAAATTAAAAAAGATAAACTCAACCGCACGTTAGTGGAAATAAAATCATATTTGCTACTTACTAAGTAATAAAGGTAATAAAGATCTGTTGATCTGGTGGATGATTTCTCAGTCTACTCAAAGTTACGTGTGTTATAAAAATAATTTCGCTTAGTCGCGTTATATTTTAGCGAAAGAAAGCGCTGTTTTCTAATCAAATCAAATTAAATCATTTATTTGTTAACACAGGTAAATATTGACAGATCTTACAAAGAATAATAATGATATGATGAATGAATAGTAATGGTTTGTGGTAGGTACTGGAACGCGTTAGACACATGGAATGTCAACTTTACTTTGTCGACAGTAGTAGATTGTTTATTGAAAAAAACGAAAGAACATTATAATAGCGCGGGAAAAAATATTATTGTTCATTATTCGTTATTGAACTTAAAAAAGAAAATTGTGTTTGATTTCCGCAGATTGTTTGAGAAAAGTAGTTAGTAAATGCCTGCATGATTTCACCGTATACTGCTTAGTATGATACTATTGTCATCGGCAGCAGCGCGGGCAATAGCAATAAAAAAGTTAGTAATCAATGTCAAAATCCTATAAAATTTAAATTGTCATCAGAAAAATTATTTTCTTTTGGAAATTTAAGTGTTTACCCGACTTCAAAAAAAGGAGGAGGTTCACAATTCGTCGCAATCTTTTTTTATGTGTGTTCATCGATTACTGTAAGACGCCTGGACCCGTTTGCGAAATTCTTGTTTTATTTGAAAGGGTGGTCCCATAGTCACCAGGCCAGGATCTGATGATTAAAAATTAGAGAAATCAAGGAAAACTTTCAAAATTTTTACGGGCAACTAGTGCATTTCTAGTTATTTTCATTAAGTATTTTAAAGCACTACAATTTAGTAATGATCTGGAGTAGATATGAAGTCGGGAGACAGTTGAGGGAACTCCTCGACAATTCAAAGCAACTGCCTTGCAAAAACTTGCAAAGTTCAAAAACTTGAGTAATTTGTATTAATAAGAACTTTACACCTAAATGGGTTGTAACTGTCATTAGGGCTCTGATGATGAATACAAAGGTCAGTTCAGGTAACTCCTCAACGGTTTACAGTAGTTCCCTTGTATTTGGAATTAATTAATATATATTGATGAGCAATTTTCACCGATATGCATTATTATGAAAATCTGTAGTAGATTTGATGATGAAGACCACGACCGACAAACATTCATTTTAGCCGACATATATTTTTTTTTAATAATTATAAACTAGCGCTTGACTGCAATTCCGCCTGATGGTAAGCAGTGATGCAATCGTTGATGGTAAAGCGCGCTAGTTTATTAAGCCCATTCACTTAAAAAACCTTAGTGAATAGGAAGGAAGACGGCAGTTGAGCGTCGACAACGCTGCGCCAGAGGGAGATTGATGTGGAGACCCTCCACGACCAAACTTCCGGCACAACAACATTTGGCGCATCGTACCCGGCACACACTGCAACACAACTGCTCAGACCCGTCCTCCGTACGGCTTCACCAGAAATCAGGCCGGTACACGACGAATCGCTTGGCGGCAAGATTTTGTCTGGTGGGTGGTAACTTCTGCCGGCAGCTGATGTTATGGCCTACCACCGAGCAAAGGCACCGAGCATAGTTGCAAAGTTCTTATCAATACGAATTAATCAAGCACAAACGCAAGGTGGCTGCTGTGAATAGTTGAGGAGTTCCCTCGACTGCCTATGGTCTTCATCATGAGATTTACTACAAACCATCTTTTTAAACCATATAGGTGCAAAGTTCTCATCAATATAAATGAATTAAGTCCAACCACAAGGTACCTACTATTAACCGTTGAAGAGTTCCCTGAACTGGCCTTTGCTTTTATCACCAGAGCCTTCATGATAGTCATAACCCATCTTTTTGTAAAGTTCTTATCAATACAAATTAATAAGCACAAACTCAATATAGCTGCTGTGAATCATTGAGGAGTTCCCTTGACTGTCTAGGGTCTTCATCATCAGATCTACTGCACACCTTCATTTCAACCCATACAGGTGCAAATTTCGCATCAATATAAATGAATTAAGTCCAAACACAAGGTACCTACTGTTAACCGTTGAAGAGTTCCGTGAACTGGTCTTTTTTTCATCACCAGAGCCTTCATGACAGTCATAACCCATCTTTTTGTAAAGTTCTTATCAACACAAATTAATCAAGCACAAACTCAAGGTAGCTGCTGTGAATAATTGAGGAGTTCCCTTGACTTTCTCCCGGCTCCATCATCAGCTATACCAGACCTTTATCAAATTGTAGTTCTCTGAAATACTTAATGAAGATACTTAGAAATGCACTAGTCGCCCCTACGATTTTTGAAGTTCCTCTTGATTTCTTTAGTCTTCCATCATCAGATCCTGACTATGGGACCATTTAGAAAGTTTACCTTTTCTAACATAAAAAGAATTTTGTTAATCGGTTTAGGCGTCTGAGATTTATCGGTGAACATACATAAAAAAGTAACTGCTGCTTATCCAATCGCTTCACTCCCTTGGCAAATGCTGCGCCCTGATTGGCCCGTTTGAATTGGATCAACAACTGGTCAGACGCCAAAAAGGTGGATTTGTATAAAACAGCCCTTAATTATTGTTATTACTTATTATTATTCATCGTGACAAATGTGGCTCCGAACGGAGCCACATATTTATGGTCAGATAGCAACGGATCAAGAAAAGGCCCCCGGATCAACAAGTGAAAATGGATCAACAAATTACTACCTATACGGCACGTCTGATCAACAAAGTGCCCAAAGGGATATCTATATATATATATATATATATATATATATTGACACTGGGTGATGTTCCGGGTCTGGCTGTTTGTGTATGTGAGTTCTGAATGTTCTTAAATGCACTCACGATACAAAAGCAATTCCTAGGATGTGGAAAAAGTAAAAAAAAAACTGTTCCTATGCAGCTTATATCAAACAGCAACAAGAAATTTTGATTTTCTAAATCGTGGGCAGTGGCCCAGTTACTTTAGAAATCAGGAATATTACATGGCATACAAGAAGCAATAAAACCCAACTACGACAAAAAACGACGCTGAAAAAGTATAAAACAAGATTTTCAGAATACTGAACTGAACAAAGTTCCTAATGTAGTTGCAAGTAAATGGACACAGTAGTAATGTCATACAATACTATTCTGAAGTATGCAATATTCACTATGTAGAGATAAATTTTCATGTTTGGAAAGGCGTAGTTACACGTTACATATACCTACCTACCGTAGCACTTTGACAACGTGTGACTACGCCTTTCCAAACATGACAGTAATGACATTACTACTGTGTTTTTTACTACATTAGCAACTTTGTTCAGTTCAGTATTCTGAAAATCTTGTTTTATACTTTTTCAGCGTCGTTTTTTGTCGTAGTTGGGTTTTAGTTTTTTAACTTTTTTTTATTTGTACTATTTTGGTGTTAAAGTGTATTTGTGGCGCATATTATTAACAAAAGTTAAACTGATGAACTAAAAACTAGGTACTTGACATATTACATCTACACGCACATATAACAACATAAGCCCGAAGGCATATAGTGAAGAGGCCTTTTTATGGGAGATTTAGCCAGTTATCAAACTGTTTCCGCCTTCACCGCGTGGAGTTACTCCCAGCTTATGTCGTTTTCATTAGTGCATTACATATTCTAATAATGTTCACACTGCTCTACATTGCATAAAGAGATTCACAGTTCCCGTGATCCGCGCTTTACTCTTATCGCTCATATGTAACATCATTAAAGCATTCTTGTAATTATGTACAAGCATAAAGCACTCGTGAAGCTCTTTCACGTGATACCAAACACGGTATATTTATTTTAATTTTATATTAACATAGAACTTTTTGTCCGCTAGAGGGCGCAATACTAAATTTGGTGACAAGCTTTATAGCTCATAACTAACAGAATATCAAGGCCCTTCTAATGGTACTGTAGTGGTCTTATTCTGATAAGTAGTAAAGAAGCTATGAACGAAAAGATGTGAATTATATGCAACCAGCCCATGAATACAGGTAAAGTCACACGCAAATGCTAGCAATATATATATATTCAAAATGTACAAGTAAAGCGCTTTCAAATGATACCAAACACGGCATATTTATCTTAACTTTATTTTTTTACTCTGTATGTTTTGTCCGCTAGAGGGCGCCACAGTAGATTTTGTGAAAACCCATATAGCCTATAACCAGCGGACAATTAAGACGCTTCAAATGATATATCATTTGTTGAATTCTGATCAGTAGTTTAGAAGTTACGAGGGAACAGATGAACATACATACATACATACATACATACATACATACATACATACATACATAGCCTGTCAAAATCATAACCCTCCTTTTGCTTTGCCGTAGTCGGGTAAAAAGAACCAGTGATATACCTATATATTTTTTTAATATGAATTTTGATATGAAGTTTTATGATCTTCCTGTACAAGTCACAATATATAACTTTTCTTTCTAACTATGTATTACAAAATGGCTATTTAGATAAGGAAAATAATAATTTAAATTTTTAAGCGTGAATAGCGTTGTAAAGCGTTTAATCCAGAGAAACGGGAAGTTATATAAAAAATGAGTTAGACACTTTATACGACATAATTTTTTGTTTATGCGAAAGTCGTGTCCAGTAGTTTTAAATAAAGAATCTATTTACAAAATTTCAAAAAGATATCATGTAAAACCGCAAAGTTATGAGCTTGTTATTCCTACTTGGCTGTCCCAACAGAAATATGGCCCACGCTCCGGTCGTGCAGTCGAGCGGGCATTGACCTCTGGCTTCAGCTATTGCGAGGGCGATGATCTACCGTAAGCTACGTTTCGCGCTCGGTAAACAGACTGCAACAATTTCTAAATGTATTTGGGAAAAAATGTAACAAGTTGTAAAACAATATTGGAATCGATTCAGTTGGTTATTCTTAGCAAACTATATCCAGGTTTCGTATACTTAAACAAAAATGACGTTGTATAATCGTCACGTTCGTCACAATGAGATAACGTTATATTCTTCAATATTAAGGTACCTAAGCATAAAAAATCCATACTAATATTATAAATGCGAAAGTAACTCCGTCTGTCTGTCTGTCTGTTACGCTTTTCCGCTTAAACCTCTCAACCGATTTTGATAAAATTTGGCACAGACAATCTTTAGACCCTGAGAAAGAACATAGACCTTTTATCACGGCAAAATTTGATATTCCCGAGGGAAATCTAAAAAGCGCGATATAACCGAACTTCACGCGGGCGAAGCCGCGGGCGGAAAGCTAGTAATATTATGAATGCGAAAGTAACTCTGTCTGTTTGTCTGTCAGTCTGTTACGTTTTCCTGCTTAAACCTCTCAACCGATTTTGATGAAATTTGGCACAGACAATCTTTAGACCCTGAGAAAGAACATAGGCTACCTTTTATCACGGAAAAATTTGATATTCCCGAGGGAAATCTAAAAAGCGCGATATAACCGAACTCCACACGGGCGAAGGCACGGGCGGAAAGCTAATAAAAATGCTAATAAAAATAACAAATTCATATAAATTTATTGTATTCCATATTGTCAAACAGCTGTTTGAAGGAGTGAAGGAAAACGTCGTGAGAAAACGGACATGTCGTAGAGCCAAAAATTTCGAAGACATGTAACATTTACTATCCCACCCTGGCCATCGTGCTAGAATACGCCCCCCCAACTCTCTCTCATTGAGATGAGGCCTGTGTCCCGACAGTGGAAACATTCTAAATTGATTATGTATGTTATGGAAACAGTTGTTTCAAAAGGTCAAAAGCTAGGTTCAAAAATGTGAACCCTCTTAATACACAGCTTAAGGATACTTAAAAATAAAAATTATCATATTTGAACAATATAAAAACATATTATTATTAAAATAAATAGCGATAATGATAATAGGCATCATTTCCATCCATCCATACTAATATTATAATTGCGAAAGTAACTCCGTATGTCTGTCTGTCTGTTACGCTTTCCCGCTTAAACCTCTCAATCGATTTTGATTAAATTTGGCACAGACAATCTTTAGATCCTGAGAAAGAACTACCTTTTATCCCGGAAAAAATTGATGTTCCCGAGGGAAATCTAAAAAGCGCGATATAACCGAACTCCACGCGGGCGAAGCCGCGGGCGGAAAGCTAGTTCAAAATAAAACATACATAAGTGACTTCTAAGTAGAACGTATGTTTGATCCCAGACAGACAATTAATACTCTGACAACATAACTTATCGCTTACAGAAAACAATTATAATGAACAAAAGAGAGATGAATAAGAAATATTAACTTTGTGAAATTTATTCTAACTCCACTGCTCCTATAACAGTGATGAATCGGAGACATTTAAGTTGTGACATCCACCAAACCACAAGTCGTATCCAGTGGTAAGTGTATGGTACATTTTCTCACAGAGTGGAATGTACAGGATATGTATGAATAATACCCAACGCTTATTACTACCAATTATCACTACAATTTGAGTGCCTTCAAGGCTAGAGTGAATAGGCTCTTAATAAACTAGCGCGCTTTACCATCAACGATCGCATCACTGCTTGCCGGAGACATTTAAGTTGTGACATCCACCAAACCACAAGTCGTATCCAGTGGTAAGTGTATGGTACATTTTCTCACAGAGTGGAATGTACAGGATATGTATGAATAATACCCAACGCTTATTACTACCAATTATCACTACAATTTGAGTGCCTTCAAGGCTAGAGTGAATAAATCTTAATAAACTAGCGCGCTTTACCATCAACGATCGCATCACTGCTTGCCGGAGACATTTAAGTTGTGACATCCACCAAACCACAAGTCGTATCCAGTGGTAAGTGTATGGTACATTTTCTCACAGAGTGGAATGTACAGGATATGTATGAATAATACCCAACGCTTATTACTACCAATTATCACTACAATTTGAGTGCCTTCAAGGCTAGAGTGAATAGGCTCTTAATAAACTAGCGCGCTTTACCATCAACGATCGCATCACTGCTTGCCGGAGACATTTAAGTTGTGACATCCACCAAACCACAAGTCGTATCCAGTGGTAAGTGTATGGTACATTTTCTCACAGAGTGGAATGTACAGGATATGTATGAATAATACCCAACGCTTATTACTACCAATTATCACTACAATTTGAGTGCCTTCAAGGCTAGAATGAATAGGCTCTTAATAAACTACCGCGCTTTACCATCAACGATCGCATCACTGCTTGCCATCAGGCGGGATTGCGGTCAAGCGCTAGTATGTAACTAATAAAAAAATTAAAAAAAAAACAGCATTACGCATAAAACATATGTGACCTTGGCTTAAACGGCTAGTGATTATGTAAAATATATTTTTCTTTTTTTTTAACTAAAAACTTGGGCTTCACCGCAATCTCGCCTAATGATAAGCAGTGATGCAATCGTTAATGGTAAAGCACACTAGTATATTAAGAGCCTATTCACTCCAGCCTTGATGACACTTAAATTGTAGTCAGACAGATCACGAAAACACCGCAGCTGATAAATTGTTCCAGTGCCTCGATGTATGCGGTATAAAAGACAAGGCGAAACACTTTGTCCGGATCGTAATGGTGTTAACAACGTAAGGATGGATACCCGTCGTACGTCGGGTTGTACGTGGGGGAATAAAGTCAAGCAATTCCCTCACACACTCTCCAAAATGCATCTTAAAGAACACCGACAGGCTGGTTATTTTTCGCCTGACAGACAGAATTGCTTTGGAGGCCGTTTCGGACTAAATCTTTTTTTTTTTTTTTAATCTTTATTTTAAGAGCTTTGTCACACAGTGACTATGTCGCTCTGTAATACAGCTACATGCTAAGTACAAATTACAAAATACAAAAACATCAAAAACACTTTCATCACCGAGCCTCCGCCCGACGGCGCAAGCCAACCTCAACAATTTTGTAAAGCATCCTTGCTTTATCAGATAAAGGAAATGCTAAAAAACTGTTGCATGCTCCAACCTCATTAGACCTTAATCCGGTTAATACAAATCTGATGTCCGCGTTCCGGTCACATTCCATCATAATATGAAAGGCGTCTTCCACTATCCCACACTTCGCGCAAAGTGGGGATGGGACCTTTTTCATTAAAAAAGCGAATTTATTAAGTGGAATGTGACCAGATCGAAGTCTAAACGCAGTGATTAACATATTTCTGTTTACTGTTAATTGCTCATACCACGGCACTTTCCAAGGTTCGGTTTGTAGTGTTTTATACCAGATTCCCTTCGTCACAGATCTTTCATCAAAATGAGTATTCCACATTTCATAACAAAATTCCTTAACAAGAGGAATATAGTCGGTAAAGTACGGATAAATATCAATAGCTACGCCATCACAAGAAGCCTCTTTTGCTAATTTATCCACTCTTTCGTTTCCTGTTAACCCAATATGTGAAGGAATCCATTGAAGAATAACTTCTTTTGAATTTTCCTTCAGCTCAAATATTGCCTTAATAATACTGTAAGCTATAGGGGTGCCTCTTAAACAAGATGTGCAGCGAGCCACATGTAGTAAAGAACTTTTCGAGTCAGTCAAAATAACAAATTTGTCAGAATCAACTGATTTTATGTAGGATAAGGCTTCCAAAATAGCAATTAATTCTAGATACATGATGGACACCCTGGAGGAAATTTTGAATATTATAGATGAATTAATTTGTGGATCAAAAAATGCAGCACCCATTGACCTATGATTGATATTGCCTGATGTATCCATAGAGCCGTCGGTAAAAATTTTATAGTAGGCTGAATATTGTTCTAAATATAGTGAACATATGTTTTTAAGATGCGTTATATCATAGTATCGTTTAGCCTGTTTTATACCTATAATTTGGTGATTAATTGTATTCGTCAAGTTGTACCAATTCATCCAATAGTCCAAAGTGAACATATCCAGTTGTTCCACAGAGTGAACGTCACTATCTTTAAATTTTGAATATATTTGAATCATTACCGGCAGCTGTTTACGTCTCCAATATCTACGAGAGGTAAGCAAACTTAATTCTTTAATAATTTTAATTGTACCGTGGTTAGCTGTAGATATGGATCTAAACCAAAATTTACCGGCGAGAAATATTCGACGAATTCGTAAAGGCTGTAAACAAAGTTCACTCTCCATGGTGTGAATGGGAGTACTTTTAACAAAACCACCTATAATACGCATTGCTTGGTTTTGCAGCTTGTCCAATTTGTGTAAGTTTGAATGAGAGCTATTACCATATACAAAACTACCAAAATCCAATCGACTTCTGATAATCGATATATACAGTTTCCTTAAATGTTTAGGATGTACACCCCAGCCAGGGCCTGCTAAAACTTTAAAAACATTTAAGAATTTATTTGTTTTTTCATACAACTCATTAATGTGTTTATTCCATCTCAGCGAACGATCGAACCACATACCTAAATACTTGACATTTGCTACTTCTTGTAATGGCGCATTATTTATAGAAATGCAAATACTATTTCTCTTATTACCCTTTTGAAATATACATATTTTACTTTTTGTAGGAGACACACTTAAGCCTAGATTTTCTAATATCTTTACTAAAATTTCTAATGAAGCTTGGAGAGAGCTACGGGCATTTTCTAAGTTTTTATCTGAAGTATACAGGACAAAATCGTCTGCATATTGAGAAATAAATACATTTTGTATGAGCTTACAAATTGAATGTGTTGCGACATTAAATAATAGGGGTGATAGAGGGTCACCTTGAGCTAGACCTTGGCCAGTATGACGGTTGATAAAACTATGCTCTTGTCTAATTTTTAAATTTCTAAAGGTTAGAAAATTCCACAAATAATTGCATATCCTAAAGCCAACGCCAGCTTCATCCAAAATTTCAAGTAATGAACAAATATTAATATTGTTGTACGCGTTATCTATGTCCAGAAAGCACGCTAAAGTAGTCAAATCTTGAGAGAAACCTGATTGTATCCTTGTGACTAGCTTAACCAAACTATCTAAACACGATTTCGATTTTCTAAAACCTACCATGTCGGACGAAAAAAAACTATTATTTTCGAAGTACCACTCCAATCTTCTGTTAATAATTGAATGGAACACTTTAGAAACGCAGGACATTAAGCTAATAGGACGCAGAGATGACGTTAGCGTGGGGTCTCGGCCTGGTTTAGGGATTGGTACTACGCAGATATCTCGCCATTGAGTAGGAATAAATCCAGTATTTAGAAATTTGTTATAGAGATCGACTAAAATGCTTTTTCCGTTTATAGGTAAATGTTTTATCATAGAAAATGATATGTTATCACACCCCGGCGCAGTATCACTGTTTTTAATACATGTCTCTAATTCATGTAACGTTATGAGGACTTCCAACTTTGTATTGTTGGAACTGAAGAATGGTTTACAAGGACTGACATAGGCAGGGCACAAATTATTCAAAAGCATTTCACATTTAGTTTTATCAGAAAATATATTATTATTTGCTCTATTTCCTTTTAACCATTTCATCTTCCTCCACATTTCTCTAGTATTTGAAACCTCATCCAAAGAATCACAGAATTTGTGCCAGTTATCTGACGATGCCTTACGTATATGCTTTTGGGATTCACTAATACATCCTCTGAGTATTGTTAGATTTGAAGGAGAAGGATTTTTTCGGAAGTTTGACAGGGCTAATCTCCTTTTTGCGACTAAGTGTGATAGATTGGGAGTCCAATAGGGTTTTGGAACGAATCTGCTAGCTGGGTTTAGATTAGTTTTGATAAAAGGTATGTGCGCGTCAGCAGCTTCATTGACATTATTAACAAAACTGTCGTAGGTCAGTTGTAAGTCTTCAGTTAAATTGAAGTTAGAAAATTTTCCTTCTAGTTTTGTTTTATAGGCGCTCCAGTCGGCGTTCTTAAAGTTACGTTTTTTTAAATAATTAGGATCACATGACATAGGGGAAGATATCTTAATTACTAAGTGATCACTTCCCAAAGATTCACTTGTCACCTGCCAATTCAAAAAACATGCTATATCGGAAGTGGAGAATGAAATATCGGGGGAACTTTGTTGCACATTGCCCGGACTAAATCTGCGTCGCCAATTAGCCTCTTCGCACACCTATGCACCGAATCCAAAGTTGACCAGGTGACATTATCTTCAACGTCGTGTTGGCCTAGTGGTTAAAACACCAGCCTCTCAAGTATGAGTGCGCGGGTTCGATTCCAGGTCAGGCAAGTACCAATGTAACTTTTCTAAAGTTATATGTACTTTCTAAGTATATCTTGGACACCAATGACTGAAGGTGAAGGAAAACATCTTGAGGAAACCTAGGCTTTAAGTCTGAAATCGCCTACACGCATTGAGCAAGCGTGGTGATTACGCTCATTCCTTCTCTGTATGAGATGAGAACATGTGCCCAGAAGTGGGACGATAAAAAGGTTGATGATGATGATTATCTTCAAATCTTTGGTCCACCTGCTGAGGGACACCACCACGCTGAACAATCACAATTCACGGTCAATAGAGAACTCTATGGCTTCATCAGTCGATAGGATTTATTACTAGTATTACGATTTCTTCACATTTTAACGACACAAACAAAGTAACTTCTAACCTCCAAACAGGTCAATAAAAGTGGCCATAAAGTCGCAAAGCAAGAATGAAGCATCCTAATTAAAAGAGCTATTCTGACTTATGAGCCATACACATTTCAGTGCCTTTTTACTTCTTTGTTTATACTTCGGAATGCTAAGCATTTGGCCCGTTATCAAATATTTATGGTGAGTGTAATTCTTTGAGAAACTATCGAGGTAGGTAGCTGTCAAAGGTTAGGCAGGTGTAGGTACCTTCTGCATATGTTGCACAGAAAATTCACGAAATGGAAATGACGTTTTTTGTGACAGTAATATTTTTTGTTATTATAAAGTAGTGCCTGACTGCAATCCCGCCTGATGGTAAGCAGTGATGCATTCGTTTATGGTAAAACGCGCTGGTTTATTAAGAGCTCATTCACTTAAAAAAATTGAGTGAATAGGAAGAAAGACGGCAGTTGAACGAGGTGATGCAATGGTACATTGTGCCAACCCAACAACAAGACCAACGTGACAACACAACATTGTGACCAATAAGATACATTAATTTTCTTTAGCTATGATGTCTTTCTTTTTGTCAAAACATTATCACGTTTATCTAATGGTCACCTAAACATCACGGTAAAAATGGGTTCTTTTTCGCGATTTTGAAGTATTGTATTTCTTTTGATAATTGCTACACAATCTTGCTGTACATCACACTCGTCTCCACAGAGTAGGCAACTCGTTCATCAATGTATACACTTTTACAACAAGCTTCCCATGGACATTAGAAACTTACCCAATAAACGATTTAAAAACTATATAAAGGCCAAACTTTGCAAAAATCACAGATTATTTAGAAGACAAAAAAGCTTGGGACTGAGCTGCTCGCTCTGTTAATCATTGTTATTAAGCAATGTGCGTAATTATAAGGTAAATTATTGTAAACATTTTGTTTTTTCTGGACTTGAAAAAAGACGATGATCCTTGAGTTTGTTTTGGCTATTTCTTCTTAGAGGTAGTCAGTTAGGAAATGCCGGCTTCATCTAGTTTAAAAAAAGAAATATATATGACGTGTAAAAGTGATCAGTGATCCTACTTGCTTAATAAACGATTTCATTTCATTTCATTTAAGTTTCGAAAAAAATCAAGTAATAGAGGCACGTTTAATCGCGGTGCAAAATTTAAGAAAACAATAATTGCTCTAAAAGCACTATCCACAAAGAAAACAGCTGAATACGTATGTGTACAGAAAGCACCACTAGAGTTCCCTCTTAACACAGTGACCAGTTATATAAGTTGCTCTATGGCAGTGGCTGAGCGATAGACTACTGCACTGCGTATCGCGGGTTCGTTCCCCGCAAGGAAAGTAGTTGTTCTGTGTAGAAGTAGTTGTTCCGGGTATGGCTGTTTGTGTATGTGAGTTTATATGTTTATAAAAGCATCGATATAGGAGAAAGTCATAGTGAGAGGCAACGCTTAAAAAAAAAGGAAAAAATGTATATTTAAACAAACTGCATAGTTAACTTACATAGAATTTCCTTCGGACACCATTGCTGTCCCTGCTCATAGTATCATCTGTCCGTCACTCACTATCGACTAGTGGTTCTTACATACTAAACATATGTACAATTACATACTACAAAATTCATCGCTTAAATCCATCACCCCAGAAAATATTTATACATAAGCGACACAACTTCAAACAGCTTCAATAAATATTACATTTAACTTACAACGTTCAGAAAAGCGCATTTAAGAGAGGACTCTAGCGCCGAGGAATTTTGAAAATAGGTATTTGCAGAAACTATTGCCGTTGCATACAACCTCTTCCGGTGAAGTGCGAAAAGGACAGTTGCAGCTCAGGCTGATTTTACCTACAAAAACGTTGACCAAAAGACGTTTCGTATTCCGGTGTTTTCTTTTTCAAAACACGACAGATGTCAATTATTTTTATATCAGAATTTGGAAGAAAAGTATACCTATGCTTCTTCTATTATTTTCTTTTTGTCAAAAACTTATCACGTTTGTCTAATAGTCATCCAAACATCACGGTAAAAATGTTCTTTTTCGCAATTTTGAAGTATTGTATTTCTTTTATTAATTAAGTTTCGGAAAAAATCAAATGATAGGAGCATCTTTAATCACGGTGTAAAATTGTAGCAAAAAATAGTTGCTCTAATAGCATTATCCACGAAGAAAACAGCGGAATACGTTTGTATAGAGAAAGCACCACTAGAGTTCCCTCTTAAACGCCATTCCTAGCTTACTTTATATTGCATGGACAATATTTTCTGCACTCTGTGTGTTTTCATTTTACAAGTAAATACACGTATTGGCTAGCCCCCAGGCTTGGTTGAAAAACTTCCAGTTGTTTCAACTTTGCCAAGAACATAGATTGTATAAAACAAATAACTCGATTTGTTGGATTTTATCGATGAGTTTTCAATTGCTTGTGAAGGTTAATTTAATTTATTGTAACTATGAGGTTCCTAGTAAGATTGCATCCCCATTTCTCTCAAAGATGAACACGGTAGGCCACTGCGGATCAAGGTGGGAAATCGATTGCTGCGGGCAAAGATAAAATGTGTTCTTGATATCTGTCAGCTTGGCACATGAATGGGTAGAATAGAATAGAATACTCTTTATTATGTACACCATATAGATTACAGAACATAAATATAAAGATTTTATAAAGAGTGATACAATGAGCGGTTTTATCGCTAAGGGCGATCTTTTACAGACAACCTTTGTCGTGTTTTGCGAATTGGACCTCTATTAGCTATTAAAATTGTTACACTGACAGCGATCCATTGGTGCATATTTTTTTTGTCATCATCATCATCATGATCTCAATGTTAATCCCAGTTGCATCCGAAGCTTTTTCAGCTTTGAAGTCTGGGATCCACTTAACCAATCTAACTGCTGATTTGCGAAGCGACTGCCGTCTAACCTCCACAACCCGAGGGCGATATCGAAGCAAATGCAGTTAGATCAATTGTTGGACTTTTGAAGACTACAACCCGTAACGACTGCTATTAGATGTTCGTATGGCAACCGGGACCAACGGCTTAACATGCTTTCCGAGGCACGACCAGACCAGTGCAAATATTCATATTCATGCATACAAATATTTGCACTATGCGGTGATCGAAACCGCGCCTCCTTGCGCAGCGGCCGCGTTCTGCCATTTTACACAGCTGTCTATGAGTTACAATGTTAAAAAGAATCAGTCATAGAGTTACAAAGTTGAGTGCTTAATAATTAATTTCAGTTGATACACAGTTTAATGTAAAGTGGAGGCAGAAGCAGCTTATCCAAAGTAAAAGTGCTGCACACTCCACCCTATTTCAAGTTAAAGCAATATCAACTTTATTCCAATATCGATAAAGTTAATTTTAGAGTGACTATCATTATTAAAAAAAATATAAAAATGTTGGAAGCTGTAGCGCAATTTGAAATTTATTATACTAATGCATATATAAAGCTGAAGAGTTTGTTTGTATGTTTGTTTGTAAGCGCTAATCTCGGGAACTACTGGTCCGAATTGAAAAATTCTGTTATATATTTTTGCGTTGGATAGCCCATTAATCGAGGAAGGCTTTAGGCTATATAACATCACGCTGCGACCAATAGGAGCGGAGCATAACTAAACCACGCGAACGAAGTCGCTGGCGGCCGCTAGTTTATTATATAGGTTTATAGTTATACAGTATGTTAACTAACAGAGGGCGTTCCCGTTAACCCGAAATAGTATAGCATACATACATGCTAAAAAAAATATTTCCATTCGAAAACAAAATGTTTTTAAAATTTTTCCAATATGAAAATATTCAATAAAAATTTTAAATTGACATGTAAAAGAAACACACTGTACACGCGAACATGAAAGACGGCAACGTCGCAATTTATTTATACATGACTAATATTTTGATTTAAAACAGGAGGTTTCAAATTTATTTCCAATTAGAATTTTTTTTATTCGGATTTTTTTATGCTTATTTTTCTATGCTGATATTTTTATTTTAATCTATTAATGATATATATTAACGAGTTTAAGGGAACACCCTCTGTTATTTAACATACTGTATATCATATCTGTTTACGTTTTTGGCAAACAAATCGCAAATACAGAATATCTACTTAACATAATTTCACATGTATACATAATATGTATGTAGGGTACACAAAAACGGTCAACAGGAAAATAAGTCATGTGTTTATACGAGACGTGTGAAATCCATAAAAAATATTGAATAGAATAGGGATGTGTCCAACGTATGAAAATCAAAAAAATAATTAGTCCGTCTTATAGATAATAAAAAAATTAAGACCCGTATTTTTTATTTTGTCGAAATGACCAAAAACTACTGAGATATTATAGCGTATTAAAGTGACGGAGTGGGGGCTAATTATGTCACGCCGTGGTATATTTTGTACTACGTAACGTCATGCGACATTTCAAATCAATATATCTTCCTAAGTCATCATCATCCCAGCGTTTAATCCCAGTCGCATCCGAAGCCTTTTCAGCTTTGGAGTCTGGGGTCCGCTTTACCAGTCCAACTGCTGATATGGCTAAACTTCGACATTTTCCGTGAAGTGACTGCCGTCTGACCTCCACAACCCGAAGGCGACATCGAAGCATTGCAGTTAGACCAATTGTTGGACTTTTGAGGGCTCCAACAACCCATAACGACTGCCACTAGATGTTCGCATGGCAACCGGGACCAACGGCTTAACGTGCTTTCCGAGGCACGACCAGACCAGTGCAAATATTCATAATATTCATGCATACAAATATTTGCACTGTGCGGGGATCGAACCCGCGCCACCTTGCGCAGCGGCCGCGTCCGCTACCGCTACGCCACGGAGGCTGTCAATATATCTTCCTAAGTATTTGAATGAAAGAAAAAATAAAAAATACGTGTTCAATATTTTTTATAAATCTATCTGATGGACATTAATTATTTTGAGGACACAACCCAATTGTGTGACGAGCAATTAATTTTTAATCGATACCTAATTCTATCGACAAACTGTTGCCGATTCCCTTGTTCGCAAACTAGGTGAACTAAATTTAAATTTAGGGCATCGTATTCTTTGACAGGACTCTTCGGCGATTCGGCTTTTCTTATTGACTAGCGGCCGCCAACGACTTCGTTCGCGTGGTTTAGTTATGCTCCGCTCCTATTGGTCGCAGCGTGATGTTAGATAGCCTAAAGCCTTTCTGGGTTAATGGACTATCCAACGTAAATGACTTTTTCAAATCGGACCAGTAGTTCCTGAGATTAGCGCGTTCAAACAAACAAACAAGCAAACAAACTCTTCAACTTTATATATTAGTAATGATTAGTAAAGACATATGAAGGAAAAGATGCACTGAATTTAAATTTAGTTTAGTTTGCGAACAACACTCCGTGGCGTAGCGGTAGCGGACGCGGCCGCTGCGCAGCGTGGCGCGGGTTCGATCCCCGCACAGTGCAAGTATGTGTATGCATGAATATAAATATTTGCACTGATCTGGTCGTGCCTCGGAAAGCACGTTAAGCCGTTGGTCCCGGTTGCCATACGAACATCTAGTGGCAGTCGTTACGGGTTGTTGGAGCCCTCAAAAGTCCAACAATTAGTCTAACTGCAATGATTCGATGTCGCCTTCGGGTTGTGGAGGTCAGACGGCAGTCGCTTCACGGAAGTTCACTTCACGGAGTTTAGCCATATCAGCAGTTGGACTGGTAAACCGGACCCCAGACTCCAAAGCTGACAAGGCTTCGGGTGCGACGGGGATTAACGCTGGGACGATAAGTTTGCGAACAAAAGAATTGGGACTATTGTTAATAATAAAAATTGTTAATAATAACCGGTGGTAGGCCACAACATCGGCCGCCGGCATAAGTTACCACCCACCCGACAAAGTCATGCCGCCAAGCGATTCGTCGTGCTCCGGCATGATGTCTGGTGAAGCCGTACGGAGGACGGGTCTGAGCAGTTGTGTTGCGATGTACGTGCCGGGTACGATACGCGAAATGTTGTTGTGTCGAAAGTTTGGTTGTGGAGGGCCTCCAGATTAATCTCCCTCTGGCGCAGCATCGTTGGTCGTGTTGTTGGGTTTAACATTGCATCACCGCGCTCAACTGCCGTCTTCCTTCCTATTTACTCAGTTCCTTTGAGTGAGTAGGTTTAATAAACTAGCGCGCCTTACCATCAACGATTGCATCACTGCTTACCATCAGGCGGGATTGCAGTCAAGCGCTAGTTTGTAATTTATATAAAAAAAACCATTAATGTTCAGAAAAACATTACAATATTTAAATAGCACTAGCCTCCACACTAGGATTCCCTGTGTTGTGGAGACTAGTCTCCTTCGTCTAACAACATTATTAGATAGGTTCATACATAGCATCGGTCGGTATTGATTATTGGTATGACAAAAACAGGTTATTCTTCCAAACAAATTTTACTAAAAAAATATGTGTCAACCTTTTTAGTGTGTATTATTTAGGATTTTGAAATTTTGTGGTCTACCGTGTATTGTATGGATGTGTAATGAATAAGTGAGTTAAGATAGGTTTAGATCAATCGAACGAAGTCGTCATAGCACTCCCACTGCCATCCATATTCATCATTATCATCATCATCAACCTTTTTATCGTCCCACTGCTAGGCAAAGCTCTCATCTCATACAGAGAAGGATTGAGCGTAATCACCACGCTTGCTCAATGCGGGTTGGCAATTTCAGACTTAAAGTCCAGGTTTCCTCAAAATGTTTTCCTTCACCTTCAGTCATTGGTTTTCAAGATATACTTAGAAAGTACATATAACTTTAGAAAAGTTACATTGGTACTTGCCTGACCTGGAATCGAACCCGCGCACTCATACTTTAGAGGCTGGTGTTTTAACCACTAGGCCACCATCCATATTCTTCCTCAGCCTATAGATGTCCACTGCTGGACAAAGGCCTCCCCCAAGGCTTTCCACGATGACCGGTCTTGTGCTGCCCGCATCCATCGGCTTCCCGCGACCTTCACCAGGTCATCGGTCCACCTTGTTGGGGTCTCCCTACGCTGCGTCTTCCAGTACGTGGCCGCCACTCCAGAACCTTGCTGCCCCATCGGCCATCGGTTCTACGAGCAATGTGCCCTGCCCACCGCCACTTAAGTTTAGCGACTCGCAGAGCTATGTCGGTGACTTTGGTTCTTCTGCGGATCTCCTCATTTCTGATTCGATCACGCAGAGAAACCCCTAGCATAGCTCTTTCCATTGCCCTTTGTGTGACTCTGAGCCTTCGTATGAGGCCCATTGTGAGCGACCACGTTTCAGTTCCGTAAGTCATCACTGGCAACACACACTGGTCAAAGACTTTAGTCTTGAGACACTGTGGTATCTTGGACGATGAGAAGATGTAGCGTAGCTTCCCGAACGCCGCCCAACCGAGCTGGATTCGCCGAGACACCTATTTCTCGAAGTTGGACCTACCTAGTTGGACTTTCTGTCCCAGGTATATATACTCGTCAACAACTTCGAGTGCAGAGCAACCAACTACAATTGGAGTGGGTGCGACATGAGAGTTTGACATGATCTTCGTCTTATCCATCCATATTATTCCTGTGATATAGTCCACTAGAAGAAGAACGTGTCATTATTACAAGACTTTCATGACAGCCATTAACAATTTTAGGATGGAACAGAGACATCCAAATGAAATAAAACAAAAGAAGGCTTTCCTGCAGTAGGGTTATTGCGTAACATAGTATCATCAGCAATGGGTTTCATTG
Source organism: Sesamia nonagrioides (assembly GCA_017933935.1). Lineage (NCBI taxonomy): Eukaryota > Metazoa > Arthropoda > Insecta > Lepidoptera > Noctuidae > Sesamia > Sesamia nonagrioides. Next base: position 127,769 of record JADWQK010000984.1, on the reverse strand, counting down.
TGACAGTTCAACAACATTCATTGCGTTATTTACGTTGTTGAGCAGACACAACTTCGAACATTTGAAGCAATGGATTGGCAATTTGCTTCGAAATTATTCCAACTGATAGTAATTGTGACAGTATACAACGTGTAACATAAAGGGTATATACATAACAAAGGCATGGCATTTTTACATGATATCAAACGATATTGAAAGGGTTTTTTAATCATATCTCTTTATGTTAGGAAGTTATGAGGAAAAACACCGCCTGTGATAGGCTACTATCATACTAGTCGCACAGAGATATTGAAGACATTTATCGGACTTTGGCGAGTAACGAGTAGTTATTAACGTATGTAGTGTGCTGCCACGTTTGTTCTGATTTTATTTTAAGAAACACACGAAACCGAGGTACTAATTTTTTGAGTGTTTTATTTTGACTTGAAACCCTTCCGATATCGTTTGATATCATCTAAAGATGCCATGCCCTTGGTATGTATATACCCTTTTTGTTACACGTTGTATAGGGTGCTGGTTCTATAATATTTTAAAGACATTGCCTACAAAAAATTAAACAGATTCAAACACTAAGCTGCTGACTATGAATAGACTTTCTTTTTTTTTTTAATAATTTAATCTAGTGCTTGACTGCAATCCCGCCTAATGGTAAGCAGTGATGCAATCATTGATGGTAAAGCGCACTAGTTTATTAAGCCTACTCACTTGAAAAACTTCGGAATAGGAAGGATGACGGCAGTTGAGCGAGGTGATGCAATGTTCCGTGTGCAGTTTCTGGCCTGCCATCGGACGCGTCCCCAGGTGGCGGATAGGGGAACGGCCCCCAGATATGGGGGTTACCGGTTTACCGGCGCGGACCAAAACCAGATGCGGGGACCGCTTCGGCGGTCACACGTGCGGCGGGTTGGCCACCACTTGAGGTGGCTGACGTGGCCCGAACTCCGGGTCACCGTCGGGCAACCCGGTCTCCTCATTGAGAGGAGCTGGGGGCCCCGTTTGCCTCCGGGCAAACGAGGGGGGCTAAGAGGAAGGACACCTCGCTAAAAAACCCTTGGCTGCTGCGTCTTCTCGCACAAAAAGACGTACCCAGCCCGGCCCCTCCCTGTGGAGTGGAGGAACCACTGTGGGCCCGCCCTAGGCGGGAATCGCCGGCGGGGGATTGGTAGTTAGGCTGTGCCATTTTCCCATGACCCCGCCACTCAGGCGATGTCGTTGTGCCGCTGTGGGTTTAGTGGGTATTCCCGGCTTCGGCTGGGTGAGTCCTACACACGCCCTTCGGGGTATGGTGCGTAAATGCATTACCACAGCGTCAAAAAAAAAAAAAAAAAAAAAAAAAAAAAAAAAAAAAAAAAAAAAAAAAAAAAAAAAAAAGGTGATGCAATGTTAAACCCAAGACCAACACGACCAAATGATGCTGCGCTAGAGGGAGATTGATCTGGAGACTCTCCGTGACCAAACTCCCGACACAACAACATTTGGCGCATCGTACCCGCCACATCGTATCGTAGCCGTACGGAGGACGGGCCTGAGCAGTTGTGTTGCGATACACAACTGCTCAGACCCGTCCTCCGTACGGCTTCACCAGACATCATGCCGGAACACGACGAATCGCTTGGCGGCAAGACTTTGTCTGGTGGGTGGTAACTTCTGCCGGCAGCCGATGTAATGCCTACCACCAAACACCGACCTAAACTTCCGCTGCATTTCTACAAACTTAGCTTTTTAATGTTTTTTACCACGGTTCATGAGACAAATGAGGGTTTCACTGCGTGTTCAAATCAGAAATGAGGAGATCCGCGGAAGAACGAGAGTAACCGACATAGCCCAAAGAATTGCAACACTTACATATGTGGCAGTGGGCCGAGCATTGCCCGTAGGATTGTGCCCGATGGGGCTGACGGGTTCTCGAGTGGCGATCACGCAACCGGAAGACGCAGCGTGGGTAGGCCCCCGATAAGGAGGACCGATGGCCTGGTAAAGATCGCGGGAAATCGCTGGATGCGGGAGGCGGTCGTAGTGGAGATCCTTGGGGTAGGCCTATGTCCAGCAGTGGACGTCTTTCGGCTGAAATGGTGATGAATGATGAGGAGACACAGCCTGGTCACAGAGAGACAGACAGTAGAGTCTTTGTAATCCCCGTACCGTTTTTACTCTTTGGGTACGGAATTCTAAAAAGCGACAACGCACATTAAATTCTCGTCACATTCCTAAGAGTCGTTACACAAATATGACATCGTTAAGCAACATATTGAACAAGCTACTTTTATAGCCCTTTTATGACGAGTTGGACTTTTTAAATGATATAACACCCTATATACATATACGTGACATTAGCTTAGGTTGGTAAACTGCATTCACGATTTGTAAGCCAAAAAGGTAAACCGATATGATTTTTTCAAAATCAAAATCAAAGTATTTATCCATACTAATATTATAAATGCGAAAGTAACTCTGTATGTCTGTCTGTCTGTTACGCTTTCCCGACTAAACCTCTCAACCGATTTTGATGAAATTTGGCACAAACAATCTTTAGACCCTGAGAAAGAACATAGGCTACCTTTTATCCCGGAAAAAATTGATGTTCCCGAGGGAAATCTAAAAAGCGCGATATAACCGAACTCCACGCGGACGAAGCCGCGGGCGGAAAGCTAGTACTTATTATAAATGCGAAAGTAACTCTGTCTGTCTGTCTGTTACGCTTTCCCGCCTAAACCTCTCAACCGATTTTGATGAAATTTGGCACAGACAATCTTTAAACCCTGAGAAAGAACATAGGCTACCTTTTATCCCGGAAAAAAATTGATGTTCCCGAGGGCAATCTAAAAAGCGCTTTATAACCGAACTCCACGCGGGCGAAGCCGCGGGCGGAAAGCTAGTTTCAAATAAACCAGTTACAGGCACTTTTAAATTGTCAGAAGGTCGGTCAGTCTGTAAGATGAAGCTAGTCGCCCATTCCAAACAGTAGGTAGGTAGGTAGGGGTTTCCCGCGACCTTTACCAGGCCGTCGCGTCGGTCTATCTTATCGGGGGCCTATCCACGCTTCGTCTTCCGGTTGCGTGATCGCCACTCGAGAAGAACGAGCAAGAAACTCCATGGACACTCTTTTGGAAAAATAGAATTGAATACTTTTTATTATGTACCTACACCATATAAATTAGGACCGGACGTAAAAAATTAAGATCTTACGAAAGGCGACAAATGGGCCGTCTTATCTCTAAGGGCAATCTTTATTAATTAAGCTTTCGTCCCTGCACAATAAAGTCCAGTTTACATTATAGCTTCAAATATGGCATTTTATACATTTTTGAATAGTGCTAGTCACTATGAAATCAATTTGATATAATATAATTCTAATTCATTATAATTTCTCGGTGGTAGGCCATAACATCGGCTGTCGGCAGAAGTTGTTACCACCCACCAGACAAAGTCTTGCCGCCAAGCGATTCGTCGTGTTCCGGCATGATGTCTGGTGAAGCCGTACGGAGGACGGGTCCGAGCAGTTGTGTTGCGATGTGTGCCGGGTACGATGCGCCAAATGTTGTTGTGTCAGGAGTTTAGTCGTGGAGGGCCTTCAAATCAATCTCCCGCTGGCGCAACATCGTTGGTCCTGTTGTTGGGTTTAACATTGCATCACCTCGCTCAACTGCCGTCTTCCTTCCTATTCACTCAATTTTTTTGAGTGAATAGTTTAATAAGCTAGCGCGCTTTACCATTAACGATTGTATCACTGATGGCAGGATTGCAGTCAAGTACTAGTTTATAATTATTAAAAAAATAAAAGATTACTAATAATAAACTAGATATTAACACTAGTTATAAGGCTTAAAAAATAATACATAATTTGAAACATACTGAATAGGCTTTAGGTATGTTTCTGATTGTTGCTTCAACAATTTTATCCTGTGCATATCCTAATTTATTTGGAATTCAAAATGAAAATCCAAGATGGCGACATCTTGCCAGATGACAGCTTCTAAAAAGGTATACTAGATGGTTCTGTGTCACTATGTATATGTCAAGGAAATTTTACCTAAAGTGGAATGTGAACTTGCATAAGTCTCTTATTTAAAAGAAGACTCTATCGCAAGAGCAATAAGGTCGATCGGAAATAACACCTCATTTGAAGAGAACGCGGTCTGAGGGAGAAAGCGTCCCAGTAGCCCTCTGTCCCTTTTTTAGTTTTACCCGTATTTATTTTTCGTAATTTTGTTTGAAACCAATAGTTTTGATTAGGAAAAGATGGTGAAAAAGGGTGCCATTAATGGCTGCAATACTGAGTAATAACCTGAACACGGAATATCATTCTTTAAGTATTTTTTTGCGCTAATCACTTACAAGTTATTTCGTTTGTATGTAGGGTGACCATAAATTTCGGAATAATTAATAAATGTGCACTTAGTCATTGTGTACATAATAAGTTAGTGGCTTTTATTGGTTATTTACAATGACATTAAATTCTGCTTTGTTATAGATATAGATATTTATTTATTTAAAGGTACAGATGACAGCATATCAAGCTACTACAATCTGTCAGATTTTCTTCTTACATTTTCAACTTTATTTCTAAATTATTAAGGTTCAAATTTGATCAGGAATACTTGATAGTTTCGGGTAGATTGACCTGCTGCAGTCCGTAATTTATCAATTTATTCATCCTTTTTATAATAATAAAATTAAAAAGTTCGCATCCATACCTTAATATTCATAAAAGACTCAGGTAATATAAGTAAAAAAAATATTTTACGTACATTCCTTATAAATTCCATTATAATAGTCACCCTACACAACGAGGACAGAGGGTTACTGTGAAGCTATCTCCCTCGGACCACGTTTTGATCGATAGTGCACATTCCAGTTTAGGTATAAGTTCCTTGGTATATGTTCACTGCAAGGAAATTATACCTAAACTAGAATGTGAACTTGCATAAGTCTCTTATTTAATAGAAGACTCTATCGCAAGAGCAATAAGGTCGATCGGAAATAAAACCTTATTTGAAGAAATCGCGGTCCGAGGAAGAAAGCGTCCCAGTAGCCCTATGTTCCTTTTTAAGTGATACCAGTATTTATTTTATGTGACAGCCTCCGTGGCGTAGCGGTAGCGGACGCGGCCGCTGCGCAAGGTGGCGCGGGTTCGATCTCCGCACAGTGCAAGTATTTGTATGCATGAATATGCATATTTGCACTGGCCTGGTCGTGCCTCGGAAAGCACGTTAAGCCGTTGGTCCCGGTTGCCATACGAACATCTAGTGGCAGTCGTTACGGGTTGTTGTAGCCCTCAAAAGTCCAACAATTGGTCTAACTGCAATGTTTCGATGTCGCCTTCGGGTTGTGGATGTCAGAGGGCAGTCGTTTCACGGAAAATGTCGAAGTTTAGCCATATCAGCAGTTGGACTGGTAAAAGCGGACCCCGGACTCCAAAGCTGAAAAAGGCTCCGGATGCGACTGGGATTAACGCTGGGATGATGATGATGATGATGACCAGTATTTATTTTTCATAATTTTGTTAAAAACCAGCTAGGTCTAAGTTCACTGTGTCGCTATCTATGGGAGGGGGAAAACACAGCTTCCTCACGACGGTTTTCCAACACTGTTTCCGGAGCACTCTGTAGTGATGAATTAATTTACACAAAGTAAACTCCAGTCTAAGTTTGCACTTACTATTTGATTACTCTTACCACGGATTTGAATCATTGAAATGTGATTGCATAAGTTTCGGAGAAATGTTGTCGTAAACCGAATGTTCTCTAATTTGCAACAAAGTGAAATTTGAATCTATACTAATAAATATAAAGCCAAAGACTTTGTTTGTTTGAACGCGCTAATCTCAGGAACTACCGGTTCGATTTCAAAACATCTTTTTGCGTCGGATAGCCCATTAATCTAGGAAGGCTATAGGCTATATAACATCCCGCTGCGACCAATAGGAGCAGAGCATATAAAAAAGAAACATATCAAAACCTAAGCGGCGCAGCTAGTGAATGTATAAATGAACTTCGCCACAATTGCATCTATTCTTAATTTATCCAAAATCAAAAGAACTAATCGATAATATTTTCGGCTCTATCAAATTCACTGCTAACTACATCCATACTCCATACTAATATTATAAATGCGAAAATAACTCTGTCTGTATGTCTGTCTGTCTGTTAGGCTTTCCCGCTTAAACCTCTCAACCGATTTTGATGAAATTCGGCACAGACCTTTTATTGAAAAAAAAAATTATATTCCCGAGGGAAATCTAAAAAGCGCGGTATAACCGAATTCACCAGCTTTTTGAATACAAAAGCTAGTACCATTATAAAAGCGTGCAGCGGTGGTCTAGTGGTGGCCGCGACTTACTTTTTGTAGGTTGAGGGTCCCAAAAAGGTGCTTTAATTCGTGTCCTGTGTTCCTGATCTAACTCGAGTCGGTCTCCAAAGCCTAGAGCACAGGCGTAGAGTAGCCAGCCTTTCGGTGTTCTATAGGATGCATTTCGGGGAGTGTGCGATGGAATTGCATGATTTAATTCCCCCATCTCCGTTCCACCAGCGGACGACCCGTCGTACGGCTTGTTTCCACCCTTACGTTGTTAACACCACTACGATCTGGACGAAGCGTTTCGCCTCCTCCTTTATACCGCGTACATCGAGGGACTGGAATAGTTTGCCAGCGGCGGTGTTTCCGTCGGTCTACAATTTGAGTGTCTTCAAGGCTATAGTGAATAGGCTCTTAATAAACTAGTGCGCTTTACCATCAACGATTGCGTCACTGCTTACCATCAGGCAGGATTGCGGTCAAGCGCTAGTTTATAATATATAAAAAAAAAAAATTGTCAACACTACTCTCAAAACGATGAAGGAATATGTAATTTTTCGTCTTTTTCAGCCTATAGAAGTCCACTGCTGGACAAAGGCCTCCCCCAAGGTATTGGAGGGGTTTGCGATAATGCCCACGCTTGGCAGGCGGGTTGGGGATCGCAGTAATTTGATATTCCACAGGAGAAGAGGTGCTGCCCGCTTCCCTGGTGACAGTTCCCTTAGTCGCCTCTTACGACATCCACGGGAGGAATTATGGGTGGGTAATATTCTAAGCCCGGGACTACACGAGGCCGGGGCACTGGGAATATGTCATAACCATAAGTAATATCATTAAGAATATCCCCCAACCAAAGATTTTAAAATATGTGACATCTATCAACACGCACTGGGCCAGCGTTGAGGATTAAAATCCTCCAAGCAGTCCTCCACAGTTCTCTCGCTGAGAGGACTGTGTTTCCGCATTATGGACACTTTATACCAATTATTTAGTAATAAAACAAGTGCTACCTATTGCAAAATTTAAACGGATATCAGAAACCATGGTTTCTAACAAAAGAATTCATAACTACCTTAATTACAGACAACCATTTTAACTAAACACCTGTTCCCTACAATTAAGGTTTTACTGTGTTCAAAATTTTACGATCACAATGCGGGTTGCAGAGGTCATGTACCGTGGTCCATAGATTCGCTAAAGCTATTAAAAGTTTATCAATTTTGTGGTACAGATGACAGCAGGTCAAGCTACCTAAAACTGTAAAATATTCCCAATCAACCTTGAGTCTTAAAGCTTTAGAGATAAAGTTGAAAATCTAATAAAGATATCTGACAGATTGTAGTAGCTTATTGGGCTGTCGTCGGTACATTAAAAGGACGAATAATTTCGTTTTTAATGTCGTTTGAAACCCTTTTTGTTTGGGGAATGATGATTTTACGAGTTTGTGTAAGTACTTAACTGTTCTTTTAATCTTATTTTTATATCGTTTTTGTGGCCTACCTTTGGGATTGGAGCGTCGCTCTTTTGGTGGTTCAAAGTTACAGTAGAAGTTTGGTAGGTACAATGACCTGTGTAAAGTGAATATAAAACATTACTAAGGCTTAATTATTTTGGTAGTTCAGTAATCTTAGAAATATCGTAAGTTTTCACACAAAAATCTATACAACGTTAGTTTTTGTTTATGCAAAACCTGAATACAGTTTGTTCAGAATAAGCAACTAAATCGATTCCAATCATTTTTACACCATGTTATATTTTTTACCAAATGCAATTAGAAATTGTTGCAGAGTGGTCACCGAGCGCACCACACAGCTGACGGTAGATCATAGTACTTGCGCGCGCGCCATAGCTGACGCCAGAGGTCAACGCACCGCGCTCGCCCACCCGAACGGAGCTTTGACCATATTTTTGTTGGGACAACCAAGTAGAATAGCAAGCTCATAACTTTGCGGTTTTACATTATATTTTTTTTAAATTTTGTACATAGATTCTTTACTTTAAAATACTAATATAAAGAAAAAATAATGTTGTATGAGTAGATTTAAAAAACGTATAGTATTTTGGAATCTCGCGATAATTTGGCCATCTTTCAGCGTTGTCGCTCATTCAATCATTGCGCTAAAACAAATTAATTCCGATGTCATGTAAGTACTTACTCATAAAATAAAGAAAAAGATTTTTTTTTAGTACATCTGTACTAAAAACAAATTTTTTAGTACAGACTCGTCGATTAGTCTGTACTACAGACTAAAAGGCAGGTAACACTACAAATTTAAACAAATGAAAAGGGTAAAGTGCGTTGCAAGCAATTCATAAGAAAGTAAGCCTCGCGCTGCACCATTCAGACACAGTTTAGGGAAAATCAGACTAGTGCCTGACAAATACATACTATGTATGACTATGTAGCAAACTATAGTGTGCCTAATTTACATATTAATATAACTTCACGTAAGCAGGCTACACAATCATTGCATGCCAATTACCTACATATTGTCACCTAAATTCCAATTTGATATTAACATAATTGTCTAATTAGATTAATTAAACATGGTAATATCGACACGTAAACTATAATCATGAATACAATACATGATTGTAGCGAAGAAATTTTTAAGAGATAAATTTTACCGCAATAATATCTCTTATAAATGGAATCTACCTCAAACATCACAATAAATTATTGTATGTACCAAAGAGATAATTTTCATACCTATACAGCTATATTATACATATTATAAAAATCAATGCCACTTTCTTTGTAATTTTATAACTCAAGAACGGACTTACCTAACCAAACCAAATTTTTAGGCTTTGTTGTGAATAATTAGTAGATGGTTTATGTGAAGTTTGAACAGAACCGGCCGAACGGTTCTTCGTTTATCATGTTTTTTGCAATGAATGATGGATCATCATCTCATCTTCTATATATATAAAATTCAATGCCACTTTGCCCCAGATTTGCAGTGAAAAACTTATTGCGAAATTTATTTGATTCTACGATTATAACTGGTATATCAAAAGGAGAAATTGTTTGTTACGGTGTATCCCTATGATCCCAATTGATATGCCATTTGAGTTCAAACGATTACAATATCCTGTGCGTTTATCATTTGCTATGTCCATCAACAAAGCCAAACTTTATATTGCCTGTTCGAGAGTCGGTACCCCCACCAGTTGTTTGTTTATATTTGTTTAAACAGGCTAGAAATGGAAAAACAAAGAATATTAATTATCTAAATGTTTTGGATTAAGTTTTAAAATTGCTAGCAATTAAAAAAAATATTTTGTTTGATTTTTTTATTATTTCACTTTATACCTACGTAGCGAAGCACGTATCGGGCCGCTAGTATATTATATAATTTAGAAAAAAAAATTATGGATTATTTATATATAATATCTCTTAAATATTGTGAGTCATCACCATCATCATGTCAGCGTATAATCCCGGTTGCATCCGCGGATTTCGCGTTGGAGCCCAGGGTTCACTTTCCTACACTTACTCCTCCACTTCGCACGATCTCTAGCATCCCGTGCTGTGAGATTCTTGGCACACAATTGTGTTTTTATTAATTTATTTGTGCACAAATCCATACTAATATTATAAATGCGAAAGTAACTCTGTCTCTGTCTGTCTGTCTGTCTGTCTGTTACGCTTTCCCGCCTAAACCTCTCAACCGATTTTGATGAAATTTGGCACAGACAATCTTTGGACCCTGAGAAAAAACATAGGCTACCTGTTATCCCGGAAAAATTTGATATTCCCGAGGGAAATCTAAAAAGCGCGATATAACCGAACACCACGCGGACGAAGACGCGGGCGGAAAGCACACAATCTTTAGACCCCGAGAAAGGACATAGGCTACCTTTTATCCCGGAAAACTTTGATGTTCCCGAGGGGAATCTAAAAAGCGCGATATAACCGAAATTTACGCGGGCGAAGCCGCGGGCGGAAAGCTAGTAAATTAATAAATGGGATCTATCTTAATCATCACAATAAATTATAAATCACATCCCTGCGCCACATCCCATCCTTGTCTTGTAAAAATATCTATCTAATTAGCTAGTTACAACACTGTAGCATCAACCCGCAGGAACATTAGCGACGCGTGATGTCACAATGAAAACCCTGGCACAGCTAAGTATGCTCCAGGAGCCATTAAAGAAGACCATAATAAAGGATTAATCAAGTTGAGCATCGTTGCTATTGTTTCAAAATTTCCTGTGGAGATTCGTGTCGTTGTGCGGAGATCTTTGAACGATGTTTTTACAATAGCTTTAATTAGTTCAGTCCTTTGTCGTTTATTGTATAGGCTGGCTTAGACGACGCGTAAGCTGGGCTGAAATGAAAGAATGTCTTGACATGTCTCGTCGGTAATTTAAAAAAAAAAAATCTGCTCCATCCATTTTGACCACGTAGGCTTTTATCAGAAATTATGACGTTTAATCACTAATTTCATTCGAAAATCAGTTGTCAATGAATTATAGTTTAAAAAAAATTAAAAAAGAGATAAGTATTTTTTTTTTAATATCGTATTGTCATCGTCCCTTGATCCCTGTGCAAATTTTCAAGTTAATCAGAGACGTAGAAATAGCTGAAAATAAAGTTACCTAAAATATTCCGTTACAAACATTATACAGGTGAAGCTAATAATAAAACAAAAACGTTTTAAAAAAACTTCCAAAAACATGAATACGAGACATTGGCGCCGATTCTGTTGTTCACAAACTAAACAAATTTTATGTTAATGCATATTTTTCTTTCCATTTCGTTAAGAAAAGGATAGCAGATAACATTTTAATTTAATCCTGTCAAATTAAGATACTCCATAGACAGTTTAGACGCGATTATAAACCTGGCGAGTAAAAGTACACCAGTTTACGTCAGGAGCGCATTAATTTGACAGGTCTAAACTGTGATTTTATCTTCTGTCCTTTTCTTAATGAAATCGAAAGAAAAAGATACACTTAACTTAAAATTAGTTAGAATCGGCGTCATTGTGTGACTTACGCCTAAATGTCATATTAAATGCAGTTTAAGTTATCTTTCACAGCCTACTTCATTCTAAAATTTGATAATAGCAGTGGTTGCGGCAAACAAACCGATTTGATTAATTGACCAACGCTAGTCAATTTGATAGTCCGTTGAAATAACGTAAGGTAATAGTTTAATTTAATGTTGTGGACGTTCCTGTAATTAAACAACTGAAAACTGCAGTTTTGGTTATTTTAGAAAACCCCACAAATCATAACATTAATTTGTTATTATTTATTTATATTTATATACCTTATATACCTTATCCCATGCGGTACCGGGCATAGAATAGTACCACCCCATATCCTCCCGTGGGTGTCGTAAGAGGCGGCTCCTTAGCCCCCCCTTCCCTTCCCTTGAACTCTCACTACGGAAGCGGGCAGCAGCGCTTCTCCGGTGGAATAACAAATTACTGCGATCCCCAACCCGCCTGCTAATCGTGGGGATCCACGCCTATGGACATGATTAAAATAATGGAATGAAAGGCCTTTGTCCAGCAGTGGGCGTCTATAGGCTGAGAAAAAGAGAAGATGAAGAAGAAGACTTTATTGTACACCAAAAACATACATTGATTAAAAATACATTCAACGCTACAAAATGTACAGACGACAGCACGTCAAGCTACTACAATCTGTCAGATTTCTATATTAGATTTTGAACTTTATCTTTGTGGCATTAAGGCTCAATGTTGATTGGAAATATTTAACAGTTTCGGGTAGCTTGACCTGCTGTCGTCCGTACAATGGGCGGCCTTATCGCTAATGCAATCTCTTCCAGGCAACCAAATTATATTAATTATTATAAACTCATCATTATCTGCCTAGCCTTGTCCCAACTATGCTTGGGTTGGTTTCCAGTCTAACCGAATACTGTCGAATACTAATATTATACATGAAGCAATTGCCTATCTGACCATAGTAGTACAATAGACATCCCTTAGTTAGACTAGTTGGCAGACTTTACAGTTTAAGGCGCTGTGCTCAGTAAAAATAGGCTTCAAAAAACAGTTTTTTAGCCAAATGCATACATTTCAGAGCAGCCAAAAATTTATATGTTAATCTTCATTATATGTAGCAGGAAACCATTGTTTTCAAAACACGTTTTGAATTAATTTTCTCGATAGAAAAAAGTCCTAAAGTAACCACTAAAATTGAATTTATAACCGCTGTAACTGTATTATTAACATCAAATCTTGATAAAATTTAGAAGAGCGATGTAAAATATAATAGTAAATGAAACCATTGTTTTTATTTATCGATTTAACTAAGATATTCTAAAATAAATAATGTATTTAATGATAAATAACGTGAACGAAACGTCGCTCCATCGCGGCGTCCATTGCCTTCTCTTTCACTTCTATGCTTAGCGACAGTGACCGCTGAGGTGCGCTGCTTGCTGCACAGAAAATAATTATATTTACGTGTCTGTTTGTTGATGAATTATCATATTTCGTTTTTGCCCGGGTTCAAACCCCAGGTTTACATTAAATGCTTTTTGTAGGTTTTAATTGAAATAAATGCTTTTTAATTTACTGTTGTATTTTTACCGATATTTTATTTGATTTTTTTCTGTAATTATTCTTTCTTTTTATTTTCTCGCGGCAAATTTTTCTTCACCTGTATGTGTTCCGGTTCAAACCCCAGCTTTACGTTGTATGCTTTTTGTTGGATTTCTTATTTGCGATAGTTTTTTTTTAAATTATTATTAATTTAGCCGATTTTCTGTATTTTTTGTAGTAATTTTTGAAGAAACTATTGCCGTCGCGCTGCTTCCAACCTCTTCCGGTAAAGTTGACGTTTTGTATTCCGCTGTTTTCTTTTTCAAAACAAAACATCTCAATTTTTTTTATATGTTTCGGAAAAATCAAATGATAGAGGCACGTATAATCACGGTGTAAAATTGTAGCAAAAATATGCTCTAATAGCATTATCCACGAAGAAAACAGCGGAATACGTTTGTATAGAGAAAGCACCACTAGAGTTCCCGTTAAAGGGATCGAACAACCCGATAGATATTAACGGATATATTATAAATTGTCAATGGCTAAAAGGTGTGTTATCTTTAACCCGGGAGAGAGTTTGAGTTAGTATCCCATAACACAAGTCTCGAACTTACTTTGGGGCTAGCTCAATCTGTGTGATTTGTCCATAAATATATATTTATTTAGTTTTGACGGGAAAGCTAAGATGAGCGTCACGCTCATTTTTCATTAAACTTTTTAATTATTTATAGTGTCGTTTACTAAATAAAAGCGCGTGATTTATGTAATAAAAAGTGCATTCAGTAAATTATTCATAAAGAACATTGAAATATCGCAGCATAGTGGCCACATCATGACTTTGCCTGAAAGGACCCTCGTAGACGGTTCACGCTGCCGTCTTTTTCGACTATAATTAAAATTTTCAAAGGGTTTCTATAATTTGTTACACGTGTTATTGGCAAAATTGAGTTATCCATTCCACAGGGGCCATTGATCAAGAGTTGAAGTTAAGTTGACCCGGGTTATTACATCAGGAAAACAATTTTATATTCCTTCATGTTTGAGTACGAGGCCTTTGAGTACATTATATTTTTTTGTCTTTTTATGTGTGTGTCTATTATGTGTTTATTATTATTTTAGTGTTATTATTGTAATGTGCGTTTTGTTTGTACGGAATAAACAATTTTTCTTTCTTTCAATCGGAACCAACAGCTCAAAGTGTTTGTCCAGGGACAGAGAGCATCCATCTACAGCCAAAGCAGAGCAAGCATAGCTTAACCTGATCGATAGACCCGCGCGTTAACTTATTTCTTCCAAAAGTGGTCTTAACAGAGGTTAACTTTGTTTATTCGAAAATCCCAATTTTCTATGACACACCCAAGCATTTCCAGTGCTAGTTGGCAGTTCCAATCTTGACTTCCAATTGTGCAAACTTATTCAGCGATCCCATGTTTATTTATAGAAGTATGTGCAAGGGTATAAGATTTAGTTTTCGTCCATAGGAAAGGAAAGATCAGACGGGTATTGTATAAGGCGGGCACTTGCCCAACAGTGGAAGTACGGATGTAGGGAAGTTATATGTACACTAGTTGCGCTGTAAACTCTGTTTGCGAGATGCAGAACTTTGTGTGACGACGGTATGACTTGTAGCCAGCATATGGCGTTGTAGATACCGCTTACACACTTTGGAATTACATATCCCACAAGGAAAAAGTTCAGAGGTTATTTTACTTTTTAAATAAGTTACTCTAAATAACGTGATGCTATGTACGTAGCAATAACGACCTGATGAGCAGCTGTGGTCGTCAGACCACCTACCTACTTTTCATTTGAATAGATAAATAACACAGCGTGGTGTCTATATATAATAGTCATGGTGGCCTGGTGGTTAAAACACCAACCTCTCAATTCTGAGTGTACGGGTTCAGGTCAGGCAAGTATCAATGTAACTTTTGTAAGTTATATGTACTTTCTATGTATATCTTGGACACCAATGACTAATTACAAGGTGAAGGAAAACATCTTGAGTCAACCTGGACTTCTGAAATCACCAACCCGCATTGAGCAAGCGTGGTGATTACGCTCAACCCTTTTCTGTGTTAGAGGAGACCTGTGCCCAGCAGTGGGACGATAACTTCAGTTTAATGGGTAATTAATACAGCGTGGCAGGCATTTTTCCAGGCATAACCTGTTACCGAGTATTCAGAACTTTTCAAATGAAAAACTTTGAAAATTTTCGTCTGTTTATTATAAAAAATAGAATTTTCGTAAATTTTGAACAAAATGTACAAAATAGAACTCTAGTGCAACAGCAAATTTCTTTTAGAAACTGTCTATAAATTTGAACTCGCGGGGTTTACAAATCGCGTGCTGAATACATCGGATTCATAAAGATCAACTTACGTAGATATCCAGGATGAACCAGTCCAGAAACGACTGTATTGTGAAAGTTAAATACCTAAAACTAAGTACGATAAATGGTTCACAGTCCACGACTTACAAAACTTGGACAATAAATCTTGGTAAAACTACTTAAAAAAATAAATGGCTGTTCCTTTAAATACAGGGAACCTAAAGCTAACAAAATGGCAGTGAAAATTATTCCATTATTTTTCATATTTTGTGTTCAAGCTATTTGTTACTTCAATAAAATATTAACATGGGAGTGAATTGAAAATGGGGGAAATTTGGCTGTCCCGTATTAATCTTTGTCCATTCTAAGTTTGCCTGGAAGAGATTTCATTAGCGATAAAGTCGCCCATTGTATATTATGTAGTGTTAAGTGTATTCTTTATGTTATCTGTTTTTAGTGTACAATAACGTATATACAATATGTAAAGAAAACCCCGTCCGACCGATAAGGATAATGAAGGTTAGGTAATCACATGACCAAATAAAATTTGAAACTTCACATAATCATCATAATAACAATACTAATGAGTTTTGAAATAAACTATTTTTTCCACGAATTAACTCCAACTTCCCTAATATTTGGTAAATTTTTAAAAACCTTGTATGAATGAATGCAATAATGGCGGCATTTTGTCTGACCGCGTGCCCTGTCGTCCGTTGCCCGCGCATGTATTGCCATGTAAGTTACCTCCTTTTGCGAAATAATATATGTATTTTTAAGGGGGTATTTTTTGTAGGCATTAGTAGAATCAGTTATCGATAACTAACAATACCTTCACGTTTCGGACTTGGTTTTCTTTACATCTATACTAACATATCATAGCTGAAGAGTTTGTTTATTTGTTTGAACGCGCTAATCTCAGGAACCACTGCTCCGATTTGGAAATTTATTTTTGCGTTGGATAGCTCATTAATCCAGAAAGGCTTTAGGCTATTTATTATAACGCTGCGACCAATAGGAGCGGAGCATAACTAACTCCGCGCGAACGAAGTCGCTGGCGGCCGCTGGTATTGTATAAATAAATAAATATGACAGCAAAGATTTCAAATCAACGAGGATCCATACTGTTGGTACTGTAGAAATATGAAAATTAGTTTATTGTTATTTCTATGGTTGACGGAAAATTTCAAAAAATACTGTGACTAGTGACGGGGACGACGGACAGTAATAATAATAATAAGTATATTTCATACTAGCTTTCCGCCCGCGGCTTCGTCCGCGTGGAATTCGGTTATATCGCGCTTTTTAGATTTCCCTCGGGAATATCAAATTTTTCGGGAATATTAAAAGTTATAGCCTATGTCCTTTCTTAGGGTCTAAAGATTTTCTGTGCCAAATTTCATCAATATCGGTTTAGGGGTTTAAGCGGGAAAGCGTAACAGACAGACAGACAGAGTTACTTTCGCATTTATAATATTAGTATGGATAAATTTGGCTTACATAACATGTCAAGGAGTCTCCATTTAGGCATGGAAATGCCTGTAGTTGAAATTTGTAGTTGAAGGCTTCGTTGTTTGTAAATATGAAAGTAACAAGAAGAGAAATGAGAAAAAATAATAATATAATAATAGTGCGTACGTGTGGGAGGTGTGCGTGCATGTTGGTGCGTGTGTGGGTGTGTGTGGGAGAGTGTTTGTGTGTGCGTGAATAGATAAAATATATGTTATTTGTTCAATTTAATGACACTCCATTAGGTCACTCGTTGCAAGAGTCCCTGTGTATTGTCATCGTAATTTAAATTATGTAGCCAGATTGTGAATTCTTTTTTGCATTGCAATAATTGTCAGTGCTCGATAAACAATCACTTCCATACATAACGCATAAAGGACAGCTCCCTGTACAGAATAAAATATAGTAATGTGCATCATGTTTTTTTTAGATTTATCATTTTCTTATTTTAGAAGTTAGAGGGGGGGGGGGACCAACTTTTTCCACTTTGGAAGCGTCTGTCACGCAAACTATTCGGTTTAAATAAATATTTTAGAAACCTCGATATCATTTCTGTAGACCTATCCATAGATACCCCACACGTATGTGTTTGATGAAAAAAAAAATTGAGTTTCAGTTCTAAGTATGGGGAGCCCCCAATATTTATTATTATTATTTTTTTGCATCAAAGTCTTAATGCGGCTCACAAAATACATCTCAGTATAGCTCTTATAATTTCGGAAAAAAAATGGCTGTGACATACGGACGGACAGACGGACAGACAGACATGACGAATCTATAAGGGTTTCGTTTTTTGCCATTTGGCTACGGAACCCTAAAAACTGCCATTATTTTACACTTTTACTCTATTTCTAAACAATTTATCTACTTTTAAACAGAAATTACAAGTTAGAAGTTTCGATAAAACGCTCGTTAAAACGATACTCAGTTTTCTTAGTGAACAAGTTTTATCGCCTTCATTATATTTTGCCGCTTTGAAGATTCTTGTTCCAATAATATCTTGAAAGAGCAATATTAAAATACTTAAATCGAAAGAGAAATAAAACTAGAACGGGAAAAGACAGCGTATATTTTTTTTTTTTTTTTTTTAATAATTATAAACCAGTGCTAGACTGCAATCCCGCCTGATGGTGAGCAGTGATGCAATCGTTGATGGTAAGGCGCACTAGTTTATTAAGCCTATTCACTTAAAAAACTTAGGAATAGGAAGGATGACGGCAGTTGAGCGAGGTGATGCAATGCAATTTTAAACCCAAGACCAACACGACCAAACGATGCTGCGCTAGAGGGAGATTGATATGGAGACTCTCCACGACCAAACTCCCGACACAACAACATTTGTCGCATCGTGCCCGCCACACATCGCAACACAACTGCTCAGACCCGTCCTATGTACGGCTTCACCAGACATCATGTCGGAACACGACGAATCGCTTGGCGGCAAGACTTTATCTGGTGGGTGGTAACTTCTGCCGGCGGTACATACATTTTTATAGCCACTAAGCGTTTAAAACTTGAAATATTGACTTGGTACTCATCATCATCTAGTTTAGTCTTTCAGAAACTACAGAGTGGTGCTGATAATACGACAATAAATGAAAACACGAACAATACTGGTTCATAGGAATAATCCTAAACCATTGAAAAAAACCTAGCATCAAAAATAAAAAAATTAAAATTTCAAACGAACTAAAGTGTACGCATAAAATTGCAAACGGAGTAGAACATCCTTTAAAAATATTGGTTCACTGACCTCCGATCGGCGACAGCGTGAGCCTATATCGACATGCTTTTTTCGCGCCATTATTATTAAAGTTTGGTACCGCAAGATGAATCGGTCATTAACCTGTAAGCGCTTCCTTATCACCATGTACATCATGTAGCAAAAAGGTAAAAAAAGAAAAATAGTTTCCTGTGACTAAACTAAGGGACATATTTATATGATTTTTTATGGGTAGACTGAGAATGTGTTGAGGTAGACGATGTTTAATTTATTGTCGTATTGTCAGCACCACTATGTATATTGGGGTCAGCATCCAGTCTAACCACATAAAACTGAATACCACAACTTAGTTACTGGGTAATATATCTGGCAAATGACCCCATGGCTCCGAAGAAAGGCCATCACTCTTTTCATAAAATTTTCTATAACCTTTGCACAAAAATGTGGCTGCATCCCACCGATGACGCGTTGGGTTTCCGATTTGAGCTCAGGAAGTGTTTCCGGTTTTTTCGAATTAAGAGGGAACTCTAGTGCTGCTTTCTCTATACAAACGTATTCCGCTGTTTTCTTCGTGTATAATGCTTTAAGAGTAATTATTTTGTTTTCACAATTTTACACCGTGATTATACGTGCCTCTAACACTTGATTTTTTCCGAAACTTAATTAATGAACGAAATACGATACTTCAAAATCGCGAAAAATAACCCATTTTTACCGTGATGTTCTGATGACTATTAAACAAACGTAATAAGTTTTTGACAAAAAAGAAAGTAATAGAAGCAGTTATACTTTTCCTCTAAATTTTGATATATAAATAATTGAGATCTGTCGTGTTTTGAAAGAGGAAACAGCGGATTACGAAACGCCTTTTGGTTAACGTTTTTGTAGGTAAAATCAGCCTGAGCTGGAACAGTCCTTTTCACACTTTACCGGGAGAGGTTGGAAGCAGCGCGACGGTAATAGTTTCTTCAAATACCTATTTTCCAAATACCTCGGCATTAGAGATTTTACAAAACCCAATGAAAAAAATCACACAGTGTTAAATCGCACGATCATCATGACATCAACATTGAAATCTTTGCTACAATAAGTAATTTTTTCATGCGCGCTGTGGAAGGTTGCACCGTCCTGCTGAAACCACATGTTGTCCAGATTCGGGTGTTTAATTCTTTTCGTGCATATTCTTAACAATCTTACTTTCAAATTTATTGTCGAATATTTTTGTTTTTTTTAACTTATATCGATAATATAAGGATAATCTTTGAATATTTCGTCGTTTCTACTTTAATTTTATTAGTAATTTTAAAATTATTATCATTTTTAAAATCGATCTGAGATGGTAATGAGAACGATAAGGACGGAAATGATATTAAGGCATTTATTGAAGGTTGAGCTGTGCGATGGTAATGAAGAAAAACAGAAGGCAATACTGTTACATTAAGTATTTTTAATATTTGTTAACTTTAAGTAGAGTGAGAAGAAGTAAGTAGTAAGAAGTGTAGTTTAAGAGGTAACAATCAACATAACATAACATCAATTTAACAATGATAACATATAAGGCCATTTCTCCTTGCCTAGACTTAGGTATATCAAACAACATGAGATCAAAAATGTAGTATTTAAAAATCAGGTTACAAATCAAATGACTAATTTTAACAATAAGATATTAAATAAAAATTTTAACTTTCCCATTAAAATATATTCAAATCATCATCACTCGTGTCCATATCACTGCAACGATCAATTGTCTTTTTCTCATCAAGTTCTTCGTTTTTATTTTCTTTGGCATCATCTCCATTTTCATCTTTGTACATCATAATGAATTTCTCAAAATCAGTATGATAAGTTTTATTGTTATTTGCTTTCATTTTAGCAAGATTTTTCTTATGAATATAAAACTTTCTATTATCCCAATCGGTCACATTAATATTTGATAGTATTTTGACAATTGGTGAATCAGGCCTCTTTGAAGAGTGGTTTTCTGAACTGACTAAAGGTTCCGAAGAAGTAAATTCAAAACTTGTGTCAGTTATTTCCTGAATTAATTCTGGTGTCGTATTCTCATCAAGAAAACTTTTAAATTGGTCGGTATTCACCCCTTCGCTTGATGGGATATCATAGTATCCAATATGTTTGCTGTGGCTACAAATAACTTCATCATTACACCGAAAACAACTTAGTTTTCTTAAACTAAGCTTAGAGTTCCCAAATGACCACAGAACTTGGTGCACCATCATTGTCTTTTTGGCCGTTTTTACAGTTTTTGGAAAACATCTTGCTGCAATGTCATTTTTTGATACAACACGAATCTCTATTTTCACTCTAGGTCTAAGACAGGCTAAAAAGGTGTTTAATGATTCTACATCACTACCAAAACGGACTACTTGATCTACTGTTCGTTTTAGAACAGCACCAACTCCATCTGGCGCCCCTTTGCCGTGGCCAGCTTCTAAGTAGTTCCAGGTGATAGATTTCAGTTGCGGAAAGTCGCGATACAGTTGGCTGATCATATAAAAAATAAAACGATTTCTATATTGACTTGTTGGACTGTCGGAAATGAAATGTATAGTATCGATTTGGGTTGAAATTTCCATTCGTACCCTATGGTAGGTATCAAATGTGCCCATATAGCCGCAGCATCGTGTTGGGTATACTCACTTATAGAACAAAAGCTGTACTGTTTTTGTATACCAACTTCTGGGTCAATCAAGTAGATAACGCATGTGTGTAGTGACAATTGCATTCTACTACCGCCAAAATGAAAACTTTGGATCTCTTCGTTATATTTAACACAGTAGTTTTCGCTGAAGTCAACATGCATCACTACCTCATGTGGAGTAAGATTATTTTTAAGCTCTTTGATATTTTTATACTGAGTCCAAATATTAGTGCAATGTTTCATATAACCCACAAGATCTTTTTCTAATTGAAATATTATATTACGAGGGTAATCGTATAATGTTTCTTTTTTTGTAACCAACTTTGTTTTCTCCTCATCTTTCACATAATAAGTTTCAGAGCAATTACGCCACTCATAATATTTAATCTTTTTATCATTCCGGAATTCGGCATAATCTACTTTTGTCTGTTGACATTTTTTGCATGTACGATTTAAACAATTTTCATCATAAGCATTACAACACAAGCTTTCCAAAATACCGGTACCATTGGATTCCTTTAGTATTTTGTTTGTATTTAGGCATTTAATCAACAAATCGATATTAATATGAACTTTGCAGGCACACGTATTTCTACTGGAATCCTTTGGGTATAAAACCCAAAAGGGGCGATATTTACAAAAGGTTTGATACGTTACCATGACATTAGTATTATGCTTAAACTTTTTGTATAGATTTGTCAATGTGTCCGTTAGGTATCTTTTCTGCTTTCTTATTTTATTTTTGGTAATGTATTCTTTTTTATCAGCCGCAATTTTAGTCACTGTATCGTCGTTAAAAAAATCTAAAATTGTTTGCTCCGTTAAGTTTTTATTCTTATTAGCTGTTTTATTATCTGTTTTGTTTCTAACAGTGAATGATTTCGTTTTTGTTAAAAGCTTATATTCCTTAAATTTTTCTTTTTCAGTCATAACTAAATCTGAGAACTCTTTATCTTTTTTTCTCAAGCATTTGTATCCTTCCCCGACACTTCCTGATAAAATTTCCCCAAATATTAACTTCTTCTTAATTTCTTCACGTCTTTCCGAGTCTACATTATTTATTAACAGTTCCATTTTTTGTTCAGTTGATTTTTTTTCATTTTTCTTTTTATTTTTCATCACTCTGTACAACATTTTTCTAATGGCATCTTTCTGTTTCTCTTTTTTTTCATTTTCTTGTTTTAAAATACCTAATTGCTTTTTATGACTGTAGCGAAGTTTTCTCAAAAGAACATCTTTTTTCATACACTGTGGACAAGAATAAGTATCACGTAAAGAGTTTTTGGATATACTAGGCATGGGACTTGAAGCTGATCGAGCGAGAGGGTCTTGTTCAGCTGGGAGTACTTCAGTATCACTATTTGGTGGAGAATTGTCTATTAATATATAATTGATGAATAGCTTTTTCTTTCTTTTTATTTTCATAATGACGTTTTGAATTAATTCTCCACATTTTCCTCCTAATTCTTAACTGTCTAGGTGTCATTTCTTCCGCGCTTTTAATTTTTTTGTTTTCTTTTCTTTTGAGGTATCTTGCTCTTTCTTTTGCTTTCACTTCAGCGTACTTTTCGGCATCTTTCTTAATTTCTGCATATTTTTTTTGCTTTTGTAGTCGATCGCGCTGTCGTTTCTGCTCTAGTGTTTGTTTGGCTTTCTTTGGCATTCTTAATTATACAATTGGTCTGCAAAGATATAAAAATAACAGTAAGTGACCAAAATATTAATCATGTTCAACCACAAGCTAACTTAAAGCTGTATGTACAATAAATTTTAATTTTTTTTTGCTACCAAACATATTAAAAGTAGAAAGTGAACTTCACTTCACTTCACTTTCTACTCCACTTACTACTACCCACGATCACAAGTCAAAAATAAACAAACACACACAACAGCAAACATATTCTAATTACCATCGTTTTGATCTCATCACCGTCGCTGAAAAAAACGATGGTAAACGAACGGAATGAGGAAGAAGGTAATGAGGTTTAAATGCTTTATTCAGTTTTGATTGAGAAATAACAAAATTACAAACCTAATACCTATTTTAAACTGCGAAGGGAATCATGGAAATTGATAATAAGTAACGCAATAAACGAAAACATATATACTCACGTTATAATACGGACGATAGGAAAGAGAACGATTTCAGAATAATCACCTCCCGCGACACTTAACACGAGTTTTTTTTTTATTTTTCACAAGCAAGCGTGCACCCGTTACGATGTCTACTGGCAGACTGAGATGTGCGCGGGGCTTCACATCGCAGTAGAATAGCATTTAAGATCAAGCGCTATCTATATTGTGGATTTGTTTTCATACCGAGGGTAATCAGAAAAAAATTAAAATAAATGTTTATGAAATCATATCTCAAATATTGTGAAGATAGCATTATTTAATTCAGACGTAAGTAAATGTTGGGTTTTTTAATATACTTCATTATTATGGTTATTTTGCTTCTATTTACTTTGATTTATCTGATTAAAAAATAAATTTATTTAGTATAGTAGTAAATGGACACCGAAGGCAATGAGAATAAATGAAGTTTTTTGTTTATAATTAACTAATTATGCTAATTATTATTGTAAATATTCCATGCATACAAGCATAACTCTGTTCCACTTGGAATTCATTGGAAAGAATGTAGATATTTATTGAATAAATCAATGTTATTTTACTGGACGTATAATATGCACGAAAAAAATTAAACACCCATTCACGCTGTCCAGTTGAAGCCACAAGAAGTCCGGGCTTAAGTGGTTTCAGTGTAACTTTCCCCATTTTTGTAATGAGTCTTCACAATAAATTATAACGCGTTCTTCTTTCAAAAAACGCTCCTTTTTTTAATAATCTGAATAAACAGATGTTAGCAATCAGAGGGTGGTATTTATTAAAGAAACAAGTCAGGACGTTTCAATGTTCGTGTATTATACATTTGAATTATATTTACAACCAGAACTTCTTATTAAAGAAGATAGGAACACAATAATAATCACTGAGCACACAACAATATGTCAAACAATAGCCAGCAGCTCTTAATATCAATATAGAAAATATAGTTCTTACAGTTTACACGATGATGTTTACCAGTCGGAGTCCGTTGTCAAAAGAGGCCACGAGCAACGAGGCAACGCCTTTTATAGTGAGCTTGAGTTGGGGTTGCCAGTCGTCGCTAACACAGAGATGATAGCTGTTACATTTCAGACTTACCACTTGCATGAAAAAGAAATATTCCAATTTTAAAAGTACCTTGGTAATACTGAAGGTCAGACATTCAGAATAGGGTAGTTAACTAAAAAAAAAAATCTTATTTGGTTATAAAAGTATAGCAACTATGAACGGTCTAAAGTTAAAAAAATTTCATGTATTTTTTTTTAAATCGTGAAAAAGCCGACGTAAAATTCCACCACTGGGGGGTTCAGAATCATGTACTGGATCCATGGTACTAGTTTGTGCGTCGATGTCAGATACCCGTTACGTCAATTTATGTTTAGGACACGGAGGAAAAGATAAAATATGGTTTGCAACATATCTCCACAAGCATACCCTATTGCTGTTCCATCAGGATATTCCTACTTTACTAAGTTGGAGTTGGATCTTCCCGCTTCTGTCCGGGTAGGATTCAGACATTCCGGCACACAATAATTTTAGTCATGAAACATATCAACTTCAAGTTCGTAGACCCTCCGACCGCAACGGAAAATTAACCCCACAATTCCAATTTTGAATTCAATTACGAGCATATGTTTGAAGGAAATGGCGTCCACGGGATAAGACTCTTAGAGGAAATGTGGCCACTTAATCCTAGTGAGTTCTAGCCGGATTTATTGCACGCTATAAATTCCCACCAGACATTGTTTCTTCTCCTCTCGGCGACCCGGCGTAATAAACTCTTATGGTAATTCTTGCTGAAGAGTAATTTAGAAACAATTGTTTTAATTTTTCTAGTATCATCATCTACCTAGCATGTTCTTAAATATCCTGGAATCAGCTTCCAGTCTAACCGAACGCAGATGAATAGTAATATTTTACAAGGAGCGGCTGCGTATCTTACCTCTACAACCCAACGTTACTGGGTAGTCAGATCATCATGATCTCAGCGTTAATCCCAGTCGCATCGGAAGCTTTTTCCAGCTTTGGAATGTGGCGTCTGCTTTACCAGTTTAGCTGCTAATTGTAGGTAAACTTCGATATTTTCCGTAAACTGCCGTCTCACCTCCACAACCCAAAGGTGATATCGAAGCATTGCAGTTAGACCAATTATTTGACTTTTGAAGGCTCCAACAACACGTAACGAATACCTTTAGACTTTCGTATGGCAACCGGGACCAACTGTTTACTGGGTAGTATGATACGTCTTGATAAATCTGGTTGTTAGACGTTCGGGCTTCTGATGACCTGTAATGACCGTCAAAGTTTCTCAAATGACAACCGGGACCAACAGCTTAAATAACTTTCCGAAATACGGAGGGACTTGTAATGTGAAATAATTAAACAACCTTGCACGGCAACGGCGCAAAAGCGGCCCACGCATGCTTGTCAATCTGATATCAACATAAGTACCTCTGAAATAAAGTTTACATTAGTTTGACTTGTAACAAAAATTTGGAAACGTTAATTTAAATAGTCCTATTCAGCCTAGGCAAGAGAGTTGCGACTTAGGAGTTTTATATAAAAAAAATAATAAGAAGTAACTGCACTCTAAGCGTTGAGGGAAAAAAAGTCAGGTGCGGTCCTCACTTTTTTTATAGGTAGGCCATAATATCGGCTATCGGCAAAGTTACCACCCACCAGACAAAGTCTTGCCGCGAAGCGATTCGTCGTGTTCCGGCATGATGTCTGATAAAGCCTTACGGAATACGGGTCTGAGCAGTGTTGCGATGTGTGCCGGGTACGATGCACCAAATGTTGTTGTGTCGGGAGTTTGATCTTCGAGGGTCTCCAGATCAATCTCCCTCTGGCACAGCATCGTTGATAGTATTGTTGGGTTTAACATCGTATCACCTCGCTCAACTGCCGTCTTCCTTCCTATTCACTAAGATTTTTAAATGAATAGGAGATGATAGTGAACAACTGCATCACTGCTTACCATCAGGCGGTATTGCAGTCAAGCTGTTAATAAAAAGTTAATAATTATTTATTAATAATTAAGTGCAAGTTAATAATTAATTTCAAAAAAATTGAAAACATGTGGAATACGACAACATGCACTGAGCCTGCGTGGTAAATTTGGATTACGGCCTACTAGATCTCACAAAGAGGAGACCTTTATCCCAACAGTGGGCGGTACAAGCTTATTGCTAATCTCTCAACAACGTAAACATCGTAATAAATGTTGTTGACTATCAAAATTAAACCCCTTGCTACTGATAGTGTCTAACGCAATTACCCGGCTGATTATGCTAAAATCCTATTCCGAAAATCCTCTAATACTTTATCGAACCATTAGGCCTATCAAACCCTTTAGCAATTTAACAAAACGACCCTCACTTATCACTACCAGTCGTGATACAACATCCATTTAAAAGGTTTCGTGCGTAAACATTCAAGTAACGAAAATATCCGTACTTTTGGGACTGATTTTAGGAATAAGTTTTAATTTTTGACGGCAGTTATATTACTTTAATTAAAAAGTTTGGATTAATTGGAAGATCAAAATTAAAGCAATTTGCTTCACGTAACCGATGCAATGGAAAGAAATATGCTCGGAGTTTCTCTGCGTGATCGAATCAGAAATGAGGAGATCCGCAGAAGAACCAAAGTCACCGACATAGCTCTTCGAGTTGCTAAAATTAAGTGGCAGTGGGTAGGGCACATTGCTCGTAGAACCGATGGCCGATGGAGCAGTAAGGTTCTGGAGAGGCGGCCATGTACCGGAAGACGCAGCGTAGGGAGCCCCTAACAAGGTGGACCGATGACCTGGTAAAGGTCGCGGGAAGCCGATGGATGCGGGCAGCACAAGACCTTTGTCCAGCAGTGGACATCTATAGGCTGAAGAAGAAGAAGAACCAATGCAATTTAGTTACCTATACGATCGTTAGTTTTGTATGGCATTCGAACCAGCGACACGCAACGCAGCTGTCGTTCGCTCAGCTACTGCATCAACTGTGTCATCGAATAGGAATGATTAAGAAATAATTGCATAAGTAAGTTTATTTATTTATTTATTTTATTAAGATATCCAACAGCAATTTACATAGATGCTTACACTTAAACAAATATAATTCATAAAAGCCAGTAACAGGATATCATAGCTAAGTATAACATAAAAATGACCTTAACTTTTAAAACACCTACCATTCGTGGATTTCCGATATTAGTTGCTATGTTATGATTTTTTTTTTACTTTGAACCTTCAAAACTTTTAGCCCGCACTGGGCCCACGTGGCATGACCCCACTCCAAGAGGCCTATAACTCAATAGTGAAATGTATAGATTATTCTGAAGTCTCATATCGAAAGCCACGAATTTGATATTTTTTTTTTATTTAACAACTCTAGCAACCGTCTGGAATAACGCCACAACGAACTAACTAAAGCAATTGTTAGAAAATATTGAGTTTTCGCTTTACGTACTACCGCCCAATTTCCAACTTCGAATGAAGCAATAAAACATACCACAACGGCAAGAGAATATGAATATAATTCTTATGTGCGAGGCCGAAAAATGTTTTAGATTTTTCATGTCCATTTTCGGACTTTATTAGATTATTCAGGTTACATATTTCAGTAGTACACCTGAGTAAAGAGGAAATAATTCCTATCTCTTGTTAAAATTCGATACAAATCCTTTGAAAAATGACCTATTTATCATCATCATCAACCTTTTTATCCCACTGCTGGTCACAGGTCTTCTATAGAGAAGGATTGAGCGTAATCACCACGCTTGCTTAATGCGGTTTGGCGATTTCAGACTTTAAAGTCCAGTTTTCCTCAAGAAGTTTTCCTTCACCTTGTAATAAGTCATTGGTGTCCAAGATATACTTAGAAAGTAGGTACTGGTACTGGAACTGAGATAGGACCCATGTATATGACTGGGTAATCAACGGGAATCGAATTAAAACGAAGACACGTAGGCCTTTCAACGAAAGACCTTTTTTTTATTTAATGGCTGCCAAAAATGATGAGCACCTCATTTGTTCACAACTTCCAATTCAAATTCAACTTCAAATTCATCATCATCATCAATCTCAGTCGCATCCAAAGCATTTACAGCTTTGGAGTCTGGGGTCTAAACTTCGATATTTTCCGTGAAGCGACTGCCGCCTAACCTCCACAGCCCGAAGGCGATATCAAAGCATTGCATTTAGACCAATTGTTGGACTTTTGTGGAAGACCATGGCCTTGAAGATCTCGAAATATGGTACACAGATAGTAAAGTATATAATAAGAATTAACATAAAGGATAATTTTAAATAATTATATTGAATAATGGATATTGATAAACAACTATAAAAAAGCGATATAAGGCTTTTATTTTATTATACCACCGCACTAGACAATAATTTCGTGAACAATGCCTCTTCAATATTACAAAACAAGCAATATACAAAAGACACAATACAAAAAAAAAATCCACCACGTATCCAATGAAACCTTACAATGAATGATATCTTTTCAAATTTATGAAACAAAAAATAACAATGGAACTAATTAGAACATCTCCCCTCTCCCTTTACCCCTTTGAATAGAACCGAGCTATCAATAGAGATTCGAGATTTTTTTGGTATATAGGAATCATAAAAAAAAATATTTGTATATTTAGAAAACATACATAAGTACACAGGACTAAAATCTTTTGTACAGAGAGTAACTTTAAAAGACGAATTAGATGGGAAGTTTTCTCTGTTGATCTTTTCACGTTTTACTTAAACTACTTTACATTATACAAGCTTTCATTTAACTTGCAATGTATATTTGTCCGGGTGGAATCTTACAACTCAATTTTGCCTTCAACCGATTGAGCTGAAATTTGGTATGTAGGTACGTTCAGTTCGGATGACAATGCACGACAAATGCACGATTAACCCTGTGACGTCATTCTAAATCCAACATGGCGGCATACCCAAAATTTTTAATGCTTTTACACTAAAACTATTACTGTTACTTAATAAAATTTTACATGTAAAAGGTTCTTTTCCCTTTTTGCGCATTTAAATAAAGGCTTGTTTTTAAAAAGGTTTGTTTTACCTTAATTTTTTATATATTGTTACGGGCTAGGGGTACTTAAACGCCGGTTAAGGGTTACGAAGTTTATTGGCAACGAAGGTACAGTCGATTGTAGGCAATGACAAGTAGAATGTCGCTGACGTTGCACCGAAGTCTTCCCTTATGTCCACGAAGTCCGTGTCGTAAACACACAATAACTCTACAGATGTTACTTTACGTAGTACTCACAGTTCTCGTTACAGTTGTCGCAGTAGGTATTCTCAAAGATCGCTTCTTATCTGTCGCTGTTTTCGTATCGCTAGTCGAGTGTAGACTGACTCTGCGTCGGCGTCGCGGGCTATATATAGCCCAGCTGATCGAACATTCCAGATTCCTCTAGACGTAATAATAATAGCACATAACTTCGAGGTCACTCGGAAGTACCTACGGTAATTCCCGGAAACGGGTTTCTAGAAATTTCGATGTCCACACTTTGTTGACAAAACTGTTGAGACCTGTACCATTCGATAGGCCGTCCTAAGTCTAGCAATGCGTTTTATTATTGTACCTAGAAAATGTCTAGATCTGAAGAAATAGGGCTTAAAAGTGACTCACTGCATGTCACGCGATATTGAACTTTATGCAATCGACATAAGGTCCATTTGTAACAATATAAAACAAAGAAAAACTGTTTTTTTTTTAAATAGAATTGAAGTAGTGGCAAAGACGTAAATGTGACTTGAATTCCTATTTTGATCGATCATTCAATGATATTGTTTTATCGAATATTTTTCTTTTTAAAACTAAACTATTACGTTTTTATGAAATAAATAAACACATTTCTTTAAAACGACGATATTTTATTTGAAATAGAGTAGTAAAAGATAATTTTCCAGTACTTACTATCACGCGTCTATGGAAATGCATTTTAAAGCAAGCTTAAAGTGTGCAATTGGAGCGTGAATCGTTGCCTCTGTCTAGGTGCACCTTTTGTTGGACGATGCTATTTAAAACAAAAGTGTACAGAAAATTAGTCTCCTGTTACTGTCTTTATGGCTTATAAACGTTACATTGCACGTAGGAACTTTGATTCAAACATATTTTCGTCCCTCATCATCATCATCATCCCAGCGTTAATCCCAGTCGCATCCGAAGCCTTTTCAGCTTTGGAGTCTGGGGTTCGCTTTACCAGTCCAATTGCTGGTATGGCTAAAATTCGACATTTTCCATGAAGCGACTGCCGTCTGACCTCCACAACCCGAAGGCGACATCGAAGCATTCCAGTTAGACCAATTGTAGGACTTTTGAGGGCTCCAACAACCCGTAACGACTGCCACTAGATGTTCGTAGGGCAACCGGGACCAACGGCTTAACGTGCTTTCCGAGGCACGACCAGACCAGTGCAAATATTCATGCATACAAATACTTGCACTGTGCGGGGATCGAACCCGCGCCTCCTTCGCAGCGGCCGCGTCCGCTACCGCTACGCCACGGAGGCTGTCAAACATATTTTCGTCCCTATTGAATATTTTTGGTTTAACAGTTATGCAAATGTGAATGTAAAATTTAAGAAAAGTCTCCACTCTCTATTATTAAAAAAAAAATATTATTCTGTAGAAGAATTTTTAAGATATGTTTTAATATTTTACACGCATATAAGTTTCCTTAAATCATAAATTTATAAAGACTTCTATGTAAATGTAAAATGGTATGTTTTTTTTGGGAGAGTAATTTGTGTTAAATACTTACTTAATATATTTTTTTAGTTTTTAATGAATTTATGATCTCAATATTTGTACGCTTTCACGGCAAAACATAGCGCTCATTTAACTAATTATAAGACCTTCATTTAGGTATACATCTATGTTCTACAAATAAAATTCTGATTCTGGTTCAGAATGACAAACTACCCCAAACTGTCGAATAATCCCAATCAAACTTGATCCTTAATGCTTTAGCAATAAAATTGAAACTCTAATAGAGAAATTTGACAGATTGCAGTAGCTTAATGTGCTATCTCTATATCAGTGTATGTACTTATATAATGTTTACATATCTATTAGACATAATTCAATACATACTAACACTTCTCACCCAAACTTCGAAACACAGTTGTACTCTTTGGATTTATTTCCACAAAAAACTTTCCACCCTCTTTGGAACATAAATATTTAATATTATATGGTGGTGTAGGAAATGCGTCTGCCAATCACTCGATACCAAAAGTCACGGAACTGTTTCGGAGAATTCCCAAATGGTTCGCCCCTCATAGGAAATAAACTTTAATATTTTATGGGCATTAGAGGGGCCTCTATTTCTAGTCTTCTAAGTCTGTATATGTATATAAATCTGTCATTCCAACACGATTCTATTGTCATTGTGCTAAAAGTTCGTAATCTGTTAAACTCATAATATAATAATTATCGGTCAGTAATCTCGTAATGGAATGGTGATAGAATGACATTTATTAATATGGAGTACAGTTATTTTTATAAATTATAAAGTAGTGCTTTACCGCAATCCCGCCTGATGGTAAGCAATGATGCAATCGCTGATTATTTAGCCTATTCAATTAAAACTCTTAGTGAGTAGGAAGGAAGACGGCAGTTGAGCGGGGTGATGCAATGCTAAACCTAACAACACGACCAACGATGCTGCGCCAGAGGGAGATTAATCTGAAGACACTCCGCGATCAAACTCCCAACACAATAACATTTGGCGAATCGTACCCGGCACACATCGCAACACAATTGCTCAGACCCGTCCTCCGTACGGCTTCACCAGACATCATGCCGGAACACGACGAATCGCTTGGCGACAAGACTTTGTGTGGTGGGTGGTAACTTCTTCCGACAGACGATATTATGGCCTACCACTGAGAGATTTTGTAACGCTACTTCTTTAGTTTTTAAATTAACTCAGGGTGGCTAACTCCACCCTTACCCGGCAGTTACAGTAAATTTAATTATGTAAATACTTGGTAGCTAGGAGCATTAAATAAAACAATAAATGGATACAATTACAAATTTATTTTATAATTACCCTGTGTCATAAATATATGACAAAACAATCTCCTAACTTACCTAGCCGATTTCCTGACTCACTCCGTCTCGGGTCGGAGTGGGACAGGGAATCCACATGAGACAATTCAGCAAGCTCAGGGTCGCTTGATGAAGGATTCGTGAGGTGAACCGTTGTGATCACGGCTCAGTCGTTACAAAAGTATCTAAGGTTATGCACACAATATCAAGCCAATAGCCTACTTACATGCAACCTGTTGGAAACCCACTCTCACTCACTAGATACATCAAAACAAAGAAACAAGGACAGGGAGTCTACGTTTCGGATTAGCTCTCCTGACTAACGCTTCTGGATTACGGTACAAAGACCCTTGGCTTCACTAACTGACGGGTGTCAGATTAATGCACGGTCGAACGCGGCCTGCGGGATTAGGTATTTCGGGAACACCCGGAGCAAAATAATCATGACAGCTTATACCTGTCCAGTCGTCGTCGAAAGAGAATTGGATGTGCCGTACCATCAGGGTTCAGCCACTTCCACTCCAAACAAGCCTGATCCAATCGGAATCAAGGCCACCTGAGATAAGTCATGACGCGACGCCTCCACACGGGTTCCCACCCTAGGCCCGCCAAAAGAGCCAAATAGAGAGATGAGCCAAACTGCTAGACGCACAACCCCATGGGGTTTATTGCGCAAACACGCCAACCTTGCGTACCAGCAACCAGCCACACCGAGCAAACTTCGGTCGTTTCTCTGGAAGCTTCTCTAGCCCTCTTTTTATATTATTTAACCCGGTCGTTCTTTATTTGAATTTATTTATTATATCAACGACCGTCCTTTCGCGCAACGCCATCTCTCGGCTCGATCCAAAATATGTAACCCGAGTTTAGCCCGAGTCCAAGAGATGTCGCCTGCTGCTATATTTTGCTACGTGACAATTTACACAAAGTAAAGCGCCTGATGGGGTTCGATCCTACAACTCACAACTTTTAAGTTACAGCTGATCAAAATTAACACACTTAAACCCTAAAACAGGTTTTCACAGAATCTCGTGGCGGCGCTCGGAGGCGGACGCCTCTCCCTGGCAGCCATGGTTCGAGCCATGGTTGAAACCGAGAGTGCATGGGAAGCTGCCGCGTCCTTCTGCGAGACCGTCCTCTTACAGAAGGAGGCAGCGGAGAGGGAGCGGGAAGAGGATGCTCTTGCCCCCCCCCGCCCCCCCTTCGGCGTAGACGGGCGGGGCGAAGAAGGCGGGGGACGAACCCCCGTCTCCTTTAGCGGAGTATGGCCAGCGTGTGTGGGTAGCCCCCGCACGCGCATTGCTCTGGTCACCACGTCTGAGGATTACTCCGGTACCCCGGGTAATCCTCCCTTGGCGGGGAAACTGGCCTTGGTACGGGCAATGCCTCCGGGGATCCCGTGACACTCTCAACGCAGGGCCCGAGGGGAACCGAGTGGTTTGGTTTTAGTGGGTATTCCCAGCTTCGGCTGGGTGACTCCCACACACGCCTGCCGCCTAGCTAGCGGCGAGTACGGTGCGTAAATGCATTTACAGTCGCAAAAAAAAAAAGTTTTCACAGGATATCTAAACAGTTCACGTTTCGTAAATGTTGACGGTCGCTCTTGGGTAGCAACAAAGTCACCCTAATGGTTTGCTCTCTTCGTAAATGAGAGGTGAAGGCCACTCGCCTTCGCAACTTTTAGATGGAAAAGCTTTTGGAGACACAATGTTGATGTTCGCGCCTGCTAAATGAAGTCGACTTATACATTTTAGACAAATAAATGCATCTGACTTCAAATACGTGGTTGTATTTGGACTAAGGTCCTTATTACAGAACGTCACTCAAAACTCAAGCTCTACTTAAGTCTAGTTTCAAGCCATTTGATTGGTTGAAACTAGTTTTAAGTAATGCTTAAACAGAGATCAATGCTTGAGTTTCCTTCTGGAAAACGGACCTAAGTCATAAAATCATTAGATTAAAAGTGTTGTTGCAATTTGTATAAAATATCTAAGAATCTTTCTCATGGATCAAACCCTATCGCCTTTAAAAGAAAACGAAATCTGACTAGATACTTTAGTTCCAGACTTGGAACCGTTAACCGTTGGGGTATTTGTATTTGGAACTTTTTTGAGGTTAAGTCAAAGTTCTTAATACAAAAGTGACAACTGAGATTTTTAAATAAAGAACTACATTTCCATAATGGTTAGGTGCTTAATTCAAAAACCATTTAAGTGGATAAAATCGAATATAAATAAAATCCATGTTTAGTAATAAGGGAGTGTATGTTTAAATTGTATCTTTAAAGAAATTTTATTAATCAGTATTATTTGTGTATCTTTACGTGAAAAGATTAATTGGCGGAACAACTGAACAAAGTCTCGGAATGTTTACCAACAACCAAGGTTGTTCTGGCCAAAGTTGTCGTAAAATGAAATTCCATATTTGAATGTAACTTCTTATAGAAGATAGAAGGTCATGAACTATTTAAATATGGCCTATATTTATTCGCACTCAGCTAAAGTTCCATTTCCAGTAATCTTCAATCTAACAAACATTAAATTTCGTTAAATTTCTCAAGCTTGCCAACTAAAACAAAGTATAGTGAACTTGATATAAAGACATTGGCATTCACAAAATCTTGAGCACAACTGTGAACTCGATTTGAAAATAGAACACAATTTTGTTTACAAACTGGCTCCCGAAATAATGAAGGTTGATAACATTATGTAGAAAATATAAATATGTAGACAAATACCTATTATTTTAGATTTAAAGACATTTGCATTTAAATAGATGACAGAATAGCTAATATTCGTAAATACTCAGAAACCAGTTACTTTCATACGCAAGTATAAACTGGTCATTTGCTTGGTACATTAATCATTTTTACCAAACAAATATTTCTTTTAGAAAATAGTAAGTAGTAGTAGGTGATAGGACATAACATCAGCTGCCGGCATAAGTTACCACCATTACCACCCACCAGACAAAGCCCTGCTGTCTGATGTCTGCGGTGAAGTCGTACGGAAGACGGGTCTGAGCAGTTGTTTTTGCATCGTTGTTGAGTTTAACATTACATCACCTCCCTCAAGATTTTTTGAGTAAATAGGCTCTAAATAAACTAGCGCGCTTTACCATCAACAATTGCATCACTGCTTACCATTGGGCGGGATTGCGGTCAAGCATTAGTTTTATATATACAATATATATATATATATATATATATATATATATATATATATATATATATATAAAACATCGTGAATAAAAACTATCAAAGATGTCACATGCAACAAACTGTTCAACTCCGCCCGAGGACTGCGTTTCAATTTATATTTTATAACTGAGAATAATTTAGGTAGAAATAAAAAAAACCAGTAAAAATATGAATCAAAATCAAGTCATTTATTCAAATTAAGCTGAGAATCAGCACTTTCTGAACGTCAATACTACATAAGACAGTCCCCCAAAACGCCCACCCATCGACACTTCCTATTGCTTTCGCTGGGAAAAAGAGAAGGCGGAACAAACTCCCCAGCAGGACAGCTAACAGTTCATTAAAAAAAAACATGACTTTATACACTATTGCATCTTAGACTATTATATTTAAAAGTATTAAGGAAAAATAAAAACAAGTTGATGTGACCGGTGTCTTATCTCGTGTCACTGTCAGTTCATGCTTAGTTAGCTACGGATTTAAACATTTTATTTATACTTTACGCCAAAAACCATAAATTTACTGACAAATAAACATGTTTTTCTTTGCTCTATTTACTTCTACGCTCGATGAAAAAGGCGTTTGAAACGCCATCACGTCCTTCATGCACAATACTACTGTCACGCTACGTTTGCACCTAATACATTACTAAGACAAAAATACCTTACTTACAGCAAATATACTATTTAATAAAAGATTTATAAATAAACAAACATTTAAAAAAATGT
The DNA here is from genome assembly GCA_017933935.1 of Sesamia nonagrioides. NCBI lineage: Eukaryota > Metazoa > Arthropoda > Insecta > Lepidoptera > Noctuidae > Sesamia > Sesamia nonagrioides. Next base: position 91,607 of record JADWQK010000984.1, on the reverse strand, counting down.
CACGCTCTATTTGCTAAAGCTTCCCATAAAAAAGGCCACCTAGACGTCGTCACGTCACGCGCACAGCCCTGTCTATTCACGCTCCGGTTACGATCGCAATGCATTTTCAGGGCGCGTGGGTTAAGCCGGAAAATTGCACGTTTTGTTCGAACTTCATTTTTAATTAAAAGAACTTAAAGAACTGCACATACGACAGGTCTTCCACAAAAGCGTATACAAGGACGTATTTTTTGTATTTATCATTACATTAGCAACTCGCGGTTTTTACGACTTGCCAAACATCGACATTTATTTATAATCTATCTAGTTGATGAATGTATTATGCATTTAAACCTTCCAGAATCAATTCTCTTCATGATTAAATGAATTAAAACTATTGGAGGAACAATAGAATACAGACATACATGAAAAGAAAAGTGTATATAGCATATGCAATAGGAAAACCTAGACGTGGTGCTAAGGACCTACCTCCCAATGATAGGACATAGTATAAATCCTAAATATTAGATATGTAGCTATGATAAAATTAACTAGACTCCACAATAATCAATTTCATTAACAGCCAGTATAAATGGCTAAAGAATAACTCGTCTTATTTATATAATATAACGTCTAAAACATCGTGCAAAATGTAGTGTACAGACAATCTGTCAGATTTCTTTATTAGATTTTCAACTTTATCTCCTCGGCATTAAGGCTCAAGGCTGATTATGAATATTCGACAGTTTGGGGTAGATAGACATTACATTCACATAACTGTTAAACCAAAAATATTCGATAGGGACGAAAATATGCCTGAATCAAAGTTCCTACATGCAAAGTAACGTTTATAAACCTTATAGACAGTAAATAACAGGCGACTAATTTTCTGTACTTACACTTTTGTTTTAAATAGCATCCTGCAACAAAAGGTTCGCCTAGACAGAGGCAACGGTTCACGCTAAAATTGCACTCTTTAAGCTTGCTTTAAAATGCATTTCTATAGACGCGTGATAGTAAGTACTAGAAAATTACCTTTTACTACTCCATTTCATCTAAAAATATCGTCCTTTTAAAGGAATGTGTTTATTTATTTCATAAGAACGTCATATTTTTTGTTTTACAAAGAACAATTTTCGATAAAACAAATTCATTGAATGATCGATCCGACTCTTTGTTGATATCACTAGAAGTCGAAATAGGAATTCAAGTCACACTTACGTCTTTGCCACTACTTTAATTTAAAAATGTATTCGAACCAATATTAAAAACACAAGTATACCTAATGTTCATTCGCGGGATTATCATAATTCTCATTGTAATATAATAGCAATAATGAAAATTGAATTTATTTATTTAATCCGATTTTCGGCACATTCATTTTATTCCAGCCATTAATCCCCCATTCATTATCATCAATGGACAGCAAACGTCACCGCGTTATTTATGAGAAACGGTAAGTGTTTAAAAATCGAATGCGAACTATCCTATATGCAGAATTTATTCAAAATATAGAACAGTTTTTACCCGACTACGGCAAAGCAAAAGGAGGGTTATGATTTTGACCGGCTATGTATGTATGTATGTATGTATGTATGTATGTATGTATGTATGTATGTATGTTCATCTGTTCCCTCGTAACTTCTAAACTACTTATTCGAATTCGATAAATGATACATCATTAGAAGCGTCTTAATTGTCCGCTGGTTATAGGCTATATGGAGTTTCACAAAATCTAATGTGGCGCCCTCTAGCGGACAAAATATACAGAGTAAATAAATAAAGTTAAGATAAATATGCCGTGTTTAGTATCATTTGAAAGGGCTTTACTTGTACATTTTGAATATATATATATTACTAGCATTTGCTTGTGACTTTACCTGTATTCATGGGCTGATTACATATAATTCACATCTTTTCGTTCATAGATAGCTTCTTTACTACTTATCAGAATAAGACCACTGCAGAACCATTAGAAGGGCCTTGATATTCTGTTGCTTATGAGCTATAAAGCTTGTCATCAAATTTAGTATTACGCCCTCTAGCGGACAAAAAGTTCTATGTTAATATAAAATTAAAATAAATATACCGCATTTGGTATCATCTGAAAGAGCTTCACGAGTACTTTATGTTTGTACATAATCCCGAGTTATGCTTCGATGAAATTTGAATGTAAACCAGGGTTTGGTAAACGGAGCGATGGGAGTGGTGACGGCCTTCGAATGGCCTGCTCTTCGGCGCGATCAGTTGGAACAGGAGAACAGCCAAGCGCTGTTCTCATACAATTTGAAGACGCATCCATAAAAGCAGATATTAACGGACTTATCAAAATCGAGCCTTCCCTCACTGAATTTGACGGCTTGAGGGGGTCTGGGCAAATTCAGCGTAAAATGCTCCCGCTGATTCTTTCTTGGGGTTGTACTGTACATAAATTACAAGATTGTACTCTAGATAAAAAAGTTATCGATCTAGGAAAGTCATTGTTTGCTAAAGGACAGGCCTATGTCGCTCTCAGTAGAGTCAAAACCATAGAGGGATTATTGATAAGTGCCTTGGATCATAATAAATTACTTAAAAATCCACATAACAGTCGATCGTTAGCGGAATTAGATAGATTAAGAAATCTTCCCAGGTCCTCTTAATATATGTTTTTTTTTTAAATAATTATAAACTAGCGCTTGACTGCAATCCCGCCTGATGGTAAGCAGTGACGCAATCGTTGATGGTAAAGCGCACCAGTTTATTAAGCCTATTCACTTAAAAAACTTAGGAATAGGAAGGATGACAGCAGTTGAGCCAGGTGATGCAATGTTAAACCCAAGACCAACACGACCAACGATGCTGCGCCAGAGGGAGATTGATCTGGAGACTCTCCACGACCAAACTCCCGACACAACAACATTTGGCTCATCGTACCCGCACACAACGCAACACAACTGCTCAGACCCGTCCTCCGTATGGCTTCACCAGACATCATGCCGGAACACGACGAATCGCTTGGCGGCAAGACTTTGTCTGGTGGATGGTAACTTCTGCCGGCAGCCGATGTTATGGCCTACCACCGTTAGAAAAACATCCAATCTATTTATACTAACGACCTCATCCACTAATTCATGACCCATTCGCTGTCATCGACGCAAATGTGCGTCGCTACTACGAAAAACCGGGAGCTTCATACCGAAACCGGAAACCGTTGCTATACGCGCTACGATCAACGTGCTACGAAATAGTAAAATAGGATATCTCTACATATTACTATACGTCGATACATAAGTCAAAAGAGATGTCGTATGTTAACTACCTAGTTTTTAGTTCGTCAATTTAACTTTTGTTAATATTATGCGCCACAAATACACTTTAACACCAAAATAGTACAAATAATAAAAAGTAAAAAAAACTAAAACCCAACTACGACAAAAAACGACGCTGAAAAAGTATAAAACAAGATTTTCAGAATACTGAACTGAACAGAGTTGCTAATATAGTTGCAAGTAAATGGACACAGTAGACTCTACCAAGATGCCTTCGTTGCAAATTGTCAATAATGTCATACAATACTATTCTGAAGTATGCAATAATCACTATGTAGAGATAAATTTTCATGTTTGGAAAGGCGTAGTCACATGTTGTCAAGGTGCTACGGTAGGTAGGTATATGTAACGTGTGACTACGCCTTTCCAAACATGAAAATTTATCTCTACATAGTGATTATTTCATACTTCAGAAAAGTATTGTATGACATTATTGACAATTTGCAACGAAGGCATCTTGGTAGAGTCTACTGTGTCCATTTACTTGCAACTATATTAGCAACTCTGTTCAGTTCAGTATTCTGAAAATCTTGTTTTATACTTTTTCAGCGTCGTTTTTTGTCGTAGTTGGGTTTTAGTTTTTTTTACTTTTTATTATTGGCAAAAATGTCAACGAAAATCTTCAGAAAATATTTTAATAACTTTATGTGAATATATATTATAGACTAGCTGCGCCCCGCAGTTTCATCCGCATAAGTTAAATATCAGGATAAAAAGCCCTATGTGTTATTCCTGGTCATAAACCATATGTATGCCAAACTTCGTCCAAATCCACAGTAGTGTAGGCGTGAAAGTGGAACAAACAAAAACCTTTTTCACATCTATCTATACTAATATATAAAGCTGAAGAGTTCGTTTGTTTGTTAACTAACGGCTGCCAGCGACTTCGTTCGCGTGGAGTTAGTTATGCTCCGCTCCTATTGGTCGCAGCGTGATGTTATATAGCCTAAATCATTCCTGGATCAATGGGCTATCCAACGCAAAAATAATTTTTCAAATCGGACCAGCAGTTCCTGAGATTAGCGCGTTCAAACAAACATACAAATAAACTCTACAAACTCCTCAGGTTTACTCCAGGTCCAATAATATATAATTAGTATAGACTAACTGCCGCCAGCGACTTCGTTCGCGTGGGGTTAGTTATGCTCCGCTCCCATTAGTCACAGCGTGATGTTATATAGCCTAAAGCCTTCCTGGATTAATGGGCTATCCAATGCAAAAATAATTTTTCAAATCGGACCAGTAGTTCCTGAGATTAGCGCGTTCAAACAAACAAACTACAAACTCGTCAGGTTTATATATTAGTATAGATATTATAGATTACTGAAACCCAGTTCCAACACTGTCAAAATTCGAATCAACATTAAAAACATAACATTCCACTAAACAAGGACAACAAAAAAAAACCTTCTGAAATCCCACATTTATTATAATATTGAAATTTTATTAATGAGGGTAGGAAGGGTTCCTGAAAGGTCATAAAGTTCGTCGTATTTCACTAGGTTCGTAAAACTACTGAAATACGACGAAGCTTCCTAACAATAACAGGAATACCAGTTAAAAGCTTTATCTCATATACAATATGTAAAGAAAACCCTGTCCGATCCGTGAAGGTATTTTTAGGTATCGATAACTGATTCTACTAATGCCCACAAAGGCGGATTACACTTAAAATAAAAAATCCCCCTAAAAAAATAAATATTAATTCCCAAAAAGAGGTAACTTAATACATGTGCGGTACGCAACCCATCCGCGGGCGGCGGGGGGCAGGGCACGCGGCACCTGTGACGTGGTCGCGTCGCTATTCGTTCATAATAATACTGGTGTTGACACTTTTTTAAAAATTACCAAATTTCGGGGAAATTGGAATTAATTCCCGGGAAAAAAAGATTATTCCAAAATTCATTAGTATTGTTACTATGATGATTATGTAAAATTTTATATTATATTTGGTCAAGTGTTTACCTAACCTTTATTATCCTTATTGGTCGGACAGGGGTTTCTTTACATATTGTATATGTTTATAATTCCATGGTAATGCGTTCTTATTAGGTGGAAATTCAACTAATGATCTAGGCGGATGAATCCCGCTCCAGGCGGAGCGGGCATGTCAGACTTTTACTGACAAAAACCCACCCCATGACTGCACGGTTAGAGCAGTGGTTAAGCTATTGCCTGCTGCGCTGCGTGTCGCGGGTTTGATTCCCGCACGGAACAAATATTTGTATGACCTACAAGTAGTTGTTCCGGGTCTGGTCGTATGTGTATGTGAGTTTTTTTTTTTTTTTTAGTTAAAAACTAGTGCTTGACTGCAATCCCGCCTGATGGTAAGCAGCGATGCAATCGTTGATGGTAAAACGCACTAGCATATTAAGCCTATTCACTTTAAAAAACTGAGTGAATAGGAAGAAAGACGGCAGTTGAGCGAGGTGATGCAATGTTTAACCCAACAACACGACCAATGATGCTGCGCCAGAGGATGATCTGGAGACCCTCCACGACCAAACTCCCGACACAACAACATTAGGCACATCGTACCCGGTACACATCGCAACACAACTGCTCAGACCCGTCCTCCGTACGGCTTCACCAGACATTATGCCGGAAGACGACGAATCGCTTGGCGGCAAGACTTTGTCTGGTGGGTGGTAACTTATGCCGGCGGCTGATGTTGTTGCCTACCACCGAGAAAAATAGTTTATACGTTTCTAAACGCACGCACAATACAGGAGAAATTCCTAGTGTGAGTCAACTCTTTTTCTTTTTCCCGGCCCTAATAGGGATTGATCCTAAAAGACCCCATCACGATATACGGAAAATGAACTATTAAAACAAATCTAATTTTTTATTTATTTATTTTTTTTTCTTTTACATATTATAAACCAGCGCTTGACCGCAATCCTGCCTGATGGTAAGTGACGCAATCGTTGATGGTAAAGCGCACTAGTTTATTAAGAGCCTATTCACTCTAGCCTTGAAGACACTCAAATTGTAGTCCGACAGAAACACCGCCGCTGGCAAATTGTTCCAGTCCCTCGATGTACGTGGTATAAAGGAGGAGGCGAAACGCTTCGTCCGGATCGTAGTGGTGTTAACAACGTAAGGGTGGAAACCAGCGGTACGACGGGTCGTCCGCTGGTGGAACGGAAATGGGGGAATTAAATCATGCAATTCCCTCGCACACTCCCCGAAATGCATCCTATAGAACACTGAAAGGCTGGCTACTCTACGCCATTCATTCTTCGTTCATTCTGTAACTACAGTGGAATAATTTGTCATATTTATTCAAGAGCTTGTTCATTAAAATACCTAATTTAAAACGAAGCAGAATTTTCGAATTATTTCGCTGACCTTATTTAGGTAGAGGCTTTATTCTTAATCTTACACTTCATTCAAAATCTCAAAAGTTTTAGTGACGTTTTTACAGTATACAACGTTATTTTTCTTTATACGAGACCTGAATATAGTGTAAATAAATAAATAAATATATACGGACAAATCACACAGATTGAGCTAGCCCCAAAGTAAGTTCGAGACTTGCGTTATGGGATACTAACTCAACGATACTACATTTATAATACATACATACATATATAGATAAACATTTAAGACCCAGGCCAATCAGGAAAAGAACGTTTTCCATCATGACCTGGCCGGGGATCGAACCCGGGGCCTCCACGTAGCAGGCAGGCGTGTTGACCGCTGCGCCACGGAGGACGGTGTGTTCAGAATAAGCAACTGAATCGATTCTAATCATTTTTATCTATTCTCATATCAAAAAATTCAAAATATAAAACTAAAAAGGAGTTTATATTGACGTACTTTACCAATGGTATATCGAAAAGAAATTAAAAAATTAAATTATAACATTATTTCTTTAACAAAATAATGTTATTATATTTTATTTTTTTTTTCATTACCGTACAGAGTACAAACCATAGACAGCACTATTTCATTTTTTATCTGTGGCTGCGCACGCTTTCGCGCGTGCGCGGTGATGCAGGGTGCAGAATTTTGGCGCCAAATACGTTTCTTTGCATTGCAAGTCGTTGTTGTGTTTCGCTGGACACATAATTTAATTCATATATATGTATAAGATTAGATAAAGTAGTGTATGAAACTGTACATAATTAGGTATTACACACTCGTGTGATACTATTAAAAAACTCGCTTCGCTCGTTTTTTAAACTCACACTCGTGCATAATATCTCTCATTATGTAACAGTTTCATAAACTACTATTATACCATGTTATATTTTTTCTGAAATATGTTTTAAGAAATGTTGCACTGTGATTACCGAGCGCTCAACATAGTTCACAGCGGATCATAGTGTCCTAGGGCCTCCGTCACGCCGCGCCGCTGCAGGCGCGAGCGTCCAGTTGACCATATTTTTGTAGGGAAAACTAGCCCCCTAATCGGCGAACACATTTTTGTCAAATGATTGCGACTAGTTGGGATCGTTTGGACATTTTGTAAATTTGGAAGTTTTGTACATAAATTCTTTACATAAAAATACTAGACATTAATAGAGATATTAGACGTTAATACTAAATAAAAGCAAAAAGGTGGTTTTTTGCATACATCAAATATAGAGAAAGCTTCTGCCCACCTCCTTCTTTCTGTGTGGATGGGAAATCATCGAATGAACCTTCCTGCTCTGAGCGGAGCGGAAGGGCGTGTCTGAATTTTACTGACTAAAATCCACCCGTGTTCCTTCACTTGCCTGTGAACCAGGACCACGGTATCTCTTTCGTGGAACCCGCAATCCTGGCAGGTATAGGTCTTCGTGGACCCTGTAACGATATGCTGACATCTCTTTGGGGCGCGCATAGACCAAAACGCGCAAAAGCTGCCAACTGCTCGGCGCCTTCGGTGGCCGGAAGTTCTATGTTGCCTCCCGACCAGGGCGTCTCCTGCGGCGGCTGGAAGCGTAAGGGCGCTGAGATTCCCGCTCCCTCACGCGCTCCGCCTCCTACTTTGCTAGCATCACTGCTTCGTAGGAGGAGGAGACGGCCTACCATGCACTCTCGCGCCGTGGCGCCTCTCTAACCACTCCTCAAAGAGGGGACTTATTCGCACTCTTCATCGAATGCATGAGATCCCGGAGCTCTGTCCGCCGTATCGCGATTTCCCGCGGCAGCAGAGTTATGCGCCAGAGTTTTACCTCCTCTTGTCACGCCCACATGTGGGCGAGGGCTTTGGCCTCCAGATCCCATGGCGGCAATCCGGCAAGAAGGCTCGCCGCCTCAGCGGAGAGCGTGCGGTATCCCTTAATCATCCGAACGGCCACGACCCTCTGAGACGCGGTAAGGCATCGGGCTGGTCGCTTCCATAGTGACCACGCCCACACCGGTGCCCCGTAAAGGGCCATGGACCGTACGACCCCCCCTTGAGCCTTCGGCAGGAGGACCTTTACCAAAGATTTTGGAAGATGATAAAAAGATTAAAACATTTTTATCTTACTAGAAATATTTAGCGAAATGATCTCGTCACTGCCATACACCAGTGCCTAACCCACCGAGAGTTACAAGCGTAATGTTATGTTTCGTACGTGCTGATCTCCCAGAAAATATAGAAATTGGTATTATAGAATCACATATTTACAAGAAACAACAACTCCTAATTTAAATTTTAAATACACGCTTGAAAGATAACAGCTATAATCTAAAGCGGAGCGAATACATTCCACAAGGACCCTAGACGAAGCTTGAATCACGTCGTGAATGCGACTCTTTCATAAGCTGAGTATTCATACCGTCTGACACTTGATTACAGCATACTTCTTAATGCATACAAGTTATATGGGAATAAAAACACACCCAGACACATTTATATGATAATGAAACAGTAGTACAGTAGAACCTCTATAAGTCGAATATCAAGGGAGACGCCAAAAAAATCGAGTTAAGAGTTTTCGACTTATAGAGAACTAGCTTTCCGCCCGCGGCTTCGCCCGCGTGGAGTTCGGTTATATCGCGCTTTTTAGATTTCCCTCGGGAACATAAAATTTTTCCGGGATAAAAGGTAGCCTATGTTCTTTCTCAGGGTCTAAAGATTGTCTGTGCCAAATTTAACAGACAGACAGACAGAGTTACTTTCGCATTTATAATATTAGTATGGATTTCGACTTAGACGGATTTTTATTCGACATAAAGAGGTCGACAACAAATGAATTACTTTGCTAAAATTCAAATTAAATAAAAAGTAATATAAAAAAAGTTAAAAACTAAAACCCAACTACGACAAAAAACGACGCTGAAAAAGTATAAAACAAGATTTTCAGAATACTGAACTGAACAAAGTTGCTAATGTAGTTGCAAGTAAATGGACACAGTAGCAATATCATACAATACTATTCTGAAGTATGCAATATTCACTATGTAGAGATACATTTTCATGTTTGGAAAGGCGTAGTCACACGTTACATATACCTACTTACCGTAGCACTTTGACAACGTGTGACTACGCCTTTCCAAACATGAAAATGTATCTCTACATAGTGAATATTGCATACTTCAGAATAGTATTGTATGATATTGCTACTGTGTCCATTTACTTGCAACTACATTAGCAACTTTGTTCAGTTCAGTATTCTGAAAATCTTGTTTTATACTTTTTCAGCGTCGTTTTTTGTCGTAGTTGGGTTTTAGTTTTTAACTTTTTTTTATTTGTACTATTTTGGTGTTAAAGTGTATTTGTGGCGCATATTATTAACAAAAGTTAAACTGATGAACTAAAAACTAGGTACTTGACATATTACATCTACACGCACATATAACAACATAAGCCCGAAGGCATATGTGCAGAGGCCTTTTTATGGGAGATTTAGCCAGTTATCAAACTGTTTCCGCCTTCACCGCGTGGAGTTACTCCCAGCTTATGTCGTTTTCATTAGTGCATTACATATTCTAATAATGTTCACACTGCTCTACACTGCATAAAGCGATTCACAGTTCCCGTGATCCGCGCTTTACTCTTATCGCTCATATTTAACATCATTAAAGCATTCTTGTAATTATGTACAAGCATAAAGCACTCGTGAAGCTCTTTCACGTGATACCAAACACGGTATATTTATTTTAATTTTATATTAACATAGAACTTTTTGTCCGCTAGAGGGCGCAATACTAAATTTGGTGACAAGCTTTATAGCTCATAACTAACAGAATATCAAGGCCCTTCTAATGGTACTGCAGTGGTCTTATTCTGATAAGTAGTAAAGAAGCTATGAACGAAAAGATGTGAATTATATGCAACCAGCCCATGAATACAGGTGAAGTCACACGCAAATGCTAGCAATATATATATATTCAAAATGTACAAGTAAAGCGCTTTCAAATGATACCAAACACGGCATATTTATCTTAACTTTAGTTTTTTACTCTGTATGTTTTGTCCGCTAGAGGGTACCACAGTAAATTTTGTGAAACTCCATATAGCCTATAACCAGCGGACAATTAAGACGCTTCTAATGATATATCATTTGTCGAATTCTGATCAGTAGTTTAGAAGTTACGAGGGAACAGATGAACATACATACATACATACATACATACATACATACATACATACATACATACATACATACACACATACATACATAGCCTGTCAAAATCATAACCCTCCTTTTGCTTTGCCGTAGTCGGGTAAAAATTAAACACCTGACACCAGGCAAGTAAACACGTGTAAACTGTCTGTCTGTCTCTGAACCGATTTTGATGAAATTTGGCACAGAAAATCTTTAGACCCTGAGAAAGAACCTAAGCTACCTTTTATCCCGGAAAAATTTGATGTTCCCGAGAGAAACCTAAAAAGCGCGATATAACCGAACTCCACGCGGGCGAAGCCGCGGGCGGAAAGCTAGTATAATAAATGCGAAAGTAACTCTGTCTGTCTCTGTCTGTCTGTTACGCTTTCCCGCTTAAACCTCTCAACCGATTTTGATGAAATTTGGCACAGACAATCTTTAGACCCTGAGAAAGGACATAGGCTACCTTTTATTGAAAAAAATGATATTCCCGAGGGAAATCTTAAAAGCGCGATATAACCGAATTCCACGCGGGCAAAGCCGCGGGCGGAAAGCTAGTATTATAAAAGCGAAAGTAACTCTGACTGTCTGTTACGCTTTTCCGCTTAAACCTCTTGACTGATTTTGATGAAATTTGGCACAGACAATCTTTGGACCTTGAGAAAGGACATAGGCTACATTTTATTAAAAAAAAAATGATATTCCCGAGGGAAATCTAAAAAGCGCGATATAACCGAATTCCACCGGGCGAAGCCGCGGGCGGAAAGCTAGTATTATAAAAGCGAAAGTAAATCTGTCTGTCTGTTACGTTTTCCCGCTTAAACCTCTTGACTGATTTTGATGAAATTTGGCACAGACAATCTTTAGACCTTGAGAAAGGACATAGGCTACCTTTTATTGAAAAAAAAAAATATATATATATTCCCGAGAGAAATCTAAAAAGCGCGGGCGGAAGGCAAGTAAACAATATTCGTGATACTGAAACCGTGAAAACGGCATAGACATACAGGGTGTATCTGACATCATAACGCAAAATTCGTGGATAGGCTCACCGCATGCCACTAATAAAATTATGATAGTCATTTATGTCGTTAATGAACGGTTACAGAATTCACAGTGGTTAAAAAAAAGTGTCGGCTCGGCATTTGAACGTTGCAAGCGTGCCGCCGTGCGGGTTTGTAGGTATGACGTTGATCCCTGATGTAAACTCTATCAAATCAGCTGATAAGACAGTTTTTCGAGTTTTGTTTTCATTGCGCTTTTTCGAATTAATTATATATGAGGAACAGGGTATTCACGCAGTTCACGCATCCTCCTTATAAAAGGGAGGGGCCCCGATCAGACAAGTGTAGTATCAGGCAGGCGGCAACAGCCCAACGATTGATGTCGGGGAGTTGTATATAAATGCTAGTTACGCGGTAAACTCTGCTTGCGCAATGCAGGATTTCTGTGATGTAGACATGACGAATAGTCCGCATGTAATGTTGTAGATTCCGCTGCAACAGTTTTACAGGGCAGTTTTTAAGTGAAGTTTATTTCATAAACTTATAAAATACAAAATATATAGAAACTAGCTTTCCGCCCGCGACTTCGCTCGCGTGAAGATCGGTTATATCGCGTCTTTTAGATTTCCCTCAGGAATATAATTTTAACTACTATTTAATCCGGACTTCTAACTTTACGTTTGAAAAATTTGAAAGCAATCGGTTCACTAGTTACGGTGTGAAAGCGGAACAAACAAACAAACAGATTCACTTTCCGATTTATAAAACATTTTATGTTCATAATTTATATAACACATTACATAGTAGACTATATAGCAACATAGGTACATAATAATATCCTCCCGACCGATCTTCCGGGACACGGAAATCCGACACGGCCGCGAAGAGAACAGATGCTGTACCAACGGCCATATGAGCTTTCCGAGTCACGGGATATCACACCAAACTCTAGAATCCGGGCTACTACTGACAAATTCCTAATAGAAAACCCAATAACAAGACCTAACCTGATAATTGAACCCATAAACCCAACGGCCGCGCCTGCGACCTCGAGACCCAAGGGACAGTCAATGTTCATTATTATAATACTAGATGCGCCGCGCGGTTTCACCCGCGTAGGCTTCGATATGTTTTTTTTTTTATATGCTCCTCTACTATTAGTCGTAGCGTGATGTTATAGTATAGTAGACTAAAGCCTTCCTGTATTAATGGGCTACCTAAGGCAAAAATAATTTTTCAAATCGGACCAGTAGTTCCTGAGATTCAAGCAAACAAACAAACTCTTCAGCTTTGTAATTTTGTATAGATTAGAATAGAATAGAATACTATTTATTATGTACACCATATAGATTACAAAAACATAAATATAAAGATTTTACAAAGGGTGACACAATGGGCGTTCTTATCGCTAAGAGCGATCTTTTACAGACAACCTTTGGATGGAATAGTAAGGGGAAGGAGAGAGAAATAATGTAGGTAGTCTACAGTGTACTATTTACAATTAAGAATAGCAACTCTTACTTAAAGCGTTTCACTCAGAACACTGATTTCACGAAATCTAACAATAATTTGGCAACGATTTAGTCCACTCACTGTAGCATTAGCATGACAGCCTCCGTGGCGTAGCGGTAGCGGACGCAGCCGCTGCGCAAGGTGGCGCGGGTTCGATCCCCGCACAGTGCAAGTATTTGTATCCATGAATATGAATATTTGTACTGGTCTGGTCGTGGCTCGGAAAGCACGTTAAGCCGTTGGTCCCGGTTGCCCTACGAACATCTAGTGGCAGTCGTTACGGGTTGTTGGAGCCCTCAAAAGTCCTACAATTGGTCTAACTGCAATGCTTCGATGTCGTCTTCGGGTTGTGGAGGTCAGACGGCAGTCGCTTCAAGGAAAATGTCGAAGTTTAGCCATATCAGCAGTTGGACTGATAAAGCGAACCCCAGACTCCAAAGCTGAAAAGGCTTCGGATGCGACTGGGATTAACGCTGGGATGATGATGACTGTAGCATTAGCATAGTTTACTTGTACAGGATCCCAAAACACTAAGCAATACAAAAACAAAAAAAAACTGAAAAATTCTGTCTAAAACCGAATAAAGTGTGTCGACCAAAGTATGTTAATAACCCCGGGGCGTAAAAAACACAAGGTCGACCCACGTTGTTTTGACAAGTGATCAAGTTGACATACGGAGCGATGTTGACCAGACTTCCACACCTTTTCGAGAGGAGATACCTTTACAAAAACTCTCAAGTGACCGGAATAAATGACCCCATATAAAAGGATCTTTTGTCACAAACCCTGATTAATCGACACTGAGGTTTCGGGATTCCAACGATGAAACCTAATCACTTACTGATGGATTATTTTATTACCGATTTAACCATAACTTATCACGCATCTTCTTCTTCAGCCTATAGATGTCCACTGCTGGACCAAGGCTTCCCCCAAGGCTTTCCACGATGACCGGTCTTGTGCTGCCCGCATCTATCGGTTTCCCGCGACCTTCACCAGGTCATCGGTCCACCTTGTTGAGGGCCGCCCTACCCTGTGTCTTCCAGTACGTGGCCGCCACTCCAGAACCTTCCCCATCGGCCATCGATTCTATGAGTAATATGCCCTGCCCACTGCCACTTAATTTTAGCAACTCGAAGAGCTATGTCGGTGACTTTGGTTCTTCTGCGGATCTCCTCATTTCTGATTCTATCGCGCATAAATAGATGAAAATATCATCATCACCCTTGTTATCGTCCGACTACTGAGCGCAGGTCTCCTCTCATACGGAGAAGGATTGAGAGTACCACGCTTGCTCAATGCAGGTGAGCGATTTTAGACTTACAATTCCAGGTTTCATCAAGATGTTTTCCTTCACCTTATAATCCTTAAAGTCATTGGTGTCCATGATATACTTAGAAAGTACATAATATAACTTAGAAAATATAATATTAAGTTGTTAAACGACATTCACGCCATTAAAATGCAAAGTGCTTATTACAATATGGGGGATATTTTGATCCATCTGAAAGCGAAAATTCATGATTAAACTTTACCTAAGGAAATTGCCCAACGCAACGGCCTAATAGTAGCACCAAACGACAGAACGAATGAATACAAATGAGGTCTTACTTTTATTTACGAAGGAGACTGTCTATAAATATCTCAGGGCTATTCTGTTCGATGGAGAGCAATTGCCTTCTATCCCAACCCTTGCAAGGGCCACTTTAGACCCCAGATAGCCGATATTGCTTCCGATGGCTCAGGAATTCCGATGACCGTTGTACTGTTTTCAATTTAATTTTACTTTGTGCTACGTCTTTGTCTAACTTTGACCTTAGAGGTTCAATAGGTTTAAGAATTCGCAGTTCATTTATATTATCTATACTTATCTATTATGCTAGGAAACCCTTAGACGCCGAGCTTTCGAGATGGTAGGCCATAACATCGGCTGCCGGCAGAAGTTACCACCCACTAGACAAAGTCTTGCCGCCAATCGATTCGTCGTGTCCCGGCAGTTGTGTTGCGATGTGTGCTGCGTACGATGCTAAATGTTGTTGTGTCGGGAGCTTGGTCGTGGAGGGTCTCCAGATCAATCTCTCTCTGACGCAGCATCGTTGGTCGTGTTGTTGGGTTTAACATTGCATGATCTCACTCAACTGCCGTCTTCCTTCCTATTTACTCAGTTTTTTTGGTGAATACGCTCTTGTGGAGGCATGAGGAACAGGGAGTAAAGTTCATTCATCCTCAATAGAAAATGGACGATCCTCCGACCAGACGGGTGCTATGTCCGGCGGGCACTTGCCCAATACTTGAAATTGGGAACTTGTATGTATGCTAGTTGCACGGTAAACTCTGATTGCGAGATGTAGTATTCGTGTGAAGTTACTATGACGCATTGTTGCATATGACGTTTGTAGGTACCGCTACACTCTTAATAAAATAGCGCTCTTTACCATCAACGATTGCATCACTGCTTACCATCAGGCGGGATTGCGAACAAGCACTAGTTTATAATTATTTAAAAAACAGATCAAGAAAGGCAAAAAGAACACCAAGCGAAAACAAAAAAATAATGGCAGACGATGTGCCAGAAGTTAGTAATGATAATAAAGCTGAAGAGTTTCTCTGCTTATTTATTTGCAAAACACGATTTAACGCGCAAAATCTTGATACCAGTGGGATTACAAACTAGTAGGTCGTTATAAGCTGCGTCTATCACAAGACCACACAATCACAACAGCTGACCCCAACAAGGTAGACCGATGCCTGGTGAAGGTCGCAGAAAGCTGGATGCGGGCAGCACAAGACTGGTCATCGTGGAAAGCCTTGGGGGAGGCCTTTGTCCAACAGTGGACCTCTATAAACTGAGAAGAAGAAGAAGGTTGTTATATGGGGAGCTAAAATGACCCATTATATACAAGGTCTTTATTTTTCTTTTTTTCATTCTATCTCTAAAAATAAATCTTCACATTCCAAGACCCCTTCATACCTTGGAAAGCACGTTAAACCGTTGGTCTCAGCTGTCAATCGTAGCTCTGACAGTTTTTAAGGGATGATCAAAAGTCCGAAAATCTAACAACCAATGTTACCCAATATCATAGTACCTATCCAGTAAATAAATTGTGCGTAATACAAAATACTGACATTCAGCTGCATCCTGTTCTACTGAAAGGCACCACTAGCTTTGAAGAGAAAAGGCTAGGCATTTTTTTTTTCAAACAAACTCTGCAGCTTTATACAATATGTAAAGAAAACCCTGTCGGATCCGTGAAGGTATTGTTAGGTATCGATAACTGATTCTACTAACGCCTACAAAGCCGGGCTAAACTTTAAAAAAATATCCCCCTAAAAAATAAAATACTATTTCGTAAAAAGAGGTAACTTACAAACTACTAAACATGTGTGGTAGGCCATACAGGCGCGGACGAAGTTACCAAGTTTTGGGGAAGTTGGAATTAATTAGCGGGCAAAAAAGATTATTTCAAAATTCACTAGTATTGTTACTGTGATGATTATGTAAGATTTCATCTGTTATTTGGTCATGTGTTTACCTAACCTTTAGTATCCTTACGGGTCGGACAGGGTTTTCGTAACATATTGTATATTAATACTGTATAATATGTTTTTTTTTTATATGCTTCACTCCTATTGGTCGCAACGTGATGCTATATTGCCTAAAGCCTTCCTGGATTAATGGGCTATAGAACGCAAAAAAAAAAAAATCAAATCCGACCAGTAGTTCCTGAGATTAGCGCGTTCGAACAAACAAACTCTTCAGCTTTGTATATTAGTATTAGTATAGATTATGCTATTTCTGAATAAATACTTTTTTGTTTTTGTAGACTTTTAGGTACCAGTCAAAAATAAAAAGAAAATTAAACACTTTTCCTCTAGATGATGAAGTGCTATTCTTTCCTAGCTTTGCTGTGCAGCAATGGTATTTTAAACAAGAAAAGTGAGAAAATATTTTGCGTTTCATAGAGTAATACTTAAGGAGAGCTATTTTTCACGCTACGATCTATAAAAGCCGAGCTATTTTAAACGGCGGGAAAAACCAGAGCACAAAAAGTTTAAAAATTAGTTTCAAACCTAAAAAAATCCAGCCATAATAAGCCCATATTAGTGTGTAAGTTATTACATTTAACAAACATATTACAGCGATAGCTCATTTAGGGCTGTGTGCTCAAAGTAACAAGTTATTTAATCAAAGCAAATAATCCTATTTAAATATTACACCTGTGAACCCTTCGGGGCTTCAAGGTGCTCCGAGATTTGGTAATTCGTATTAACTTGTTATTTAGAAATACACATTACATACACATACATTCCTGCCTTTTGATGTATAATTCTAAAAAAATATCGTTGTGAAAAATTAAGTGAATAGAACTTGGAATGAATTGATAATAGTGTTAAACTGACAGATTATATGAGTGCATATAATTGTCTATTCTAATTATACAAAGTTATTTTATCTTTATTCGAAACCTGAATACCTATCTATAGTTTGTTCAGAATAAGCAGCTGAATCGATTCCAATGATTTTTACACCATATTATATTTTTTCCCAAATACATTTAGAAATTGTTGCAGTGTGGTTACCGAGCGCGCAACACAGCTGACGGTAAATCATAGTACTAGATGCATATGGAGACAAGCCCCTATCATTTGATTTTGTCGGAAACTTAATTAATAAAAGAAATACGATACTTAACTACTTCAAAATCGCAAAAAATAACCCATTTTTACCTTGATAATCAGATGACTATTAGACAAACGTGATAAGTTTTTGACAAAAAAGTGAATAATAGAAGCATGGATATACTTTTCCTCTAAATTTTTGATGTAAAAATAATTGAGATCTGTAGTGTTTTGAAAAGAAAACAGCGGAATACGAAACGTCTTTTGGTCAACGATTTTGTAGGTAAAATCAGCCTGAGCTTTAACTCTCCTTTTCGCACTTTACCGGGAGAGGTTGGAAGCAGCGTGACGGCAATAGTTTCTTCAAATACCTATTTCCCAAATTCCTCGGCACTAGAGTCCTCTCTTAATATTTCATTTTATTTATTTGGAACTGCGAAATATAATATGAACCCTAAAAATCTTAGATCGAACAATCTATTAGATCCATTCTGACTCTTACAAACGACATTTTCTTTTTTTTTTTTTAGGTTGGGAAGTCATCAAATGACTTCTTCCGCTCTGGGCGGAGCGGAAGGGCGTCATCAGACTTTTACTGACTAAAACCCACCCGTGTTTCTTCACTTGCCTGTGGGACGGCCAGGGCCACGGTTTCTTGTTTAACCAACCCGCAACCCTGACCCAGGAGGCATCGGTCTTCGTGGACCCCGTCACGATGTGCTGACATCTCTTTGAGGCGCGCGTGAAACACGACACGCCGTCGACTCGGGCCTGGTCCTTACCGGGCGGCGAGCTGCCCATTGATCACCGCCCGCAGGCCCGCGCCTACGGTGGCTGGGAGTTTGGTGTCATCTCCCGACCAGGGCGTCTTACAAAGTACATTAAGAACTGTTTAGCAATGCGTGTACGTGGTGGCTTTTATTTAAAAACAACTTAATACTGCTGACTTCTAGAACAATGAACAACTCTTTAAATAAATGGCTAAAGACACAAAATATTTATTCTATACCAGCCCGGAGTCGGCGAACTAAGCCTTATAGAACGTACCTAAAGTTCATTATTGCTCATCTACAATTCAGGAGACAACAAAATGCCAGACAAAAATTCAAGCTGCGGTATAAACAAAAGATCTCATTTCATAAGAATGGAAACCCTTATAAGCTACTCTATTTCTAGACAGTGCCTAAAGACGCCATTCTATCTGATTAGAAGTGCAATATATGTACAGACGACAGCACATCAAGCTACTACAATCTGTTACATTTCTTTATTATATTTTCAACTTTATGTACATATAAACATTAAGGCTCAAAATTGATTGGGAAATTCTGAGAGTTTCAGGTATGTTGACCTGCTGTACCGTCCGTACAACTAAACGGTCAAGAAAGTTAACCCCCAGTGCAGTCGATAAAAGTGTAGTCGCAATTTATATCAGATATCTGAGAATCTCATAGAAAAAACACTGAATCCAATCGACTTTCAATCTGGATTTAAATTGTGAACTTGAGACGACTGTTAGTGACTTCTTTTGTTATATGAACAATGACTTGGGAAAGTCGAAAAGGTGTTTTTCTACGACCATTTGGTAATTTACTTAATACATAACCATAAGTCATATCTCAATAGTACTCATTCCTGCCAAGTCGTGTTACAATGACCATTTCCACACGGGTAAACCGTACTACAATGAAACTTTTTTATGGCTATGGCATCAAGAAATCAACATGTGATTATGCCAAAAAGCGCGCGTACTTGAGTCACGACTAAACACCGCATGTTATTAGGCTGTATGGATGAGTTGCCTTTGCCTTTAATTTGTGGGATTATAACAAAATTGCGCGCACCATTGTTAACTTTTATCTGCATTTATTTCAAGGTCATAGAAAAAGTTTTTTATGCCACTGTCGCAAACAGCTATTGTAATACTCGTGCAGATCTATTGTGGCGATCTATTGTGCCACTCAGCTTCGCTTCGTGGCACAAACTATCACTCATATTACAATAGCTATGATTGCTTCACAGTGGCATAAATAACTATTTTAAAACTTTATCTCTGTTCCATCATCGGACTACCCGTCGTCGTACGGCGAGTAACCATCTTTACGTTATTGACACCACTGCGTCAGACTGCGTCGACAAAAAAAGAAATAATTCTTCATTATGATAAGTGTTTTGCCTATTCTTTAGTATGTAACCATATCAACACTGAAGGTATGGAAAACAATATTATACGTAGTCTATTATGTTTTGATTTCAGATAATTACAAGATAGTTTTGAGAAGCTGTACCAAACAGCACTTTTACCAACTCGCATCGTTAAACTTAGTTTCTAATTAACTTTCACAATAATTATTGGCACAGGAGATTACTTTAATATGCCTGTTCAGAACATGCTACAACTTTGTATCTTAAGTTTATAATTTAAATATAATAATTAAAGTTGTAGGACAAAATACCACTACGCCCATCCGAAGACAAGGAAGTCATGGGGAGAGGAAAGCTACTAGTAACAGTAATTAGTTGTCCAATATTAATAAATAAGCCTTATTATACCTTTTTTGTGTTGTCATCTGATATTATACTGAGCTGAGACCCTTTTGGCATTATAATCTTCGTTTTGTATTTTTATGGTTTTAATGTGTGTTACTTTTACTGAAAAGAAAAATGCAAATGAAATTTATTAAAAAATATAGATCACAATGAATGTATAAAAAGTCTCCGTTGGTATAGTAATAAAAAAATCTTAATAATAACAGTCGTAAAAGCTAACGTACTGTAGACTAATACATAATATAAATCTATAAAGTTACGATCTAAAACTAATGTTGGAACCACCTGAACTGGGTTCATTTAAACCTGTGTTTCACGCTATCATCGACAAGGATATTTGATGGCTATAATATTATAATAATAAACATATGACATAAGTATTTAAGACCAAGCAAGGATAGGCTGTCCTAAATTCATAAATTATATAGGTACTGCCACTACTTATTTATTATACCAATAAATGCATTTTGCTTTCTTTTCCTATTTTACATCTCTGAAATAAAGGTTTTAGGTTAACTGTACTAATATCTTAGGGACATACCATTACAGAGTTTGAAAAACCTATTTACCCTAGAGGGATTATCGTAACTTTCGTGGCAGAAATTGTTTCATAATTTGCCTGACAAGTTTTTATCCATGAGTGTTATCAGTTTTTTACCAACTTAAAAAAAATACAGTCACACACAAACACACAGTTTTTTACAATACACACAGGACGGTTTTTTTTTTAAGTTTGTTACCTCAGAAGACTGGTTGAACGGAATTTGATAGTTACTTTTTTATTATAATTTTAAATTTATTTATTTGTGAAAATTAACAAAAAAGAAAACGCTATTCCAAAAAAGAAAACACCTTACTTCAAAAAACCTCTACAAAGTGAAAAATAACTAATTTTGGAAGTCTGTGGAAAAAAATGCCTGAATATACAAAAGCCAAAGAGAACGACAACTTCCGAAATTAGTTATTTTTCACTTTAGAGTGCTTTTTTTGAAGTCGGTTGCTTTATTTTATTATTGTATTTTTTCTTAATATAGTAGAAAAACGAGTTGTAGTTGTGAGTTGTTAAGAGCAATCATTAAAGTTTTAACACATTTCTGGTTGATTTCACACTGATTTTTGCTGTTGTTTACTCTTTCTTTCCTTCTTCAGCCTATAGATGTCCACTGCTGGACAACGGCCTTCCCCAAGGCTTTCCACGCCGACCGGTCTTGTGCTGCCCGCATCCATCGGCTTCCCGCGACCTTCACCAGGTCATCGGTCCACCTTGTTGGGGGCCTCCCTACGCTGCGTCTTCCAGTATGTGGCCGCCACTCCAGAACCTTATTGCCCCATCGGCCATCGGTTCTACGAGCAATGTGCCCTGCCCACTGCCATTTAAGTTTAGCGACTCGCAGAGCTATGTGATCTCATTTCTGATTCGATCACGCAGAGAAACTCCGATCTTTAATGATTATAAAATATTAACTTTTAAGTCTCACGCAAAACAAGACACACAAGACCCCCATTCAAACTTTGCTTATGCTAAGAAAAGTTTAAGTGGGCAATTCAAAATTTCCCTAAATGAAAATCCTACTTCACTTTGAACCCATACAAAATATCCGTAACAAAGTCGTTTACCATTACAGATTGAAATTACAATTTGTACCCTTCATGTAAAATGTCAACTTTGACACGGGTCCCAAGAAAACAATTATATCGGAGGGATGAAAATATTATTAAATAGAAAACATTAGACATTACGACGTAAAATTATGCGCGAATTTCGGATTTTCTATACTACAAGTATAGAAAATCCAAATTCGCTTATTTACCTAGAAAAACTGAATGCATTAATAGATTTATTATGACATTTTTTTGTTTTCGCAGACATGCCATGTACACCCACACCCACAAACCCATACATACACACACACACATACATACACATACACACAATCACACGCGCGCACACACGCACACAAAGACGCGCGCGCGCGCACCCACTACCACTATAAGTAACAACTGTCAAAGACCGACGATTGACTAACCGATTGCTTGTCAAAAAAGAATTTATTGTATTAAAGATTTATATAATTACATTACTTACAAGTAAATTTATTTACTTACATACAAGAATCAAGGTCCTATTCTTTAAGAAAAATGCGAATTTACCAATAATAATCCCAGACGATGAAAAAATACTAACGAGCGCGTTTGTACTGTAAATAATGTCGTCTGTATTTCAATGGATTTCCTTTACCACGACCATCTTGTTTTATAGGTAAAGAATTTTTTCTATACTCACTTTGACGGCGAACTAAACTCGGTAAACACATAATTCAGTTTTATTGGTTCATTTTTATCGATGTTAAACGTATTATTTTCGGGTGGAACAGACATTTCGGCAAAGTGGCTGTGGATATTGGATTGAACTACAAGGCGGAGACGCCTCGTGCTCTGGCCGCACTATGTCAACTCTGTCCACGACACTAACTTAGCTTGTCACCGTTTTCTTTTTTACTACATGCTCTATGGCAGTTCTTAAATATCGTCGTCGGTCGTGTTGTTGAGTTTAACATTCCAATACCTGGCTCAACTGTCGTCTCTTCCTTCCTACAGTCAATCAGTGCTTTTTTTTTTTGAGTGAATAAGCTCTTAATAAACTAGCGAGCTTTACTATCAACGATTATATCACTGCTTACCATCAGGCGGGATTGCGGACAAGCACTAGCTTACAATTCATAAAAACAAAATCAAGACAATGTAAAAAAAGAATAAGTAAAAGGCCGGTTTATAATAAGGCCTAATAACTATAAAGGGTGTATCTGGCATCGACGCACAGACGAGTACCATGGATCCAGTACATGATTCTGAACGCTCCAATGGTGGTGTATTTCGTCGGCTTTTTCCTGAATTATAAAAAAAATATGCACTTTTTTCACTTTAGACCGTTCATAATAGCTATACTTTTATAACCCAATAAGATTTTAAAGTAAAAATTAATTAATTCGCTAATTACACAAAAAAAGGAAAAGTGAACAAAACTTGAAAAACTATTCTATCAGCTGATTTAACAAAGTTCACGTCAGGAACCAACGTCATACCTACAAACACGCACGGCGGCACGCTTGCAACGTTCAAAGACCGAGCCGAAACTTTTTTTTAATCACTGTGGTTTCTGTAAAAATGACTATCATAATTTTATTAGTGGCATGTGGTCTAGCCTTTTCGCGAAGTTTGCGTTACGATGTCAGATACAGCCTGTAATATTTAAACGCTGGTAGAGATTAATGACCTAGGTAATAAAATGAAATGAAATCGTTTACTAAGCAAGTATGATCACTGATCACTTTTACACGTCATATGTTTTTTTTTTTAACTAGATGAAGCCGGCATTTTCTAACTGACTACCTCTGAGAAGAAATAGCCGAAATAAACTCAGGGATCATCGTCTTTTTTCAAGACCAGACATTAAAAATGAAAATGTTTACAATAATTTACGTTATAATTACGTATATTTATTTATTTATTCGTTTATTTCAGGCGACGCAGGCCCATACATAAATACCTTAACCTAAACATACATATATTTATATTATAAAAAAATAGTGCTTCGCTACTACTAGCATGTTCTTATATTGCTTAATAACAATGCTTAACAGAGCGAGCAGCTCAGTCCCAAGCTTTTTTGTCTTCTAAATAATCTGTGATTTTATAATACCCCTTTTTGCAAAGTTTGGTTTTTAAATCGTTTAATGGGTAAGTTTTGAATGCCCATGAGAAACTTGTTATAATGTACCTAGGGACCTATAATTTCTTATCAGGTAAATCTAAACCGTATTATTAGACGAGAGATACGTAGGTAAGGGCGAAAATTTCTTGTTATTACAAGAAATTTTCTCCCTTACCTACGTATCTCAAGCTTAATATCACTTCAATCTTTCGACTAAAAACAACAAAATTACAGCCATTAAAACCTCATATGAGTTGAGAAACAGAGCTACACCGAGCAGGGGTCATCAACCGCAGTCTTTGTCATAGAAAGCAATTTGCCGTGAATTATCGCCCCCTCGGCAAGGCAGGGAGCTTCTACCTTCTCGTATTAGTACAGTACCTAACTTTCTAAGGTATGATCATAACAGAGCTGTATGGCGGGATTTTAGTGTAATGTTTTGTTTGTTTGTTGCTGTTGTAAGGCGTGTTGCCTGCATCTTTACGTCGAGTGTTTTAAGGGTAACAACCACGAGCTGGACTTACAGCAGTTACAGCATCCTGCGTATGTAATTTGTCTGCCTGCCTGCGACGTGGAGGCCTCAGGTGTGTGTCAAAAGATCGTTTTCCATGATGATCTTTTCCTGATTGGCCTGGGTCTTGGATGTTTATCTATGTATGTATCTATTATAAATATAGTATCGTTGAGTTAGTATCCCATAACACAAGTCTCGAACTTTGGGGTTAGCTCAATCTGTGTGATTTGTCCGTATATATTTATTTTATTTATTTATAACTAGACAAGTCCTATCAAGTCTTACGATATTCTTCTTGAAAACCTGACAAGATTAACACAATTTCGACCTCCGTGGCGCAGCAGTCAACACGCCTGCCTGCGACGTGAAGGCCCCGGGTTCGATCTCCGGTCAGGTCATAATGGAAAACGATCTTTTCCTGATTGGCCTGGGTCTTGGATGTTTATCCATATATTTATCTATTATAAATATAGTATCGTTGAGTTAGTATCCCATAACACAAGTCTCGAACTTACTTAGGGGCTAGCTCAATCTGTGTGATTTGTCCGTATATATTTATTTATTTATTATTTATTTAATTTTGGCTCAAATTTGGACAGTCTTTAGATTCCCACAGAACGGCTAGATGTGAGTGAAATTAAACATTATATATGAAAATTCATGGTGGAAAAAGTCGTGGTGGCCTAGTGGTTAAAGCACCAGCCTCTCAAGTATGAGTGTGCGGGTTCGATTTCAGGTCAGGCAAGTACCAAGATAACTTTTCTAAGTTATATGTACTTTCTCAGAATATCTTGGACGCCAATACCTGATAATGTAAAGGAAAACATCTTGAGAAAACCTGAACTTTAAGTCTGACATCGCCAACCCACATTGAGCAAGCGTGGTGATTACGCTCAATCTTTCTCTGTATGAGAGGAGCACTGTGCCCAGCAGTGGGACGATTAAAAAAAAGGTTAATGATAGTTATGATGATATGAAAATTCGCCAGTCTGCGAATGACGATACTTTTGGTGCAGCGGCTGAGTGTCGACTGCTGCGCTACCTGTCGTGAGTTCGATCCCCGCACGGAACAAAAATATTTTTTAGGTACCTATATTTGTCTGGCCTACAGGTTATTGCCTATTCTGGGCCTGTCTGTTTGTGAGTTTAAATGATGGTGAACGCACAGGAGTAATGCCTAGTTTCGGGCAACCTTAGTAAAAAAAAAAAAACAATTATCGTACATACTTTAAATGAAATTAGGTACGCAAGCCAGTATAAGATGACTTTAGATGGTACGAAAAACCTGTACAATGGGAGGTCAGCTGAAACTGTAAACGTATAGCTTGATGTGTAGCCAAGTGTAACTCATCTTTGGAATAATTTTAACGATTCATAAAACTCAAAATTCTCTCCGTATCTTATCGCCATTTTGAATGAAACTTCTTCAACAAAGTTATTTTCATTTGTCAACTCTCGAGCAGTTAAGAGGGGTCTGTACCTAGTGGCGTTTTCTCCATACAAACATATTCTACTGTTTTTTTCGTGGATAACGTTTTTAGAGCAATGTTTTTTTTTTCTACAATTTCACACCTTGATTATACGCGCCCCTATCATTTGATTTTCTCGAAAACTTAATTAATAAAAGAAATACAATGCGAAAAATAACCTTCTTTTACCGTGATGTTCAGACGACTATTAGACAAACGTGATTAAGTTTTTGACAAAAACGAAAATAACAGAAGCATAGGTATACTTATCCTGTAAATTTTGATATAAAAATACACACATCAAAAGTGTCTAGGGATCAACATATATTTTTGCAATAACTTTTCTCCTGATTGATATTAATTAAAATTTTCTTTAAGGATTCATCAAATAAAGTGTTTTCGTTTGTCACAGTAACGATAAACCAAGTCACCTTTGCATTAATAAAGAAATTTGCCATTTTCCTAATAAAGGGATATTTGACATTTGAACCACTAACACAAAAGTTCGAAAAAAAGACTGAAATAACAGTTTTCTCTAAAATTTTATTGGGTAACTTAAACAATTAATAATCCGTGTTTCTACCGCGAACACTAACAACACAAGAACATCGGTTTGGCATACTCAAAATGAGTTCATCCAAATCACGCTGTGGAATGGCCACCCATGTTCGTTGCAACAACAAAAAAAGGTCTTCTTGCGACTGGATACCCTCCATATTCGGCAGAGCTCTTCTCTGTAGCATATCCCATGCATGCTCAATCGGGTTCAAGTCTGGCGACTGAGCAGGCCAGGGCAGGACATTGATGTTAGCTGCGGCGAGAGTCTGTCTTACAACTCTTGCGGTGTGCGGTCGTGCATTATCATGCATTAACTGAAATAAGGGACCGATTTGCACTTGTAGAGGAACGATGACGTCTGATACAATCGTTTCAGCATAAATTTGAGCGTTGAGGTTGCCTCTGATCCAAATCAACTCAGTTCTTCCGCCGATCCAAATACCCGCCCATACCATGATGGTTCCACCACTATAAGGATGGACTTCCTGGCAGGATTTTAATCGCTGTTGGCGTCCAGGGGTTCTCCAGTGTCGTATACGTCTTGTATCCGGTCTCATACCAAAACGAGACTCATCAGAAAAGCACACGAAACGCCATTGTTCTTCTGCCCAATTTCTGTGTTCAAGAGCCCATTGATATCGAATCCTACGATTGTGCATTGCTATAGGTGGTACCCGTAGCGGTCTTCGGGAATGAAGGTTCACTTCATGCAAGCGGTTTCTGACTGTTTGGTCGCTAATTAAGTTCCCTGAAGAGTGATGAAGCCTCACGGTTAACATCATGGCGGTTATTGTTGGAGCTCTTCGAGTTAAGATTTGAATGTATCGGTCTTGTCTCCGTGTGGTGCAGCGATACCGTCCTCCATGGCGCTCAGCCACGGTACCAGTGCTTCGGTAACGTGTCCAAAGTCGACTGATAACACTCTGACTTGTATTCAGAGCTAAAGCCACAGTACGTTGCCGGGAACCAGCTTCTATCATTCCCACGGCTCTGAGCATTTCTTCCCTGCTTAAATGACGTCGCCGCTCCATAATAACGTTGGTTTTAATCAGTAGTAGGGAAACAGTAGCACTAATAATGTCTTCAATGCGTTGTATGTTTTTATAGGGAAAATATTGACAGCTGATTTTCATCTTTTACTCGAATTTGATTCACAGTTCCTGATTCAAATTATGAAATGCACCAAAAAGGATCCATATAAATTTATAAAATCATAAATTTATTACAAAGCCACATCTCAATCTCAAGAATCCGCATAAAAATGCTTGATCCCTAGACACTTTTGATGTGTGTAATTGAGATCTGTCGTGTTTTAAAAAAGAAAACAGCGGAATACGAAACGTCTTTTGGCCAACGTTTTTGTAAGTAAAATCAGCCTGAGTTGCAACTGTGCCTTTCACATTTCATGGGGAAAGGTTGAAAACGGCGCGACGGCAATAGTTTCTTCAAATACCTATTTCTCAAATTCCTCGGCACTAGAGCCCACTCTTAAATACGTTTCTTTACAAAAATATAACAAATGGTGCACGGTAATAAATTGCTATTTCCCTTCATGCAGCGGAGGTGATTAGGGCCATATTTACTCATTTGTTATCAGAAATTGGCGCCGAACAAGAGTTCACAAACTAATTTTAAGTTCAGTCCATCTTTTTATTTCTTTAAGAAAATTAAGAAAAGGCAGCCTCCGTGGCGTAGCGGTAGCGAACGCGGCCGTTGCGCAAGGAGGCGCGGGTTCGATCCCCGCACAGTGCAAATATTTGTATGCATGAATATCAATATTTTGTACTGGTCTGGTCGTGCCTCGGAAAGCACGTTAAGCCGTTGGTCCCGGTTGCCATACGAACATCTCGTGGCAGTCGTTACGGGTTGTTGGAGCCCTCAAAAGTCTAGCAATTGGTCTAACTGCAATGCTTAGATATCGCCTTCGGATTGTGGAGGTCAGACGGCAGTCGCTTTACGGAAAATATCGAAGTTTAGCCAAAATCAGCAGTTAGACTGGTAAAGCGGACCTCAGACTCCAAAGCTGAAAAAGCTACGGATGCGACTGGGATTAACGCTGAGATGATGATGATGAAGAAAATTAAGAAAAGGATAGAAGATACAATTTTAGGTTAATCCTGTCAACTTATGATACTCCATAGACAGTTTAGACTCGATTATAAACATGGCGACTAAAAATACGTAAATTTACGTCAGGAGCGGACTAATATCATCATCATCTCAGCGTTAAACCCAGTCGCATCCATAGGTTTTTCAGCTTTAGAGTCTGGGTCCGCTTTACTAGTCTAACTGTTGATTTTGGCTAAACTTCCTTATTTTCCGTGAAGCGACTGCCGTCTGACCTCCACAACCCGAAGGCGACATCGAAGCGTTGCAGTTAGACCAATTGTTGGACTTTTGAGGGCTCCACCAACCCGTAACGACTGCTACTAGATGTTCGTATGGCAACCGGGACCAACGGCTTAACGTGCTTTCCGAGGAACGACCAGACCAGTAAAATCATATTCATGCATAAAAATATTAGCACTGCGCAAGGATGGAACCCGCGCCTCCTGTCAAGGAGAGGACTAATAAGACAGGTCTAAACTAACATGTTATCTTCTGTCCTTTTCTTATTGTAATAGAAAGAAAAAGATGAACTGAACTTAAATTTAATTTAGTTTGTGAACAAGGGATTTCCTCGAACCTTAACTTTGGGCGGTTCATTGAGTCCAAGGCCAAGGTGGCTGCCAGGAAACTTGGCGTTATCGCAAAGGTCCGGCAGTACTTCACACCTGGGCAGCTTCTAATGTTATACAAAGCACAGGTCCGTTCGTGTGTGGAGTACTGCAGCCACATTTGGGCTGGTGCTGCCAAATGTCACCTGGCCACTTTGGATTCAGTGGAGAGACGTGCAAAGAGGCTGATTGGTGACCCTGATCTAACTCGAGTTGGTCTCCAAAGCCTAGAGCACAGGCGTAGAGTAGCCAGCCTTTCGGTGTTCTATAGGATGCATTTCGGGGAGTGTGCGAGGGAATTGCATGATTTAATTCCCCATCTCCGTTCCACCAGCGGACGACCCGTCGTACGGCTGGTTTCCACCCTTACGTTGTTAACACCACTACGATCCGGACGAAGCGTTTCACCTCCTCCTTTATACCGCGTGCATCGAGGGACTGGAACAATTTGCCAGCGGCGGTGTTTCCGTCGGTCTACAATTTGAGTGTCTTCAAGGCTAGAGTATAGAATAGGCTCTTAATAAACTAGTGCGCTTTACCATCAACGATTGCGTCACTGCTTACCATCAGGCAGGATTGCGGTCAAGCGCTAGTTTATAATATATAAAAAAAACAAAGGAATCTGAGCCAATGTCAAAAGGGTATATTGCGGATTCAATGCGCTACCTTTGTGGTACTGGAGTTCTAGTTGGAACACTCCATCTTTTCCCTATGTACGCGTCGGGGTTCACGAAGACCGATGCCTCCTGGGTCAGGGTTGCGGGTTGGTTAAACAAAAAACCGTGGCCCTGGCCGTCGCAAAGGCAAGCTAAGAAACACGGGTGGGTTTTATTCAGTAAAAATCTAACCCCTTCCGCTCCGCCCAGAGCGGGAGAAGTCATTTGATGATTTCCCATCCAAATAAAAAAAAAACCTACGCGTCGCCACAGATAACTTATCGATTTTACAAGCTTATATATTGTAATTTCTAACAACCGCTCTGGTCAGAGCGGGAGAAGTCATTTGATGATTTCCCATCCAAATAAAAAATAAACCTACGCGTCGCCACAGATAACTTATCGATTTTACAAGCTTATATATTGTAATTGCTAACAACCGCTCTGGTTATTAGCAATAACAATATCCAAACATATTAACAGACGACAGCATATCAAGCTACTACAATCTGTCAGAATTGTTTATTAGATTTACAAGTTTATCTCTAAAGCATTAAGGCTTAAGTTTGATTGGGAATATTTGGCAGTTTCGGGTAGCTTGACATGTTGTCGTGCGTTAGTTAGTTAACAATTTTTTTTTTTTTATTGAGAAAACCTATGCAAGTAATCTGCCTTTCAAGCCTGAACTGATAGAGCAGGACCTAAGGTAGATTAGATACTCTTTTTAGTAAGTGGCACAGTCACTAAATTGCCTCATCTGGCGTGGTATGGTTGAAGATAAGTAAAAAAAAGTATTCGTAAACCTCCATCGATTTTGACCTGACTACATCTTATAATTCGATGGAGCTGGCTGCACGCACGAAAAAACATGACTCATGCGGCGTTACCTCGCTCTGACTCCGCGTTCCATTTAAGGCAACAAAGAGGCACACTCGACCTCCGCGTTCAGCAGCGTTCAACATCTGTCTCTCTCCTACTTGAGCGAGCGATGCGTCCGCGTCGCTGCTATACAATAATACATTTACATGTTTTGTTCAATTATGAAGTGCAGTGAAAAGTGTAAAATTAAAATTTTCTTTTGTAAAATAGAACCATTCCATCAGTATTTTCTTATAACGTTGTCACGTTCAACTTTCGTCAGTGAACCGACTTTACAGAAAACCGATTTTTTTTTACTAAACCTCAACTGTAATATTACAGCCAGTGACCCTGATTACTTACTTATCTCTTATCTGTACGTTCCCAAGGGATAATAATCGTTCTACACTTGTACGGTTGTAGGTCGCAGGCAGAAACCTAATAAGAAAGAAAGACAAGAAACTTGATTGCTCCTATTTACTTACCAACATAAGGAATCAATAAATCAATCAATTTCCTGTACACCGACATATAACTTCATTAAGTAACGCGTTATTATTCCCTTGGGACATTCTGCCCAGTAACTACTAATACAGTAAAGCCATTATACTTAACTAGAATCTAATTCACTCCACACAAATTAAAAGGGAAGTGTTTTGTGTATTATTCTACACATTCTGACAGCTAACTTACCTACGGCCGCCATTTTTTTTCCTAATCAGAGCGAGAATGCTATTCTATTTAATTTAGTAGCTGTTGACGTAATTATTTCCTTTGAGGATGTTTGTTGTTCAGTTATTTTTAATTATGTCATATATTACTTCATAATTTGAGTTAATATATGGTTGGTTTCCTATGTCCGAACGGGGAGATTACGTACGGACGACAGCAGGAAAAGCTACCCGAAGCTGTCAAACATTCCCAACCAACCTTGAGCCTTAATGCTTTAGAGATACATATGAAAATTTCATAAAGAAATCTGACAGATTGTAGTCGCTTAATGTGCTGTCGTCTGTGTGTGTCTGTTGCCACGCGAAGTTACTAATGTAGGTGTATAATAATTAAAAGTCTAGACCAACATTAGTTTGATACCAACCTATGTTTTTTTTTACAGCGCTATAAAGCGCTGATAATTATACAGAAGCCGACAAAAGTTCGTTGAAATGTGTCCAGTTCAGCTGTGATGCCATATGATTATGTTTTAAAATTCGAATTTTTGAACTATCTATGATAAGGGGTTTGGCGGGAGTGTCACGCTCATTTTTCATTGGACTTTTAAAATTATTTATAGTGTCGTTTACTAAATAAAAACGCGTGATTTATGTAGTAAAAAGTGCATTCAGTGAATAATTCAAAAAGAATAGTGAAATATTGTAGCATAGTGGCCTCATCATGTCTTTACGCTAAACCGCTCCTTATCGTCCAAACGCGTAAAACGAAAGGGGTTAGTTTAGGTTGAGTTATGCTAGGATAAGTTAGGATAAATTAGGATAAGTTAGGATAGATATTTAATGAAGAAAAAAAATTACTGAAGACTTGGCTGTATGGCGTACTATGCCTTTGCCTTTTCCATTCGCCCGAACGGAAAGAAATGAACCAAAAAAAAATATCTATGATAAGGGATCATGTTTTTTTAAACAGTTGTTTAAATATCGAATACTTGACTTACATTTGTCAAAATTCAGTTGTCGTTTATTATTTCAGTACATTGGCAATTCATACAGTTGTAATAATATTTGAAAAATATTTTAGCCAGAGCCAGAGCTTGCCAGAGCTTTGATATATTAGAAAAAGGTAACTAAAAAAATTGTTCTGCAAAAATTAAAATGTATTTCAAATCAGCCTAGTAGAAGAACGACAAAAAATTTAAATGAGTTTTATGTCATTCATTGACTGAAAGAGTTTTAGTATTTTTTGTGCTTATAGATACACTGACCTTAGCGTCATTAATTACAACTTTTTACAATAGTCTGCTAGTACAAAACTAATTACAAAAGTCCTTCTTTCCCTTTAAAAAAAAACTTTGGCTCCTAAAATACATCTGTGTTTTAGAAACAAAATCCTTTTGATGATTTTTTAATCTTGTGTACGTATGTATGTTTTTAAAGTATACTAATAAATACATTGATAAAATATTAAACAGATACGATTTATTCTAACAAACTGACCAAAACAAATGTGCCGAACACAGCAGCAGCACATATGCATATTTTTATTCGGCATACATTGGTACAGTGTGAGTGAGATGAGGCGCAATCTAAAGCATAGAGAAGAAAAAGATGGCTAGTGTTTGTCGTTTGCGCTGTTAGTGTTTATCGTTTGTTTTTACGAGTGTATCGAAAGTGACTAAACCGATATACAGGACTTACCTCCTTTTGTACGCTTCATTTTTAGTGCGCTAGTGACATATCTACCTTAGTTTAATATTTTATCAATGAATAAATACATATTTTTTTTTTTTTATTTATGTAAGGAATTATGAAACTCTTTCAGGACTTCAATTTCTTCAACAACAATGAGACGAAGAGTCTACGGAGTAATTTACGAAATCTTGTTATTAGAAACTAAAAACTGTGATAGCGAAGATTTGCCTTCTTCTTTTATTTTACATTCAAGCCTTCTCTTTCTCAACATCCTGTTTAACTAACCCAAGATAATCTTTGAAAACCATAAAAGCCAAATAAGGTGGGTGGACCATGGAAGGCCATGCTCCTTTGAAGGCCAACTATTAAAAAATCGTAGTAATTGACATTTAAATACATATTCCTGCTACTACACACTAAGATCCTACAAACTAAAGGCCACAAACGTGGCGGCGTGTCGATCGTGTCGTTATTGTGGCAGTGAGATCCAACGTTTCATAGGCTTCGGTCGTCGACGTTACAATTGTTATTCGCGCGCACAACAAACTGTAAATTTTTATTTAATTGACAATAATGTCATACAATACCATTCTGAAGTATGCAATATTCACTATGTAGAGATAAATTTTCATGTTTGGAAAGGCGTAGTCACACGTTGTCAAGTTGCTACGGTAGGTAGGTATATGTAACGTGTGACTACGCCTTTCCAAACATGAAAATTTTTCTCTACATAGTGAATATTGCATACTTCAGAATAGTATTGTATGACATTATTGTCAATTTGTAACGAACGCATCTTGGTAGAGTCTACTGTGTCCATTTACTTGCAACTACATTAGCAACTTTGTTCGATTCAGTATTCTGAAAATCTTGTTTTATACTTTTTCAGCGTCGTTTTTTGTCGTAGTTGGGTTTTAGTTTTTATTTTTTATTATTAAGTTTAACGATAGATGTATAATATTGGCCTTGTTTGGAGCCGTGTTCCATGCAAAGCCATTTGGAAGAGCTTTACAAAACTTGAATTTAATAAATGTTGTTTAATGTTAGGTAAAAAAAAAAGATTTTATACGGTGGACAATAAAACAAAGTATTACTTAATAATTTGTTTCCTTCATTTATCCAATAAATAAACGAATTATAAGCTTTTTTTCGTTAGAGTGGCCTTCCATGGTCCACCCATCTTAAATTATGTCTATTCCTGCACCAATTAAGCAATTTAAAAAAAGAACTCCTAATACTATAAAAAAAGCTGGACATAATTTCTCTGTTACCTACTTAATCATAAGCCGAACCATAAAGCGATCTTTAATTACTTTTTCTCAGGAAGCAATATAAAACTTTCAACGTGACGTAATCCTACTGAAGGAATTAATATTCTATGCCTCGAGATGTCTATTTATACTTACTATGAAATATACACTGAATTACGACTGTATTCCCTTCCAAATAAATCTTAATCTTGCAGTAACGTAGTGAGGACATGTATTAGTGAATTCGTGGATGGAGATTAGACTTTAGCGAATAAGGAATGAGGCTGATTTTAGTTTAGCATTGTGGTGGTATGGCCCCAATATTAGTACGTAAAGTGTAGGTGTCTGTTCGTCAATTAGAAGAGAATTTAGATAGCTATTGCGTTAACATATCATGACACCTCTGTTGGAGCACTTTATTATAGAAAGCAACTGAGTTAAAGTAGAGAATAATGTTTGAAACAAATTGATAGTGAAAACTCGTTGGAGTGGAGTATTTCAGATTTTAAACAACTTAATCAAAACTTTAGTTAAGGAGACTTAGTTGATTAGGTTTATAGAGATAAGCATTGAGGTTGAATAACAAAGAAGGAAAAGAAGAATATAGAAGATTTATTTTGACAAGTATAAAAAAAATCAAAACACTTGATGATAGAATTATGAAAACAGGAGAAGTGAAAGGAGAGTGAAGAGATATTCCATTCTTTTCCACTCTCCACTCAGTGTAATAAATAATGTAGTGTAATCTATAATCAATAACCTATTTTTTTTTATATATAAATTATAAACTGGCGCTTGACCGGAATCCCGCCTGATGGTAAGCAGTGACGCAATCGTTGGTGGTAAGGCACACTAGTTTATTAAGAGCCTATTCACTCTAGCCTTGAAGACACTCAAATTGTAGTCCGATGGAAACACCGCCGCTGGCAAACTGTTCCAGTGCCTCGTTGTACGCGGTATAACGGAGGAGGCGAAACACTTTGTCCGGATCGTAGTAGTGTTAACAACATAAGGGTGGAAACTTGCCGTACGACGGGTCGTCCGATGGTGTAACGGAGATGGGGGAATTCAATCATGCAATTCCCTCGCACACTCCCCAAAATGCATCCTATAGAAGATCGAAAGGCTGGCTACTCTACGCTTGTGCTCTAGGCTTTGGAGACCGTCTCGAGTTAAGTCAGGGTCACCAATCAGCCTCTTCGCACGCCTCTCCACTGAATCCAGTGGCCAGGTGACACTTAGCTGCACCAGCCCATATGTGGCAGCAGTACTCCACACACGAACGGACCTGTGCTTTGGACAACATTAGTGTCATGAGTGTACATGTAGTAAGAATCCTCTGTGTAGGTCACAGGTCTCCTCTCTATGAGAGGGAGTGGGCTGCAATCTACCGCACGGGCCCAGTGCAGGTAGATGGCATATGTCTTGTGGATCATATCGTTGAAAGAAAACATCAAACGAAGGTGTACAAAATCATTCATTTCAGTTTTTTTTATGTATATATTATAAGTATATATTTTGGTAATAGTATGTATGTATATTTAGCTTATTTAAGTATTTTTTTAATAGTGTTAAGAGCTCTTTTTTTTCTTTACATTTTTTATTCAAACTGAAGCACCTACCATTTTATCTCTTCACCACCTGTGGTTGACGAAGACGACGTTAGAGAATGCCTAAGGCATTAAGTCCGTCTCTGTACACGTCATGTGCGATTAACGCTTGGGTTTCAACCTACGACCAACAACTCCTAAGTACCACGGCGCTACCACTGCTCTTAATGCAGTACTCAGCGCACATGGTCAAACTAAGTAAAAGTGCCTAGTCCTGCACACCCCTAGCATCATCATCACCATCATCATTTCAGCTGAAAGACGTCCACTGCTGGACATAGGCTTCTCCCAAGGAACTCCACGACGACCGGTCCTGCGCCTCCCGCATCCAGCGGTTTCCCACGAACTTCACCAGCTCGTCGGTCCACCTTGAGTATTATTCTGAGTGATTCCCTATTAATCTATCTGAAGAGTTTGTTTGTTTGTTTGTATGTTTGTTTGAACGCGCTAATCTCAGGAACTACTGGTCCGATTTGAAAAAATCTTTTTGCGTTGGAGAGCCCCTTAATCCAGGAAGGCTTTAGGCTATATAAAATCACCCTGCTACTAATAGGAGTGGAGCATATCGTAACCTACGCGGGTGAAACCGCGTGGTGCAGCTAGTACTAATATATAAAGCTGAAGTGTTTGTTTGTTTGAACGCGCTAATTACAGGAACTACTGGTCCGATTTGAAAAATTCTTTTTGCGTTGGATAGCCCATTAATCCAGGAAGGCTTTAGGCCGCATATAACATCACGCTGCGACCAATAGCAGCGGAGCATAATTAACTCCACGCGAACGAAGTCGCTGTGCGGCCGCTAGTAAGTGATAAAAATGTTTGAAATTGCAGCGTGCACTGAACTTTCTTGTGTTGCTATTAAAATTATTTTTTCCATATACATTTTTGATAAATATATTCCAAAGTTACAATCACTATCTCCATATTACTGGAAAAGGGCGATCAATAGGTATACATATTTAGAATTTAAAATAAACAAGAGAATTCAGTTAAAAGGGACTTTGCTT
Organism: Sesamia nonagrioides; assembly: GCA_017933935.1. Classification (NCBI taxonomy): domain Eukaryota; kingdom Metazoa; phylum Arthropoda; class Insecta; order Lepidoptera; family Noctuidae; genus Sesamia; species Sesamia nonagrioides. The sequence goes on along the minus strand of JADWQK010000984.1, from coordinate 54,388 downwards.
TAAAACTCTTTAGTCAAATCTCTTTACTTGGCTAAATTAATTCAATCTCATTATCGTTTTAACCTTTATTCCAGTGGCGGATTTACCAACAGGCTGAGGAAACTTGAGCCTAGGTCGACAACTTTTTGTGGCGGAAAATTTGGGGACCGCATTTTTTTTGCAAAACACCTCATCATCATCATCCCAGCGTTAATCCCAGTCGCATCCGAAGCCTTTTCAGCTTTGGAGTCTGGGGTCCGCTTTACCAGTCCAACTGCTCAAATGGCTAAACTTCCACATCTTTCGTGAAGCGACTGCCGTCTGACCTCCACAACCCGAAGGCGACATCGAAGCATTGCAGTTAGACCAATCATTGGACTTTTGAGGGCTCCAACAACCTGTAACGACTGCCACTAGATGTTTGTATGGCAACCGGGACCAACGGCTTAACGTGCTTTCCGAGGCACGACCAGACCAATGCAAGTATTCATATTCATGCATACAAATACTTGCACTGTGCGGGGATCGAACCCGCGCCACCTTGCGCAGCGACCGCAAAACAAAACACCGCATAATAATCAAAAAGAGTTCTGACGGTTTTCTGTTTTCTAGTATTTTACACATAAAAGTCTGCAACGATGTTTTTGTAAAAATAATATCATCATCAACCTTTTATCGTCCCACTGCTGGGCACAGCTCTCCTCTCATACAGAGACGGATTGAGCGTAATCACCACGCTTGCTCAATACGGGTTGGCGATTTCAGACTTATAAAAGTTCAGGTTTCCTCAAGATGTTTTCCTTCACCTTCAGTCATTGGTGTCCAAGATATACTTGGAAAGTACATAAACTTTAGAAAACTTACATTGGTACTTGCCTGACTCGCACACTCATACTTGAGAGGCTGGTGTTTTAACCACTAGGCCACCACGACGTGTCGCGACGAAAAATAATATGGGACATGACAATTGTAGAGGCAAATGGGCGACAAAAACCTTACAGCTTAGGTGATTAACATACAACACCGCGAACCGCCGCAAAGGGCAGCGACGGTAAAGCGGATCTCATAGCGGTGCTCCGCGCGGTAAGGCGGTTTACGCGCCTATCCGCACGGACCAGTTTGTTCACAGACACTGACAAGAATCTTCTAATCTTCGTACTGCACCCACGATGATCCGCGTGGCTATGCGGCGCCCTGTGTGTGAGGCGCCGGCGCTGAGGGGATCGCCCCGAGCGAGCGCCCAAAGAAAATGCAAAGAGATGCTCTTTGCACTGATGTTATCCAAAAAAGTGCGAAGAGTATGCTATAGTAACTATATCACTTTGCACTAATGACGAAACCCCTGGAAAGATAAACATCGCGTGATGTTCACGAAAGTTCTTTGCTATTTGTGTTCAGATTTTAACGTCGTATTAAAATGCGAAGACAGATAGGCAAAAGTACTTAAATTAGGAAAACAAGCACTCGCCCGGAACTTTTCTACTTTGTCTCCGGGTAATAAGCGGCATGCTATTATAAATGAGGATCCTAACTTTGAGCACTTTGGTTATATGTAAACTCGTCAGAGCCCAACATATTTTCATAAAATTTACATGTAAACAAGGCATAATGAGGACATTTACAATGTGATTAGTCGTGGCCCAGAGGTAACGAACGCGATTTATCCAGTTGCAGGTTCGAACCCACCTACTTATCAAGGTATTATATTCCCTATCGCAACTACTGTATTGAGGTCGGCTTTCAGTCCAAAGGTCAGGTTGCTAATTGGAAAAAGATATGCAAATAAATAGAATTGAAGTAAAGCTGCCTTAGTATTTCCGCACAAATCGGTCAGTCATTCGAGAACTGGGTGTCACAATAAGACGGACAGTCTTATTGTAATCTGATAGTCTGTCTGCCTTCGAAGAATTTTAGAACATTGTGAGAATTTTAGAATGCGTGACTTTAGTTGTCTTTGTAGGATAATTTTCGACATCCACATAGGAGAAGCCGCAAACGGAACCTAATATTTCATAACAATCATCATCATCTCAGCGTTTATCCCGGTTGCATCCGCGGCTTTCGCGTTGGAGCCCGGGGCCCGCTTTCCTGCACATTCTCCTCCATTTTGTGCGATCTTTAGCATCCTGTGGTGAGAGATTGTTGGCACACATGTCATCTCTTACAACGTCAAGCCAGCACTTCTTTGGTTTACCTCGCTTGTTCTAGTCCGGCGGAGGAGATACTATATACGGAGATCATCGATCACTTATATTCTAGATTCACAATCAGCGTAAAAAAAATGGTTGAACTGAACAAGCGCACAAAGCAGCACTTGGGTGCTTCTTTCATTTAATACTTACTATAAAATTCTGACTTTGATGCATGCGTGTAAGTTTGAATTTGGTTTGATGTCAGACTCGGTCGTAAAAAATAATGACTTTTTGTACTGCTTTGTGACATGAACTTTATACACTGCACTTAAGGCTGATTTTAAATTAATGTATATTTTTATGTCGCCATTTTTGATACGTGTTTTGTTGGAGACTGTGTATCTAGTGTTTAAGTGATCGATGACGAAGATACTATCTGTTACCTACGTGACGTGCCGGTATAGTATTACAGAACACTGTTCAAATATAATTTTCACGTTTTTCTATCATTAGTGAAATTCATTTATAAGGAAAATGGAATCTTCCTCTATGCAGCGTGCTTCAATACCAACAAGGCCATGCAACCTATGACAGGTTAGCTGAAAGTAAACAGGATTACCTACACTCTTATCAAATCGATTATCCCTTAAAATAATATCGACACTGATAACATTGATAAGCTTCTGTGGTAGTTCGACTCGTGAAACATGTGTTACCATTAAGATAATACAAGTAATTCCCAGGAGGTTTTTAATACTAGAATTTTTATGAACATCAGAACGTTCGGCCAGTCGAGATACGCTGCTACTACAGATTTTAGTGACGATTTTGTGATGCAGAAAAATGCCAGCCAAAGTATTTAAGAAAGAAAGAAAGAAAGAAAATACATGTATTTAGCACAGGCTTGACACACAATACAACTCATCTAATATAAACACACATCGGGTAGCAACAAAAAAAAAAATACATAAAACAAAAAACCAAATAAGTAATAAAATAAAATAAAAAACCAAAAAAAAGTAAAAAAAACCCTTAAACCTTTGTGTAAAAAATAACAGCAAAGTGTGCCTCGTGGCTGCACCAAAAAGTTCCAGTTCAGCAAAAATGCCAGACAACTAGTGCCTGACGCTGGTTTTCAACTGAACCTATTTGTATATTTGTGACAGAACAGTTCGAAAGGTAGAAGCATTTATTTATTTACGACCTGATATCAGAACGTTCGGCCAACTTGAATCTCCATATCTGAGGCCATTAGAGAAACTGTTATTGAATAAAGATTTAGTGACAATTTTGTGACAAACAACCAATGCTTTATTTTACTAATGCCACTGATTGAAAGTAAAATGAATTTTGGTTCCTGGAACATCAGGACGGCTAATGTAATCTCCATAACTGAGGACCTGAGCAAAACCGTTAATGAATAAAGATTTACTTACGAGACTGAAACGAATTTTTATTGCTTAATTTAATTTTGTGACGGCCCCTTTAAACAGAAAAATGAAAATGTAATATATAACCTCAAAACATTGGGATTATCGATTCCTCCACAAGGAAGAAGCCCAGAGAAACCGTTAATCAGTAAAGATTTAGTGACAATATTAAAACGAACTTTTGTAGTTTGATTTTATTTTGTAACGGCCCCTTTATACGGTAATTTGAAAAGGAGACGGGCGAAATTGGGCCTGAACTGTACACAAATGAGTTATTTGTCAATAATTTTCATTTATTTTTTTGTTTTCAATCATTTATTACTAATTCTGGATTCGTCAGAATAAAAAAGATAACATTTAATGAAATAATACTGACTTTCTTTACTTTCACTTTTCAACAATGTTACCAGATGAAATGCGAATCATTAATAAGTTCTAATCGATACATCAAATTATTACAAAAATAAAATTAAAAATGAATCAGTACATTTCTATAGATTCGTTTTAGAAAATCTTTTAATATAAGGTCTTAATTATATTACCTATTATTTACAAAAACATGTTAAAACAAATTGATCAACAGATCGATTTAATAATCAATTCAACTTTTTTATTATACAGGCAACAAAGTAAACTCGTGACAACGTGACGCCAAACGTCAAAAATTATTCCCTTCCGGGTTTGAACTTGCCGTAGTGGATATTGTATTTTATTGTATTTTTGTGTCGTTTTATATTATTTTGCGTCTTTGGCAACGTATATAAGATTCTGACGGTTATTATTTTGTTGTGAGAAATGCGTGACTTATTTCGAAACAACTGTACAATGACGGACCAAAGTCTTTATTGCATCAATTGCGGCATTTCTCAGGGTAATTCTATCGGATTACGACAAATAGAAGCGGAAAGCATTCTTTCAGTTATAGAGCAATGGGTTGCACCTCAAGTCGTAAGTATTTATTTAAAACTTATGTATTTAAATAAAACTTCATATTGTGATAGTTTCCGAGTTTATTCCAGCAAGGATACCTATACATATATAGGTATATTATTGAAGTAAGTTTCAATAATAATATTCCTATATATATATATCACTCTATTGAACTTGATTTATTTATGTTCCAAGTAAGATTTGCAGTTTGATTATCAATTACGGAAGATAGTTCTTTTTATATGTTCTGCATCATAATTCTGTAATTATTATTTGTGGAAGCCGTAAATAACAATCCAATATTTTTTTTGAAAAGATACAGTTTCTCACCGTTTTTATTTTGTACAACAAACATATACAATGTTCTGATTCATAAATCTGTAATTATTATTTGTGGAAACTGTAAATAACATACTAATATTGTTGTAGGACAAAGGATCACATCATATTTGCCAAGGATGCAGAGATTTAGTCGTGAATACTTTGAGCACAGATGAGCAACTTCCATCTTCAATGACTGGACATCGCCAAGTGTGTGTGAACTGGGGATTTCAGTTTTGCGGGCAATATCTTATTTATTGCGTTCTGACACCGTTCAAGAAAGAAGAATTCATAGTCATTTCCTCATAGATACTGCCTCAGAATGTGAGTTTTATTAGGTTTAGTTGTTTTGTATTTGAAACTACCATATGGTAATACTACTATTCTCTATAGTTTATTAATTTTTTCGCACTAATTAAGAAATATCAGTCAGATTTAGATAATAATTTTTGTATATTATTGTCACATTCATGTGAAAGATTTGGAAAAGGAATAAATGGGATATGGGTTTACAAAGGTACGAACAAAAGCTAGTGTAATATATTTAGGCAATGTAATAAAATGCAAAGAATTATATTGCAGCCTGTATTTGTTGTTAGTTGTAAGGTGTAGATAAAAGGAGACATACATTTTCCAGCACTGTTTGCATTCTCACCTTTTTTTACACAAAAGTCTCATGACAAAATTATTTTTCAGATTTCACTGGCCTTTTTTGGATTGGACTGGACCATCTGGATCTTCAGCATCAGTAGATGTAACAAGTGAACATGATGAATCAACTTCATAGTCTAATATCGATGTAGCTAACAAACGAATATACAAAAACCAAAGACACCATGATCGTGAACATATTATGTATTCCTTTTTGCCACCGACTTCCGAAATTAGTTATATTTCACTTTGTGGTGCTTTTTTTTAAGTCTGTTGTATTTCTTTGTATAACATACCCTCTGCTTTGCTAGACTTGCCTTACAATGCATTTAAAGCACAAATCAAATCCAAGCTTAGTTTTAAAAGCATATTATTCCGTTAATGACACCTTTCTCCAGATTTAGCTTACTGACACATTATATGAGTTCATAGAATTTTCTTTTTCACAATGCATAAATATGTGAGCTGTCACGCCTTTTATACCTGGGGCTATTATTTAGGTAAAAGTTTTTACTTATTTACATTTCCATTTTAATGATATTTTATTTTTTTTTGTTGCTTTACTGGTATTTTTGCGTGCCTAGCTGGCATATGATAAATAATTTCATTGTTGTTGTGTTTTCTTGTCTTCATTACTGTACCAACATAGTATTGTATAAAGTCATGTTTTTTTTTTTAAATGAACAGACAGCTGTGCTGCTGGGGAGTTTGTTCCGCTACTTCTTTTTTCTTCTTTATTCATATAATTTTTTTTCACAATGCATAAATATGTGAGCTGTCACGCCTTTTATACCTGGGGCCTTTATTTAGGTACTTAAAAGTTTTTACTTTTTTACATTTCCATTTTAATGTTATTTTGTTTTTGCTTTGTTGGTATTTTAGCGTGGCTAGCTGGCATATGATAAATAATTTCATTGTTGTTGTTTTCTTGTCTTCACTACTGTATGAACATATTATTGTATAAAGTCATGTTTTTTTTTTTTTAAATGAACAGACAGCTGTGCTGCTGGGGAGTTTGTTCCGCCACTTCTTCCCAGCGAAAGCACTAGGAAGTGTCGATGGGTGTGCGTTTTGGGGGACTGTCTTATGTAACAACGATGTTTCAAAAAGTGCTGTATCTCAGCCTATTTTGAATAAATGATTTTTGATTTTGATTCTTTTTTTTTTTTTTGTTCATACCAGCACCTATGATGGCCGGGAGTTCAATATTGTCTCCCGATCAGGGCGTCATTTGCTTCGGCTAGAGGCGTGAGGGCGCTGAGAGTCCTGCTCCCTCACGAGCTTCGCCACCTTTGCCAGCATTAATTGTATATGATGAATTGGATAAATTAATAATAATTTTAATAATTTATTTATTTATTTCTCCTCACAATATCTTGCTTATAGCTATAATTGTACAACCACTCAGTCTAGTATGTGTTAGATATGTGAGGAGCTGGTGTCTGTGAAAGGCGAGAGATGCCTGTGTTACAGATCACCAGTGCCCCACCCGTCGGACATGAAGATTCAATTTTGACTGGGTACATTTTATATAAAGCGTGAAGGTACTTATACAAAATAGAAAAAAAAAAAAACAATGAACAAAGATTGAACTCAAAACCAAGCATGTGTACAATTCTGGACTGATTCACTAGAACTAAACATCGATTATAATATATATAATTACCTATGAGTAATTGTGAGAGCGCAGTGCACACAATACCTAACATGAACAAAATATCAACTAAGGCACCCGCAATTTTTATTTCCTTACGCACTGGCTCGTCATACAAGCTTACATACCGTCATTCGGACAGAATTGTCGCGCGGGATTACGTGCATATGGCATGACTGCGGGTAGACGGATGATCCGCCGCTCGCCGCAGGCGCAGTTGTCTAGTTATAGTTTTGTAGCTGTGATACAGTGCGGTCTAAGTTTAATAAGCGGAGCGGATTTCGTTCGAAAGCGGCGCGGTGTTATAACTTAGTGTTTTTAATTTGTGTTCACTGCGCTTATGTTTATGTATGTTTGGTGTATCTAGTTGCAAAGTGTAAATGATGTGTATGAGGGTCAGAAATGTGTATGAGCGTATATGTCTGAAGGTGTGGGTGAGTACCTATTGTAAGTTGCGGATGTATTAAATCAAAATGAGATTGAATTATTATGAAGGAGGCTTTCTGTGTATGAATAGTTCAGCTTCTGTAACCCATTTCTAACCACCACTTTGCATTTCCTTTTTGGTAGGGAATAGAATGATAAGCTACGATTTAATTTATTATATAAGTTAGGTCCTTGGTAACTGAAAAACCTTCGGGCTAGATTCGTTTTAAATAAGGGAACGAGGCAAATTTTATCTTTGCGACGTCGGTTTTGAAATTTATTAGGTTCATATTTAACCGAGTCATGTTGCTTTAATACCGCGGCGTGTACAAAAAGCTGTCTGACAGTTAAAACTCCACTTTTCTCGTAGAGTTCCTTAGTCGGGAAATCAAATGGTAGGGACAGACTTACTTTCAGAAGTGCACGCTGTGCCCTTTCAATGTTTAGGAAATATGTTTTGTATGCACCACCCCAGGAGGTAATGCAGTAGCTCAGTTGCGATTGACACAGTGCGTAATAAACAGATTTAATCACGTTCGGTTCAGTTACGTGTCTTAGAGACTTAAAGATCATCATAAGTTTGCGAACACGTACCGAAATAAGGTCTATGTGGGCATGAAATTTCAAATTACTATCTATCATTACTCCTAGATATTTGACACATGACTGGGCTTTTAGAGTAGGGCACAGACAGTTAGTACTACTAAAGTTAGGGCATATATGTGATGTTATTTGAAGTGACGGATCCGGCTTATTGTTGGACCTAGTTGAGAAAGCGACATAGTGAGTTTTATCAATATTTAGGGTGAGAAGGTTTTTGTTTAGCCACTGAGTTACCAAATTGAAACCCTGCCGTGCATTCTTAAATACTTCTGGCCAAGAGTTAGCACTAAACAGTAGAGCTGTGTCATCTGCAAATGCGATAATTTTTGAGTTGGGAATCTGTATTTGGCAAAGATCGTTAATGTAGCAGAGAAACAGTGTTGGACCCAAGATACTTCCTTGAGGGACTCCGAAGGTCACTCGGACCTCTTCACTGGTCGTATTTCCTATCTGGACACATTGAATTCTATCCGTTAGGTAGTCTTTTAACAGTTGCAGTTGTAAACCTCTGATTCCCAAGCATTCTAGCTTCATCAGTAGTATGGGCACAGAGACCGTGTCAAAAGCCTTTGCCAAATCCAAGAAAATTCCAATAGTTTTATTTTTCTTGTCTAGGTTGCCGATTATGTAATTTATCAATTCCAACACCGCGTCCGACGTGGATTTGTTCGCTCTAAATCCGAACTGTGCATTGGATAACAGGTTTTTATCTTCAAGATATCTTATGAGTCTTCTGTTAATTAGACGTTCGAGGATTTTTGATAAACTTGGTAGAATGGCAATGGGTCTATAATTTTTGACACAGTCCCCGGCACCACCCTTGTAGATAGGATGTATTCGTGATTTTTTATATATCCTGGGAAAGACACCAGTGGAAAAACAAAGATTACAGACGTATGTTATCGGCGGGGTCAGAATATCAGCATTTTCTTTTATGACTTGAGTAGGTATTCCATCTAGACCGGTGGAGCACTCACTTTTTAGCCCTGAGATAAGTGAACTAACTTCCTCCTCATCGGTGAGCAGAAGACCAAAAGAATGACAATACCGTGTTAAAGATTGTGGCGTTGTTTGTGGATGTATCAAAGTGATGTTGTCAGCCAGTATTTTACCTACGCTTGCGAAGTAGTGATTTGCATCGTTTGCTGACTTTAGTGGATTATTTGAGCATAATAATTCCAGTGAATTATCTTTAGGTTTTTTAGAAAATGTTATTTCTTTGACAAGCTGCCATATTTTTTTGAGTTCTTTCCTGCCTTCTGAAACTGTAATTTATCAAAATTTCTTTTTAGTTTTTTTATTAGCCCAGTACAAAAATTTCGATACCTTTTATATGTAGCGTGTAGAATCTCGTTAGTGGGGTCTTTCTTAAGTTTCTTGTATAGGTTATCACGATTTTTTATGCATTTTAATATACCCGGGGTAATCCAGGGCTTTAAGATCTTTTTACGGTTAGAAATTTTGCTATTTTTAGAACACTTATTAATAGCCTCAGTTAGTTTTTCATGAAGAAAATCAGCCGCTTGATTAGCGTCGGACATCGTATACATAGGGTTGAAGTCAATATTTTTCAGTTCCAGGTTTATGTGACTGTAATCTATTCGTTTAACAGGTTTAGGGGACTTTAGTCTAGGCAGAGTGGTTATGAATAACGCTACACTATTATGATCAGTAAGTGTAGTGTTCAGAATGAGGCAAAGAGCTGAAAGTTTAGTCCTAAGGAATACATGGTCTAGGCAAGTCTTATTATGTGTTGGTAGAGAATATGCAGTAAGCATGCCGTGGAATCCGAGTAGGTCCAGGTAAGCTGAGTAATTGTTATCTGTAGAGTGATCAGCTATATTAATATTGATGTCTCCCAATAGTATCAGATTTTGGGTTGATGAATATTTTGATAGCATACAATTAAGAGACCTGAAAAAGTTGTCAAGATTTTTGTAACCTGGAGGCCTGTAAATAGCAAACGCGATTGTATCTTTATTAGGAACAATGACTAAGCAGTTCGCGTCCTCTAAATTGTATTCTTCCACAGTGAAAAACAAGTTGCTTTTATAGTATACCACAACTCCTTCATTTTGGGTAAGGTTGATCGCTGAAGCGAAGTTGTCGTATCCATCCAAACTAGGTATGTATGAAGAAGAAGGTAGCCAACACTCAGTGAGGACGATACAGTCCCACTCTACTTTTGTAGCAGCCAAGATGGGTAGTAGTCCAGTCATATTACATTTCAAACTGCGAATGTTTTGGTGAAATATTTTGAGGCTTTTATTTGATGCAGTCAGGAAAGACGTGCAGTCATCAACATCGCATACAGCTACATCGGCAACTTTAAAGGTGTCGATTTCATTTTGGATATCAAGTAATTCATCGAATTTGTGTAAAGTAGATTTTATAATAAGGATAATATTCAATGGACATATTCATTATTGATTTCATCAGCAATTCATCATTAGAATGTTGGAATGGGTATCGGCAGTTGATTTGTTGTTTTGGCTCAATAGGTGCATTAAAAATTCGAATCTGTGAATGTGTTATGTTTATGCGACTATGTGGTGAAAAGTGTGTGTGTGTATTATTCAGAAGAAGTGTATGGGTGTGTGTGTCAGTTTTGTGTGAATTGTGTGCATACACGTTTGAGTTACATAATTTATTTGTAAGAGAGGTATCATAGGCGCTTTTGAAGCTGAAACGTGAAAACTTAAACAAAAAATATGCATTAAAAATATTACTGTAGAATATAGAAAAAAAACCTAGTCAGATGTTTTTTTCCAATTTTTCTAGATCTCCTGCACAGGTGGTACGAAGGCGAGGTTCGTTGTCGTTGCGTTTTAGGTACACTTTGCCGAAGGAAGTCCAACAATGGCCAAAGTTGTGTTTTTTTGCGAACATTCTAGTGAGATAGTGCAAGCGCCTAATCGATGACGTGAGAGATTCAGCTATATATATGGGCTCAACTGGTCCCATCATATTTATACTGGCAGTGGTCAGGCGCTTCTGATGAATTGGATGATTAATAAATCGATATAAGAGAAATATGATTTATATTCTTGCTTACTGTTTTCTATAATTAGATTGTAAATCATCGTCATCATTCTCCTGCCCTTATCCCAATTTATTTGGGGTCGGCGCAACATGTCTTTTTCCTCCATGCATCCCTATCAGAAACCATCTCGGCAGTCACCCCCTTCTTAGCCATATCATCCTTCACACATTCCATCCATCGTTTCTTTGGTCTTCCCCTACTCTTATAGCCATCAACATTCATAATTAAGACTCTCCTCACGACATTCTCCTCAGTTCTCCGTAACACATGCCCGTACCATGACAACCGATTTCCACACAACTTTTCAGCTACCGGTGCCACTTTCAGACTTCCTCTTATGTACTCATTTCTTATTCTATCCATTCGTGTAACACCACACATCCCTCTTAGCATTCTCATCTCGGCTGCATGCAATTGCCTTTCATTCATCCCTTTCGTAGCCCAACATTCTGATCCATACAAGACAGCAGGTCGGATCATGGTTTTATATATTTTCCCCTTAAGTTTAAGGGGAATGCGGGAATCGCAAATTGTTCCCGTGACCTGCCGCCATTTCATCCACCCAGTGTTAATTCTGTGCTTAACCGTCCGATCTATTTCGCCATCGCTTTGCACGAGTGAACCGAGATACCGAAAGTCGGAGCAGATTGGTAGGAGTGCGCCATCAAGGGCTATGGCTCCAGAAGTGGAGGGACCGCCGAAATCGCAGAACATATATTCGGTTTTGGTTCTGCTGATTTTCAAGCCAATATTCTCCAGCTTCTGTTGCCATTTCTCCAATCTGCTCTGGATCTCAGGTCCATCTTCACCGACGAGAACAATGTCATCGGCGAACAGCATGCACCAGGGTGCCTCCTCCTGGATGTCCGACGTAAGAGCGTCCATAATCAACAGGAAGAGGTACGGACTTAAAGCCGATCCCTGGTGCAAGCCTACCGCCACACTGAACTCGTCGGTATTGCCAGCAGCCGACCGGACGTAGGTACGAGATCGACTGTACATAGCACGAATTAACTCTACATACTTCCCAGGCAAACCTTTCTCTTTCAGGGCCCACCACAGCACTTTATTGTAAATGGTTTTCCTAATTCTTTTTTAACCTCCTTTGTAACATTTATTATGCAGTTAAGCGCCGCCGGCCCTTTGGAAACCACACTCTCGATGTGTTAATGTCATAAAAATACATTCTGATAAAATCTAGTCTATAAAAAAGTCTGAATAATTATTTAATTATACCATAAGAGCGCTGACAGCTTGTAAGAAAACTTATAAAAACGCAATTGAGGTTAGTTTTGTGCAAGCTAATAATACCCTATTTCTTTTTTCTCCTAATCTGTCATTCTAAATAAAGTTTTATTTTTTAAATAGTAATAATATTGAAATGATTTAATGCAATAATCGTTGCTGTACAATCAGGCCCAACTTTGTATGAACTTTCGCCCGTCTCCTTTAAAATATAACCTCAAAACACTAGGATTTGATTTTGATCTAAGAAAATGCATTATGGCGGATGACGACTGAAATAGGGTGACCATATCGCACCTTTAAAGTCAAGTTGAGGAATCGATAACCCTAATGTTTTGAGGTTATATTTTAAATTTTCAAAGCCAGCTCCCTGTCTCGACTGACCAAACGATGACGATGTTAATGATAGTTTTCTGTACATACCACTATACAGTAAGGATTGTTAGTGCAATAAAGTTCATAAGTGATTATGCTCTTTTGACCCTTACTGTACATACGGAGACCCTTCCTAGCCTTGAAAAGCACCGCGAATCGGTAAGCGTGGTGAGACGCCCTCAGGCTAGGTGGGGTGAAGATCTTCGCAGGATGACTGGTAGTAACTAAATGAGAGCTGCCGAAAATCGAGAGGAATGGTGTGAAATGGGAGACGCCTATGTCCAACAGTGGACTGCTATAAGCTGATGATGATAGTTTTTGTAATAGTTCCTCCATAACGCACAAGTGTGTGCTCAGACATAGATTTACTCTCCCATGATTCTCTCTCATAGTCCGATGGGATGGCAATAGAATAGAATAAAATACTTTTGGAGGTATGAGGAGCAGCGTGTAAAGCTCACTCATCCTCCATAGAAAAGGGAGGATCATCCGACCACACTGGTTGTCTGGCGGGCCACTTGCCCGCCGGTTGATGTCGCGAGTTTGTATGTGTGCTAGTTGCACAGTAAACTTTGATTGCGAGATGCAGGATTCGCGTGACGTCAGTATGACGCATTGTTTGCATGTTGCGTTGTAGACACCGCTACATACTCTTTATTATGTACTCCATATAGATTACAGAACATAAATATGAATATTTTACAAAGGGACACAATGGGCGGTAACAGAATATCTACAATTAGCATCAAAATATAACACACATCAGAAACAAAATATCTACAATCAACCCGTGTGGGTTTTAGTCAGTAAAATTCTGACACACCCTTCCGCTCCGCCCAGAGCGGGAGAGGTCATTTGATGATTTCCCATCCACACAAAAAAAACTATCAACGATGACATCACCGCTTACCGTGGTGATAACAAAGTCAAGTAATTTAAAAAAATAAATAAAGTTAATTGGATCATTTCGTAATGAACTACTTTCAGAGTACCCTTTCTGTATCTCCTATAAATCCATTTAACCCTACTTAGTAAGTAGTTCTGTATCTCCTATAATCCATTAAACCCTACAAAACTACTTTTAAATAAGTGATTAATGAATGATCTAGCTCTATCAAAATCAGAGAGGTCGGTCATCTGAGCCCAGAAACTTTTACAATCGCTTCGAAGACGTAAATGGGTTAATCCAAGCTTAGCATCCGTAGGCTAAGTTCTTGAACAGGAGTTCAGTACTTATCCATTTAGTTAAGAGGGAACTCAAGTGGTGAATTCACTATACAAACGTATTCAGCTGTTTTCTTCGTTGATAATGCTTTACGAGCATTTTTTTTCTTCAATTTTACACCGTAATTATACGTACCCCTATCATTTGATTTTTTCCGAAACTTAATTAATAAAAGAAAACCGATACTTCAAAATCGCGAAAAATAACTCCTTTTTACTGTGATGTTCAGATGACTATTAGATAAACGTGATAAATTTTTGACAAAAAAAAATAGAAGCATAGGTATACTTTTCCTCTCATCATCATCATTACAGCGTTAATCCCAGTCGTATCCGAAGTCTTTTCAGCTTTGGAGTCTGGGGTCCGCTTTACCATTTCAACTGCTGAAATGGCTAAACTTCGACATTTTCCGTGAAGCGACTGCCGTCTAACCTCCACATACCCGAAGGCGACATCGAAGCATTGCAGTTAGACCAATTGTTGGACTTTTGAGGGCTCCAACAAGCCGTAATGACTGCCACTAGATGTTTGTATGGCAACCGGGACCAACGGCTTAACGTGCTTTCCGAGACACGACCAGACCAGTGCAATCATATTCATGCATACAAATACTTGCACTGTGCGGGGATCGAACCCGCGCTACCTTGCGCAGCGGCCGCGTCCGCTACCGCTACGCCACGGAGGCCACCTTTCCTCTAAATTTTGACATGAAAATAATTAAGATGTGTCGTGTTTTGAAAAAGAAAACAGCGCAATACGAAGAGTCTTTTGGTCAACGTTTTTGTAGGCTAAATCAGCCTGAGCTGCAACTGTCCTTTTCGCACTTTACCGGGAGAGGTTGGAAGCAGCGCGACAGCAATAGTTTCTTCATATACCTATTTTCCAAATTCCTCGGCACTAGAGTCCCCTCTTAATGTAGTTATTTTCCTCAAAGTACCTAGTAATAAATCTCGCGGAACCGTATGCATACAGAAATCGAAAGCATTGTTTTCTGATATCTAAATACTCCTGCCATAATATGACCAACCATGCCATGGCATGATATGAATATGTCAATCCCAATATGTCAATTCCAACTACTAATTTTTATTGTTTTGAATCCATTTATTTTAGGCTTCAAGGCCCATATAAACATATACATACAATACTATATGAAGACAAAGGCTTAAAATACATACATATAACATACAACCACTGCTAATGTACAGTCGAGACCAAAAGTCGAGTAGCAATTTCACAAAACTATGGCCAAGCAATACTAGTTGTAGTCACGACCTTATTCTATAATAAAGTTTGATACACACTCATACACTTGCTGCCCGCTTATGATTGTTAGGTACTACTTACTAATTTCAACGTCTACAGTAAGTGTTTCAATGGCCTAACGGTTTTCGCCTTGATAGGCGTTCAAGGTGGTTCGAGTTCAAATCTAATAACTTACAAAAATATTTTTTAAATGTTTATTGGTGAGTTATGAATGCTGACAACAAAAATATCTAAAAATACCGATCTGCAACTTAAAGATGATACTTTCTTTTAAGATTTTTTCTATATTAGAGTCATTATAAAAAGATGACGGTAGACTTAAAAGAATCTGAATCACTACTTCACAAAAATATTCCGCTACCTACAATAACTATTATTAGCTACAATAACTCAAATAATATTACTTAGTTGTTGTTGGTTGGTGAACATATAGTTACCAGTTTGTGTTATTAATTTTACTTTTTAATCAATATGCAGGCATATGCAGCAATATATCTCAAATATCATATGAAACCGGCTTTTGTGTAAGTTGTTTTTATTATTATTTAATTAAGGTGCAAACCAATCGCTTGTAGAAAGTGTGTAATAAAATTGTTATTGTTTTAGAGAAATACTGTAAGCCGTTAGAGGTCAAGGTCAAGAGGTTGGAGGACGAAGGTAGCTGTCGAGACAAGTGAAACGAAACGACAATATTTACCGTTGAATAAACTTTTAAATCGTGCGAAGAAGATAGGTTGCATTTGTGGTTTAAAAATAAATTGGCGAGGCTGGTGGAGTCTTATCGAGCTAAACAAAAAAAAACTATTTATAACAAAAACAGTGCAGAAGTGTCCTACAGAGTGTTTTAAATATATACCAATAAATATCTTAATAACGGACTCTAAACCATCTCTAAAGTAATTTAGCTAAGTGACAGTAATATGTTCGGTTGGCTTAATGGCTAACAGATGTCGCCTTTTGCAATTTCAATACAAATTACTTTTGGTAAATTATAAAAACTATAATTTCGGAATTCGATAAGAAATAAGTTCGTTTACTTTTGAACTAAGAAAGCGCTTGAAGATTATAATCTCATGCCATCAAACTCCGAAAAAAGTCACTACAGGATGGCAGCATTAGTACCACGCTATACACGCAAAAAAAATTGTAAATGTAATAAGCACTATTGTGTGTTCTAAGTATAGATTATTTTATGATTGCAATAATATTCAGGTTAAGCTTCAATCCCCTTTTCTTTAAGAAAATGAATAATTAAGCTATAACCTCTTTAATCATAATATATGTATAATATTATAATTTTCATATCTAACAACCAAAAATGTTTTTTGTATTTTTTACCATAACAATATCATAAGTTTGTCAAGGATTACTTTTATATAAAATATTACAATGCTGCCGTTTCAACGTTTGTTTCATTTGTTAGTATAAGTATATCTATACCGAATAATATATAACTTTATAATATATTGCATTATAATATGCTTATTGTTTTATTTTTATATATTTTTAATTATATTACCCCTATAGTAAACTAAAACATATAATAAAACCCTTTTTTGGGATAAATATTCAATAAATTTTCCTATTTGTTTAAATATTATTTGCAAACATTTTTACTTTAAAATACAAATCAATTATCATAATTTTAAATTATATGAAACAACAAAAAGAGTTGCCTATAATAAGGATCGAACCCACAATCGCTCGCTTATGATAGCACCATTGTTAAGTGCGGCCGCTAACTTAACTTCAAATGAAGTAACGAAATTTTGCATTACTTTAAAGAAAGACGAAGACTGCGATAAAAAAATAATGCGGTAGTGTGCGTGGCCGGTTTAGCGCAGGCGACAGTAGTCTTTAAGGTGGGAATGGACTTCTACAGCTGATAGTACACAAGTTGTTAGGCTTGCTATAGCAATATTTATGGGCAAACTGAGCATATAAATAGATTTGTAAGCTAATTTTTAACCGACTATAAAAAAAAGGAGGAGATTCTCAATTAGTCGTAATCTTATTTTTTTATTTATGTGCACCGTTTATTCTAAGACGCCTGGACCGATTAAACTTGTGTTAAGCCACAAGAGTTTTAATTTCAAGCAATAACATTCAAGAAACTCCATTCCCTAATCGATCCGTTTAACAGAATGATTGCGGTTTCCCACTTAGCCGTTCATCCCTCCATTGGAAACCATGTCTTTTCGACTCAAAATCCAATTAGAACACATTCCATGCCTGAATAGTACTTAAGTCTCAGCACTCAAAGGTTGTTAACCTTGGAAATTACAAAACAGCCCCCAAAAGTTCTACTAATTACCAGGGTCGTATACGAATAGTTTTATAGATAACAATAAAACCGACCTGCCGACGTTAATCTTATCTCCTTTTGTTACTAACGGTCTGGTAACGATTGTGAAGGTAATAACGGACATTGCTTGTAATTTAGTACTGGTTTTTCAACCCTACCTTTTGTTTTCTTTTTTTTTTAATAATTATAAACTAATGCTTAACTGCAATCCCGCCTGATGATAAGCAGTGCTGCAATCGTTGATGGTGAAGCGCACTAGTTTATTAAGCCTATTCACTTAAAAAACTTAGGAATAGGAAGGATGACGGCAGTTGAGTGAGGTGATGCAATGTTAAACCCAAGACGGAGATTGATCTGGAGACTCTCCACGACCAAACTCCCGACACAACAACATTTGGCGCATCGTACCCGGCACACAATGCAACACAACTGCTCAGACCCGTCTACCATACGGCTTCACCAGACATCATGCCGGAACACGAAGAATCGCTTGGCGGCAAGACCTTGTCTGGTGCGTGCTAACTTCTGCCGGCAGCCGATGTTATAGCCTACCACCGAGCGAATTTTCGAGGGGGAAACTTTCAAAGGGCGCCTGGTCTTTGGGGATAGAACCAGGGAATGTCGGATTTTGAGTGTGCCGCCTCAGCATAGACCGTGCAGTATCGCCGGACTAGTCGGAAGGCCATGACCCTCTGGAATGTAATCAAGCGTCGGGCTGGTCGCCTCAAGGACCGCGCCCACACCGATGCCCTGTAAAGGGTCATGGACCGCACGATCCCTGCGTAGAGCCTCTGGCAGGAGGCGTTTGGTTCCCCCATATTGGGGAGGAACCGCCTTAGGGAGTTTCCAAAATGAGACATATGGAATTCCAAAAAAACGTTAAATTACGTCTCTTAGTTGAATTATATATATTTTTTTAAATTTTGTATCTTTGTTTCAACCATCGACAGATAACTTTTATCTGAGCAACAAATATTGCGATTAACTAACTTTTATATAGAAATAACGTCTACCTACTCGTAAAATATACTTAATTTCTAACAAGCAGGGTGACAGGGACTTCGACGCAATGCGCATGCTATAAAAGAATTCAGTTCATGATTCTTACATAATAGATTTCAGCTCTAAACACGTGGAATTCAGCTCATAATTGAGTAGCTTGAAGCGTAATTTTTTATTGTTGTTTATAAAAAAAAAAAAACATTTGTTTCATAAAAAAGTATAAACTACGCGGTATATATACGGGATAGCATTTTTTTTTCAGAATCTTGTTTGGAATCTTTGTTAATACAGGCTACATTGTATATTTTTTCAGCGTGAATGCAAAAGTAAACCAAAATTCCACAATTTATTATCCCCACGCTACATTCAGAGTCATTGTTTCGTAGCATTATATTCATAAACCTAATATATCTTAGTAAATTTATAGCCAGTTGAGTTGACATGAAATATAGTTAACGTTTGGTTTAAAAACCAAAACATTAAATAAAATATATTTCTTAATTAATACCAGTATAAATATGATATCGCAACTAACTAAAACTGAAATACCTATGGCGTCGAAATATTTCTCCACATCGCTGCCGACTGGTAATGTACATATGTACCCAAGAGATTGGCGGCTGTAAATTGAAAATATTATTATACATACAATGTAGCAATTCGTTGTATAATAAAATTTTCCCTTTACATAAATCTTTCTTTTATTGAAGTGAAAACTTCTATAGTATCATTGTGATTTGTAAGTCCATGAAACGAAAAAGCTACAGGAAAAAGAGACAGATTCTTCTCAAGGCTTTCTATAATGACCGTAGAAAGCCTGTCTACCAGACTGACAGGGCAGCACAAGACCGGTCTGACTGACCAGACCGGTCTTGTGCTGCCCTCATCCATCTGCTTCGCGCGACCTTCACCAGGTCATCGGTCCACCTTGTTTGGGGCCTCCCTGCGCTGCGTTTTCCGGTACGTGGCCGCCCCTCCAGAACCTTACTGCCCCATCGGCCATCGGTTCTACGGGCAATGTGCCCCGCCCCGTGCCACTTAATTTTAGCTACTCGAAGAGCTATGTCAGTGACTTTGGTTCTTCTGCGGATCTCCTGAGAGAGACAGATTGCAGAGACTTAAAATTCATAAGATTTAATGTGGGAGAAAATGAGATAGGAAGTGATCACACAGTGTTTCTTATGTTCGTGGTTTTCTTTGTGCTCTGTTTTGTACACCCTCCACTTGTGTTTACCCAAGCATAGTTGGAATTTGCTTAGGCCTCAGCGTTTTACGTGTTGATACGTATCTTGAAACCAAAATATTTAATGGTTTCACTGCTTCCATGTGTAAATTGCACACGTGTTTTGTTTGCACGCGGCCGTTGCGCAAGGTGGCGCGGGTTCGCTCCCCGCACAGTACAAATATTTGTATGCATGTACACACAAATATTTGTATGCATGTACATATATTTGCACTGATCTGGTCGTGCCTCGGTAAGCACGTTAAGCCGTTGGTCCCGATTGCCATACGAACATCTAGTGGCAGTCGTTACGGGTTGTTGGAGCCCTCAAAAGTCTAACAATTGGTCTAACTGCAATGCTTAGATATCGCCTTCGGGACGTGGAGGTCAGACGACAGCCGCTTCACGGAAAATAACGAAGTTTAGCCAAAATCAGCTGTTAGACTGGTAAAGTGGACGCCAGCCTCCAAAGCTGAAAAGCTACGGATGCGACTGGGATTAACGCTGTGATGATGATGATGATGACTAATACACAATGCTGAAGGGTTTGTTTGTTTGAACGCGCTAATCTCAGGAACTACTGGTCCGATTTGAAAAATTATTTTTGCGTTGGATAGCCTATTATTCCAGGAAGACTTTAGGCTAGAACATCACGCTGCGACCAATAGGAGCGGAGCATATAGAAACCTATGCAGGTGAAACCGCGGGGTGCAGCTAGTTTAATATATTTTGATCTGTTAATATTAATGATAGTTCTACTGTCCTGGTATGCGAAATATTTTAAGTGGTTGTTGACAAAACTTATTGGGTTATTTATGTTTGCTATAATTTACGAGACTGAGATTTTGTTAGTGTCAAATTCCCGCGTAGAAAAGCTTTACACATTGCCGTGATTTTGGTTTCTCTGCAGTAGGAAAATAAATAATAAATTTATTTCTGTGAAACAGTTTATAACTTGCACAAACACAGAAGTTCACTCTGTCTCAATATGCATAGCTTTTTATTCAATTGTTTTCTTTCTTTTTGTGTGTCATTGATATGGAAATAGTTGTATTTGGCTTTTGAAATAAAGATTAATATTGTTTTGAAAAATCCGATACCTACTCAAATATTTACTTTTACTATGAGACAACCTTCATTGGCGAAAAACTAGTTTCAAATATATTATAAGATTAAAGTTTCAGGGCCATTGTCAATCCCCTGCACTTTTCTTTAATTCAATAAAAAGTGTAGTAGCTTCTTGCAATTGCAACTAAGAAATTACGTGAAGAGTTGCACCTACCTTACTACACTTTTTACAACTTATATCTTTGCAGCTTCATTGTCTGCAATATCAGGAGAGCTTGTAAAGCGACTCGTCGTTAAAAATGTTCTAAGTTGTTTGGCCTCTACAACTCAGTTAAGTATTGGGTTGCATAATCCCTTTTTGTGGATGGGAAATCATCTAATGATCTCTCCTACTCTGAAAGGAGCGGAAGGGCGTGTCAGACTTTTACTGATTAAAACACAACCGTTGTCGTTCATTGGCCTATCTGCCAGGGGCACGGGTTGTTGAGCGTTGGGAATGGTTGTCTGATTTTCAAGCTCCTGGTAATATGGCAAGGTTTTTGTCCTTTACTTTTAATACGAAATACTTTAAGAAAAGTTAACAGTTTTCAGAAAAGTTGACAGCCTCCGTGGCGTAGCGATAGCAGACGCGGCCGCTGCGCAAGGTGACGCGGGTTCGATCTCCGCACAGTGCAAGTATTTGTATGCATGAATATGAATATTTGCACTGGTTTGGTCGTGCCTCGTTAGCGTCGTCGTTGTCGTTAGCAGTTTTCAGTTGCTATAATCTGGTAATCCACAAATCTCTCAAAATTATAACAAAGAGGAAAAATCTTATACTTTGTATTCGATAATTTTTATTCGTGTTTATTGACGGTTAGTTTCTGTATGTAATCCTGCAGAAAATGTACAATGATAAAGTAATCTGGGTAAGAAAAATCAGCCACTAGTTTTTGAAAACACTACCCAGGGATTAAATACCACAATTCAACTACACAACCTCATCGTGTCACATATTACTTAACGAAGACGAAAATGCGGGAATGACTCCCATGCAAAATATGAGAATTTTCCTTATTCCTTATTCCCAGGAGTCATCATCATCATCACAGCGCTAATCCCAGTCGCATCCGAAGCCTTTCAATTTTGGAGTCTGGGGTCCGCTTTACCAGTCCAACTGCTGATATGGCTAAACTTCGACATTTTCCGTGAAGCGACTGCCGTCTGACCTCCACAACCCGAAGGCGACATCGAAGCATGACAGCTAGACCAATTGTTGGACTTTTGAGGGCTCCAACAACCCGTAACGGCTGCCACTAGATGTTCGTACGGCAACCGGGACCAACGGCTTAACGTGCTTTCCGAGGCACGACCAGACCAGTGCAAATATTCATATTCATGCATACAAATACTTGCACTGTGCGGGGATTGAACCCGCGCTGCCTTGCGCAGCGGCTGCGTCCGCTACCGCTACGCCACGGAGGCTGTCGATTTCCATTTATTTATTGCCTTATTCCCAGGAGTAATTAAACGTAAAGTAATTCCTAGTAAGTTAATCGTCAGCTTGTTAGAATTACCTTTGCCGTTCATCCGTGTCTGACAATGGCGCCGATTTTGTTGTTCACAAACTAAACTAATTTTAAGTTATGTCCATCTTTTTCTTTCCATTTCGTTAAGAAAAGGATAGAAGATAACATTACACTTTAATCCTGTCAAATTAAGATACTCCATATACAGTTTAAGGCAGGTCAGGCAAGTACCAATGTAACTTTTCTAAAGTTATATGTACTTTCTAAGTAGATCTTGGACAACAATGACTGAAGGTGAAGGAAAACATCTTGAGGAAACCTGGACTTTAAGTCTGAAATCGCCAACCCGCATTGAGCAAGCGTGGTGATTACGCTCAATCCTTCTCTGTATGAGAGGAGACCTGTGCCCAATAGTGGGACGATAAAAAGGTTGATAATGATGATGATGATGATAGACAGTTTAGAAGCGATTAAAAACATGGCGACTAAAAATAGGCCAGTTTACGTCAGGAGCGCACTAATTTTGTCAAATTAGTGCGCTCCTGACGTAAACTGGCCTATTATATTATTATTATTTTTTTTGTTTTTTTTTTTATTTTTTTTTTTTATTTTGGTCTAAACTGAAATTTTATCTTCTGTCCTTTTCTTAATGACATGGAAATAAAAATATGCACATAACTTAAAATGATTTTAGTTTGTGAACAACAGAATCGGCGCCATTCTCTGTCTAAACCACGATGTCTCATCTACCTCGTTTACACAGCGTAACGTTAATTCAAATGAAATTGTTTTGCATCAACGGCTTATCGTGTTAATCAAGAGATAAGCTGGATTCTGGGAAGGTTAACACCGAAACTGATCATGGGATAATGCACGATAATAATGGCCTTCACAGTCTGCGCTGTTATGACTTTCAAACTTTTAATAAATTTCTACACAGTTTCATACTGAGAGAAATAACATCGATCACAAAAGTTTAGCCATATCAGCAGTTGGACTGGTAAAGCGGACCCCAGACTCCAAAGCTGAAAAGGCTTCGGATGCGACTGGGATTAACGCTGGGATGATGATGACTTAAGGCTGATTTTAAATTAATGTGTATTAACTTTAGACTGCTTAATACTTGTCGCCATCTAGTGTATAAGTGATCGATGAGAAATTGTCATCTGCCCCCTTGTTACAAAGCATGGATTTTATTTAGATCAGCACCCTAATTGCGTAACACACTATTACTATCAATTGCAATCATTCTGAAGCCAATTGCTAAACCATTACTCCACATGTTTGGAAAGTGTGTCTGCTCAACAACGTAAATAACGCAATGAATGTTGTTGAACTGTCAAAATGAAACCCATTGCTACTGATAGTCTGTTACACGATTACCCTGCTGGTTTAAATCACCTATAAGATTATTGAATTATGCACCTAACTATTATAGAAATTCAGTTCTTTATAGAATACTAGCTTTCCGCCCGCGGCTTCGCCCGCATGGAGTTCGGTTTTATCGCGCTTTTTAGATTTCCCTCGGGAGTATCAAATTTTTCCGGGATAAAAGGTAGCCTATGTTCTTTCTCAGGGTCTAAAGATTGTCTGTGCCAAATTTCATCAAAATCGGTTTAAGCGGGAAAACGTAACATACAGACAGACAGACCGACAGACAGACAGACAGAGTTACTTTCGCATTTTATTAGTATGGATGTAAAGAAAACCCCGTCCGACCTATAAGGATAATAAAGGTTAGGTAATCATATGACCAAATAGAATATGAAATTTTACATAATCATCTTAATAACAATACTAATGAATTTTGATCTTTTTTTTCCATGAATTAACTCCAACTTACCCAATACAATATTTGTTAAAGTTTTAAAAAGTGACAACACCATCTTCGGCGGTATTATTAGTAGGTACCTTGTATGAATGAAGATACAATACTGGCGGCATTTCGTATGACCGCGTGCCTTGCGCGCCTTCACCCGCGCAGGTATTGCCATGTAAGTTACCTACTTTTGCGAAATAATATTTATTTTTTGAAGGGGGTATTTTTTAAGTTTATCCAGCCTTTTTTTACATATTGCATAAAAATGACAGCTTAGTCCGGTACTAAGTTAACACTTTTGTAGCCAATTTTTGTACGCGATTAACATCAGCGTAAGAGAAATTCAGGCCAAATAGCGCTCCGGCAATTCCAAACTGAGAAAAAAAACGCCGAAATAAAATCAGACGTCACGGTCTATTTTATTTTTACTTTGTTATTTAAAAATATACGAAATATTAGGCATCTTTTTTAAAATAGACTTATTTACGTAGTACCTATATATTTTAAAATCAATTGAAAAAAAAACTTTTTTACAAAAAAACAACCGACTTCCAAAAACCACTACAAAGTGAAAAATAACTAATTTCGGAAGTCGGTGTCTTTGGTTTTGTATATTCGTTTTTTGACACCGACTTCCGAAATTAGTTATTTTTCACTTTGTAGTGGAAGTCGGTTGTTTTTTTGTAAAAAGTTTTTATTTTACACTTTTTAGTTGTCAAAACTACTATGTATTCAGTTGCATCCGGTCAAACTGGAAGCTGACGCAAATATAGTTGGGAAACGACGTAATTTTGTTTACTTTAATTTTTACCCGTAAGTATTCCCTCAACTGCCTATGGTCTTCAACATCAAATTTACTGCAGACTATTATTTTAACCCAATGGGTGCAAAGGTTTCATCAATATAAATGAATGAAGTCCAACCACAAAGTAGCTACTGTAAACCGTTGAGGAGTTCCCGGAACTGGCCTTTGTCTTCATCATCAGAGCTCTTATGACAGTCACAACCCATCTAGGTGTAAAGTTCTTATCAATACAAATTAATCGAGCCCAAACACAAGGTAGCTGCTGTAAATTGTTGAGGAGTTCCTTCGACTGTCTCCCGGCCCCATCATCAGATCTACTCCAGACCTTTATTAAATTGTAGTGCTTAAAAATACTTAATGAAAATGCTAAGAAATGCACTAGTCGCCCCTGCAATTTTTGAAAGTTCCCCTTGTTTTCTCTGGTCTTCCACCATCAAACCCTGATATCCTTATCATGGGACCACCTTGGGAACATCTTCTTTCCAACAGAAAAAGAATTATCAAAATCGATTCATAAACGACGAAGTTATGCGCGAACAAACATAAAAAAAAATTAAAAAAAAAAAGCATATATACGGTCGAATTGAGTAACCTCCTCCTTTTTGAAGTCGGTTAATAATGTCATACTGGTTCATAAAGGCGTCCCTGCAAAAAATATTTATTTTCGACGGTTAAAAGGAAATAGGGCATAAGCGACATTTTGGTCAAAAATGAGTTATGTATGCCATCCTACGTAAAATTTTCCGCTCTATCGAATGCGCTTACTCCCATGGCTCTAAGGTGACTTTTTTGGCGTTTATGCCCTAGCAAAAAAAATCATTTTCCCTGTATTATTTTTCGTAACCGACGAAAATTTAGGCCGTTTTTGTTATAAAGGTGCTTGTACCCCTACAAAAATGATTTATTTTGAGTTTGTTGTCGGTAATGCTTTTTTACTTTATAAGGGTGTCAAGCTTTCGGTTGTTTATGCCTTTTAAGCTTTTCCTTTAAAAAGTACCAACGTTGTTTATAGCCTACTTCCATTTCGTAATTTAACATAGCAATGGCGCTTGTGCCCTATATACAAAATTAATTTTTATATTACTCTGTCGGTTATACCCTATTACCATTCAGTACTCTATAACAGCTATGTCGGTTATGCTCTATTTCCTAAATTTATTTCAATATCACACTGTTGGTTATACCCTACTTCCGTATGCAATATAAATACAGTTTTGTCGCTAATACCTTATTACTTAAATTAAATTAGATCACATGGTGTCGATTATATCCTACTTCCACATTCTACAATCATATTCCCAATTATTTTCCTAGCTATAAAGTAAAAAATTGTTAGTAATGATAATTGATCTACGACTGTCCTGTTCAATGTGATATACCAACTTCTGCAGAGCAGCAAACCACACCAAATTGTCACTTTTGATAACAATTTTATACATTAATCTTTATAAAATTTGTTCCATTAAATTGTTCCTTTTAGTAATTGTTATTGATGTGATGGTAATTGTTATGGATAGTAATTGTTATTACCTACTAGTACTTATATGTCTCCACTTCATTTGCTTATTGACTGATTATTTAGGTTTTGAAGTGAGACTTTTTCTTTGATTTTATTTGGTACAAACCATGACGCATAACTTCGCCTCTTTCTCGAAGTTGGACCTACCTAGTTGGACTTTCTATCCCAGGTATATATACTCGTCAACATCTTCGAGTGCAGAGCAACCAACTACAATTGGAGTGGGTGCGACATGAGAGTTCGACATGATCTTCGTCTTATCCATGTTCATTTTTAGACCCACTTGTTGGGAAGCTCTGCTGAGGTCATTGAGCATTTTGCCCAAGTCTTCCAGGGTCTCAGCCATGACCACGATATCATCTGCGAAACGGAGATTAGTGATGTACTCGCCGTTGATGTTGATGCCAAGTCCTTTCCAGTCCAGGAGCTTGAAGACATCTTCCAACGCAGCAGTGAACAATTTAGGAGATATGACATCTCCTTGTCTCACTCCACGCTGCAGTTGGGTCGGTTTCGAGTCCTGATCCTGGAGACGGACTGACATGGTGGCGTTTTTTGTACAAACACTTTATCACCTCAATGTATCGATGGTCAATTTGGCACCGCTGGAGAGACTGTAGCACCGCCCAAGTCTGAATCGAATCGAAGGCCTTCTCATAGTCCACAAACGCCAAGCATAGTGGTTTGTTATACTCCTCGGACTTCTGTATAACTTGCCGCAGCGTATGAATGTGGTCTATGGTGCTAAAGCCTTTTCGGAAAGCCTGCTTGTTCGGGAGGCTGGAAGTCGTCGAACCTGCGAGCGAGACGATTCGTGATGACCCTAGAAAACAGCTTGTAGACATGGCTCAGGAGGGATATCGGTCTGTAGTTTTTCAGGAGGGTATTGTCACATTTTTTGAAAAACAAAACCACCACGCTCCTGTGCCACGCCTTAGGCGTTTCGCCTTTAAGAATGACGGAATTAAATAGCTTCTGAAGCGCTTTAAGAACCGGTTTGCCACCCGCTTTCAGAAGCTCAGCCGTAATTCCATCATCTCCAGCCGCCTTATCGTTCTTGAGCTGTTTCAGGGCCATACCAATCTCGTACAGGCTGACGTCCGGGATATCGTCGGTGTAGTGTCGGGTTAGTCTGGCTCTGGGCTCAGGCTTACAACAGGTGCGTGTGTTGATGTGTATAACTCTCCGTAGAATTTCTCCATCTCACCCAAAAGCTCGGGCTTGGAAGTGACGATCCTACCATCCCCAGTCTTCAGCTTCGCAAGTAGACTCTGTCCAACAGACAATTCTCGTGCGAACACTTTGGAGCCTTTGTTCCGCTCGATAGCCTCTTTAATACAATTTGTATTAAATTGGCATATATCGCGAGTCAGAGACTTTGAGATCTGTCTGTTAAGGCATCTGATGCGCGAAGCGTCATCAGGGGATTTTAAGATCACCTCCCGTCTTTCTTCCATTAGCCGGCGGGTGGGACCGGAGATCTTCTTCTGTCTTTTTGAACGGAGGGTTTTGTAGAACTTAGACCCTTCCGTTTGGAGAGTTTCCACAAACCTGTTGTTGTAGTCGTCCACATCTACGCATTCACCGAGGCATTCGAAGCGGTTTTGTAGTTCGATCTGAAAGCTCTCGGGGTTTTGGAGTTGTGTTGACGCTGGACGGAGCGTAGACTTCATAAGTCGAGAGCGTTCGAGCCTAATGTTGAGGTTCAAGATGCCTCTAACAATACGGTGATCACTCCCGGTTTTTACCGCATGGATCACGGAGACATCGTTGAACACTTGCCTTCTCGTTGTCATTATGAAGTCTATCTCGTTTTTGGTCTGATCATCGGGGCTGAGCCAGGTCCACTTGCGGTGCAATGGTTTCCTGAAAAAAGAATTCATCGCAAAGAGTCCTTCCCTTTCCATGAAATCCATTAGCATCTGACCTCTGGGATTCCGATTTCCAACTCCAAATTGCCCCACTTTCGTCTCGTCCGCCTCTCGCATGCCCAGTTTTGCGTTAAAGTCCCCCATGACAACGGTGTAGTGGGTTTTGGAGGAATGTATGGCTCTACTGACGTCCTCATACATAGCCTCCACCTCATCGTCAGAGTGTTTAGACGTCGGGGCGTAGACCTGTATAACCTTTAACGAATATCGTTTTGTTATTCTCAGTACAAGGTACGCCACCCGAGTCGAAAGGCTCCCGACTTTAACCACGTTGTTCACGAGGGACTTGTGGACAATAAACCCGACACCACCCTGGGACAGCTGGTCGCCTTCCCGGAAATAGAGCAGGTTGCCAGACTTCAGGATTATCGAGTCCTCTCCCTCTCTTCGGACTTCAGATAACCCCACAATGTCCCAGCGCAACCGGCTCAGTTCTTCCTCCAGCTCTTCAATCTTCTCATCGAGAAAGCGGTACTCTTCGAGAAAGAGGTGTCTCGGCGAATCCAGCTCGATTGGGCAGCGTTCGGGAAGCTACGCTACATCTTCTCGTCGTCCAAGATACCACAGTGTCTCAAGACTAAAGTCTTTGACCAGTGTGTGTTGCCAGTGATGACTTACGGAACTGAAACGTGGTCGCTCACAATGGGCCTCATACGAAGACTCAGAGTCACACAAAGGGCAATGGAAAGAGCTATGCTAGGAGTTTCTCTGCGTGATCGAATCAGAAATGAGGAGATCCGCAGAAGAACCAAAGTCACCGACATAGCTCTGCGAGTCGCTAAACTTAAGTGGCAGTGGGCAGGGCACATTGCTCGTAGAACCGATGGCCGATGGGGCAGCAAGGTTCTGCAGTGGCGGCCACGTACTGGAAGACGCAGCGTAGGGAGACCCCCAACAAGGTGGACCGATGACCTGGTGAAGGTCGCGGGAAGCCGATGGATGCGGGCAGCACAAGACCGGTCATCGTGGAAAGCCTTGGGGGAGGCCTTTGTCCAGCAGTGGGCATCTATAGGCTGAGGAAGAAGAAGAAGAACTTGAACTTTTTCTTTTCTTTATTCCTGTTTCTTTGAACGTTGCTGCTCGACATGGATACCATGTTATGTTTAACAAAGCCAAATAAGTCTTAAGTTTTGAAGCTTTTTTTTATTTTTTATAATGGTTGTTACTTTTTAAATATTTAATATTACGGATACATACCAAGTTTTCGTCATTGATTAGGTTACCTACCTACTAGCTACAGTATTATTGTGTCCAAAAATGATTAGCAGGTTGCCTATATAATTACCCAATCTTATTAGGTAGTTCTTTTTTCTTGATTAAAAAATAATATTAACAATACATTTATTTTTTTATTTAAAACATCCTACTATTCTGATGAAGGATCGTGTTGGTTGCGCTACTTCATTATTTTTGGGGTGTCTTTTCATCCATATTACCATAGACTCGCACAATGCCTAATGTTGATTATCCTTCTTTTCCTTTGGTTTCAAGCGACATTGTGTGTCACTAATGTGTTATATCCTGGTATTGTTTTGAAAGCTGACTGTTTCTTGTGCCCTATTATCTTTTATACAACCACAGTGAAAAGTACCTTATCCTTCTTTTCCTATAACACTTATTGAACTGCCTAGTCTCTTATACCCTTTTACCTTGCGATGTGAGAAATCGGTATGTCACTTAGGCTTCTTATCCATTAATATTTTATTTTGTCATTTGTATCTTATGCCATATTTCCTTATTGTAAAATTAAAAGCTATTGTTATAAGCGACAAAAACTACGTTAAATAGCGTCAAATCGTTATAACTAAAAATACCGACAACGCCTCCATTTTTTTCTGATTTTATAACAGTTTCAGTTTTCACGATATCTTAATAAATGACAAAAATACGTCTGTTTTTCTAAAATTTAAAACTTTGAACGGCTCTCCTGAACATTTCATTTTTTGTCGCTTATACCCTATTTCCTTTTAACCGTCGTTTTATATTTAAAATCAGAAAGCAAAGTGAAAACGCCGCCCATCATAAATTAATTAATCAGTCCATATAAGAGCTTGTGAAAACGTGTATCGAGTTCCGGAAAGGCGAGATTTTTACCACCTAATTTTTAGAAAATACTCGTACTGTCTGGCTGCCTACTACAGAGGTATGAAGAACAGGATATAAAGTCTACTCATCCTCCATATACCTATACCATATATCTTATACCTTAACACACTCATCATCATCATCTCAGCGTTTATCGCGGTTGCATCCGCGGCTTTCGCGTTGGAGCCCGGGGTCCGCTTTCCTGCACAATCTCCTCCATTTCGCGCAATCTTCAGCATCCTGTGGTAAGAGCTTGTTGGCACACATGTCATCTCTTACAACGTCAAACCAGCATTTCTTTGGTCTACCCCGCTTGTTTCGGCCCGGCGGAGGCGCCATGGCAAGACATCTGTTACCTACGTAACATTTGCGTAACATGTGGCCGTACCAGCGAGACGATCCTCCTGCAGTTTGTCTGCAATGTCACGGACACGAAGACCGCCACGAATACGAGAGTTCCTGGTGCGGTTTTTCCGCGTAACTACACACATCGACCGCAGCATATTCATCTCCGTGACATGCAGCTCCTGCTTGTGTCGCTCAAGCACAGGCCACGCTTCAAGAACAGGGTATAAAGTTAGGATTTCCCCTTTTCTATCCTCCATACAAAAAGGAAGTTGTATGTATGTTAGTTACGCGGTGAACTCTGCTTATGAGATGCAGGAATTGCATGACGTCAATCTAAAGAGTAATGTGCATGTGGCTTTGTAGATACCGCTATACTACAATATTGGGAATATCCTCACACGGTAGATTAGTATCCACCTGTTTGGTGTGTATTAAGCTGATATTAAAAAACGGGGGCTTAAGCAAAGATAATACCGAGGATTACTACACCATCACTGATACATGAAAAAAAAATATATTTACAGTACCCACATACATATAAGCAATTGTGCAACTCCATTTTTGTATGCATGCGGAATTCACCAATAAGTGAACAACCAGTGTAAACAATATTGTTGGTGATCTAAAATAAATTTTACATCTCTCATATTCGGTAAGTAGGTTCTTATTACCCTCAGATTGGGCTTGTAAGTGACCAATTAACGCCCTAGGGTATTAATGTATCTAGAAAAGCCCTAGGGCGGTAAGTAATTTAAAAAAAATCTTCACTCTTTTAAAAAGTTCGCGTACATCTAACCGTCATACTGGCAATAGACATCTCATGCATTCAGCCCAATGACAAAAGAGGTCGCTTCGCTATTCAGCCTTGTCTTCGTATGGGTACCCAGTCATCAATTTTAAATATCGAACGGCAAAGCTCAATTTCGTTCTTGAAAAAAATATTACAAAAAGATGAAAAAAGGCGGGAACTTTTACATTTAATATTTTTTATTTTTGTTTTTTTTTATAATTATGTGCTAATTAGCAAAAAAACATGAGTTCTGTCAGGCTCATATCCAGAGATGTACAAAATGGTTTTAAAAAAACATTTAAATACAAAATGCAAAATACTTTTCAGATTTACTATTTCAAATGCAAAATACCAAATAGTTTTGCGTTTTGTATTTGAAATGCTAAATGCAAAATAGGTATTTTCAAAATACTTTTTTCAAAATAAAATAGTTTCTTATCTATAGATATAATGAATGTTCGTCGTTTTGGTTGATTTTTTTTGGTCCACTTCTTTCCGTACTTCTAAACGGAAAAGGCAAAGGCATGGTACGCCATACAGTCTGGACTTGAGGAAGTTTATCCTTTTCTATTTTTTCCTTTATATATCTTCTTATCCTGACTTGACTAACCTACCTCCTTTCGTTTCCCGCGTGAGCCGACTACATTATGATTTTTAATTCGAGTCAGATAAATGACAACTCCAGTGTTGCAGGTTTTTTGTCCCAAATAAATAGTGATGTGGTAAATCGAGATTTTACACTTAAAACTTAGTCTGGATTGCATTTTTTAATTCAAATTGCGTATATGTATATAAATAAAAATACAAGGTGGAACAAAAGTCAGTTTATATTTGAAATAATGATAAAATAAATAATTTCAGTAGGTAGATTAAAACTGTTTATTGTAACAAAAACTAATTACGAACGCTATGTTGTGGAAGAATTGGCCGCTGAATCGCGGTGCCACAATCCTGCGTCTGCCCCCCTATCACTGTGAGCTCAACCTAATAGATTTAGGTGCGTATTCCAGAAGGAAACTCAAGCATTGATCTCTGCTTAAACATTACTTAAAACTAGTTTTAACCAATCAAGTGCCTTGAATCGTGACTTAAGTAAAGCTTGAGTTTTGAGTGACGTTCTGTAATACGGACCTTAGTTTGGGCTCAAGCAAAGGAGTACGTCGCGTCGCCAGGAAAAACAAAACTTGACACCGGAAAATTGGAGAAGTGCATCAATCATGCCATAAAAGTTGAAGATGAAATGTGTCAACTCGACCACATCATGGATGAATGTGCGGATTCATAATTTATAAATGTAACTGATTCCGATTCGAGTGGTAATCAATAAAAAAGTAACGAATAAAAACGTATAAAATGATTTGTATTATTTCTTAATTGCTCTGAATCTCTTTAAACATTTTTTCCCCAGCTCTTGTGATAATGTTGTAGTGAGTTTAATATGCTGGTAAGGCCCATATTTCTAAAATCATATTGTTAAATACGGTATGTATTACATATTTACAATAAAAAACCGCTTTTATACCTAATGAAATAATGCATGACTAAATGTAAAAATGTCGTGGTGGCCTAGTGGTTAAAACACCAGCCTCTCAAGTATGAGTGGGCGGGTTCTATTCCAGGTCAGGCAAGTACCAATGTAACTTCTCTAAAGTTATATGTACTTTCTAAGTATATATTGGACACCAATGACTGCAGGTGAAGGAGAACATCTTGAGGAAACCTGGACTTTAAGTCTGAAATCGCCAACCCGCATTGAGCAAGCGTGGTGATTATGCCCAATCCTTCTCTGTATGAGAGGAGACCTGTGCCCAGCAGTGGGACGATAAAAGGTTGATGATGAAATGTCTAACAATAAGGTGGACCGATGACCTGGTGAAGGTCGCGGGAAGCCGATGGATGCGGGCAGCACAAGACCGGTCATCGTGGAAAGCCTCGGGGGAGGCCTTTGTTCAGCAGTGGACATCTATAGGCTGAAGAAGAAGAAATGTCTAAGTCTATTGATTGCCGAACATCACTATTGTAGCGGGTCACCCTTATTCATATCAGTGACACTTGCCCTTGTCATTTTTCTGACTCGAATTAAAAATCCCACTTTTTGAGGGGTTTGGGGTAGTCATGATGTGGCCACTATGCTGCAATATTTCAATGTTCTTTATAAATTATTCACTGAATGCACTTTTTACTACATAAATCACGCGCTTTTATTTAGTAAACAACACTATAAATAATTTTAAAAGTCCAATGAAAAATGAGCGAAAAATGTTTTTTTTCAACTGTCATTGGCGATATCCGACATTATTGTAAAATCAAATTTTCAAAAAATTTCTATAATTCGTTACACGTGTTATTGGCAAAATTGTGGTAACTATTCCACAGGGGCCATTGATCAAGAGTTGAAGTAGTATTCAATACTTGATCGTAAAGAAGAAGGAGAAGAAGTAAAAATATGGAATAATGGCAATACAGACGTCATTCGCTCATAAATTTCATTTTGTTTTATTGGTAATATTGGCTAAATTTTATCACAAAGTATTTTGCATTTTGAAATGAATATTAAAAATACAAAATATATCTGGAAAGGTATTTCAAATAAAATACAAAATGCTTTTTATAAAAAGCATTTAAATACAAAATACAAAATAGCTATTTTGCATTTTGTATTTGCATTTTAAATAGAAGTATTTCAAATAAATCGCATCTCTGCTCATATCTTCATGAAAACGGAAGCTGAAGCAGCAATTAACAATATTTTGCCTGAAAATTCTAAAGAGAGATATTTGAAAACTTGTAATTTAATTAAATGTTGTAATACCGGTTTTTAATGTAATTCTTGTAATACCGGTTTTTTCTACTT
Source organism: Sesamia nonagrioides (assembly GCA_017933935.1). Taxonomy (NCBI): domain Eukaryota; kingdom Metazoa; phylum Arthropoda; class Insecta; order Lepidoptera; family Noctuidae; genus Sesamia; species Sesamia nonagrioides. The sequence goes on along the minus strand of JADWQK010000984.1, from coordinate 19,852 downwards.
ACCTCATAATTGAGATGTAAAGCAGAGTAGTTAGCTCGGGTGTAAGCATCAATTGCACCCTCGAACTATAGGCGCCCTCGCTGCGCTCGTGCGCCTAAATATCTCGGGATGCAATTGATGCCTTACAGCCCTCGGCTACTAATCTACTATTAACAAGAAGCTAAGAAAAAGTTAAAGCCATATAAAGTATCTACTAGCCAGTTAGATTTATGTTAATTCTGTATATCAGTCTATACAACATTATTTTTTGTTAATGTGAAATCGGAAACACGTGTCCAGTATTTTTAAGTAAAGAATCTGCACAAAATTTCAAAAAGATAAAATAAAAAACCACAAAGTTATAAGCTTCCTATTCTACTTGGTTGTCCCAACAAAAATGTGGTCAAAGCTCAACTCGGGCGGGCGAGCGCGGTGCGTTGACCTCTGGCGTCAGCTGTTGCGCACGCGCAAGTACTATGATCTATCTTCAGCTGCGTGACGGGCTCAGTATCTACACTGCAACAATTTCTAAATGTATTTGGGAAAAATGGAACATGGTGTAAAAATTATTGGAATCGATTCAGTTGCTTATTCTGGACAAACTGTATTCAGGCTTCGCATAATGACAAAAAATACACGTTGTTGTTGTAAATACACAAATACGTTGTATATTAATTCAAGCTATAAATTAATATACAACGTTATTTTTTTGCATTTGTTTGCCAGATTTCATGCAAACCATTTCAGTAGTTTTTGCGTAAAAGAGTAAGTAACATCCACCCATCCAAAAAAACCTTCATCTGTACTAATACTTATACAATATGTTAAGAAAACCCTGTCCGACCCGTAAGGATAGTAAAGGTTAGGTAAACACTTGACCAAATATAATATAAAATTTTACATAATCATCATAGTAACAATACTAATGAATTTTGAACTAATCCTTTTTTCCCGGGAATTAATTCCAATTTCCCCGAAATTTTGTAAGTTTTAAAAAAGTGACAACACCGGTATTATTATAAGCGAATAGCGACGCGACTACGTCACAGGTGCCGCGTGCCCTGCCCCCCGCCGCCCGCGGAAGGGGTTGTTTACCGCGCATGTATTAAGTTACCTCTTTTTGCGAAATAATATTTGTTTTTTTAGGAGATTTTTTTTTTTAAGTTTAGCCTGTCGTTTTGGGCATTAGTAGAATCAGTTATCGATACCTAACAATACCTTCACGGATCGGACAGTGTTTTCTTTACATATTGTATACAGCTGAAGAGTTTATTTGTTTGTTTGAATGCGCTAATCTCAGGAACTACTGAAAAATTATTTTGGCGTTGGATAGCCCATTGATCCAGGAAGGCTTAAGGCTTATAATATCACGCTGCGACCAATAGAAGCGGAGCATATAAAAAAAAAACATATCGTATCACCTACGCGGGTGAAACCGGGTGGCGCAGCTACTTAGCTGCTATTAGCAGTAGAGGAGGATTTCGAAGCCTCTCTACCAGTTCTATGCAATTAGCCGCCCATTTCTCATAGTCAGCGACTCTCGGCTCTGACTTACTATATTATCATAATTTTAGAGTTTTTATACCTGACTCCGCACATCGGTGGCCAAGTTGGCGCTCTACCAAGTTATACGGCAATCAGACTAGTTATCAACCTTGCTGAACGGCCAATCTTTCTCACGGCTGAAACTATTTTACAGAAAAAGTTATATCCCGAACTTTCAAAATTGATCTTTCACACCGCTTAGCATTCATCCATCCATCCTATGTTTCGCCGAAAGGCATACACATTTTTTTTTATAAACTATAAACAAATGCTTGACCGCAGTCCCGCCTGATGGTAAGCAGTGACGCAATCGTTGATGGTAAATCTCACTAGTTTATTAAGAGCCTATTCACTCTCGCCTTGAAGACACTCACAATGTAGTCAAACATCGCCGCTGGCAAATTGTTCCAGTCCCTCGATGTAAGCGGTATGAAAGAGGAAGCAAAACGCTTCGTCCGGATCGTAAAGATGTTAATAACGTAAGAGTAGAAACTGGCCGTACGGTGGGTCGTCCGATGGTGGAACGGAGATGGAGGAATTAAATCATGCAATTCCATTGCACACTCACCAAAATGCATTAAAGGGTGGCTATCGTAAAGGAGAAGATAATTCCACAGGGACATCACGACCCTCATCAGTAATGAGGAGAACGTCTTGAGGGGGAGGAAGTTCAAAATTTAGTTAAATTTATGACAAAATTACACAGTTAAAATTTCACAAAATTACAATGCCAACAATGAACTTGAAAAAATGAAATGTTAATAATACCAAAATTGCACAGAAATAAAAATAAAATGTCTATAATATTAAAATTATATAATTAATAACTAATTAAACTTAAATTAATTAGCATTATTAGCATGACCAACCCTAGGTATATTCTACCAAGAACAGAGAAAATTATGTCTTTACAACTCGACATCTCTTCTGCTCGAGCACGGAGCGAGACGGAATCTCGCGTTTTTATGAGGTATAGTTAGAGTTCAGATCAGAGGTATTCCTCTGATCTGAACTTTATCCGAAGAATAATTTTGCAATTTTGATCGTATTCATACAGAAACTGTCAAACGTCAATTTCGTTCCTCGAATAAAAGTTATCTACAGATGGAAAAGTCAGCGTAAAATGTAGGCCATTTGTTAAGAAGAAATACATGTATTTCTACCCCTAAGTGTCAAAAATATAATAATGGGTACCTAGTCATGCTTGACATTGAAGACTTTAATTGACTGAAGAACAGACATATTTCTTCTCTTCGTCGACTTGCTAAAGACGGTAGGAGATGCGTGCTTTTGTACAATCAAAATCTTTCATCGTTAAGAGGGGACTCTAGTGCCGAGGAATTTGGAAAATAGGTATTTGAAAAAACTATTGCCGTCGCACTGCTTCCAACCTCTCCCGATAAAGTGCGAAAAGGACAGTTCCAGCTCAGGCTGATTTTACCTACAAAAACTTTGTCCGAAAGACGTTTTTTTTAATTTTTTTATTATACGTTTCGTATTTTATTTATACGTTTAGTATTTCGCTGTTTTCTTTTTCAAAATCCGACAGATCTCAATTATTTTTATACAAAAATTTAGAGAAAAAGTATACCTGTGCTTCTATTACTTTATTTTTTCTCAAAAACTTACCGCGTTTGTCTAATAGTCGTCTGAACATCACGGTAAAAATAGGTTATTTTACGCGATTTTGAAGCATCGTATTTCTTTTATTAATTAAGTTTCGGAAAAAATCAAATGATAGGGGCACGTATAATCACGGTGTAAAATTTCAGAAAAAAAAATAATTTCACTAAAAGCATTATCCACAATGAAAACAACGGAATACGTTTGTATAGAGAAAACACCACTAGAGTTCCCTCTTAAAGTGATTTTTCATGAAAAAATACACACGAATAATACAAACTTCACGATACAATTGCTTTAACAACTGCAAAACCCACACGAAACCGGTGTTCCATTACAAATATTGCACGTTAAAGCAGCTAGTATAATCTGCCCGTCTGCACGTCTGTCCACAAAAATAATTCGGTCTCCATTAGCACAACATGAAAGGTCAATCTATTTCCCTTTTAAATATATATAAAACTTACTTTGTCAAGTGTATACCGGAAATTAACTCTCGGATACATACTACCAGGCTATGGTCTTTTTAAACAAAATTTAGGGTGATCCAGTCAATAGTACATAATCTATGGCGGTAACTTTACTGCACAAACCCACTGATCATTTTATTGAAATATCTAAGAACCTTCCGCCTAAGCTGTGACTCAGACTGATTGGATATGTCTAAATAGACTTCGAATGTCGCAGTCGTGGTGGCCTAGTGGTTGAAACACCAGCCTCTCAAGTATGAGTGCGCGGGCTCGATTCCAGGTCAGGCAAGTACCAATGTAACTTTTCTAAAGTTATATATATGTACTTTCTAAGTATATCTTGGACACCAATGACTAAAGGTGAAGGAAAACGTCTTGATTGAGCAAACGTGTTGATTACGCTCAATCCTTCTCTGTATGAGAAGAGACCTGTGCCCAACAGTGGGATGATGAAAAAAAGGTTGATGATGTTGATGATGATGAGACTTCGAATGAAGCAGCTGAATTTTAGGCCAAAATATTTTAAATTTTACCATCGAAACGTTAGGGCAAGGCCATAATCCACATTATGACCTATCCGGGCATCAAATTTCTTTGAAACATCAAGAATAGGAACAGTCAGTTACGTAAGTATAGATTCTTAGTCCAACCAGATTTCTATGTTTAATTTAGTTGTATCCCAGCGCTTTTTAGATAACTCTCTTCGTATAATTTGGAGGTGTCAAGCAGTTTGTCGTGTAGATATAGTCTATGTGGTACTAAAGAGTTAAGTGATTCACACACGGCACCGCGTACCGCCGCGGACGGCTAACTAAAGACTACCGCTCGACCGCGCGGTCGGGCGGTGTATGTGTGTTTGTTAGGTGATTCACACACGGCACCCCGTACCGCCGCGGACGGCTAAGTAAAGAATACCGCTCGACCGCGCGGTCGGTCGGTGAATGCGTGTTTGGTTGGTTAGGTGATTCACACACGGCACCGCGTACCGCCGCCAGGCGCGTGCGCTCCATAGAGGCAGATAAGCACTGCAAACCCTAATAATTTTCAAAAAAAAATATATAATAATTTATAATATAGTACAATAAAATAATTTATATACTACAAACTTAAACACCTCTTTAATCAGTTATTGATAACACTGCCATCTATTGGGGCTAGTGCAAACTACTAACACAAATTACAATGCGGCCCGCGCAACTCTGCTTTGTCGCGACGACCGCGCCACATTCGCGTGGCGGCGTAAGCATTTACGAAATATGCCTCTCTGACTGTGTCTCTGATTCGCGTAATTTATAGATAGTAAAATATTTTTTTCAGTTTTTTGAGAAATAAATTATTACTTATTTACAGTTGCGTTAGTAATAACATTTCATTGTATTTTGACAGCCTCCGTGGCGTAGCGGTAGCGAACGCGGCCGCTGCGCAAGGAGGCGCGGTTTCGATCCTCGCGCAGTGCAAATATTTGTATGCATGAATATGAATATTTGCACTGGTCTGGTCGTGCCTCGGAAAGCACGTTAAGCCGTTGGTCGCGGTTGCCATACGAACATCTAGTGGCACTTGTATAAGCACAGATATTTGGGTAGTGTATTTATGCATACCCTCCACAAAATCTCTGTGCACGCCCCTGACCGCCGCGGACGGCTAACTAAAGAGTGCCGCTCGACCGCGCGGTCGGGCGGTGTACCTATGTGGGTTTGTTTGGTTAGGTGATTCACACACGGCACCCCGTACCGCCGCGGACGGCTAACTAAAGAATACTGCTCGACCGCGCGGTCGGTCGGTGTATGTGTGTTTGTTAGGTGATTCACAATTAATTGTTGTACAGCATGAGTAGCGAATGGCGCACTTCGGCGCACTTCCTCTGTTTGTGCTCAGAATACATACTTATTTTAATGACATCAGAAATCTATTACCAACGAACACCGGTGACTGCGGAGGTGGTCAATGACGCAATTACTATTTTTATATACTATAATTTATCAGAAAGAAAAGAGAAAAACATATTTAGCACAGATTTAAAAACACACAATACACCATGCCTAATTAAGCTATAACTCGCGCAAGGTGCACCTCGCCCTGTGTGTAAAACTTGAGAATCATGTTAGAAAAAATATATATATATTTTTTTTATGTTACTAAAAGGTAGCTTTGATGATAAAGCGTGATAATACTAGCTCATTTTAGTCATGACGTTTTGCAATTAAATTGATTCATATGGACCGCATTCCAGCGAGGTGCACAGTTAACTTGCGCGATTTCCAGTGTCTACTTTTCATCTTACAAGGTTAAATTGTTATACAAATTCCTTTCCTAATAAAAATTGCATTTTGATGCCTTGTATAAGCCATTACAGATTTATTTCGGCATTTCTCAATCATCTAAGTCTCAAGACAATTTAATTCCAATAACGGGATAACAGTAGTGTAAATATTTGCTTTGTTGTTCACACAAGGACCGAAACGCGTGTCGCAATACTCTGGGAATTACCGACGGGATTCACGAGAAATTCCCACTTCCTACTACGATTACGAGAAATTCTGAATTGCTTTCCCAATACAAGTTATTGTGTTGTTGATCTCCAACGGACTTGTTTTTATTGTAGGCTTTCTTGAACGTGCAATCTTACTCTGAATTGTGAAAAAGCTTCAAAAGTTGACTTGTCAGGGTCTTACCTGTTGGCAAAACAAAATAAAGATTAGTTTTTGAATATAAAATTTAATAGTACCTAGTTTAAAAAACAAAAGGACAATATTTTAAGCAATCTATAAAATATGCGGTAAACATGATGCTTGATGATTACGCTCAATCCTTCTCGTATGAGAGGAGACCTGTGCCCAGCAGTGGGACGATTAAAAGGTTGATGATGATGAAATATGATGCAAATAAGCGCTTGGGGTAAGTTTGGGGGCTATCCCTCTGCATGAGGCTGCGAACCTAGGTATGCGAGACAGTCCTAGTGCTAATTATCAGCGACAGCTAATATTGACTTAGTGACGTCAACCAGCAGTAATTCCCGGTAATAAGCACCACAAAAGAACAAAGTCACTTGTCTGTTATTCCTTGTCTTATCGCCTTGATAACCGCTAAGGTTTTCTAAACTACTCTATCGATTTAAATCCAGTTTTCACCAACATTTTGAGTTATTGATCTGAAAGGTTTATGTATTTTCTATTTACTTTGACAAAAGCACTGAAACCTCGATGTGGCAGATTCTATCTTCGTCAGTTTGGTACCTACATTTTCACAGTTACGACGCTGAACCAATTTTCTAACAAAGTCAGGGACAAAGCGGTGGAAGGTACGCGCGATATAAAATCGACTTCTGAAGTCCGTCCATTAACTTCAGTTTTAATTAAAACGAAATCTGGGTGTTTTAATTAAAATTCTACATGACAATGTAAAGATTTATCTTAAACATAAGAGCAGCAGAAAATTAAACAAGCACTCCGTTAATCACATCCGATGAAAAAACAGACGCACTTTTGTTTCAGTTATTAAAACCGTCTTCACGGCGATCTTAGTACAAGGAGATAAGGGTCATTATTCAGCGGCGTGATGACAATAGGGCTGTACAGCTACCGCCTTGAAAATTGAATCAATTTGCGTTAAGAGCAAATTGCGCGAGAGGGGAGATTGGCAGGTTCTTTTTTTCGCTTCTAATCGCGTTAAATCGGACTGTTGTCACTTGTCGTTAATGGACGGTGACCCAAATAAAACGGACTGGTTCTGAATATGTAGGCACAGAACAAGTTAACCCAGTGAGGTTGTAGTGGGGTGTGACATACCCCACGCTTTACTTCAACGATCGTTTTGTTTAAAATTTTTGCTGTAACGGTTTATCTCGCCGCGTAGCTGGAGCTAAGGAGCTGCGGGAGGGGATAGTGGCCAAAGTATTATGATAGGTTTTTATTTCTAATTCAAAGACTGATGTTTTTTCCTTAATTTAGTAGTTATTGTTTAATAAAATTTTGTTTTTGTTTATTTTAGAGGTTTATGAAGATAATGCCTATTTTTGATTAAAAAAAACTCAGTTTCTTTTATTTTCCTAAATAATAATAAAAAATTATTAAAACGTTAAAGTTTTTTTTTTGTTAAAAGCTTTTTATTGTTTATATTAATATCACAAAACATAAGATTAGAACTTAATTTATCGATATTATTATATTTATGATATTATGATATTTATGGCCAATTTAATAAGTGGGTATGTCAAACCCCACCACATACTCATTGTTACATTTTGCCACCACAGTATCGCCGGGCAAGTTAACTTTGCCAGTTGGATGTCTGCATGAAATTGTAAATCACCATAAATAACCACCTTCATTTCAGCTTGGAATCACTCACTACTGTATTAGTTCCCTCTTTCTTTTACCATACATACCGGTTCCGAGCGTATGTCAACCAAGTAATTCCAACGACTTTGACTATAGTAACTATTATCACCCCAGCGCGCTTTCGGACAGCCCTGGTTACTTTAACCTTAGATCCATTAAGATTTAAAAAAGAAAAATTGCTAATGGCTGTTTAATACGCGTGAAAATTATAATAATTCCTCTTTGGCCGTTCATGTTGTACCAGACAGAAATAATTTAATTTAAATAACCAGTAGCCGAAATACGTATACTTTATCATATTTTGAATTGTTTCTTCATTTGTTTTTTTTTTTCAAGTGCTTACGTACCTAAACTACTAGTGCCTATGTTAAAAACCTAAAAGAGTCAGGTGTGGTGAGTACCTAGAACCCTTTACATTTCACTATTAGGCTACCAAATCTTAAATGTTACCTAATCCGGTTGTATGTTGTGACAGCAGCTTCATTTTGCCGACTTCCGCCAAAACCCATTGCTGTGTTTAATTGTCATTCGCTTGTCGCTCGTTCTCACACGGATGATTTTAACATGAATGATGTAATCTAATATTTTTGTATCAATAATTTCATAATTTAAAGAATGTCCATGGAGTTTCTTGCCCGTTCTTCTCTATAGGTACGTACTCTTTGGAATAAGCGACTAGCTTCACCTTACTAATGTAACTTTTTTGTAATATTGTTGCATATTTAATTATTGCTGATGCACTGTTAGTTCCGTTCCCGCAGACAAACCGAGAAAACGGTTTTGCGGGGCATAGCATTTATCCCAATGTAGTGTACACGTGGAGATTAAGAAAATAAATAATAATAATAATACTGACTGACCGACCTTCTGACAATTCAAAAGTGCCTGTAACTGGTTTATTTGAAATAATTGCTTTGATTTTAATAAATACTAAACCACCTTTTATGACGATTTTCATTATTTACTTGTTAAGTGTTTTTGATTTGTTTTTATTTTATATGTATTATCTTTCAAGTTGTCAAAATTTTACATTGTAACCATTATTTATTATTTATCTACATCTCTGCTTCTATGGACCTCTTTTGTGTAAAGCTAGCGAACTGAGTATAGTTTATTATGAGCCTATTCACTGGAGACATTTAAATTATAAGCTGGATTGCACCTTTTTTTAAAATTATAAACCAGTGTTTGACCGCAATCCCGCCTAATGGTAAGCAGTAATGCAATGATTGATTGTAAAGCGCGCTAGTTTATTAAGAGCCTATTTACTAAAAAAAAAACTGAGTGAATAGGAAGGATGGCAGTTAAGTGAGGTGATGCAATGTTAAACTGAACAACACGACCAATGATGCTGCGCCAGAGAGAGATTGATCTGGAGATCCTCCACGACCAAACTCCTGACACAACAACATTTGGCTCATCGTAACCGGTACACATCGCAACAGAACTGCTTAGACCCGCCCTCCGTACGCACCTTTTTGTTTCTTTACATATTAGACTAGCTGCGCTACGCGGTTTCACCTACATAGATTTCGATATGCTCCGCTCCTATTAGTCGCAGCGTGATGTTATATAGCCTCAAGCCTTCCTGGATTAATGGGCTATCAAACGCAAAAAGAATTTTTCAAATCGGACCAGTATTTCCTGAGATTAGAGCGTTCAAACAAACAAATAAACAAACAAGCTCTTCAGCTTTATACAATACTAGCTTTGCGCCCGCGGCTTCGCCCGCGTGGATTTCGGTTATATCGCGCTTTTTAGATTTCCCTCGGGAACATCATTTTTTTCCGGGATAAAAGGTAGCCTATGTTCTTTCTCAGGGTCTAAAGATTGTCTGTGCCAAATTTCATAAAAATCGGTTGAGAGGTTTAGGCGGGAAAGCGTAACAGACAGACAGACAGACAGACAGATAGACAGACAGACAGACAGAGTTACTTTCGCATTTTATAATATTAGTATGGATGTAGTATAGATTTATTTCAATTATTTCGCGCATAGATCTATGTCTAGCACCTTAATTGCGTAACACACTTTTTTTTTTATATATTATAAACTAGCGCTGGACCGCAATCCTGCCTGATGGTAAGCAGTGACGCAATCGTTGATGGTAAAGCGCTCACTAGCGCACTTACTATCAATTGGAATCATTTTGAAACTTATTGCTCGTCCATTGCTTCACAAGTTCGAAAAATGTGTCTACTCAACAAACGGAAACAACGCAATGAATGTTTTTGAACTGTCAAATAGAAACCCATTATTACTGATAGTTTGTTACGCAATTACCCTGCCGTACTAAGTGCTTAGTCATTTCATATCTGGCCAAGCTAATTTAATTTCGGTTCGAGTCACGTAAATTTCGTAGTTATTGAATTGAATATTTTATCAGTTTTGAAATAGTCATTTTGTCCTAGTATCGCCATTAAAACTGAATACAAAGTGTAGTTTAGATATTATCAAAAAAAAATTATGTTAGTAAATTGTTCAGCCGTCACTTATTTTAATGTGGATATTATTTCCTAATCTACGGCAACGTTTCACTTTTCAGTTTTATTTTATAGCCTGACAATTAGTATAATGATGTATGTATATATTATTTCGTGTTTCGGCAAAATCTCCAACATATTCCTAAATTCATTTAAAACCTGCATTCGGAATTTCAGAGCGCAAAATTATGGTTCCAACAGCTGTTTTACATTTACGTAACACGGAATAAATCCAGAGACAACTATTCTGAATAATATCCGTCAACTCAGATTACTTCCGAACCAATGAAAAATAATTATTTTGAATATCAGATATTCAAATAGAACGTCGAACCGAGTTCGCAAAGCAAAAATAGAACCGGAAATCTGATTTCCGAAAGTTTGACGACATCGCGCTGTGTCGTGACATTAAAATAAAAGTGGCAATAAATATCTGACCAAGGATTTTTAATATTAGAAAGAGGAGGGAACTGGCCATGTCAACGAGTTCGATACCGAAACGGCATTTCTGCAACTGGCAGCCCGGAATTTGATTTTAGAATGCGGTGTCAATTGAAAACTTTTTGAATTTTCGTTCTTTTTAATACGCTTTTTATAAGCTTCACCGTTCGTAGTTCACTTTTTTGTTTGTAAACTCCTTTGACCCACTTTATTTAGTTTTTTTAATCCTCTCTGGTTCGTTTTTTTTATTTGCTTACGAGAGCAATACATTTTTAGTGCCGATAAGAATCTTTATTTCACTCCATTCTAAACACGAAAAATTCAAATAACCCGACAACAGAAATATAAATCCGATAAATTTTAAACGCTTCTTATCAAAATTGTTATTCCTCTGTTATCTCTGAACAAAATCAATTGAAATTCAAAATGTTCTACAGATTATTTGGAAAATACAAATAAAACGCTAAATAAAAATCAATTTAATGCTGAGAGATACACAATAGGCTATTCCGTGGCAAGGCGGCTCAATTTTCAGCACCAACGCGTCTCTCTCGAAGTGATTTACGACATAAACATGACAAGGGAAAATCTCAATGGCACATATTATGTGTGAATATTTACGTAGGTACTCGGTAAAAGTGAGGTTATTTGATATGTCCTGAATTTTATTTTTCTTGTAGGGTTGGCACTGATCTGCGAATCGTGCCTGTATTTAATTTATACAATATGTAAAGAAAACCCTGTCCGATCCGTGAAGGTATGTTTAGGTATTGATAACTAATTCTACTAATGCCTAAAAAACCGGCCTAAAGTTTAAAAAAATCCCAAAAAAAAACATATATCATTATTTCGCAATAGTAGGTAACTTAATACATGTGTGGTAGGCAAGGCGGGCGAAGGGGGGCAAGGCACGCGGCACGCGGTCACATCGCTCATAATAATACCGTAGAAAACGTGTTGTCACGTTTTAAAAAATTACCGAATTCTGGGGGAAGTTGGAATTAATTTGCGGAAAAGAAAGATTATCTCAAAATTCATTAGTAAGTATTGTTACTACAGTAATTATATAAATTTCATATTTTATTTGTTCATGTGTTTACCTAACCTTTATTATCCTTATGGATCGAACGGGGTTTTCTTCACATATTGTATAGAAAATATTAGGATTTTTTTAAGGTATTATTTTCTACATACATCAAGCAATCCATTAAGATTAAGTGAGTACACATATTATGTAACACGAAACATATAATATGACTCATGAAAAAAAAAATTAACGTTATTTTCAACACAGGTACAATGTTGCGTGAAATCTTGAAAAGCTGTTGTGTCCAGATAACAAAATAACTTCTATCAAAAAGCATTAAAATTATGGTAAAAAATCCATACTATAATTATAAATGCGAAAGTATCTCTGTCCGTCTCTCTGTCTGTCCGGCTTTCACGCCAAAACTACTAAACCGATAGTAATGAAATTTGGTACACAGATAGTCTAGAGCCTGAGAAAGGACGCAGGCTATAAAACATCCCGCTATGACCAATACGAGCAGAGCAGGAACAAAAAATGTTGCGGAAACGGGAGCAAACGCGGACGTACATATCGCTCTCATTATTTTAACAGGCGCTTATATCAACTGAGCTCTTTCGGTTCGACCCTTACGCGGGTGAAACCGCGGGGCACAGCTAGTTTATTATAATCAGTGAATCGTATAAAAGTAACTTTTGCAGCTATAAAAAATTTAGAATAGTTAATTAATTAATTACTCAGATAAAAGCATTATAGCCAAAATAAAAACAAAATATCTCCTGTCAAAGTACAATAGAATGTGAAAAATCTTAGCAAAAAGAGCAACAACAAAAGGCTGGTTATTCACGCCAGCCTCAAGGCTCAAACAATAGCCTAAAACCTACCCTGTTTCAGCGCAACGTCGTAATTAATAGTTCCAATTTATCTGGGGTCAGCCCTAATAATTTGTGTTATGAGATTCGTATGCCCCTGACCTTAGACCTTTGTTGCCTTATTGTGCTGTTCTTTTTACTCTGTGGATTTCTATACTTTAAGGGAATGTTTGTAGGTTTTTTTATCGGCTTAGAGGGATTAAGAGGGGTTGTAGGTTGTAGTGAGTATATTGTGGTAGAAATTGGCATAATCTTTGACACGTGTTGGAACTTTTATGACTCAGTAATGGTTTGTGTTATTATTATTTTTTATTGCTTGTTATTTAACAACAGCATTCTTAAAGATAGGACTACAGTTGTCGCATGGTTTTATGTTAATTACCTCTGATGGTAAAACGTTAAAAAAATCTTTTACATTTGGAGACCTCCAATAAAATGTACATTATCAGATTTCCGATAAAATGGTTGAACGAATACCGAACATCGGCAATTATTCGGTTGATTTTCCAATCCTAATGGAGGCATAAGAGTCTGAGACATTGTTGATGCTAGGTACCTATCTCTACAGATATGGGGACTTACGGTAACTTATTCTTAGATTTAATTTATTTAGATTAGTGCCTTATTTTATCCAATTATCAATGGGTGACTAGATAAATGTATTTCATTTTCTAGTCTAGCTTGAAACATTAAGAACATATAACGTTATTTTTTGTATACATATACGTAACCCGAACCCGTCCAGTATTTTTATGTACTAAATTTCAAAAAGCTATCATGAATAATCACGAAGTGAAGAGTGTTATGATACCTGGTTGTCCCTACAATAATATGGTCAACGCGCTGCTCGCCCGCTCTCGCCAACAGCGGTGCGGCGCGGCGGGGGACCTAGTACACTATGATCCGCTGTGAAATGTGTCGAGCGCTTAGTAACCACACTGCAACATTTTTCAAATATATTTGGGAAAAAATATTTCAAGGTGTAAAAATGATTGGAATCAATTCAGTTGCTTATTCTGAACAAACTGTATTCAACACCCTAATTGCGTAACGCACTATTACTAGCAATTGAAATCATTTTGGATATTGCTAATCCATTCATCATTCTCCTGCCCTTATCCCAATTTATTTGGGGTCGGCGCAACATGTCTTTTTCTTCCATACATCCCTATCAGAAGCCATCTCGGCAGTCACCCCCTTCTTAGCCATATCATCCTTCACACATTCCATCCATCGTTTCTTTGGTCTTCCCCTAGATACTCTTATAGCCATCAACATTCATAATTAAAACTCTCCTCACGACATTCTCCTCATTTCTCCGTAACACATTCCCGTACCATGACAACCGATTTCCACACAACTTTTCAGCTACCGGTGCCACTTTCAGACTTCCTCTTATGTACTCATTTCTTATTCTATCCATTCGTGTAACACCACACATTACTCTTAGCATTCTCATCTCGGCTGCATGCAATTGCCTTTCATATTGCTAATCCATTACATACTCAATATGTTCGAAAAATGTGGATGTTCAACAATGTAAACAACGCAATGGATGTCGATGAACTATCAAAATGAAACCCATTACCACTGATGGTATGTTACGCAATTACCCTGCTGGTGCTGGTTTTATATAAAGAAAAAATACTCTGGTATAAGTAGAAAAGTAGCCAACGTCTATCTTTTTTAACATGCTGCTTTTAAGTCTTCATATATGAGTGGGTTTATCGCCAATCTCTTTATATTTATGCAAAGATTCTAGTATCAATTATAAGTGGCTTTTTGAAGTGAAAACTTCTCTATCGACATTGAACATTTTTGTTGGTTGGGGAAAAAGCATTGAAGTCGCGTGATCGTGACTTATCCCACACCGTAATAGCTTTTATTGTTTATTTTTTTTAATTTTTTTGTATTCTGTATTTTAGTGAATTCAATTATCATTTCTGTTGATCAGTCCCACGATTGCCTTTTTTTATTATACAATCCAATTTACAAAATTATCGTAACGCATCATAAAAGTGATTTCGTTTACGTTCACGTCAAAATTAGTCGTTATAAACATTTTCTAAAAGCAAGTGTAACACAGAAACCAAATGACCATCACATTACACATTTCATAAGCTTTCGACTTAAGTGCGAAACTTTTTACTATATTCTATTTTATTTATTTTTGTTTACTTGCAATGAGAGTAGCTTGTGCGATGATTAAAAAAAAATCTGTCTTCCTTTCTTTATCATCGAGTCGCTTCTAATCGATTCTATGTATATATCTGTCAGATTGTAGGTAACAACCACTCAATGTGACCGCTATGCCCCACACTCAATAATGCTTCGATAATTGCAATGTGTGATTTCGTTAGGATTAGGGCAGCTAAAGTCGGGTATTTAGAAAGTATATAAACGAAGTCTATAAGCTCTAAGCTGGAGTAAATGTTGGGTAACTTTTAATCCCTATATTGGTTGAGATGTGGAAAGATATTGAACTCCCGACCGTCGGTGCGGGCTTACGAGCGGCGAGCAGTGGGCAGCTCGCCGCCCAGTAAGGACCAGTAGGCCTAGTATCAGTTTTCATTACGAAGCTCGATCGTCGATATCGAGCGCGTTTGACTCACCGATTGGCCCGCTTCAAGGTTGTAAGTACTCTCAACCAATGAGAGCGCCAAACGCGCTCGATATCGACGATCGAGTCTCGTAATGAAAACTTATAATAGGCATACAGGTCCGAGTCGGCGCGTTGTGTTTCACGCGCGCCTTAAAAAGATGTCAGCACATCGTGACGGGCTCCACAAGGACCGATGCCTGCCAGGGCTGCGGGTTGTTCGAAAGATATACCTACTGTTGATGCACAGGCAAATGGAAGAATACGGATGGGATTAAGTCAGTAATAGTCTGACGCCCTCATAGCCCCTCCGTTCTTGATCGGATCCCGCATTTGATGATTTCCTATCCGAAAAAAAGGGGAAATTGTAGTAACTTTAAAAACAAAACCCGCCACACTGTTCCCAACCCACTGCAACTCCTGAAAGCCAGAATCAACAGTGGAGACCGCCAGAAAAACGCCGAGCAATGAAGCCCGACGAGTCCCGGAGAAACGTTTCAACTGTCTTGGGTCACGCAACGAAATTAATCAGAAAAGAATAGCGGAGGAGTAAGAAAAAAGATATTTTTTCCACTTCCCTCCATAATAAGCAGGAGACAGAACAGAACTAGGCCAATCGGCACAAAGGGACATTATTGCAACTGGGAGAAGCCCAGATTGCCAAGCACCACGGAATAACATTTGATCAAGCTAATGGGTCCTAAGTAGGTATTTGCTGTTACAATTGATTCCAATAATAGGTATGGCAAAAGCGCCTGAACGCACGGAAATTAGTTCTAGTTTCAACAAGGTCCGTATAATAAACAACTCCGGATGTAACTTGTACACTATCAAACATAATATTGCGTTCATTCTGCCAAAGAATACACTCCCACAAGATGTGATGTGCGGACTGTTCAAATTCACAGTTCGATGTAGAACACTGACACAAAGGCGAAGGAACAAGTTTAAAAGAATACAGTTTACTTTTAAAGTTGCCATGACCTGAGAGAAATTGGGCAACGCAGTGGTCAACCTCCAGCCATGTCTTAGCCAGCCGATCGCCAACGGATGGAAAGAACAGATGGAGGTGCCGGCCCTTGATGGAATTATCCCACCTACTTTGCCATTCGGATAAGAGGTCCTCCCAGACGTCAGTCTGAGGTTTAAATAATCTAGAAATTCTATTGAGGTCGCGTTGTGTAACAAAGTTAGTGTCCATGGCCTCCCCCCTCGCGGAGTAGTACATTGAAGCACGTCGCTGTACTTCAAGATCGACTGGAAGTACACCTGCCAGAACGGGTAAGGCTTCAGTACTGACTGTTCTATACGCCTTGCATAAAAATATCAATGCCAAACGTTGGCTTTGAAGCAGTTTACGTCCCGATCGTGGGGGGGACATTTTCCGCAGAGATAACAAGACGTTTAGATCGCCACCGCAAGCCTCCGCTAAGCGTTTGTTTTGTGAAATGTCTCCGACCGACAATTTAATAGATGATAGGTCGAAGCGTTTACAAACTGCACCCAATTCTCCCGAAAAGTCGCCTACATTAAATATTTCCAATCGTAGCGACGGGAACAGTAATTATTGCGATTTGATGACCGAGGCGTCTGTGTACCTGGCCAAAATCAACGAGCTGGTTAATGATAACGGTTCTCGTATAAATGTCGCGAACAAATCAGCAATTATGGATATGACTCAACGGGTTACAAGTATCGTGTCTTTGTTAGCTTTAAAATCTGCGTGTAACGAGACAAAGCTTGCTAACACCGAGCGCGAATTGGAAATAATTAAATTAAAATCCTACGCTAAAACCGTTAATGAGGACAAAAACATGTCGTACGCGGATTCTTTGAAACTGCGGTTGCCTAAAGTTACACCGGCTATTGAATCTAGAGTACCTCTTCCTTGTCTCGTCGCCTATCCGACCCAGGAGCGATCAGCTGACTATGCGTCATCTTCCGCCACTAAACAAGCTCTTATGAAGGCGATTAGACCGAGTGACGATGGTTTTCAAATAGTCGGTATTAAAAAAACCGCCAAATCAGGCGTTGTACTGCGCGTTGCAAATGAAAACCAATTTAAAAGACTAGAATCGGTAGACGCTAT
The DNA here is from genome assembly GCA_017933935.1 of Sesamia nonagrioides. Classification (NCBI taxonomy): domain Eukaryota; kingdom Metazoa; phylum Arthropoda; class Insecta; order Lepidoptera; family Noctuidae; genus Sesamia; species Sesamia nonagrioides. Next base: position 2,384 of record JADWQK010000984.1, on the reverse strand, counting down.
AAAGTCTGCGGGTCTTCGCTTAGAAAAACCAAAAGGTCGCCGACCCCGTCTATTAGTCAAGGACATTCCCGCCTCTATGGAAGACAACAATTTTTTGCAAGCTACATACCGCCAAAATATTAAAAACGAGTTGCCAATAAAAGAAGACGACTTCATTAAATCCACGAAAATAGTCCGTAGGCGTTCTACCAATAACGGTCGTAAATGGTTAGGAATAGAGATTGAACCTGAGGTACGGAAACATCTTGTGTCTACCAAGGATAAGTTATTTATTGACTGGGCCACGTGCCGTTTTGTTGATGATATCGAGGTAGTTCGTTGCGTGTATTGTCAGCAATTCGGTCACGTGAAAAAGCATTGCGCTAATAAATCTCCAACCTGCGCTATATGTTCTGAGGCCCACGAAACCAATGTTTGTCCGCATAAGGACGATTTAAATTTTACCCCGGTTTGCGCGGCGTGTAAACGTTTTAAAAAACCTTTTGACCATCGCTGCGGGTCTGAACAGTGCGGTACCTATAAATTAAAACTCGAACAACTTATCCTACATACTAATTACTAATTAGGATGGATAGTCTAAGCATAGGGCAATTAAACCTTCACAACGATAAGGTGGCGACATCAGAGTTAGATAAATTAATTATTGACTACAACTTAGACCTTGTACTCATTCAAGAACAATATCAAAACTCAAGTTTACGTCACAGGACAGTGCAGCTGGATTGCAGGGCGCGAGCCGGAATTTATGTTGCGCGGTCTTCTAACTTTACGGTAACGTCTATGCGTGACCTCATGACGCCACACTGTGCGGTTGCTGAAGTCTCATCAGCTTCTTTTAAAGTATTCGTTGTAAGCTGTTACTTTCAATATTCAGATCCTGTTACTCCTCATATACATAATCTCCGTCATGTCTTGCGGTCACTCGCGGGCTGCAAAGTGATCGTTGGCGCGGATGTCAGCGCGTCATCGTCTCTGTGGTATGGCAAGGTTCGGGCAACCGATACCGAACGACGCTGCGCTGTTGAGGATTTCATTGCTGAGATGAACCTATCGATTCATAATACCCCCGATGCACCACCTACTTTTTGCAGCCTAATAGGCGAATCTTGTATTGACGTCACACTTTCTAGTGCCGACGTACGTTTGGATAGGTGGCGTGTCCTACCGGACGCGTCTTGTAGTGATCATCGCCTGATCGTGTACGAATTTGTTCCTGTTTATATTCAGGGTCCGTCTCATATTCCTGGTAATTTCAGATATAGATGTAAAGGCGCGAACTGGGAATTTTTTGGCTCGCTTTTTGCGTGTCATGCCAAGGAGTTCACTCGGGACGGGCTGTCAGCCGAAGAAAGTGCTGACATTATGTCAGAAACCTTTACCTACTGTGCTGACATCGCCATTGGTCGTGGATCTATGACCAATATTCGTAGATGTGACTGGTGGAGTGATTATTTAGTTGAACGGCGCAAAAGATATCGCAGAGCGCGTAGACAGTTAAATAAACTCAAGAGCCGAAAGATTACTGGAGATCTTCTTACGTCCGCTTTAAATGCTTTCAGAGTTGCCAAGTCACGCTACAAAGCATCGGTGGAAAATCTAAGGGTAACTTGTTGCGGAAAATCGTTGACAAACTTGACAGGGAGGGTCCGTGGTCTCCCTTATATCACGAATTTAAAGCTAACAGATCGGTCGACCTTGCATACGTTCAAAACAGTAAGGTCAATGATAAGCATACCACGGGCATAGAGGAAACAACAAAAGTACTAATTAATACACTTATCCCTGATGATTCACCGGCTAACGATAGCGACTACCACCAACAGATTCGAGCGTGGGCTCCTGTGCCACCTGAATCACCAATGTCAGACGTACCATCTAATGACGAATTTATAAATATTGTTAGAAAACTACCGGTCAACAAATCATCAGGGAAAGATAAAATATCTAATAGGATGATTAAAGAAGCGTGTAAAACAGCGGGTGATGCCATCTTAACTGTATATAACCGATGCATTGCTGAAGGCGTTTTTCCTCGTAAATGGCGACGCGGTTTCATACGAATAATACCAAAGTGGGGTGATAAACCACCGGATGATCCGAAGTCATATCGGCCTATCACGCTTCTACCATCTTTGGGGAAACTTCTTGAGCGCCTCATCGTTCCACGTTTACTACCGAACGGTCCAAAATTTCATAGTAATCAACATGGCTTCACCATCGGTAAATCAACAGTCGACGCGGCGCTTTCTGTCAGAAGAACCGTTAACCAGTCGGAACACAAGTACGTGATTGGTATCTTTTTGGATATTTCTGGGGCTTTTGATAACGCTTGGTGGCCTATGTTGTTGTTAAAATTAAAAAACTGCGGTTGCTATAGAAACATA